>CM052656.1:100278337-100389122 GCA_028533165.1 Leontopithecus rosalia
GATGGCATGGGGAGAAATGCCAAATATGGGTGAGGGGGCAGAAGGCAGCAAAACACACTGTCACGTGTGTACCTATGCAACTATCTTGCATGTTCTGCACATGTACCCCAAAACCTAAAATGCAATAAAAATTAAAAAAAAATTAAAATGTATTTTGAACTAAGTGAAAATAAAATCATAACATATCCAAATCTGTGGAATGCCAATAAAACATAGGAGAAATTTTAGAAAAGTAAATACCCATATTAGAAGAAACTATAAGCCTTAAATTGTTGACTTACTTCATTCTACTGTAATTGCAAAAGAAAGACATAATAAAACTCACAGCAGAGAAAATGAATTAAGATCAAAAAGGAAATCAAAATATAGAATATAGAAAAGCAATAAAGAATATCAATACCAGTGTGTTTATGACGAGGCACATTGACCATTGTCCCTTATGTCAGCATTTTCATTAACTGTGCTGTGTATATAGTGTATATAAGCAGATATTAGAGTCCTAATTTACATCTAGTCGATGTTAAAGAGGTTGCCAGTGTATGACAGAAGTAGAGTTAGTAAATTCAATACATTAAGTATACCTTGTATTAAAAATCATAGGGAAGACTTCTTAAAAACAGAAGTGAAATCGTTAAAATCCCCCCTAAGCTGTCCATGGGATTGGTAGAGGTCGGAAAGGGAGGTAGATTCTAGGCCAGAATGTTCCTATTTAGAAGACACTCAAATTACAGTCTGTGTTATGTATACATTTATTCAATGCTACCACGTATATAATGGAAAACTTCAGTTGGAAATATCTAGTCTTTCTAGGTGTTTAAAAGTGCACAACATAGGTTAAAAGTATGGGGCTAAAGTAACACCCCTCTAAGCATTTGTTTTCATTACTTCCTTAGGAGTGGTTGGTCGCATTTGGGAATGAAATTGTTAAAATTTGATGCTTAGGAGCCTATGCTGACTATTCATTGGGTAGTGATGGGTAGGGGAGGAAGATGTTTGCAGGGAGAAGGGTTCTGTGCCCCAGAGATTAGTTCAGCTGGTCTAACCATTGTTCTCTATGTGCATTTTACTTAATATTATGTATTAAAGGATAAACAAGTCAATGCTCAGAGTATGTTAAAAATAGATACAGTAAATTCAGTCCCTTTATGAATGTCCTTTTGTTAGTTTTTAAGAAGGTCTGTCTTCTGGGAGTGACCTTTATTATTAGTCCACCTCTTGGGGCCAGACATTTTACACTTAGTCACGAGGATGATGGAAGAAGGAGAAGACAGGGTAAAGGGAAGGGCTTTTTGCTAGTATCTTCATATCTGCAAGATGGTTTTAGATAATAACCACAGGTCTATATAAGTGTTTTTAGTAAACTGCTTGTGTTTATTGTGGACGAAGTTTATTATTTTGCAACATCTAAGCTTTATGAATGTCTGAGGTGACAACATAGAGCTAGTGAATTAGCCCATTTGTAAATACCTTTGTTGTAATTGATAGAAAAGTTGCATCTCGGACATGGAATTGTAAACCACCTCTGAGCAGTATATGTTAGGACTTGTTCATTAGTTGTCAGCAGGAGGGCAGAAGGAACTATAAAGGGAGAGATGTATGCAGATGTGACAATATTTACATTTTGATGATGGACATTAATGTATGCATCTCTTGTGGATGTACTATAGGAATATATTAAATAATTCAATGGAAATACACCTTGCTAATATTTTAATGGTATAGATCTGCTAATGACCTCTCTTAGAAGCGTTATACTTAGTGTATTCTTTTGCTGTATGCTTCATTTTAAATTGAGCATTAAGGGAATGCAGGATTTAAATCAGAACTCTGCCAATGCTTTTATCTAGAGGCATGTTGCCATTTTTATCTTTATAAAATTTTTATCCTAAGACAGACAGGATTACATTTATTTTTAACAGACTAAGTTGGTGTAGAGTATTTTTGGTTATCAAAATGCTCATATAGCTTTGTGATTTTGAATTGGTAAATATTCATGATGGGTGAAAAAATCATGATACATACTATACAATCTCAGTTCCATAAAATTGGATGTTGTGCCTAAAGATGCACAGGACCTAGAAGAATGTGTAAAACTATAAACTGCTTGTGATTGTGACTTTGTTCTTTGTTTCTTGTGTTTTTCAGTTTCCTCTAATGTATTTTTTTAAAAGTAAAAGTTATTTTAAAAACATGTTTTAAGCCCTCGTTGCTTGTAGAATAAAGTTAGTATACTCCAGAAGAAAAAAACATATCAATAAAACCAAAAGATACTTCCTAAGGAAGACAAATAGAATTAATAAAACTATAGCCAGATGAAGCAGAAAATAAAGGGAAATGACAAAAAATATCTACCAATATCAGATATAAAGAGGCAAAAATACTATACATTTTCGCAGGTATTAAACATGAAAAAGATGTGTGACAAACAAATATACACCAATAATTTATACATCTTAGATTAAACGGATAGATTCTTTGAAAGACACAAACTTCCAAGCTCACTTAAAAAAATAATTTGGAGAGTCCTATATCTATTTCAAAGGTTTATTTTTTAGTTGAAACTTTTTCCAAAAGAAAAACTTTGGGCCCAGATGACTATGCTGGTAAATTTTACCAAATGTGATTGTGATTCACCATATTAGCAAACTAAAAAATAACAATTATTTGATCATCATAAGATATGCAGAAAAATGATTTAGAAAACATTATTAATTAAATGCAACATTCATTCCTATCAAAACTATTGGCAACTAAGACTAGAAGAGAACTTCCTTAATATGGTAAATACTAAAGAAAACAAATTCATACTCAATCATGAAAGATCAAATGTTTCATCCCTCAAATTGTTACTGAAATATTAGGGGTTTCGTCTAGGTGCTGCAGCTCAGAATGCAGAAAGCCAATCGCTGAGACAATGAGTACTGACAAGGAAGATTTTAATTGGGTGCTGCAGAGGAGGCGATGAGAGATCAGTCTCAAATCAATCTCCCTGAAAACAAAAAATATGGACTTAAACAGCAGGGGAAAAATGCAACAATGTGTAAAAAAACAGGAACCAAGGAGGGGCCAGGAAGCAACAATGATGAATGAGAGGTCTGGCATCTCATCATCTGGATGTGGTGATCTGTTAAGTTTCAGTTCTTTCACATGTTTTGTGAGAGGACTGAAGGTCATTTCCTATTGAAGGAACTCAGATAAAACAAAAGTTTCAAGCTTTTACCTGGTAGTCAATGTATATGATTATTTATTAAAAAAAAAAAAAAAAAACACACACACACAAATAAAACTATCTTGGGTTGTTTTCAAATCATGCCAAGGCAGGTATGTCTACAGTCACAACTTCTATTAAACATTACACATGAGGTTTCAGTCAGTGTAGTAAGATAAGAGGAATAAATAAAATACATTTATGTTGGAAAGGAAAACATAAAACTGTCATTATTCACAGAAACATAATTGTCTATGTTTTTTAAAAAGTAATGAAATATACAACTCTACAAAGTAATAAATGATTTAACAAGATTCAGTGTACAAGGTACAAAAATCAATTGTCTAGAAATATAAAGAATCTAGACCATTCTAAAAAACCTGAGAAAAGAAAAAAGACAGTGGATGTAATCTCTGTCTTTGGGATGTAATCCCTAGCACTTTGGGAGGCTGAGGTGGGAGGATCACAAGGTCATGAGATCAAGACCATTCTGGCTAATGTGGTGAAACCCAGTCTCTATTAAAAATACAAAAAATTAGCCAGGCGTGGTAGCACATGCCTGTAGTCCTAACTACTCAGGAGGCTGAGCAAGGAGAATCTCTTGAACCCAGGAGGCAGAGGTTGCAGTGAGCCAAGATCATGCCACTACACTCCAACCTGGGTGACAGTTAGAAACTTTGTCTCAGAAATTTAAAATATATATTTTAAAAAAGACAGAGGAATCACAATATAGAATTCAAAGAATTTCAAAACTGCAGTAACCAAGACAGTGTGGTAGAAGATCATGTTGGAATAATTTTATATCCATACACAAGAAAAAAAGTTTGTCCATACTTTGCTTCATATAAAAAAACCCTCAAAATTGTTAATAGACCAAAACTGTAAACCTAAAAGTATAGACTATTTTAGAAAAACAATAGGTGAAAACTTTTGTGACCCTGGCTTTGACAAATATTTTATAAATATAATACAAAAACCAACATTCATAAAAGAACTTAATAAATTCATTTTTAATCACATTTAAAACTGTTTTTTTTCAAAGGATACTGTTACAGATACTGTCAAGAGAATGAAATGACAAGCCATGGACTAAGAAAATATATTTTCAAAACACATATATGAGAAAAATGTTTATTCAGTAAATATAATGACAAAGGAAATTAAATAATAGTAATAGCAAAACAAAACCTTATAACTTGTAGTTATTATATACTGAAGTAGATTTTTGCTGTGTTGTGTGTTATTTAATATAATACCTCCCCAGCTCTTTTTACGGCAGAATAACTTCCTTCCTGCAAACTACTGAACCTTATCTATTCTTCCCACATTCTTAGCAACGTTTCCAGGTGCCTAAAACTTACTGTTCTTCTTGCTGACCAGCGTCAAGGTCACAGAGCAGATAGAAACTGCACAATATGTTTCTCAAAACGTTACTTTTCAAATGTAAAGTACATCACAAGACATGTTACAAGTTGATTAACTGTTCTTTGTTCTGGTTTCTGTAAATCTATTTCCTGCTGCATCATCCTAGGTGCATAAAATACACCCCAGTTTTTTGTCCTTTGCTCAGACATAGGAAGTGATTTCATTAAGTAAGACCCTCCTGCAACCCCATCTGTAATCCATATCTCCAATTTCCCACTACAAAAAAGAACTCTCAAATCCAATACTAAAAAACAAATCAACATTTGTTTAACAAGCAGATTTAAACAGATACTTCACCAAAAAAGATGCATGTTTTGGAAGCAAGCAAATGAAATATCATTAGTCATAGGAAAAATTATATTAAAATTACAATCAGAGGGTCCTATGCACCTAATATTCAAAGTACAATCACTGAAAATACCACATCTTGGAAGAGAGGTAAAAAAGATCAAACTCTCCTGCTGGTAGAAATATGAACTAGAACAACCACTATCGGTAACTTTCTGTTGATTTATTTAAAGGTTAAATGTTTCACATTTAAAAAAATTGTACATGCAAGAGAGACATAATGTTCTTCTTTCTATATTTAAAAAATGGAAGTATACAGAGACAGAGAACAAAATAGTGGTTGCTAGGGGTAATTCGTGGGAGGCAGGGAGCCATGGGAATGTGGGGAGTGGTGGTAGTGGGGACATGTAGATTAAAGGATAGAAAGTAGAAGATAAGTAGGATGAATAAGTCTAGGGATCTAAGGTAGGACATAAGAATTATAGGTAACAAAATTGTACTCTGTATGGAATTCATGCTAAATGAGTAGATTTTAGTTCTTCCTGCCACATACGCACAAATGTGTGACTATGTGAGATGATGGACATACTGCTTTGCTTCACTACAGTACACTTTTTACTGACTATATGTGCCCCACATGATGTATATTTTTTTTTTTGAGAAGGAGTTTCGCTCTTGTTACCCAGGCTGGAGTGCAATGGAGTGATCTCAGCTCACTGCAACCTCCGCCTCCTGGGTTCAGGCAATTCTCCTGCCTCAGCCTCCCGAGTAGCTGGGATTACAGCCACGCGCCACCACGCCCAGCTAATTTTTTGTATCCTTAGTAGAGACGAGGTTTCACCATTTTGACCAGGATGGTCTTGATCTCTTGACCTCGTGATCCACCCACCTCAGCCTCCCAAAGTGCTGGTTTACAGGCATGAGCCACCATGCCCAGCCAATGTATATCTTAAACATATACAATATAATTTATTTTTAAGAGTTGAATATGATTCCACTCCAAAGCATTTTCCCTGAGAGGTTAAAAAAAAGCCATGGGTTTTTACAAAGACTTTCACAAAAATATTTGTAACATTTTGTAAATGCTAAAAACATTAGAAGTTATTTAAATGTTCATCAAAATGTGCTCTATCACACAATGACACAAAGGAATGCAATATTAATACATGCAAACATAAATTAATCTGAAAAGTGGAAGAAGCCAGACTTCATAATTTTAAATAAATAAAATTATACATTATATAAAAAGTATATAGTGTATGATTTTATTTATGTAAATTTGAGAAGAGCAAAATTAATTCAAAATGAAAGAAAACAAATCAATTGTTTCTTGGCCAGACAAGTAGGAGAAAGGAGGGATTACAGATACCTACAAGGAAACTTCCGGGATATGGTTATTTTAGCAGTTATGATTCTGGTGATTGATTCATAGGTGTGTACTTCTGTCAGAATGTTTTAAATTGTATGATTTAAATATATGCAGTTTCCTGCATATCAATCATATGTCAAAAAGAAACTATAAAACCATTTTTAAAAAGCCCTGGAAAATTTGCATTTGTTTGTTTGTAATAATCAAATTTTGAAGGCATGGGTGATCATTAACCAGCAGGAATTTAGTATAACAGCCATAAAAGGGAGCACTCTGAAGCTTTAAAAAATAATAAGTATCTCTAGATTTCCATTTGTAACCATAATAAAATAGGTCTATCAGATAACCATTGCCAACAGGAACAAACAGAAAACCTAGACTAAATATGTGTGGTTCATATATTACACATAGACACAGATACTAGTACACAGATTCTATCCCTCTATCTCTATGTATCTATCTAGAGACAATGATGATCTAATAAAACTTATTTTATCCTGGTTACAAGTAAAAATCTAGAGATGTTAATCATTTTTAAAGCTCCATGGTGCTCCTTTATTAGATCTTACCATACCTTTAAGAAAGAAAATTGTATTTTAAAACCTGTACTACAGAGAAGACATATTGCAAGCAGAGAGCTTAGATTTCCCACTTTGCATATGTGTAAACTCTGGGGTCATGGTAGGAGAAACAATGCCAAACGCACACACACACACACACACACACAAAAAAAAAAAAAAAAAAAAAAAAAAAAAAAAAAAAAAAAAAACAGAAAATATGAGGTTAAGGAGACCTGACTAGATGTAAAGACCTAGACTCATCATTGCTCTCGTGTCCTCACTAGGAAAGCACTGAAACTCCTAATTAAGCTGGCAAACATAGCACAGCCAAGTGTCAAATTTGAACATTTTCAACTTTCTATTCTTCCATGGAAAGATTACTGCGAAACCATTGCATTTTCTTAACTGTGAGCATTGGCTGTTTCCATTCTTAACAACTTCCTTACAGCATACTTATGTCAAATTCAATCATTGCTTAGAGAGAAATCATGGCAAGAAAAATCAACCTTTCCTCATCTACCTCTGTTTTTATGCTAGCACGCCATCTACTGGACAATTTCTTTCTTCTTACATATAAAAATTTGGCAAATTCAGAAGAAAAATTACCACAATGAGAACAAATGGACACAGGGAAGGGAGTACTACATACTGAGGTCTACTGGGGAAATAGGGGAGGGACAGCCGGGTGGGAAGCGGGGGAGGGATAGCATGGGAAGAAATGCCAAATGTGGGTGAAGAGGCAGAAGGCAGCAAAACACACTGCCACGTGTGTACTTATGCAACTATCTTACATGGTCTGCTCATGTACCCCAAAACCTAAAACACAATAAAAAATATATATAAATAAATAAATAAAAAGAAAAATTACCTTGCTTGAGTACATCAGCATCCATCCAGGAATCTGGCCAAACTGTTTTACCATTACATCTTTTGAGGAAAGTCAGAAAAATAAGATTTCTTAAGAAGAAAAAGGCACTGATCTAGATATGGCAAGCTGAGGGATGGGGGAGGGGTGCGGGGGAGGTGGTGCAGGGAGATGAGACACGAAGGGGCTCTCAGATACAGGTATGCCAAAAAGGTATGTGCTTCATTCATTTTGTAAGCAGTGCAACAGATCATGGGTCTAAAAAGCGTCCATTCCTTTTGGCCCTAAAATCTTTCAAAGGGCCAGAGATGTGGGCAAACATGTACATGTTTGACTACAAATGGCTTGTTTATTAAACCTTCGCTATGTCTACGGAGATATAGAGGCATATACAATATATATCAATTATAATTTCATATAACAATGTAAAGTTCTTGAGAATAATGTAGAAAAATATCTAGGATACAGTAGTAGGTAATACAAATTTAAAAAATAAATGAGTTTTTAAATATAATGCCAATTAACTACAAAATTATAAATTTAAAATAAATTGCACAGAAAGAATGGCTGGCTATGAATACGTTATGAGAAATACTGTTTAATTTTAGTTTATTTATCTGACTTTTGACATTTCCAAAAGGGTATATAATAAATATCTTTCACTTTTTTATTGCATTTTAGGATTTGGGGTACCTGTGCAGAACATGCAAGATAGTTGCATAGGTACACACGTGACAGTGTGTTTTGCTGCCTTCCTTCCCTTCACCCACATTTGGCATTTCTCCCCATGCTATTCCTCTCCAGCTTCCCCACTCCGCTGTCCCTCCCCTATTTCCCCCAATAGACCTCAGTGTGTAGTGCTCCCCTCCCTGTGTCCATGTGTTCTCATTGTTCATCACCCATCTATGAGTGAGAATATGCGGTATTTCATTTTCTGTTCTTCTGTCAGTTTGCTGTGAATGATGTTCTCCAGATTCATCCATGTCCCTACAAAGGACACAAACTCATCGTTTTCGATTGCTGCATAATATTCCATGGTGTATATGTGCCACATTTTTCCAGTCCAGTCTACCATCGATGGGCATTTGGGTTGGTTCCAGGTCTTTGCTATTGTAAACAGTGCAATGAACATTCGTGTGCATGTGTCCTTGTAGTAGAACGATTTATAGTCCTTTGGATATACACCCAGTAATGGGATTGCTGGGTCAAATGGAATTTTTATTTCTAGGCCCTTGAGGAATCACCACACTGTCTTCCACAATGGTTGAACTAATTTACACTCCCACCAGCAGTGTAAAAGTGTTCCCATTTCTCCACATCCTCTCCAGCATCTGTTGTCGCCAGATTTTTTAATGATCACCATTCTAACTGGCGTGAGATGGTATCTCAATGTGGTTTTGATTTGCATCTCTCTAATGACCAGTGATGATGAGCATTTTTTCATGTTTGTTAGCCTCATGTATGTCTTCTTTTGTAAAGTGTCTGTTCAGATTCTTTGCCCATTTTTGAATGGGCTTGCTTGCTTTTTTCTTGTAAATCTGTTTGAGTTCTTTGTAAATTCTGGATATCAGCCCTTTGTCAGATGGGTAAATTGCAAACATGTTTTCCCATTGTGTTGGTTGTTGATTCACTCTAAGGACTGTTTCTTTTGCCATGCAGAAGCTGTGGAGTTTGATTAGGTCCCATTTGTCCATTGTGGCTTTTGTTGCCAATGCTTTTGGTGTTTTGGCCATGAAGTTCTTGCCTACCCCTATGTCCTGAATGGTTTTGCCTAGATTTTCTTCTAGGGCTTTTATGGTGCCTGGTCTTATGTTTAAGTCTTGAATGCATCTGGAGTTAATTTTAGTGTAAGGTGTCAGGAAGGGGTCCGGTTTCTGCTTTCTGCACATGGCTAGCCAGTTTTCCCAACACTGTTTATTAAACAGGGAATTCTTTCCCCATTGCTTGTTTTTGTCAGGTTTATAAAGATTGTATGGTTGTAGATATGTTGTGTTGCCTCTGATGCTTCTGTTCTGTTCCATTGGTCCATAGGTCTGTTTTGGTACCAGTACCATGCTGTTTTGATTACTGTAGCCTTGTAGTATAGTTTAAAGTCCGATAGTGTGTTGCCTCCTGCTGTGTTCTTTTTGCTTAGAATTGACTTGGCTGTGCGGGCTACCTTTTGGTTCCATATGATGTTTAAGGTGTTTTTTTCCAGTTCTGTGAAGGAAGTCAAATGTAGCTTGATGGGGATAGCTTTGAGTTTGTAAATTACTTTGGGCAATATGGCCATTTTCACGATAATGATTCTTCCTAACCATGAACGTGGAATGTTTCTACATCTGTTTGTGTCCTCTCTTATTTCTTTGAGCAGTGGTTTGTAGTTTTCCTTGAATAGGTCTCTTACATTTCTTGTAAGTTGTATTCCTAGGTATTTTATTCTCTTTTTAGCTATTGTGAATGGCAGTTCATTCTTGATTTGGTCTCTTTAAGTCTGTTATTGGTGTATAGGAATGCTTGCGATTTTTGCACATTGATTTTATATCCTGAGACTTTGCTGAAGTTGCTTATCAGTTTCAGGAGTTTTTGGACTGAGACAATGGGGTCTTCTAGATATACTATCATGTCATCTGCAATTAGAGACAATTTGACTTCCTCCTTTCCTATTTGAATACACTTTATTTCCTTTTCTTGCCTGATTGCTCTGGCTAGAACTTCCAGTACTATATTGAATGGGAGTGGTGAGAGAGGATATTCTTTTCTAGTGCCAGATTTCAAAGGGAATGCTTCCAGTTTTTGCCCATTCAGTATAATATTGGCTGTTGGTTTGTCATAAATAGCTTTTATTATTTTGAGATATGATGTTCCATCAATACCTAGTTTATTGAGGGTTTTTAGCATAAAGGGCTGAATTTTTTCAAAGACCTTCTCTGTGTCAATTGAGATAATCATGTGGTTTTTGGTTTTGGTTCTGTTTATGTGGTGAATTTTATTTATAGACTTGCGTATGTTGAACCAGCCCTGCATCCCTGTCATGAATCTTACTTTATCATGATGGATAACATTTTTGATGTTCTGTTGCAGTCAGCTTGCCAGTATTTTATTGAAGATTTTTGCATCTATGTTCATCATGGATATTGGCCCGACGTTTTCTTTTCTTTTTGAGTCTCTGCTGGGTTTTGGTATCAGGATGATGTTGGTCTCATAAAATGATTTGATAAGGATTCCCTCTTTTGGGATTATTTGGAATTGTTTCAGAAGGAATGGTACCAGTTCCTCTTTGTGTGTCTGGTAGAATTCGGCTGTGAACCCATCTGAACGTGGGCTTCTTTTGTGTGGTAGGCTCTTAATTGCTGCCTCAACTCCAGACCTTTTTATTGTTCTATTCATAGTTTCGGCTTCCTCCTGGTTTAGGTTTCAGTGGGCACAAGTGTCCAGGAATTTATCCATTTCTTCCAGGTTTGCTAGTTTATGTGCATAGAGTTGGTTGTTATATTCTCTGATGATGGTTTGAATTTCTGTGGAATCTTTGGTGATTTCCCCTTTATTGTTTTTTATTGCATCGATTTGGTTATTCTGTCTTTTCTTTTTTGTCAGTATGGCTAGTGGTTTATTTTGTCGATCTTTTCAGAAAACCAGCTCTTGGATTTATTAATTTTTTGAAGCATTTTTCATGTCTCTATCTCCTTCAGTTCTGCTCTGATCTTAGTTATTTCTTGTCTTCTGTTAGGTTTTAAGTTTTCTTGATCTTGCTCCTCTAGCTCTTTCATTTTTACAATAAGATAATTAACATATTTAATGTAAACCCTTACATTTGAATCATAGTGTGCAATGGGATGGAAAAAGTGAAATTGCTTACTTTACTTCCCCCTAGTGGATTTAGGAGAAATTGCAATAGAAACCAAAGGCTTTGTTTAAAAGATAAAATATTTAAAATCATAACCAAAGGTAAGAGGAGAGAGAAGAGGAGTGGAGAAAATGGGACAGGAGCGGAGGGGAGAGGAGACTCAAGGTGGGCAGGGGAAAAAAGGGTCACGTGGGCAGCAACTGTATAGAAACATAAAAAATCTAAAAGCAATATTTTAAGCAAAATATCATTACTAGAATTTATACAGATTAAACAAGCTCTGTTTATATACAAATCTTAATAAATATTTTTTCATTTGATACTGGATTACGTCTACATCTTTTATCCAAGATGCCCCTACCAGCTCCCATTATCCAGCAACTGCTCCCCAGTGGCTGGCACAGTCTGCCCAGGCCTAAACAACAATGCCCTGCTGGCTCTGTCCCGACCTATCGGTTTCTGCTGGGGTGCTTGGCCTTCCTCATCTCTCCTTTAAATATTCTCCTCCACAAATGAGTTTTCTTTTGAGAGTTCTCTGTGCCCTTAAAAAATCAAATCTAGGCAAAGAGCAGTGGCCCACATCTGTAATCCCAACACTTTGGGAGGCCAAAGTGGGAGAATCACAAGGTCAAGAGATCGAGGCCATCCTGGCTAACAGGGTGAAACCTCGTCTCTACCAAAAGTTCAAAAATTAGCTGGCTGTGGTGGCATGCATCTGTAGTCCCAGCTACTCAAAAGGCTGAAGCAGGAGAATCACTAGAACCCAGGAGACAAGGGTTGCAGTCAGCCAAGATCACACCACTGCACTCTAGTTGGGCAACAGAACTACACTAAAAATAAAAAAAGGATGAAATCTACATTCTAACATGAATTCTTTCAAGTTGTTCCCTTGTTTAAAAATCTTGAAATGGTTCTTGTCACTAAAACTAACATCTAAATTCCTTTGAGTGCCGTCAGTGGCATGAAATGATCTCAGCCTTGTCTCTGTTTGCAGATCCATCTTCTTTTACCCATGATCCACATCACAGCAGGCTCTCCCTGGCTTTGGGGGCTTGCCATGCACTGTGCACTTTACCTGGAATGCCTTCCGACTTTAGCAACTTGTCAAACTGCTGTGCACAGGCACCAGCTCATTTGTGAAAATGAGTCACCTGGAGAAATGTAGATGTATCTATAATTATGGAAACCTAAGACATAATCTTTCCAATGACTAATACTAAGGGAAATTTTGTGTGAATATCTGTAGGTAAAGATCTATATCCAGATATAAATGTATACTGACAGAACTAACTTTGGAATTAAAAGCTATGCTGCTGAGAGTGTGCAAGGATACATATTTCTGGGAAGCTATTTGTTAATTAGTGCCAGATATGAGGTTAAAATCTGACCCAAAAAAGTGTTTTTTTTCTTTATGCCTGCAGGTTTTGCATGTAGCTTAGAAATTAAAGCCAGGGATAGAATTTGAGTTATGAGTACCTGACTAGGAAGAAAAATGGAGAAGCATTCAGAGAGGAAGAATGAAATCCAGGAGCTCCAGAGTTCTGAAAAACAGGGGAGGGCTCCATTCAGGGAGAGAAAGTGGGAATCCATGACAAAGCTAAGACCCGGGAGGCAGGGCTGAGAACTCTGCACTGGGCAGCTGGCGGCATGAAGAGAGGAAACTGATGGAGAGGTCAATGCAGAAGCAGATTCAGCAGGATAGGGGAGTGACAGCTGAGAAAACCAAGGCAGCCAGTGTGGGTCTTTCACTCAAGGATCAGGGTGGAAGGAAACAAAGTTTCCTTGAGGGTGAAAGTACTGTCTGAAAAATCAGGGAGAGCAGCAGTCTCTGGCCCCTGACTCCACTCAGTCAGGCTGGGATGTGCAGAGCTCAATGTTCCCCAGCCCTGGCTTGCAGATGTAGGGGCTGTGCCAAGGCCAGGGGTCACCATAAGTGGAGGCAACTAGAGAATCCTGCAGCCTCAGCTGGGTGGGCCTCAGCCCTCTGCCCAGATCCAGTCACAGCCCATAACTTCATTGAGATTTAGAAAAAAAGACCCCTGAGGGACACAGACTCAGAGCTATACTCACTGCCACCACCAAGGATAAAGAGAAAGAAAAAATAAATAAGCTTTTACCTCTGTAACCCAAAAAATATCTTCCTTCCTTAAAAAAATCCAATCTTCACTCCCTTCACCAGTGAATAAGGGGATCACAGACCATCCCAAGAAGCTGCACAGGATCTGTTTAAACCAGAGCTTACTTAAAATTCAGAAAAAAGCCAAAGGGCTTTTTTTAAAAAAACAAAATAACCAAAGCACTTTATCCTGTTTCTTCTTACCTCAGCTACCTCCCTGTATTAGGCAACCACATTCTTTGAAAATAATGACAGCTGGGTGCAGTGGCTCATGCCTGTAATTCCAGCACTTTGGGAGGCCAAGGTGAGTGTATCACAAGGTCAAGAGATGGAGACCAGCCTGACCAACTTGGTGAAACTCTGTCTGCACTAAAAACACAAAAATTAGCCTGGTGTGGTGGCATGTGCCTGTTAATTCCAGCTACTCGAGAGGCCAAGGCAGGAGAATCACTTGAACCAGGGAGTAGGCGATTGCAGTGAGCTGAGACTGTGACACTGCACCCCAGGTTGGGTGACAGAGCGAGACTCCGTCTCAAAAGAAAAAAAAGAAGAAAGAAACGAAAGAAGGAGGAAAGGAAGAAAGGAAGGAAAGGAAGGAGGAAGGGAGGGAGGGAGGGAGGAGGAAGGAAGAAAAGAATGGCATAGGAGAAAACAGAAGGAAAGAGCAACTCACATTGCTTTTTTTTTCCCTTGAGTATTTCTCACTCATTAGTCAGTAGAGAGTTGGTGGAATGGTGGAATGTGTGCATATCATGAAGTAAAATAAAAGCAACTGAATTTATTTTGTGGAGAGTTTCCAACACTCTGGTATGAATGAATATATATATATATATATGCATATGTGAGTTACAAAATGCAATTGCCAATTTTATATAAAGATGAATGGTAAAATTTATGCTAATAATTAGTAATTATAATTTGTTTTTACTTATTACATTAATAGCACATTTGGAAATACCATGATAAGTCAGGAGAAAGACTTTAAAAAATGTAAAAACATTGTAAGTTAGTACCTTTAATGGCACTTTTATTCATGTATTTTGTGAAAGGGTTCACATTTTTATTTTTTCTGAATAAATTATGCATTCAGCTCTGTCCACAATCAGCTTCATACCAAAGGCCACCAAGAGCCATACTAGGCTCCTTTATGGAAATGAACACAGAACATTACAGACAAATCCTAACTCTTACTACATGAAATGTTGGTCACAAATTTCTATCAGTTCTCTTGACTGTGAATGTAGCTAAACCATGGGTGACCTTGAGAAACTCTAAGATTAAGGCCTGCATTAAAACATTGTCACATGCGGCCTGCTCCTTGCCTACTTTTTATGGAGCTCCACCATTCCCACTTAGCTTCCAAAAGGTGAGGGCATTTTAATGAGAGATAACTCCAGGCCCAATTTTATCACTCAGCTGCAAATATGTCAGGACATATTTAAGTACCCAAATGACAAAAAAAGAAATGTTGTCCTTGATTATTTCTATTTATAATTTCTTTCCTCTGTCCACTAAAAATACCACCACCTGCAACATTAAAATATTTATGTTATTTATTTCTTTATATATGTCTTTAAAAATATTTATGTCTTTTAAAATATTAAAGTTATTTATTTTGGAACAGGTAATATATAAACATGATTTTAAAACACTGATTTTAGAGGATATTTTCTTTGACTGCAGAAAGCTAGCAATCACTAATTAAAAAGAAAATCTAATGAGTTTTTTTATAATTGGAAATTAAGTAATACAATACTTCTATTTTGAATTCCTCCAAAAGCAGATCTGGAGCCAAGAACTTAGTATAGATAGTCTATTTGGGAGGTGCTCTCTGAAAGAAGAGGTGAGAAAATGGGAAAATCCAGACAAAGAAACTGGGAAAGCCAGTGAGGTAAAGTATCTGGTTTGTTTAATAATGACTTGATTGCTTGCAACCTGTGACAGGCATAAAGCACCCCAGGACTTGATACTAAAAGAGAGGAGGCTGAAACATTTATATACCAGCTCCAATTAACCATGGATTGAGTGACCTTGGAAGTGTTAAATTTCCTGTATTGGATCACTGGATTTGTGCACAAGTCAAGCAGCATCCCAGTGAATCTGAGTTTTCCTGGAGTAGAAAGTGGAGAGTTACATGGCTCACACTTGAAGTGGGAGACTGTAAGCAAAAAAAGGAGCTCACTGCAGCTGAGGCTGTAAACAGAGCAGACTAGGAGATGAAATGTTGGCACCAGAAGCATCAGATACAGCTTCTAAATCATCTATTGGTCAGAGAAAATAGTAACAAAGAAAATCAGAAATGCCTTCAACTGAATGGTAATAAAAATGCTGTGTAAAGCATGTGAGACACAGCTAAAGCTGTAATCACATACATATATTATAAAATTCGAAATGTCAAAAATTACGAAACTTGATGTCTAACACTAAAAGTTATAAAGTGAAGATCGAGATAAATCAACAGAGGGTAGAAGGGAGGAATCAATAAAAATGCAAACTTATACCCTGGATTCTCTCCAGATCATATAAATTTATCATCTTTTCTAAAAATGCAAACCAAAAAAATTACAACATAGACAATAACTACAATAAAATAGAAAAGAATTACAAACAAATTCAAGAAGAAAAAGAATGCACAAATTACCAATTTGGGATTGAAAATGGAATAGTACCACAGTCCCTAAATACATTTAAAAGACAAAAGGATTGTATGCAAAACTTTATACCAATGAGTTTGAAAAAGGTATATAGAAATTGACTAATGTCTAGAAAACGTAAATTACTAAAATTAACACAAGAAATATAGAAACTCTTAATAGTCCTAAATACAGCAGAGAAAATTTATCAATAATTAAAAATTGGTTTCCACAGGAAAGAAAATTTAGGCCTAAATGCTTTCACCAGTAAATTTACTAAAATTTTAAGAGAGAAATAATACCAAATTATTCTCTATTTCTTTTATGTAAACAACATAACTTGATATCATATCTGACAAGTACATTAAAAGAAGGTGAAATCACAGATTTACCCTTTTCATAAATGTAAATGCAATATCTTAAAATATTGTCAGCCCAAATATAACCATATATCAAAATAATGGACATCATAACAAAGCTGAGTGTATTTCTAAGACTGCAATAATGGTTGAACATTGATAATCAGTTAAAAAATTATTAATGGAATAACAGGGATAATACATCACAATTATATTATTAGGAGCAGAAAACACATGTGAAAAAATTCAACATCTGTTCATCATTCTTAAATTAATACAAAATAACCTAGAAGACTGGTAATAGAAAAAATGGGTCCATAATCTGACAAGTGGTATACACATAAGCCTACAACAATCATCAAACTTAAGTATAAAATGTTGAAATCTTGCTCAATTGAAATAAAAACGAGACAAGGATTACTTCAATTTGACATTATCATTGTGGTTTTAACCGGTGCAATATGGCAAGGAAAATAAATTAAAAATGTGAGAATTGGAAAAAAAGAAACACAATTGTCACTATTTGGAGACAATATGTTTGGGTATGTAGAAAATAAAAAATGAGAAAATGAGTATAAGTAAACTATTAAAATTTATGAGTACATTGGAGAGAGAAGATGGCACTATAGGAGCAACTCAGGATTGCAGCTCCCAGTAAAAGCACAGAGGGTGAGTGGATCCCGCATTTCCAGAAGGATCGTTATTGCCCACAGACCAGGAGATTCCCAGGTGTAGGAGCCCCACAGGTGGCCAGTGTGGCTGTTTCAGCTGATGCAGCTGTTTCAGCTGGCACAGCTGTATCGGTCAGCACCACAGCATAGCAGCACTCTGTACAAAATACACTGGTCTGGTTGGCCAGCAATTTGAGATTTGGGAAGGCAGATTAGCACATTCATATAATTAAACAGAACTTAAACAGTAAGCCAGGCCAGGAGACTCCCGGGCAGTGACATTGTATCAGCCGGCACAGTGGGTTGCTGCACGAGAAATCACACAGATCCTGGCTCCCTTTCAGCAGGCAACTGAAACACCTGGGAAAGAGTCAACCGTTCAACTTAAAAAAAAAAGGGCTCTGAGGCAGGGACCAGGTGATCAGGCTTGGTGGGTCCCACCCCCACAAAAACAAACAAAACAGCAATTGGAAATGCTCAGGGTTGAGAGTTTTATGGCAAGCACAGCTGAACCCAGGATGGTGCAGCTCAATGGAGGAGTGGGCGTCACCATTGCCGAGGCACTCCACCCCTATGGCGGTACTCTTCCATTGCTGATGCAGCCTGCCATTGCCAAGGCAATCCACTGTTTACAAGGCAACCTGCCATAACAGAGAGAGTCCGCCATTACAGAGGCAGGCCACCATCAGCACGGCAGTTCTAACCACACCCATATAAACAGGACTACAGGGAATTACACATGGCAGCAAGGTGGAGCCCACAGCAGCTGAGCAGAGTCCACAGCAGCAGAGCATAGTACACAACAGTAGGGCAGAGCCCATGGCAACAGGGCAGAGCCCACAGCAGCAGGGCAGAGACCAGAACAGCTCAGTATAACCTCAGCAGGCAGGCAGCGACTAGACTTCCTCCTTTCTGGTCAGGACAGTGCAATGGATACTCATAAATAAAGTGCTAATTCCCCAGGACAGAGCACCTGAGGGAAAAAAGGGGCTTTATGAGTTCTGCTGCAGCAGACTTATTTGTACCTCCCTAGAAGCCCTGAATGAACAACAGAGCTCACAGCTCAGCACTTGAGCTCCTATAAAGTACAGACTGTCTCCTCAACCAGCTCCCTGACCCCCATATATATAGAGTTGCCTCACAAAGGACTGATCAGAATGACATTTGGTGGGCATCATTCTGGGACAAAGATAGCAGAAGAAACTGGTAGCGAGTTATGGGAAGATGGCACTGTAGGACCAACTTAGAATTGCAGCTCCCAGTGAAATCACAGACAGTGAGAGGATGCTACATTTCCAGATGGATCTTTATTGCCCACAGACCAGGAGATTCCCAGGTGTAGGAGCCCCATGGGCCGCCAGCATGTCAGTTGGGGCTGGCATGCCTCTTTGGGCCAATGTGGCTGTTTGGGCTGGTGGTTGTTTGGGCTGCGGTCGCAGTGCAGCAGCACTCCATACAAAATACACTGGTTTGGTTGCCCTGTTAAGTTGGCAATTGGGGATTTTGGAAGTCAGATTAACACATTCATCTAATTAAATGGGACTTAAACAGAAAGCCAGGCCAGGAGATTCCTGGGAAGAAAGTTGTTTGAGCTGGCACAGTGGGTTGCTGCATGGGAAATCACACACAGCCTGGTGCCCTTGCAGCAGGTGACTGGAACACCTGGGAGACAGTCAAACATTCAACTTTAAAAAAAAGAGCTCTGAGGCAGGGAGCCAGGTGATCAGGCTTGACAGGTCCCAACCACACAAAATCAAACAAAACAGCAATTGGAAATGCTCGAGGTGGAGAGTTCCATGGCAAGCACAGCTGAAACCAGGATAGTGCAATTCAGTGGGGGAGGGGCGTCCGCCATTACTGAGGCACATGACCCCTATGGAGGTACTCTGCCATTGCTAATGCAGCCTGCCGTGGCCAAGGAAAAACGCCATAACAGAGAGATTAGCTACTACAGCGGTGGTCCACCATCACCACTGCAGTTTGAACTACACCCGTATACACATGACTACAGGGAATTACACACAGCAGCAGGGTGGAGCCCATGGCAGCAGGGTGGAGCCCATGGCAAAAGGGCAGAGACCACAGCAGCTCAGCATAGCCACTACAGGCAGGCACTGACTAGACTGCCTCCTAGCTGGGCAGGACAGTGCAACGGATACTCATAAGTAAAGCCATAACTCCCAGGGACAGAGACTCTGAGGAAAAAAAGTGGAGGCTTAATGAGTTCTGCTTCAGCAGACTTAAACATACCTGACTAGCAGCCCTGAATGAACAACAGAGCTCAGAGCTCAGCACTTGAGCTCCTATACAGTATAGACTGTCTCCAGAAGCAGCTCCCTGATCCCTGTATATCAAAAGAGTCACCTCACAAAGGACTGATCAGACTGACATTTGGCAGGCATCATTCAGGGACACAGCAGAAGAAGAATCTGGTAGCAACCCTCATGGTTCTGCAGCTGCTGCAGGAGTTCTTCCAACAAGCAGGGCCTGGAGTGGACCTCAGCATTTCTACAGCAGATGGGCCAGACTGTTAGAAGGAAACTAAGAAACAGAAATACTTCATCATCAACAATCAGTATGTATACTAAGAGACCCCATGGGAAAATCAGCAACTTCTCAGATGACAGGTGGATAAATCCACAAAGATGGGAAGAAACCAGCGCAAAAAGGAGGAAAACACCCGAAACCAGAACACCTTGCCTCCTACATGGGACCAAAACTCTTCACCAGCAAGGGAACAGAGCTGGACAGAGAATGAGTGTAACGAAATGACAGAATCAGACTTCAGAAGGTGGGTAATGAGAAACTTTCATGAGCTAAAATAACATATTCTAAATCAATGCAAAGAAACTAAGAAACTTGAAAAAGATTTGAGGAAATTATAACAAGAATGAACAACTTAGAGAGGAATATGAGTAAATTGAAGGAGCAGAAAAACACAACATGAGAACATTGCAAAGCATGCAGAAGTTTCAACAGCTGAATAGACTGAGCAGAAGAAAGGATATCAGAAGTGGAAGATCAACTCAATGAAATAAAATGATAAGCCAAGACTAGAGAAAAAAGTGCAAAAAGGAATGAACAAAGTCTCCAAGAAATGTGGGACTACGTGAAGAGACCTAATCTACGTTTTATAGGTGTACCTGAATGTGAAAAAGAGAATGAATCCAAGCTGGAAAATACTCTTCAGGATATTATCCAGAAAAATTTTCCTAACCTAGCAAGGCAGGCCAATATTCAAGTCCAGGATATAAAGAGAACATCACAAAGACATTCCAAAAAAAGAGCAACCACAAGGCACATAATCGTCAGATTTACCAGGTCGGGTCACCAACAAAGGGAAGCCCATTAGACTCACAGCAGATATCTCAGAAGAAACCCTACAAGTTAGAAGAGAGTAGGGGCCAATATTCAACATCTTTAAAGAAAAGAACTTTCAACCCAGAATTTTATATCCAGCCAAACTGAGATTCAAAAGTGAAGAAAAAATAAAATCCTTTCCAAACAAGCAAGTACTCAGAGATTTAGTCAGCACCAGGCCTGCTTTACAAGAGCTTCTGAAAGAGGCACTACATGTAGAAAGAAACAACCAGTACCAGCCATTCCAAAAACATACCAAATGCTAAAGAGCATCAACAAAAAGAAGAATCTGCATCAACTAATGGGCAAAACAGCCAGATAGCATCAAAATGGCAGTATCAAATTTACACATAACAATATTAACCCTGAATGTAAATGGTCTAAAAGCATTAATCAAAAGACACAGACTAGCAAATTGGATAAAAAGCCAAAACCCATCAGTGTGCTGTATTCAGGAAACCCATCTCACATGCAAGGATACACAAAAGCTCAAAATAAAGGGATGGAGGAAGATTGACCAAGCAAACAGAAAGAAAAAAAAAAAAAAAAATGAAGGAGTTGCAATTCTCTCCTCTGATAAAATAGACTTTAAAGCAACAGAGATCAAAAGAGACAAAGAAGGACTTTACATAATGGTAAAAAGATCAATACAACAAAAAGAGCTAACAATTCTAAATATGGACTCAATACAGGAGCACCCAAATATGTAAGGCAAGTTCTTAATGACTTACAAAGAGACTTAGACTCCCACACAATAATAGTGGGTGACTTTAACACTCCACTGTCAATATTAGACAGATCAACCAGATAGAAAATTAACAAGGATATCCAGGACTTGAAGTCAGACCTGGAACAAGGAAACCTGATAGACATTTACAGAACTCTCCACCCCAAATCCACAGAATATATATTCTTCTCAGCACCACATCACACCTACTCTAAAATTGAACACATAATTGAAAGTAAAGCACTCCTCAACAGATGCAAAACCACTGAAATCATAACAGTCTGTCAGACCATAGTGCAATCAAGTTAGAACCCAGAATTCAGAAACTAACTCAGAATGGCACAGCTTCATGGAAACTGAACAAGTGGCTCTTGGATGTTGACTGGATAAACAATGAAATGAAGGCAGAAATAAAGAAATTTTTTGAAACCAATGAGAATGAAGACAAAACATACCAGAGTCTCTGGTACACATTTAAAGCAGTCACTAAAAAAAAATATATACCAATAAGTGCCCACAAGAGAAGAGTGGAGAGATCCAGAATTGACACACTATCATCAAAATTGAACGAGCTAGTTAAGCAAGGTCAAAAAAACTCACAACCTAGCAGAAGACAAAAAAATCACTAAGATTAGAGCAGAACTGAAGAAGATAGAGACATGAAAACCCTTCAAAAATCAATAAATCCAAGAGCTGATTTTTTTAAAAGATCAACACAATAGACAGACCACTAACTAGATTAATAAAAAAGAAAAGAGAGAATAACCAAATAGATGCAATAAAAAACGATAAAGGGGAAATCAACACAGATTCCACATAAACTCAAACCATAATTAGAGAATATTACAAACAACTCTATGCACATAGACTAGTAAACCTGGAAGAAATGGATAAATTCCTGGAAACTTGTGCCTTTCCAAGCCTAAACCAGGAGGAAGCCGAAACTATGAATAGACCAATAACAAGGTCTGAAGTTGAGTCAGCAATTAAGAGTCTACCACACAAAAAAGCCCAGGTCCAGATGGGTTTGCAGCTGACTTCTACCAGACACACAAAGAGGAATTGTTACCATTCCTTCTAAAACTCTTCCAAATAATTCAACAAGAGAAAATCTTTCCAGAATCATTTTTTGAGACCAACATCATCCTGATACCAAAACCCGGCAGAGACTCAACAAGAAAAGAAAACTTTAGGCCAATATCCATGATAAACATAGACGCAAAAATCTTCAACAAAATACTGGCAAGCCGATTGCAACAGCACATCAAAAAGCTTATCCATGATCAAGTAGAATTTATCCTGGGGATGCAAGATTGGTTCAACATACTCAAGTCTATAAATGTAATTCACCACATGAACAGAACTGAAAACAAAAACCACATGATTATCTCAATTGATGCAAAGACCTTTGACAAAACTCAACAGCCCCTTATGCTGAAAACCCTCAATAAGCTCAGTATTGATGGAACGTATCTCAAAGTAATAAAAGCTATTTATGACAAACCGACAGCCAATATCATACTGAATGGGCAAAAACTGGAAGCATTCCCTTTGAAATCTGGCACTAGACAAGGATGCCCTCTCTCACCACTCCTATTCAATATAGTACTGGAAGTTCTAGCCAGAGCAATCAGGCAAGAAAAGGAAATAAAGTGTATTCAAATAGAAAAGGAGGATGTCAACTTGTCTCTATTTGCAGACAATATGATTGTATATACAGAAGACCCCATGGTCTCAGCCCAAAATCTCCTGAAACTGATAAGCAACTTCAGCAAAGTCTCAGAATACAAAATCAATGTGCAAAAATCACAAGCATTCCTATACACCAATAACAAACTTAAAGAGAACCAAATCAGGAATGAACTGACATTCACAATTGCTACAAAGAGAATAAAATACCTAGGAATAAAATGAACAAAGAATGTAAAGGATCTCTTTAAGGAGAACTACAAGCCACTGCTCAAAGAAATAAGAGAGGACACAAACAGATGAAGAAACATTCCATGTTCATGGTTAGGAAGAGTCAATATCATGAAAATAGTCATAGTGCCCAAAGAAATTTACAGACTCAATGCTAACCTCATCAAGCTACCAATGACCTTCTTCACAGAACTGGAAAAAACCACCTTAAACATCATATGGAACCAAAAGAGAGCCCGCATAGCCGAGTCAATTCTAAGCAAAAGGAACAGAGAAGGAGGCATCACACTACCATACTTCAAACTATACAACCAGGTTACAGTAATCAAAATAGCATGGTACTGGTACCAAAACACAGATATAGACAATGGAACAGAACAGAGGCATTGGAGGCAACACAACATATCTATTACCATATTATCTTTTATAAACCTCAGAAAAACAAGCAATGGGGAAAGGATTCCCTGTTTAATAAATGGTGTTGAGAAAACTGGCTAGCCATGTGCAGAAAGCAGAAACTGGACCCCTTTCTGACACCTTACACTAAAATTAACTTCAGATGGATTAAAGTCTTAAACATAGGACCTGGCACCATAAAAACCGTAGAAGAAAATCTAGGCAAAAACATTCAGGACATAGGAGTAGGCAAGGACTTCATGACCAAAACACCAAAAGCATTGGCAACAAAAGCCAAAATAAACAAATGGGACCTAATCAAACTCCACAGCTTCTGCACGGCAAAAGAAACAGTCATTAGTGTGAAACAGCAAGCAACAGAATGGGAAAAAAAATTTGCAGTTTACCCATCTGACAAACGGCTGATATCCAGAATTTACAAAGAACTCAAACAGATTTACAAGAAAAAAACAAACAAGACCATTCAAAAATGGGAAAATAATATAAACAGACACATTACAAAAGAAGGCATATATGAGGCCAACAAACATGAAAAAATGCTCATCATCACTTATCATTAGAGAGATGAAAATCCAAACTACATTGAGATACCATCTCACGCCAGTTAGAATGGCGATCATTAAAACATCTGGGAACAACAGATGCTGGAGAGGATGTGGAGAACTAGGAACACTTTTACACTGCTGGTCAGAGTGTAAATTAGTTCAACCATTGTGGAAGACAGTGTGGTGATTCCTCAAGGACCTAGAAATAGAAATTCCATTTGAACCAGCAATCCCATTACTGGGTATATATTCAAAGCTCTATAAATCTTTCTACTGTAAGGACACATGCACACGAATGTTCATTGCAGCACTGTTTACAATAGCAAAGACCTGGAATCAACCCAAATGCCAATCAATGATAGACTGGACTGGGAAAATGTGGCACATGTACACCATGGAATATTATGCAGCAATAGAAAACGATGAGTTTGTGTTCTTTGTAGGGACACGGATGGATCTGGAGAACATCGTTCTCAGCAAACTGACACAAGAACAGAAAATTAAATACCACATGTTCTCACTCATAGGTGGGTGATGAAGTATGAGAACACATGGAGACAGGGAAGGGAGCACTACACACTGGGTTCCATTGGGGGGAATAGGGGAGGGACAGCGGGGAGAGGGAGCTGGGGAGAGATAGCATGGAGAGAAATGCAGATGTGCGTGAAGGGGAGGAAGGCAGCAAATCACACTGCCATATGTGAACCTATACAATTATCTTGCATTTTCTGCACATGTACCCCAAAACCTAAAATGCAATAAAAAATAAATAAAATACAATAAAATTTGTGAGTATATTTAGCAAGGATGCTGAATGCAAGAATAATTAGCAAATATCAATTGCACTACTATATACTAAAAAAAATTAGAAATTAAAGTAAGCTATTACTTCTAAGCCATTCTACATGTGCAGGTAGATCCAATGAAGTAAGATTGCCTTACCACAAGCTATAATGTATTACTTGTAATATTTTACTTAAGTTAATGGAGGTCTTTTCCATATTGATGGATTTGAAGATTCAATAGCATACAGAGGCCAATGGTCTCCCCAAATGGTGTTATAGATTCAACACTATCCAAATTATAACCAGTAATTTTTATATATATTATCAAGGTCATTCTAAAATTTGTATGTATACAAAATGTCAGGAATAGCCAAGGAAAATTTGAAAAATAATACAGTTGAAAAGCTTCTTCAAATATCAAATTGTATATAATAAATTTACCTTAGTTAAGGAAGTATAGAATTTGGCACCAGGAAAACCCAATAGATGAATGTAAGAGATCAGGGGATTTAGAAACACATCTGCACATATGTAAACTTAATTTATTTTAAAGAAAAATGAAACTGCAATTCAGATGAAATTGAGGTTACTAATCAGTTGAATTTCACTTAGGTAACTTATTCTAGTGAAGCTAATCTAATTACCCTTTTTAAAAGTCGCAGATATCTGGTGCCAATTTTCTGGAACCCACCACCAAATTGCAATTCTTGAACACAAGAAAGTTACGACAGTTGATCCAGAGCTTTTAAGCTCTCTCTTTACAACAAGATCAGTTCCATGGAATCAATTTATTACCAGAGCAATAATATTTTACATAATCATTTGCTGTTCTGACCAGAAAAGATTATCATTTTGTATTTGCTGAATGAAGAAGTTCCATGTCCAACCAAATTTCTCAGAACTATTTTAATAAAATTTTATTTCTTTGAGGTTCCAAAATAGTAGAGAAAGGGGACTAGGAATTCAATCTGGATAAGCAAAAGGAAGAGCTAACTCTATTTAGTAAATATCTAAAAATACTATCTTTGGCCATGCACCGTGGCTCACGCCTGTAATCCCAGCACTTTGGGAGGCCAAGGTGGACGGATCACGAGGAGAGGATATCGAGACCATCCTGGCCAACATGGTGAAACCCCATCCCTACTAAAAAATACAAAAATTAGCTGGGAGTGGTGGCATACCTGTAGTTCCAGCTACTTGGGAGGCTGAGGCAGGAGAATTGCTTGAACCAGGGAGGTGGAGGGTGCAGTGAGGAGAGATTGCACCACTGCACTCCAGCCTGCTGGTGCCTGGCAACAGAGTGAGACTGTGTCTCAAAAAGAATCTTCTAGTGTAGATTGATGAGTACTTTAGCACCGCCTAAATTCTCAGGGTTCTATAGTAAAACCTCTAATGGGTACATCCCCTAGGAAGGAGTTAAAAGGAAACTGGCAGTAATAGTATTATTTCATTTTCCAGAAACCTAAGGGAAGTCCTGAAATGTACCCCTCTGTAGTTTGGTTAGTGTTTACCAATTTTTGATGTCATACCCTTCAGTTAAATGCATGGATGTTCCAAAATAATAAAAGCAAATCATTTTTAAAATAAATTAAGTATATCAAAGCAAAATTGTTGTAACCATAACTTGTTAATTGAATAGTGTTGAATAACTTCTTCTTGCTAATTTTTTAAAGAATTTATTATTGTAAGAGTCACATCTTCTGTACTATGTCATCAATTGAATACTAAACAACTCTAGGTTAAGGAAACTCTCAATTTGAAGTTTACAGTTTGGTTTTGATTAACAGGTCAATGTAATTTTGTGGGAAGTTCTTTGGCCCAAAAGTCATAGTGTGATATAGACCTGTGTGGGCTACTCACTCAGCCTTAATAATTATGTTTGAATTTCTTCATATTTAAATGATAACTAGTATATTAGATTATCTTTAAGATATGTTGATTTGACTTAAGTTTGGACTTCTGTCTTATAGGAAATACCTTGCAGTGAATCATATACACTCAAACAAACTAGAAAAACCATTTATGTTATTGCTTAAATTATATTGGTGTGATTTTATTTTTTTACTTCTTATGCTAATTATTCTTGTTGTTAATTGCATCATTAGTTTTTTTCATTGTCCACGTGCTTTGATATAGATTTATTTTGTGTGACCATTTAAAATACCTATCATTTTTCATATTCCCAAATTGTTAATTTTCAAAAATAAAATTATTGCATTTCACTTTTTTCTGTGTTTGCACTTAATCTAATAATATATCTTTAAGATTCATACACTTTGCAAATTGTTCATATAGTAGGCTAGTAGAACAGCTTCATAGTACTCTGAAGTGTGTATCAATCACAATTTTTCTGTATCCACTTCCCTGTTATAGGCTTCCAGATGTCTCCAACTCTAAAATAAAAATGATGCTGCCATCAACATCCTCATAAATATTCCTGTAATAATTTACTTAGGATGTAATCCGAGAAGCACATGTGTAGGCACACATTATATTTTTATATTTAATTTGAATAAGTGCTGCCAGTTTGCACTCAAAAATGGCTGTGCCAGTTTACAAACCAAGGGGTCCTAGATGCCTATATTCTCATTAACACTTGACATTATCCAGCTTTCTAATTTTTGCCAGTCAAAGAGTCATATTTACCTTTCATTTCTCTGACAGTTAATAAGATGAGCATGAGTTTTATAGTTTTCCCTTTGGGTTTTTTCTTCTATAAGTTGTTTTCTATTTCCTGTACTCATTTTTATGTCTTTTTCATAATTTTTAGAGGTCCTTGCATAAATTTTTAGACAGTAATTCTTTTAGTCTTTTAAATAGCACAATTATTTGGGCCTTTTGTGATACACTATTAATTTTGTTCAAGGTGTTTTTTTGTTGAACAAACTTTATTTTGATAGATGTAATCAATATAACCAATTTTTGCCTTAAAGTGTGTGGTTTTAAAGTTTTAAGAATGTTTTAAAGTTTTAAGATTTTAAAGATTTATTTCTTTTGTCTTTCTACAAAAGAAAGTTGTTCCTCAATAATTCTTATATTGACTATACAGTTTTACCTTAAATATTAACACTTTGAGGTATCTCTATATTGTCATTATCTATACAATCTACATTTAATGTAAAATAAGATGTATTTTATATATGTTTGTACTGACAGTTTTTATATTTTAACTGTGGCAAGTAAAAGTCAAATTAGACTTATTTTTATTAGTAAAAAGTTTTTGAACAATTCCACAACAGTTTCATAACTTAATCCATGCTGTTTTACAATTAATATTTTTATTTATAATCTCTTTTACTCCACACCTGCACTATTACTATGCACTGAGTCAGTCAGTCCTATGAGTATGTACCCATTCTTATATGATGCTCTTCCAAATTCAAGACTATTTATTATATGATTCAATTTATATGAAGTGTCCAGAGTATTTACAGCTATAGCTACTAAAAGTAGAGCAGTGGTTGTGAGGGCTGGGAAAAGAGAGAAATGGGTAACAATCACAAAAGGGGTTAGGGGTTCTTTCTGAGGTGGCGAATATTTTCTAAAATTAGATTTAAGTGATGGTTACACAACTTTGTGAATACACAAACTATTAAACTGTACACTTTATATAAGTAAATATTAAGATATGTAAATTATGTATCAATAAAGTTGTTAAAAACTAAAAATAATCAATTATCCTTATATGCATATTTCTATTTCTAAACTATTTTGTTCTTTGCTTAATATGTACATCCCTTCACAATGACTATAGTCTTCATTGAAGTATTTTGGTGTCTCAAAATTAAGTAGTAATCCCTACGAGGTTGTTCTTCTTTAATTGCCTTAAGTCACCTGATTCTAATGTATTTATTATAAATTTTAAAATTATTTTGTCTGTATCTACAAAACTTCTGCTGAGGATTAATTATGCTAAATATATAAATTGGGGTATGGCATAGACATTTTATTCCTTCGAGACTTCTAATCTATAAACATGAAATTTGCATTTCTTCAGGTTTTCTTTGGTAGGTTACTTTCATCAGCACATGTAGTTTTTAACATATACATCTTGTACATGTTTTTTAGATTTATACTTAAGTATGTATATAACATTGGAAAGAAATTATTATGAATGGTGAAAGTTATTTTTTCCAGTTGTCTAATTGTATATATATATGAAATAAATTCTCATGTGTTGACCTTGTATTTGTACCCTTGAAACTCATCCACTATTTCTAGAAGGTCTTTTACAGATGTCTTAAAATTTTTCATGTCAACCATCACATAATCCATGAACAGGAACAGTTATTTCTTCTTCTTCATTCTTTGTATCTTTTATTTCTGTTTCTGGCTTTATTGCCTTGAGCTGAATTCTTAATATAATGTTAAAGAGAAGTAATAAACATGAACATCCTTACTTATTTTCAAACTTAGGGAGAAGGTGTTAAATCTTTCATTATTAAGTATGACGTCACCTTTAGAATTCATGTTAATGTTACCTTTTAGGTTAAGAAAATTTTCGACTATTTCTAGTTTGCCCAGAGGGGTAGGTTGGCTGGTTGGTTGGTTGGTTGGTTAGTTGGTTTTATCATGAATGAAGTTAAATTTTGTCAAATTGGTTTTTTTCATTAATTGGTTTTTCTTCTTTAGACAGTTAAATCATGAGTTACGTTGACTTTTGAGGGATGAATTAAACTTGCTTTCTCACAATAAACCCAATTTGGCCATAATGTATGTAATTTATTCACATTTGTAGAGGATGTTTGTTTCTTTGTTCACAAAAAGTATGTATCTGTACTTTTTATCCCTTCCTTCTTTCTGCAGGTATTTTTGTTACTGGTGTAATTTTCCCATCATAAAATCAGTTTGTGTGTTTTCTTTCTTTTATTCTTTAAAAAATAATTTTATAAAATTGGCTTTTAAATGTTTGCTGTATATTGCCAGTAAAATCATCTGGGCCTAGAAACTTCCTTTTGATAAAATTTAAACCTGAATTCAATTTTTTTAAAGTAGCTATGTGAGCACTTATGTTGGCTTGAGTGAATTTTGAATATGCAAATCTGCTACAACCATAAGAGAAATGCTTTGCAAGCAATTGATTCACTTACTCTAGATTAGCTAACTTATATACAGAAAGCTGTTTATTCCTTATTCTTTTAATATAGTAATAGAATTGTTATTATTGATACAGTACTAAAATCTCTGTAGTGATAGCCAACTTTTCATTTCTAATAATCACAAGTTTTGTCATATTGAGTTTTATTTTATCAGTTTGGTGAGTGGTTTGTTACTCTTATTACTCTTTTTAAAATACATGCTTGTAATGTCATTAATTTTCTCCATTGTTTTATGTTCTCAAGTTTGTTTCTGCTCTTATCTTTGTTATTAACCTTTCCTTATTCTTATTTTGGGTTAACTTTTTTTTAAATTTCTTTAGATGGAAAACTTTGATGTTAATTTGAGACATGTATTTTATTCTATTATTAGCACTTAATGATATAATTGTACCTTTAAGCATTGCTTTTGCTACAGAGTTCAAATTTTGAATGCAGTATTTTTATTTTTATTAAGGCTAAAATATTTTCACATTTGCCTTGAGAGCTTGTCTTTGACTCATCTCCTAGTGTTTGGAGATGTTCCTTTTCTCTTTCTTCCATTAATTTCTAATTTAATTCTATTAAGTCAGAGAACATACTTTGCATGATTTAAATTCTTTTAGAGTGTTAATGTTTATTTTACAAAACATGATATATTTTGTTGAATATTTCATATACATGTAAAAGGATTTTGTGTTCTGGCAAGGCACAGTGACTTATGCTTGTAATCCCAGTGATTTGGGATGACAAAGCTGGAAGATTTCTTGAGCCCAGGAAGTTTGAAAGCAGTCTGGGAATAAAACAAGGCTCCATCTCTAAAATAATAATAATAATAATAAATTTTAAATTAGCCAGTCATGGTGGCGTGCATCTGAAGTCATAGCTATCTGGAAGGCTGAAACAAGAGGATTATTTGAGCACAGGATTTTGAGGCTGCAGTGAGCTATGATCAGGCCACTGAACTTCAGCCTAAGTGATAAATCAAGGTTCTTTCCCCCAAAGAAGTATGTCCTTTCCTTGTTAAATAGTGTTGTATAAATATTTATTAAATTTGATTGGTGTATTGTGCTATTCAGTTACCCTAAATTCTCAGATATTCTGCCTGACAGCTCTACTGATCACAAAAAGAAGGAATGTTGAAGCCTCCAACTGTAATAGTGAACTTACTTTTCAGTTCAGTTTGTCAGTTTTTGCTTCCTGAATTTCAGAACTGTTGTTTGTGTCTACATGTTTTGAATTAGTTCAACTTGTTGGAGAATTACCCCTTTTTTTATTACACAATTCTTGTTTCTCCTTGGTAATTATATTTGTCCTGAATTTTATTATTTGTGATGTTAATATAACCACTCTATCTAGTTTTATTTTGATTGGCATTTACATGGCATATCTTTTACATTCTTTTACTTTCAATCTAAATATACCTTTATGATTGAGGTAAGTTTCTTGTGGAAAACATATCAAGAACAAATGGGATATATTACTCTTCTGTGTAGACAAGTCCAAGATCTGCAGTCAGCAAGCTGGAGACCCACCAGTCCTGTTGGTGTAGTCCTAGTCCAAATTCAGAGGCCTAAAAAACAGCAAAACTCATTTCTGTGGACTGGACTCAGTTGTATATCCCCAAATTGATGTTGAATCCCTAATCCTCAATGTGATAATATTTGAAAATGGGGCCTTTACAAAGTAATTAGGGTTAGGTAAGGTCATGAAGATGGGCCATTATGATGACATTAGTACTGTTATAAAAAGAGAAAAGAGCTTGCTTCTTTTCTCTTTTTCTCTCTCTACCATGTGAGAACACAGGAAGACAGTCACCATCTACAAGCCAGGAATGGAGCTTTCACTGGGGAACAAAATCAGCTGGCACCTTAATCTTGAACATTTCTTCCTCTGGAACTGAGAAATAAATTACTATTGTTTAAGCCACACGGTCTATGGTACATTGTTATAGTAGCTTGAGCTGACCAATATACTAATGGTGTAGTTCCAGTCCAACTCTTGATGCCTGAGGGCAAGAACAATGGTGCAGTTCCAATTATAAAGTTGGGAAGCTCAGCCAGGCGTGGTGGCTCATGCATAAAATCCCAGGACTTTGGAAGGTTGAGGTGGGAAGATCACGAGGTCAGGTGTTTGAGACCAGCCTGGCCAACATAGTGAAAATGCATCTCTACTAAAAGTACAAAAAATTAGCTGGGCATTATGGCAGGCACCTGTAATCCCAGCTACTCTGGAGGCTGAGGCAGGAGAATTGCTCAAACTCAGGAGGTGGAGGTTACAGTGAGCTGAGATCACGCCATTGTGCTCCAGCATGGGAGACAGTGCAAGACTCAAAAAAAAAGAAGAAAGAGAAAAGAAAGTTGGCAAGATCCAGAGCCAGAAAGAGCCAATGGTTCAGTGTCAGTTTGAAGACAGAAAAAATGGTATTATTTCAAAGGCAGTCAGGCAAGAGTAGTTTTTTCTTACTCAGAGGATCAAAGGAGAGTCAGCCTTTTGGTTCTAGTCAACACTCCAACTGATTAGATGAGACACACCTACATTGCGGGCAATTTACTTGGTCTACCAATCCAAATGTTAATTTCATTCAGAAGCACTCAGAATAATATCTGTGCATTCTGTGGTCCACTAAGGTAACATAAAATTAACCACCAAAGTTGGGCCACTTATTAAAATCCATTCTGACAGTCTCTGTCATTTAAGTATGCATGCAGACTATTTACATAGAACGTGATTATATGTGCAAATATAGGTTTAACTTTCTTTTCTATGTTTTTCTTCTGTTTATTAGTCTTTTCCCCCTTCCCTATTTCCCTATTTCTTTTGTACTATTTGATGTCTCTCTTTCCCTCTAGTATCACATTTTCATATATTTATTGTTTCTGGAGAACATATATATTTATCTTTTTTTCGTGATTGTTTTGGGCATTATACTATACACACTTAACTTTTAAATTTACTTAGAATTAACTTTTTACTACTGCAAGTAGATTGTAAGAAACCTTACCAGCCTCAATGTCCATTTACCGTCCTCTCTTTATATTATATTGACTTTTTCCTTTTTTTGAGATGGAGTCCCACTGTGTCACACAGGCTGGAGTACAGTGGCACAATCTTGGCTCACTGTAACCTCTGCTTCCCTGGTTCAAGTAATTTTTCTGCCTCAGCCTCCTTAATAGCTGGAACTACAGGCGTGTGGCACCATGTCCAGCCAACATATATATAGTATTTTTTGTAGACAGGAGGTTTAGCCATGTTGGTCAAGCTGGTTTCAAACTCTTGACCTCAAATGATCCACCTGCCTCAGCCTTCCAAAGTGCTGAGGTTACTTACAGGCATGAGCCACTATGCACAGCCTATGTTATACTGACTTACATATTATACCTCTTTGAGAACCTTTGAGAACATTGAGAACCTTTTCAAAAATGTTTGAATTTTTATTTCAACTGTGAAAAATATTTTAAAACTGAAGAGGAGAAGTATAGTCTATTATATTTATTAACATATTTATCATTTTCTGTTTCTTGACATTTTTCAAGTTGTTTTGAGCTTCTGATCAATTTTTCCTTTTTTGTGAAAATTTCCTTTCACAATTATTTTTGAGCAGGTATTCAGATAATGAATTATTTTAGTTTTCCTCCACTTTAGATATACTTATTTGATCTTAATTCTTAAAGAATATTTTTATGGGATATAGAATTCCAAAGAGATGGTTCTTTTCTTTTTAGCATTTACACTTCCCCTAGACACAATGAGTTCAGATGAGATTTTAGCTATCATTCAAATCATCATTCTGCTCTAAGTAGTATATCATATTTCTCTAATTTCACAAACTTTTCTTTGTATTTGGTTTTCAGCTATTTGATTATGATGTGCCTGATCTTGGATTTATTTACATTTATCCTGTTTGAAAGTTATTGTGTATATTAAAGCTATTAATTATTAGCTATTGAGTGTATTAAAGTATTCATTTTTATGTTTTACCAAACTTGAGATGCTTTTGGCCATTATATTTCTCAAATATGTTTTCTCACCACACTATTTTGCTTCTCCTTCTAGAGCACCAATAGTATGAATATTAAAACTTTTGGTACTGTCCAACAGGTCCTTGGGATTAGGCTAATCGTTTTTCCAATTAATTTTCTCTATAATGTTTGAAATGGATAATTTCTAATTATCTATCTTCAAGTTCAATTATCTTCTACTTTGTCTTCTCTATTCTGCTATTGAACCTTTTCAATAATAATGAGGTTTTTCTAATTCCCATATTTTAATTTTTAGAGGTAAAATATATTTTGTTATTCTTTTTATCTATGACTTTGTTGAGAATTTCTATCATCCTATTCATTTCAAAAACATGATACTATTGTATCATTTTTCTAATAGCAGTTTTAAAATCATTGTGAAATAATTCTGATTTCTGTGTCATCTGGTTTTGGTATATGCTGATTATTTTCTCCCATATATTAAATATTTTCCTGCTTCTTCTTATGCAGAGAAATTCTGAATTGTGTTCTATACATTTTAAATATTATGTTATGATTGTCTGAGTCTTGGTTAAAACCTAAGAGAAACATTGATCTTTAGTTTAGCAGGCAATCAACGTGGTGAACTCAGGCCCCAAATTTTGCCTAGCCTTTCGAGGGTTATGGTTTTAGTGTTAGTTCCATTTTCAAAGTCTTTGAAATGCTATTTATATCTTTCTATGTTCTCTAAACCCAGTGGCTGGTCTGAGATTTTGGTGGTGGTGGTCTATGTCTTATTTCTGTTTTCAGAGTTCTTAGTATAATATTTAGGGTCAGCTTCATAAATACAAAGCTCAGGGGTGAATCCAAGAGCTTGTAAGCAACTTCATCTGTTGGTTTCCTAAATTTCTTTCTCTCCATTGATATTCCCAGTATTTTCTGTCCGCAAAACTGAAGATTTCATGATCCTTCTCCATTTTGCACTTTCTATTCCTACAGCTTCATCCAAGGCCAAGCAGCAGGAGGGCAGAGACATAAAAATAAAACAGGTATTTGTCTATCCCCTGGAAACTACAGCACCTATGGCTGGAGAAAAAGGTTATCCTTCCACAGAGCAGTAAAGTGTGTCCCTTGCTGTGACGCTCTTACAAACAGGACACTCCTACCCCACAAGTCACGACCAAAGGGTTTGTTGTTGTTGTTGTTGTTGTTTTGAGAAAGTCTTGCTCTGTTGTTAGGATGGAGTGCAGTGGTATGATCTTGGCTCACTGCAACCTCCGCCTTTCTGGTTCAAGCAATTCTCCTGCATCAGCCTCCCGAGTACTTGGAATTAGACGTGTGTACCACCATGCCCGGCTAATTTTTTCTATTTTAGTAGAGACGAGGTTTCACTATGTTGGCCAGTATGGTCTCGATCTCCTGACCTCATAATCTGCTTGCCCCAGCCTCCCAAATTGTTAGGATTATGGGTGTCAGGCACCATGCCCAGCCACCAGATGGTCTTCTGGAGCTTTCTCTATTCATGCTAATGCCCAATTCCAAGTTTCAGGATGTGTTGGTTCCAGGCCAGGGAGTTATTGGAAGGGAAAACATAGCATGGTAAACTCACCACTAGTGTGGTTGACTCCAAATTCTGGTTTTCTACAATTTGACTGCTTTTTATTTTTAATAGGCCTTAGATAGCTGCTCAGTGCATTCTCTCAAAAATTAATATCTGCCTTCAATGATAGATAAGAATGAAGTGTGTTTACTGTGTGTTAATCAGAATCAAAAAACCATGGTTAAGTCTTGAAATGAACCTTATGACCTGTTTTGTTCAGAAGCATGCAATACTATAATATGCCAAACTGAAATTTTATTTAAGGTATGTTAAGTTTGCTCTTCATTTTAATATAAGATTCTTAATATAAATTACTTACTATAAATAAAAGCTATTTATAAAAACCTAGTTCCAATTTAGTCATTTAACTCAAGAAATAGTTACAGAACAGCTAGTTTAAGCAAGGCAATGTACTAGGTGCTACATGGTATAGTGCTATTTCACATGGTGTTGGGAAAAAACAAATTGTGTGGCAGTATAGAAGCCAATATACAACATATTCCCCATTGTTAATATGGAAATTTCTTCACTTGGGAAGATCCAACCATATTTGTTATCTTATTAATTCTAGCCTTGTGTCCTTAACTCAGCAGGCAGTCATGTTTATCATACTAAGAAAAATATTATTTACTTCCTACTGCACATCTCTTTCCAGTTCTACATTTTGTTATGTGAGAATGGTTGCTTGAAATCAGCCATGTTAGATTACTTACACCCTGGAAATTGGCAAACATGAAAAACTCGCATGCTTTTCCCTCCAGTTATGTATGTTGGACAGTTAACAGCATAATATTAAATCTAATTATATCACATTGCTTTATGTGTCATCAGGAGGTAATGACATGCTGTAGATATATTAATGATGTGAGCAATGAACCCCTGATTGGAGAAATCAAGAAAGGCTTTGTGGAAAAGTAAATATTTAAATTATGTTCAGGAAAAGATGACACTTTAACAACTCCAAGGAACATAAAGAGTCTTTGAAGACAGTTCCAGATTATATTGCTGTTCCCAGCTATGCAATTCCCTTATTGTTATAGATCACTTCCATTGCCTTATGACTTATTACATATTTACTCTAAATAACACTGTTAAGTTATTCATACATATAAGTGTATTTAATTCTTACCAAAAAAATCAACTATAAAGTATTACAATATTTTATTTTAACAAATAGAAATCGTACACACAAATAAGTTGCCCATGATTACACAGCTGAAAAGTGTTGTTAAGATTTCACAGCCTTACTCCTTATCACTGGGTCAACTTCCCTCATTCATACTATGAATGCTCTATGAAGTGCCAAGAACTGTGAATATAACATTCAATTCTAAGGGCCAACATGTCCTTCTTTTTTTTCTGTCCTTTTTTGAAAGCACCACAGTGTTGCCTTAATGTGGGAAAATTCTTCTTTCACTTTATGAGATGCATCATTTTTCAAATTTCTGCAACCTGTAATCAAAACCATCTACTTAGAAGATTGATCTCTTCTTGGGGGGAATAGGGTGCTAATTTGTTTGTTTGGTTTTATTGCCTTGAGTTAAAATGTTCTCATCAAGAATAACAAAATGTAAACATTACTAATTTGCTAACGATTCATAATGTTAATAATAAAATACTTGTTAGGGGAAGAATCAATGTTTTTGAAAAAGTGCTAACATCTTTGTGTTCATTTTAACAAATTAGAACCTAAGGTGCTTTCTTATCAAGAGTGTGCACCCTCTTGTTGAACATTCCCTTCACATCACTTTAGCGTTTCCTAGTATCTCCTTCACGTCTTCACCCTCCAAACATTCTTCTCCCTTGCATCTTCTAACTTTACATAGGGTAAAATGGAGTTTGCTAAAATGAAGCATGAACAAGAGCAGAGTTTTCCAGAAGGTTATTTTTTTCTTTTTTGGTCAAAACTATTTTTATATAGGAGTGATCTCTATCATTGAGATTTGCCACCCAATGATATATGGAAGTTTGTTGACAGTTTACTTATATCCATAGTAGATTTCACTCATGAGGTTTCTTTAATATAAATTAGCATAGAAATTAGGAATTACACTAAAGAAAAAATAGGTAATGATGAAATAACTTGTCCTAATGATTGAATTTAGTTCTAAGTCTTCGGTTTAGAAAATGGTTTTTAATATCTCTGTTTTCAAAATTGGTCTAGTAGAAGACATTAGCCATTTTTATTTCTTTATAAGCCTACATCTTTCTTAGTCACATTTTATCTAAACACACACACACACACACACACACACACACACATGAAAGTGAACTTTATTTTTCAGTCAATTGTTACTTTCACGGTGTTTGCAATTAAGAACCAATTTTCTAAATGAACTGTAATTATTGCAAATTGTGGTAAGCACTAGTAATTAAAATGTTGCAGTAGTACTAGCCAGTTTTGCTACATGCCCTTTAGGAGAAGCATAAAATGACATTATGTCATTAACTGCTATTTGTATTACAGTTGAAAAAATCTGGAAATTCAGGCTTTTAGAATCCTTTGGCTGAGACTTTAAAGCACAATGCGAAGTGGGGATTAACAGTTATCCAATGAATTCAAAGTGAAAAGATATTAAATTTGGTTAATTCCACAGTGACATTGGCTTTTTTTTTTAAATGTTCAATCTTTATGGAATAAACATACATGGCTTCCCCTTGGGAAAAAATGAACAATAAACTATAAAATCTTGGAGTTTTGAAGATGCTAATATTGACACTTCTGACTACAAAAGCAGGAGGGAACTCCTTCAGTCCACACCCATCTTTTGAAGATCCTCACCCAGCTGCTACTCCCAGTGAACCCTCCAGCTGTGTAGTCATTTGGCAGGGTATACTGTTACGCATAACTTAAAGCTGTGTGTGTGTGACTCTAAAACAAATGGTGAATGCATATTGTCTATTTGAAAACCCCCAAATTACCTGCAAGTGAAAAAAAATGTAACCAGTGACTGATGATGACGAAAATGATCCAAATTTTGATGGTTTAATGATCATGAAATAATTTGATAATTATGAAAACGACCCAAATTTTAGATTTAGCATTGGCTGACTCTACCACCAATGTATATGTTTCTTTTCTGCCTTTGCTCTAAATAATCACAAAATGCTATCTGATTAACCAAAACTTGTGACTTAGAGAAATTTGTGCTAAAATGGGTTATCATATACTAACTAATGCAAAAGCATCAACAGCTATTCAAAAAGAGAGCTAATAAATAAGCACTGTCTTTTATACAATTTAATTACAATACATCTCCATAATGTTCTCAGAAACTATAGATGCCTGGGGTAAAGAAAAAATGAAGTCAGCAACTAAGGTAAAGCACAGACATGTGCCATTCTATGATGCTGAAACTATGCTGGTCACCACAAACGTTCTGAGTACATAAACCAATGGATAGGACTTCTGGTCTTGGCTAGGACAGATAATTGGATATGGGAATAATCTTCCCACCAGAAACATTTGTGAATCTATACAAAAAGTAAAAATAAACTGGTCTGAGACATTGCACAACAGACAGTATCAGGGTTTTAAAACTATAATTATTGTACTTTAAGTTCTAGAGTACATGTGCAGATCTTGCAGAATTGTTACAAAGTACACCATGTCATGGTGGTTTGCTGCCTCTATCCACGTGTAATCTACATTAGGTATTCTCCCAATATTATCCCTCCCATATCCCTCCACCCCCAACAGACCACAGTGTGTGATGTTCCCCTCCCTGTATCCATGTGTTCTCCTTGCTCAACAACCACTTAAGAGTGAGAACATGCGATGTTTGGTTTTCTTTTCTTGTGTCAGTTTTCTGAGAATGATGGTTTCCAGATTCATCCATGTTCTGACTAATCCTTTTGCATGGCTGCATAGTATTCTGTGGTGTATATATGTGACATTTTCTTCATCCAGTCTATACTAGATGAACATTTGGGTTGGTTCCAAGTATTTACTATTGTGAACAGTGATGCAGTGAACATACATGTGCATATGTCTTTATAATAGAACAATTTATAATTTTTCAGGTATATATCCAATAACGGAATTATTGGTAAAAAGAAAAAGATTGTTATTAAAAAGACAAAAATACTCATTATATAATAAGGAAGTAATAAAACCTGGAAGAAGATATAATTATATATACACATATATATATATATCCCACACTGAAGTTCACAGATTTATAAAGTGAATGTTACTAGCTCTAAAGAGAGAAATCAACTGAAATAAAATAATGGTGGGGGACTTTGACACCCCACTGTCAGCATTAGACTGATTATCTACATATATAAAATCAACAGAGAAACAGGATTTAAACTGGTCTTTATCCCAATGGACCACATTTCATTTATAGAGCATTCTATCTAAAAACTACAGAATATACATTCTTCCATCAGCACATAAAATTTTCACAAGGATAGACCATATCTTAAGCACCAAAATAATTCTCAAAAGAGTTTTGAAAATCAAAATCATATTAAAAACTTCTTAGATCACAGTAAAATAAATCTAGAAATCAATAATGGGAGAAACTTTGGAAGCTAGACAAATATATGGAAACTAAACAACAGGCTCCTGAATAACCACTGAATCAACAAAGAAATTCTGGAGAACATCATTCTCAGCAAATTGACACAAGAACAGAAAAGAAAACACTGTATATACTCACTCATAGGCGGGTGATGAACAATGAGAACACATGGACACAGGGAAGGGAGTACCACACACTGAGGTCTATTGGGGGAAATAGGGGAGGGACAGCGGCGGGGGGAGCAGGGGAGGGATGGCATGGGGAGAAATGCCAACTATGGGTGATGGGGAAGAAGGCAGAAAAACACACTGCCACGTGTGTACCTATGCAACTATCTTGCATGTTCTGCACATACACCCCAAAACCTAAAATGCAATAAAAATTAAAAAAAAGAAATTACAATAAATCAAAAAATTACTTAAATGAAAATGGAAATGTACCATACCAAAACCAATGGGTAAGAGCAATAGTAGTGCCAAGAGGGAAGTTTGTAGCAATAAATGACTACATTAAAAAAGTAGAGGCCAGGTGCGGTGGATCACGTCTATAATCCCAGCACTTTGAGAGGCCGTGGCGGGTGGATCACGAGGTCAAGAGATCGAGACCATCCTAGTCAACAAGGTGAAACCCCGTCTCTACTAAAAATACAAAAATTAGCTGGGCATGGTGGTGCATGCCTGTAATCCCAGCTACTCAGGAGGCTGAGGCAGAAGAATTGCCTGAACCCAGGAGGCAGAGGTTGTAATGAGCCAAGATTATGCAATTGCACTCCAGCCTGGGTAACAAGAGTGAAACTCCACCTCAAAACAAAGTAGAAAGATTATAAATTAACAATCTATCACTGCACCTCAAAGAAACACAAATGCAAGAACAAACCAAACACAGAATTAGTAGAAGAAAAGAAAAACAAAGATTAGAGCAGAACAAAAGGAAGCAGAGACTACAAAGACATTATAAAGAATCAGGGGAGGGACAGCGGGGGGGGGGAGCGGGGGACGGATGGCATGGGGAGAAACACCAAATATGGGTGAGGGGGCAGAAGGCAGCAAAACACACTGCCACGTGTGTACCTATGCAACTATCTTGCATGTTCTGCACATGTACCCCAAAACCTAAAATGCAATAAAATTTTTAAAAAATAAAAATAAAAAAATAAAGAATCAAAAAAAAAAAGCAGTTCTTCAAAAAGACCAACAATTTTTTTTTTCATTTAGAAACATGGAGGTCATTACAAAGTAATCAGTTAAAACATGAGAAAGAAATATACGTCTGGGGAACAGAAGGGGGACAGCAAGAGAAGGAAGAGCTGTGTTATTTTTTTAAAGAAAAAAGAGAAAGAGAAAAAGGGAGAGAGAACAGGAATCTTGTTATATTTTCCAGGCAGGAATGCAATCTAAAAATAGGTATTAAGAACCTCTTTTATGTCGATAATTATACTTATCAGTGGAGACAGAAAGGAATAAGGGAAGAAAATAACAAACAGCCAACCAATATTTCATTTAAGTCTGTGAAATGCTATGCAAATGCTGAAGAATGATTTACTTCCAATTATGTGGTCACTTTCAAAATAGGTGTAAAGTGATACTGAGAAAAATATATTTTCTGTGGACCTGGGATAAAGAATTCTATAGATATTCACTGAATGTACTTATTGCAGGTCTGAGATCAAATCCTAAATGTCCCTGTTAATTTTCTATCTCATTGATCTGTTGAATATTAACAATGTGGTGTCAAAGTCTCCTGCTATTATTGTGCGAGTGTCCAAGTCTCTTTATAAGTCATTGAGAACTTGTCTTATGTATCTGGTTGTTCCTAAATTGGGTGCACATATATTTATCCTATTGTTGTATTGATCCTTTTACCATTATATAATGTCTTTCTTTGTTTCTTTTAGTCTTTGTTACTATTAAAGTCTATTTTGTCAGAGATGAAAGTTACAACTCCTGGTTGGTTTTTTTTTAACTCTCCATTTGATTGGTAAGTCTTCCACCAAAGGTTTGTTTTGAGTCGTTTTGTGTCCTTGCTTATGAGATGGATCTGGATACAGCGTACCATTGGGTTTTGACTTTTTATTCAATTTTCTATTCTGTATGTTTGGGACATTTAATCCATTTAAATTTAGAATTAATATTAATATTTGTGAGTTTAATATTGTTTTTTAATGCTAGCTGGCTATTTTGCCCATGAGTTGATATAGATTCTTCATTATGAAGATTACTCTCTACCTTTTGGTAAATTTTTGGGATGACTTATACTGGTCGTTCCACTCTGTGTATAGCACTTTTTTCAGAAGATCTTGTAAAGCAGGCCTGGTGGTGGTAAAATCTTTGAGTGCTTGCTTGTTCGTGAAAAGTTTTATTTTTTCTTCATTTATAAAGCTCAGTTTGGCTGAATATGAGATTCTGGGTTAAAAATTATTTTTTTGAGGATATTGAATATTGACCCCCCACTCTCTTCTAGTTTGTAGAGTTTCTGCTGTGAGTCTGATAGGCTTCCCTTTATGGGTAAGCTCACCCTTCTTTCTAGCTACCCTTAGAATTTTCTCCTTCATTTCAACCCTGGTCAATCTAATGATATGTGTCTTGGAGTTGCTCTACTTGAGGAATATCTTTGTGGAATTCTCTGTGTTACCTGGAGTTGAATATTGTCCTGCCTTACTAGGTTAGGGAAGTTTTTCTGAATAATATCCTGAAGAATATTTTCCAGCTTGGATTCATTCTCTTCATAACATTCAGGTACACCTATCAAATGTAAATTAGGTCTTTTCACATAGCCCCCTATTTATTGGAGACTTAGCTCATTCATTTTTATTCTTTATTCTCTAATCTTGTCTTCTCATTTTATTTCATGAAGTTGGTCTTCAACCTCTGATATTCTTTCTTCTGCTTGATCAATTCGACTGTTAAAACCTGGGCATACTTCACAAAGTTCTCTCATTGTATTCTTCAGTTCCATTATTTCACTTATATTCCTCTCTAAATTGTCTATTCTCATTAGGATTTCATGAAACCTTTTTTCAAAGTTGTCAGTTTCTTTGCATTGGGTTAGAATCTTTTAACTCACAGGACTTTCTTATTATCCACCTTCTGAAGCCTAATTCTGTTAATGGAATGCACTTGTTCTCCATCAGGCCTTGTTCCATTGCTGATGAGGAACTGTGATCCCCTGTAGAAGGAGAGGCATTCTGATTTTGGGTATTCTCAGCCTTTTTAGGCTAGTTTCTTCCCATCATTATACATTTATCTATCTGTCATCTTTGTAATTACTGACTTTCTAATTAGGTCTCTGAGTGGACATCCAACTTGTTGATTCCCAGTGCCAGGTAACTTGAATGCCTGGGAATTACCTTGTCTGTGTATTTGCTCCTAGCGCTGCTTGTGTACTTCATGGCTTTTGCTATGATTTTAGTCTTTGCTGGCCTCCCCGCGGCTGTGCCTATGTTAGGTTGCTCTCATCTTTCAGAGAGTCTTACCCATCATTTGCTAACCAGCCATCTACCTGGGAGGCACACAGGAAACTTACTTGCTTGCCTGTTAATTATGCTGCTGGTGCATCTGCTCCTAGTGATGCTCGGTTTCTTCATGGGAGCAGACTGGCTTTTGCTATGACTTTAGCCTTTACTGGCTTCCCTGTGGCTGTGCCTGTCTTAGGTTGCTCTCATCTTTCAGAGTCTTACCTGTCATTGGCTAATCAGCCATCCACCTGGGAGGCACACAGGCAACTTACTTGCTTGCCTGTCAATTACACTGCTGGTGCATCTGCTCCTAGTGCTGCTCATTTCCTTCATGGGAGCAGACTGGCTTTTAGTAAGAATTTAGCCTTTGCTGGCCTCCCCATGGCTGTGCCTGTATTAGGTTGCTCTCATCTTTTAGAGTCTTACCCATCATTGACTAACCAGCCATCCACCTCAGGGGCACATTTTTTGCTTTTCTCTTGGAGAGAAGCATGAGTAAGACAGTTAGGAGTTAAACCTAGAGTTCTTTTCTGCACATTTTGCTTTTGCCTAGTTAGGATTTATATATTACACCCTAGCAAGTTATTCTACAAGTAATATTTAAGGCTTAGCCTCTTTACTTCATCCTCACACATCTGTGTTTTGTAAGCCACATAGAAGGTGAGGAAGGGGAGAGATGGGAAAGAAAAATACCCTATAAAATACTCCTGTCAATTTAATAGCTTTCTGCCTTTTCATGAGATAAGCTTTTTTTACTGTGGGTAATGGTTGATACCTACTGAGTGCCATTATATGTGGTGTTTTGTCACCACTGCCTCTATGGTCAACTGTATACTCCTAAACAGGAGTGGCAATAAACAAGAGAATATGAGACAGCACCTAATATAAGTACTATTCTCCCTATGAGAGTCTTGAATTTGTCCAAAAAATGAGAACCATCAACCAAAAAGAGAGTCTGAAGTTCAACCTTTTTCGGGTTCAGTCTGGAACATGGGCATAACTTTCTCATCTTGGCAGTGATCTCCACAACTACCTGTCCCTTGTTTTTAGCTTCTAAAAAACAGTTAAATTTATCACAGACTCTTCCTTCTGAGGCCAGCAGATAATCTAATGCTAGTCTCTTTTAATAGACTGCATTTCTTACTTGTGTAGATTGTACAGCTATCATATCTAAAGCTTTAGATGTTTTATTAGTTATAATTTCTAAAATTGCTTGTAATCTGATAATACAATTAATCATTTAGATGGGAGTATAATATTCCCACATCCCATCTTGTGTCCAAGAAGGCAAACCATTAATTATTCTCTCTGGAGGCCAACTAGTATCTCTCCAATCACTTATTTGACGTAAGCCTTAGGCTAGGTCAGAATATGAAGTGTTAAAGTTTTGGGTGTGTGTACATTTATCTGCATGTGCTCATGCACACACACACATGCATGTGCATACAAATACAATGATAGAGAATAAGGAAAGCAGGGGAGAACAGACATACATAAGTAACACTCTTTAGTCCACCAAACAAGGCCACTAGAATTTCATTATTTGTGGCCAGAACTTTCAGGCACTGGGATGGGTTATTAAACTTAATCTTAACTTTTTTCTATTAGACTGAGCTTTCTTTTGACCATTTTAACATCTGAAATCAAGATATATAAAGAGAAACTAGGCGAGCTGGGAGAACAGACAGAAACAACTTTTCTGGGAAGTGAGTAAAAGATTAATTAATATTAATATTAATTCTAAATTTAAATGGATTAAATGTCCCAAACATACAGAATAGAAAATTGAATAAAAAGTCAAGTAAATGGAGTGTAAATATTAAAAACAAAGTGTCACGTTAGCCTCTTAAATTGACAAACAGAAAAGTGATTCTAATTACAGATTTATCATTGCACCTATATTAAGAGTTTAGGGTGAAGTTAAATATGCACATGCAACATCAACACCAAATGGCCTATTACAAAGAATATCTAGGCAAGAAAGATCATCTATGTTTCATGGCATCATGAAATTTACTTGGAGAAAAAAACTGAATTCAGAATAAATGTAGTCAAAAATGTCTTTAAAATATCTCCATAAAATTTAACTTATAACTAAATAATAGTACCTTCTATAACTTACTGAAAGCTATTGAAAATGTAACTCAGACCATCATGAGATATATATTTTAATAACACATTTTAAAACAAGGAGTGTGTGTCAGCTTTATCTTAAATTCAGCAAGACAAGAGATACAAAATAAACTGAGAACATCATTCTCAGCAAATTGACACAAGAACAGAAAAGGAAACACCATATATACTCACTTATAGGCGGGTGATGAACAATGGGAACACATGGACATAGGGAAGGGAGCACCACACACTGAGGTCTATTGGGGAAAATAAGGGAGGGACAGTACGGGGGGAGCAGGGGAGGGATGGCATGGGGAGAAATGCCAAATATGGGTGAGGGGAGAGAAGGCAGCAAAACACACTGCCACGTGTGTACCTATGCAACTATCTTGCATGTTCTGCACATGTACCCCAAAACCTAAAATGCAATAAAAATTTAAGAAAAAAAAAAAGAAAAATCTAAAGAAAAAAATCCAAGTCACAATTTAGTGCCAACCATGATACTTTTCTATAATCAATGGCACCAGTGATACTTGTATTATCCTTTCAATCCAAAGCCTAAAATTGGTACAATCATCAGAACCTACCTATTTCTTCAATGAGTACACTTGTAGCTACTTGAAAAACAGGCTTCATACATTGCTTTATATAAAATATAATTAATTGATGAAAAAATGGTTTCTATAAACATAGCCACTTACCTTTATACCTTCATTCTCAACATTTTTGAAATATTTGCCACTCACTAGGCCTCCCAACTTTGTTTTTCAGTGTTGATTTTAAAACAGTTCAGTAGTTTTAAAATAGGTGACCATTAAAAAGGAGAAAAGGAAAGCTAAAGATTGATAAAAGTTGTCTAAGATTGCCCTTGAGTCATGTTTAGATAGGACCAGAAGCAAGATTTAAGAGTTTAGAATTTCTGCATTTTATCTGCATTATACCTAAAAAACAATCTAGAAAAAGTGGGAGGCAGGTTTTCTGCTAAGCTTCAAAGCACACATCTTTGAGGCAACAGTGACATGGGCTTGTTTGGAGTCAGAAAAATTTGTGGCATGTAGAACTATCAAAGAAAAATATTTTATTTTCAATGACAGGTTGAGTATTCTTATCCAAAATGCTTGGACCAAGAAGTGTTTTGGATTTCTAATTTTTTCAGATTTGGGAATATTTACATATACATGAGATATCTTGGGAATGGAACCCCAAACTAAACATAAAATTTAGTTATGTTTCATATATACCTTACATGTATAGCCTGAAGTTAATTCTACAAACTATTTTAAGTAATTTTGCGCATGAAACAAAGTTTCTGTTAAGTACTCACAAGTGGAATTTCCTACATGTGGTTTCATGTTGGTGCTCAAATACTTTCAGATTTTGGAGCACTATGGATTTCAGATTTTCAAATTAGAAATTTGTAATAACAAAAACAAAATTTTATCTTTTTTATATATGTTATGATATACCTTATATTTCAGTTACATTATCCTTATATTTATTGAGGCTGCTTATCGTCACATAGCTTAAAGGATTCAAAGGTTTATAAAATTATATTATAAAGAAACAGTAGTCCTCTCCTTCGACTACATTTCACAAGTCTTATAGAAAAGCACTCTCAACAATTGTAGCCTTCTCTTAAATAAACTGAGAAAAGAAAGAAAAAAACAATTATCTGAAGAATGTAAAGTGCTTTTGTAAACTAATGAGACTTCCTGACAAATAACTTTGTATCAATCCACACCCTGCCCCCTTTTAATGCCTCTAAAAATCCTCTTGCAACTGCTTCTAACCAGTGTATATTCAGGACAACTTGCATCTATGCTCTTGGGTTGCAATCCTCAAGCTTGGCCCAAATAAACTCTGTTATTCAATTTAATTGTGCCTCAGCTTCTTCCTTTTAGGTAAACAACTTTATAAACCCAAATAAGTTTTATTTTGCTACTTCTATACTTTTCATTTTAATTTTAAACAATGTTTATTGATATCCCACTAGAAACGCTAAGAAGTTAGCTAAGGATGCAGTGTGATCTCAGCTCACTGCAATCTCCACCTCCTGGGTTGAAGTGATTCTTCTGCCTCGTCCTCTCGAGTTGTTGATACTACAGGTGTGTGCCACAACGTTCAGCCAGTTGTTGCATTTTTACTAGTGACGGGGTTTCACTGTGCCAACCAGGATGGTCTCAGTCTCCTAGCCTCATGATCTGCCCATCTCAGCCTCCCAATGTGCTAGGATTAGAGGACTGAGTAACCTCACACAACCAAGAAGTAATTATTATTATACCCAGGCTATCTGAAAATATATCAATTTTAGACACATTTAATTAACAGCTTGACATGGCACTGAATCTTAGATTTATTTCCATTTTCTCCTCGAAGTTTGAAGGTATGACATCTAACTTCCAGTACTGCTGTGAAAAGTCTGGGCACATGACTATGTTTACCAATCCTTATGAGTAATTTGATTTTTTTTAATTTTGCATCCTTCAAAAGATCTTCTTTGTCTCTGGTATTCTGAAATGTCCTCATGATGTTCTTTGATGTGAATCTAATTTCAACCATTGACCTAGGTACTAAGTGAACTGTTTCAAACTGGAAACTTATGCTTGGCACATTTTCTTAAGTTAATTATCTCATGTATATTCACTCATTTTCCATTTTCTCTTTCTTAAACTCCTGTTGTTTGAAATAATAGGAGTTATCATCCTCTTTGATTTGACTTGAAGTTTTCTCATCTTATTTTCTAACTTTTTCACTTAATCTTTTCACCCTGCTTTCCTAGAAAATTTCTAAACTTTATATTATAATTATTTTATATATATAACAGAAACTGTTGAGCAATTCTTATATATCAGGCAATGTAAAATATTTGTTTCCCATAAAAGATTTTTATTGCATATATCTACTATATTTGGTTTTGGTTTTCTCAATCTTTCCATTAATTTGATTTTCATTAATTCTTCTTTCATCTGTACCCACTTGCTAGGCCCACACTCATTCTTAGTTTTCTTCTACTAATGCATTGAATAATTTATGACTGTTACTTCGGCACTACCTGTCCTCTCCTATTAGCCTCCTATTCAACCTGCTATAGGTTTCCCATCAGGTGGTACCCCACTTCATTCTTTGAGACTTCTTTCCTAATTTTCACTGGGTCTGAATCAGAACTTCATCAGTAATTTTTCAGCCCTCAACCTTCAGTTTTCTTACGGTTAACTTCACACTGAAGTTCATTATTGTTACCTTTTTATGTGTGGTTGCTATCAAGAGACATGCTTTTTTTGTTATTAACAAAAGCCAATAATTAGCAACCATTTACCTTATATGTTTTGAAGGAAATAAACAATTTTACACCATAATTTTTCTGACATTTGATAAATCAAGGAGACTTTTTAAAGCCCTTCCCATTCTTAAGGTGATTCTTAGCCTTGAGATTTCTGCTCTAGATTTCTACCCACTGGCTCATGTATCTGATCATTTGAGTTCTGTGATTGAAGCATTACTTTCTAATCTGGCCACTTCTGCAGAGTCGGAAACTGGCATCAAAGTAACACATAGCCTTCCAGATTCATGCAGGTTTTTCATTACATAAATATTTACAACTTCCTTTGCAGGAGCAAATTATTGCATACTAGATTTTATTTTCTACCTATTCAAATATGTTTCCAATTATCCATTTATATTCATTCATACATTACAATTATTTATTTAGTAGGTGTGTGTGTGTGTGTGTGTGTGTGTGATGGTAAATGACTGAAAAGTAATGCATACAAAGTTTAGCCTTAAAATGTTGTTTTATATCTATTATGCATCTGAAATGAGCTGTCAGCCTTAATTTTCCATGACTAAGCAATTTAGAAACCCTTTCACCCTTATATTTTATTTACCCTTTAATTGATGGGTTCTTATATGTTTTTTTTTCTCCAACTGCTAGTTTGGACTTTTTCAACAGCTCCTAAATTGGATGCTACTGAAAGTAACTTTCATTGAAAACTTTAAGATCTATTTCTCACAGGTCAGAAGTTAAATTCTAACTACATTAGAATGCCATGCTAGAGTGACAGGTCAACGACTTGGTTTTCTCCTATGCAGACCTTATTCTTTTGCTTTTGATCTAGAAGGCATTTATTTTTACTACAAATACTCCTGAGCAGACACAAAACAATATTGAGTGGCTATTTTTATTATTATTTTTATTTATTTTATCCAAATATATAACAATTTGAGTAAAAGGGGGAAATAAAAATGCAATGTCTTAGTATTTTTTACTTTTGGTTTCCTTTGCTATTGGAAGATAAATTAAAATTATCTATGTAAAATAACTTTGAAACTTGAAAAATTCTACATAAATATAAGAAACTGTTATCTTGTCAGATATTAACTGTAAAGTTAATATCTTGTATTTTCCCAACAAACTTGTAGTCTGATGAATAATGCCATCCAGAGAAGTAAAAACAATCATGAATCCAAACTTACTGTGTTTGGAGAAAGAGAAAACATTGCAATCTTAATAAATGCTTAAAAAGATCTAACTGTTTGCTGCCTACAGGAAACTCACATTAGCTATAAGAAAACATATAGGCTAAATATAAAAGTATAGAATAAGATTTTCCATTAAAAAGGTAACCAAAGAAGAGCATAGGTGTCTATACACATATCAAGCAAAATTACAGAACAGAGGCCTTGGAGGCAACACCACTTATCTACAACCATCTGATCTTTAAAAATCTGACAAAAACAAGCAATAGGGAAAGGATTCCCTGTTTAATAAATGGTGTTGGAAAAGCTGGTTAGCAGTTTGCAGAAAGCAGAACCCTTCCTGACACCTTACACTAAAATTAACTCCAGATGGATTAAAGACTTAAACATAACACCTAACAACATTAAAAACCCTAGAAGAAAACCTAGGCAAAACCATTCAGGACATAGGCATAGGTAAAGACTTCATAACCAAAACACCAAAAGCATTGGCAACAAAAGCCAAATTAGACAAATGAAACCTATATAAACTCCAAAGCTTCTGTACAGCCAAAGAAACAATCATTAGAGTGAACTCACAATCAACAGAATGGGAAAAAATTTTGCAATCTACCCATCTGACAAAGAGCAAATATCTAGAATCTACAAAGAACTAAATCGAATTTACAAGAAAAAAACAAACCCATCCAAAATTAGGAGGCGGATATGAACAGACATTTTTCAAAAGAATACATGTATGAGGCCAAGAAAAATATCAAAAATGATCATCTTCACTGATTATTAGAGAAATGCAAATCAAAACCTCATGCCAGTTAGAATGGCGATCATTAAAGAATCTGAAGACAACAGATGCTGGAGAGGATGTGAAGAAATCAGAACACTTTTACACTGCTGGTGGGAGAATAAATTAGTTGTGGAAGACAGTGTGGCGATTCCTCAAGGACTTAGAAATAGAAATTCCATTTGACCCAGCAATCCCATTACTAGGTGTATACCCAAAGGATCATAAATTATTCTATTATAAAGACACATGCACACGTATGTTCATAGTGGCACTCTTTACAATAGCAAAGACCTGGAACCGACCCAAATGCCCATCTATTATAGACTGGACAAGAAAAATGTGGTACAGATACATCATGGAATACTATGCAGCAATAAAAAATGATAAGTTCATTTCCTTTGTTTTCTTTTTATTGAATTGTAGGTTTGGGGTACATGTGCAGAACATGCAAGATACTTGCATAGGTACACACATGGCAGTGTGTTTGCTGCCTTCATCCCCTTCACCCATATTTGGCATTCCTCCCCAGGCTATCCCTCCCCAACTACTCCCTTCGCTGTCCCTCTCCCATTCCCCCAATAGACCCCAGTGTGTAGTGCTCCTGTCCCTGTGTCCATGTGTTCTCATTGTTCATCACCTGCCTATGAGTGAGAATATGCAGTATTTCGTTTTCTGTTCTTTGTCAGTTTGTTGAGAATGATGTTCTCCAGATTCGTCCATACCACTTCCAATGACACAAACTCAACATTTTTGATTGCTGCATAATATTCCATGGTGTATATGTGCCATATTTTCCCTGTCCAGTCTATCATTGATGAGCATTTGGGTTGGTTCCAGGTCTTTGTTATTGTAAACAGTGCTGCAATGAACATTCGTGTGCATGTGTCCTTATAGTAGAACGATTTATAGTCCTTTGGATACATACCCAGTAATGGGATTACTGAGTCAAATGGAATTTCTATTTCTAAGGCCTTGAGGAATCACCACACTGTCCTCCACATTGGTTGAACTAATTTACACTCCCACCAGCACTGTAAAAGTGTTCCTATTTCTCCACATTCTCTCCAGCATCTGTTGTCTCCAGATTTTTTCATGATCGCCATTCTAACTGGTGTGAGATGGTATCTCAACGTAGCTTTGATTTTCATCTCTCTGATGACCAGTGATGATGAGCATTTTTTCATACGTTTGTTGGCCTCATGTATGTCTTCTTTTCATATCCTTTGCCCATTTTTGAATGGACTTGTTTGTTTTTTTCTTGTAAATCTGAGATCTTTGTAAATTCTGGATATCAGTCCTTTGTCAGAGGTGTGAACTGCAAAGATTTTCTCCCATTCTGTTGGTTGTCAATTCACTCTAGTGACTGTTTCTTTTGCCGTGCAGAAGCTGTGGAGTTTGATTAGGTCCCATTTGTCTATTTTGGCTTTTGTTGGCAATGCTTTTGGTGTTTTGGTCATGACATCCTTGCCTACTTCTATGTCCTAAATGGTTTTGCATGCATTTTCTTCTAGGGTTTTTATGGTACCAGGTCTTATGTTTAAGTCTTTAATTCATCTGGAGTTAATTTTAGTGTAATGTTTCAGGAAGGGGTCCAGTTTCCGCTTTCTGCACATGGTTAGCCAGTTTTTCCAACACCATTTATTAAACAGGGAGTCCTTTCCCCATTACTTGTTTTTGTCATGTTTATCAAAGATTGTATGGTCGTAGATAGGCTGTGTTGCCTCTGATGCCTCTGTTCTGCTCCATTGGTCTATATCTCTGTTTTGATACCAGTACCATGCTCTTTTGATTACTGTAGCCTTGTAGTATAATTTGAAGTCCGGTAGTGTGATACCTCCTGCTGTGCTCTTTTTGCTTAGAATTGACTTGGCTATGCAGGCTCTCTTTGTTCTGTATGAGGTTCAACGTGGTTTTTTCCAGTTCTGTGAAGAAAGTCAGTGGTAGCTTGATGGGGATATCATTGATTCTGTAAATTACTTTGGGCACTATGGCCATTTTCACGATATTGATTCTTCCTAACCATGAATATGAAATGTTTCTCCATCTGTTTGTGTCCTCTCTTATTTCGTTGAGCAGTGGTTTGTAGTTTTCCTTGAAGATGTCCCTAACATTCCTTGTAAGTTGTATTCCTAGGTATTTTATTCTCTTTGTAGCAATTGTGAATGGCAGTTCGTTCTTGATTTGGGTCTCTTTCAATCTGTTATTGGTGTATAGAAATGCTTGTGATTTTTGCACATTGATTTTATATTCTGAGACTTTGCTGAAGTTGCTTATCAGTTTCAGGAGATTTTGGGCTGAGGCAATGGGGTCTTCTAGATATACAATCATGTCATCTGCAAATAGATATGATTTGGCTTCCTCCTTTCCTATTTGAATACTCTTTGTTTCTTTTTCTTGCCTGATTGCTCTGGCTAGAACTTCCATTACTATATGGAATAGGAGTGGTGAGAGAGGGCATTCTTGTCTAGTGCCGAATTTCAAAGTGAATGTTTCCAATCGTTGCCCATTCAGTATGATATTGGCTGTCGGTTTGTCGTAAATAGCTTTTATTACTTTGAGATACATTCCATCAATACCGAGTTTATTGAGGGTTTTTAGCATAAAGTGCTGTTGTATTTTGTCAAAGGCCTTCTCTGCATCAATTGAGATAATCATGTGTTGGTTTTCGTTCTGTTTATGTGGTGAATTATGTTTGTAGTCTTGTGTATGTTGAACCAGCCTTGCATCCCCGGGATGAATTCTACTTGATCATGATGAATAAGCTTTCTAATGTTCTGTTGCAATCGACTTGCTAGTATTTTATTGAAGATTCTTGCATCTATGTTCATAATGGATATTGGCCTGAAGTTTTCTTTTCTTGTTGAGTCTCTGCCAGGTTTTGGTATCAGGATAATATTGGTCTCATAAAATGAATTAGGAAGAATTCCCTCTCTTTGGATTATTTGGAATCATTTCAGAAGGAATGGTGTGTGTCTGGTAGACACAGCTCCTCTTTGTGTGTCTGATAGAATTTGGCTGTGAACCCATCTGGACCTGGAACATTGATGAATTTGGAAACCATCCTTCTTACCAAACTGACACAAGAACAGAAAATTACACACCACATATTCTCACTCATAGGCAGGTGTTAAACAATGAGAACACATGGACACAGGGAGGGGACCATCACACACTGGTGTCTTGTGGTGGTGCCAAGAAGAACAGCAGGGTGTTGGAGAGGTCAGGGAGGTATAATATGGGGAGAAATATCAGTTGTGGGTGACGGGTGATGGAGGCAGCAAACCACTTTGCCATGTGTGTACCTACACAACAATTCTGCATGATCTGCACATATACCCCAGAACCTAAAGTACAATTAAAAACAATAAAAATAGACTTTAAGTCAAAAATTGTGCAAGAGAGATGATTATATAATTACAAAGGGTTCAATTCATCAGGAGGATATAACTATTATAATGTATATGCAGCCAATATTGAAGCATCTAAGTACATAAGGCAAATATTACCAGTTTTGAAAGACGACAGATGGCAATATAATAATAGTAGAGGATTTCCACATCTCACTTTCAACAATATACAGGTCATCCAGAAAGAAAACAGTAAGAACTCAGCCGACTTAAGCTACATTGTAGACCAAATGAACCAATCAAATATAAACCTAACATTTCAATGAACTGCAACAGAATATATACTTTTTTCAAATGGACATATAGATCCTATGTTAGACTACATAATAAGCCTTAACAAATTTAAGAAGACTGAAATAATACTAAACATTCTTTCCACTCACAATGACATTAAATTAGAAATCAATAACAGGAGGAAAATCAGAAATTTACAAATATGTAGAAATTAAACAACATACTCCTGAATACTGACTCAGAGAAGAAATTAAAAAAGAAAATGAAAAAGTATCTTGACACAAGTGAAAATGAAAAAATGACATATCAGCACTTATGTGAGGTAGTAAAAGCAGTTCTAAAAGGAAAGTTTATAGTGACAAGTGCCTACATTTTAAAAAAGAGAAATATTTTAAATGAACAATCTAATGTTAAACCTCAAATAACTAGAAAAGAGAAACTAAATACAAAGTCAGCAGAACTAAGAAAATAATAAGGAATGGAGCAGAAAATATGAAATGGAGTCTAGAATGACAATAGAAAGATCAACAAAGGTAAGATTTGATTTTGGAAAGATAACACTGACAAATCTTTAGTTATATGATGAAATAAAAGGAGAGATGACTCTCAGATAAGTATAATTATAAATGTAAGAGAAAACATTATAACTAGTAACAAAGAAAAACAAAGGATCATAAGAGACTACTATAAACAATTATGCAAAAATTAGATAAACTAAAAAGTGGATAAATTCCCAGAAATATACATCCTACAATACTAAAAATGAAACTAAGAATAGACAAATAATGAGTAAGAAGATGAAATGAGTAATCAAAACCTCCTAACAAAGAAAAAGTCCAGGACCTGATGAATATGCTGTTAAACTCTAATGAACATTTCCAGTAGAATCATTGTTAATCTCTCACAGGCTTCCAAAAGAAATTGAACAATAGAGAACATTTACAAACTAATTTTATAAGGCCAGCATTACCCTGATAACAAAGGCAGACAAGTACACTACAAGAAAAAAATATTACAGGCCAACATCCCTGGTAAACAAAGATGCATATCCACAACAAAATACTAGCAAACCTAATTCAACAGCATATTAAAATAATTATATACTGTGATCAAGTGGGATTTATCTCTGAGGTGAAAATATGGTTCAATATGTACAATTTGATACGTCAAATTAACAGAATGTAGGATAAAAATATAACTATCTTAATAGTACAGAAAAAAAACATTCCATGTTATTCAACATCCTCATAATTTTTAAAAATCTCTCTACAAATGAAACACAGAAGGAATGTATCTCAACACAATGATAAGTTTATAGACTAACATACTCAATGTTAAAAAGTTGAAAACTTTTCCTCAAAGATCAGGAAGAAAACAAGGAAGCCAACTCACATCAGTTCTCAGTATTATACCCAGAAGTCATAGCCAGAGCAAGTAGGCCATAAAAAGACATATGAGGCATGCAAATCAGAAACAAGAAAGTAAAATTATCCGTTTGCAGATAACATACTCTTATATATAGAAAACCCTAACGACTCTATCAAAAACTACTAAAACTAATAAACAAATTCAGTAAGGTTACAAGACACAAATTCAACATACAAAATTGGGTTGTGTTTCTATATACACAATGAACTATCCACAAAGGAAATTTAAAAAAAAATCCCATTTAAAATTGCATCCAAACATAAAATACTAAGGAACAAATTTAACCAAGGAGGTAAAACTTCTGCACATTAAAATCTATAAAACATTAGTGGAAATAAAAAGCTAAAGTTACAAATAAATGAAAAAATATTATGTGTGAAGCAATGCTGACGAGCTCTTATAATCAGCTGGCTGATTATTCTACTTCTAGCTTTTCCTTAGAAAAATTAAATTTCAGACACACATAAGAGAGGAAAAATTCTCCAAATTATCTCTGTGCCTACTTCTAACTTTACAATTAGAACACACAGATTAAGTTCCATTAAGCTTTTCCATTAGTACACATAGATTGTTTCATTTTTCATTAAACATAGGTATAGCTATTCCTAAAGCAACAACTATATTAAATGCAACTTTTAAATGAAAACATAGGAATACTCATGTTTTGGGTAATCATTTTCTAATTAATCAAATAGTGGTTAAATCTCCAATGGCATTGTGCCCAGGTCTTAATTTAAAAAGGTTACTGAGGGATAACATGGAGAGTCTGATGCCATTAAGAGAATTTTAATATTCAGAGTTGCTGAAGAAACAAGATGCACAGCATGCCACCCAGGGCCTCATGGGAAAAACACTAAGGTGGTCAGAAGGCAGAAGACAAGAGCAAGAATGTGTAAGCCACTGCCCTCATTGGGGGTTCTATAGGAAAGGACAGGAAGGGCAAGGTTGGGATTGCCTAGCTTGAACAATTTTAGTAGGCATTGGGCTATAGGGGTCATCCCTACTTGCCTGGTGCATGGCTCTGGGATGATTCAAGCACAGGAATATTGCCTCTTGGTATATCTGGACCAGTTATAGGAGATATGACTAACGGTTAAGTTTAACTGTTCAAGAGGGACAGCTCTTCTCTCCCTAGGAAATAACCTTTCAAAGAGAGTAAAAAACTTCATTACCATAGTTAACCCGAAAGCAGCCACCAATTAAGAAAGTGTTCAAGCTCAATATTTAAGTATTTTAATTCTACTCACTTTACTGAACCCCTAACATCACATTGGACTAATCTATTAATAGAAGCAATAATGTTAGCATAAGTAACAAAAGCATTCTCTCCTGCATAAGCTTATATCAGACTGGAATAACTAGTGCCAGTTAACAGCCCAATTACAATAACTTATATTCTAAACACCTTAGAATTAAACTGTTAAACTGACTCAGATGTGTCCTTAAGGAAAGATTTAAAAAAGTAAAAGGAACTCAACAAACCTTACCCCCCACCTGTCTACCAAATACATCACCTCAAGCATTACCAGTATTAGAGGCACTGCCTGCCCAGTGACACATGTTCAATGGTTGTGGTACCCTGACTGTGTAAAGGTGGCATAATCACTTGTTCCCCAAATAGGGACTTGTATGAATGGCCACACGGGGGTCTAACTGTCTCTTAGTCTTCATCAGTGAAACTGATCTATCCCTGAAGAGGTGAATATGACCAAATAAGATGAGAATATTCTATGGAGTTTCAATTTCCTAATACAAACAACACTCAAAAAACTTACAAGCATTAACTCCAAGCATTAACTCATCATGCATGCATTAAAAATTTTGATTGGGGTGACCTCAGTGTACAATATAACCTCCAAACATTATAAACTAAGACCATACTAGTCTAACTAAATTAACACACATTGGCCCAATAACTTGATCAATGGACCAAGTTACCTTATGGGTAAGAGTAAAATCCTATTCTAGAATTCACATAGATAGTGGGGTTTACCACCTCAATGTTGGATCAGGATATCCCAATGGTGCAGCCACCATTAAAGGTTCAATTTTTTCAATGATTTAAGTACTACATGATCTGAGTTCAGACTGAATGCATCCAGGTCGGTTTTCATCTATTTAATATTTCTCCCAGTACGAATGAACAAGAGAAACAGAGCTTACTTCACAAAGTGTCCTAACCCAACAGATGATATTATCTCAATCTAACAAACAATTTTCCCTGCCTGAGAACAGGGCTCGTTAAGATGGCAGAGCCCGGTACCCACATAAGACTCAAAGATTTATAATCAGAGGTTGAATTCTTCTTCTTAACAGCATGTTCATGATTAATCTACTCCTATTAATTATTCCTGCCCTAATTGGCATTTCTAACACTCATCGAACAAAAAATTCTGGGCTATATACAACTATGTAAAGGGCCCAACATCATAGGTCCCTACTCAATATTTCAACCACTTGCCAACACAATAAAACTTTTCATAAATGAATTCTTATTACCCTCCATATTCACTGTAATCCTTTAAATAACCACTCCAACCTTAGCCCTTTCCATTGCCCTCCTTCTATAAGCTCCTCTCCCCATACCAGATTCCCCAATCAATTTCAACTTAGGCCTTCTATTTATATTAGCCACACCAAGCCTGGCCATTTATTCCATTCTATGATCCAGATGAGCACCCAATTCAAACTCTGCACCAATTGGTGCATTACTAACTGTAACCCAGAAAATTTCACATGAAGTCACCCTAGCCGTCATTCCATTACCGGTCCTACTAATCAGCAGCTCATTTAATTTACATACACTCATTACAACACAAGAATATTTCTGACTTCTACCACCATGACTCCTAGCCATAATATGATTTATCACCACATTAGCAGAAACCAACCAAGCTCCTTTCGACCTTACAAAAGGAGAATCAGAACTAGTCTCAGGTTTCAACATTGAATGTGCTTCAGGTTCATTCACTCTCCTTTATAGCAGAATACATAAATAATTTTATAATAAATGCATTAACTACCACTATTTTTCTAGGAGTACCCCACACCATAATTACACCAGAACTTTACACAATACTTTTTACAAAAACCCTTTTCTTAACCAGTCTATTTTTATGAATTCTAATGAATCCTCAATTCTCATATGACCAACTGATAACATTTAATATAAAAAAATTTTTGTCACTTATACTAGCACTATGCATATGATATATATCTCAATAACTATTCTAATGTCCAGCATCCCACCCAAAACACAAGAAATACGTCCAATAAAAAGAGTTACTTTGATAGAGTGAATTACAAAGTTTTAAATACTCTTATTTTTAAGGCTATAGAAATTGAACCTACACCTGAGAATTCCAAACATTCCATGCTACGTATTACACCATGCACTAAAGTAAGGACAGCTAAACAAGCTATACCCCCAAAATGTTGGTTTAATCCTTCCTGTACTAATTAACCCACTAGCCCAACTCACCATCTCCCTTATTATCTTTACAGGAGCTTTCATTACAATATTATGCTCACACTGATTCCTCATCTTAAGAGGTTTAGAAATAAATTTATTAGCCATCATGCCAATACTAATGAAAAACATAAGCCACGGCTCCACAAAAGCAGCCACAAAATATTTCCTAACACAAGCAAGCACATCCACAATTATTTTTTTCTATTTATTATTGCATTTTAGGTTTTGGGGTACATGTGAAGAACATGCAAGATTGTTGCATAGGTACACACTTGGCACTGTGATTTGCTGCCTTCCTCCCCATAACCTATATCTGGCATTTCTCCCCATGGTATCTCCCCCCAACTCCCCACACCACGCTATCCCTCCCCTATTTCCCCCCAACAGACCCCAGTGTGTAGTGCTCCCCTTCCTGTGTCCATGTGTTCTCACTGTTCAACAGCCGCCTATGTGTGAGGACACACGGTGTTTGATTTTCTGCTTTTGTGTCAGTTTGCTGAGAAAGATGGGTTCCAGGTTCATCCATGTCCCTACAAAGGACAAGAACCTATCGTTTCTGATGGCTGCATAATATTCCATGGTATATATGTGCCACATTTTCCCTGTCCAGTCTATCATCGTTGGGCATTTGGGTTGGTTCCAGGTCTTTGCTATTGTAAACTGTGCTGCAATGAACATTCAGGTGCCTGTGTCCTTATAGCAGAACAATTTATAATTCTTTGGATTTATACCCAGTAATGGGATTGCTGGGTCAAATGGAATTTTTATTTCTAGTTCCTTGAGGAATCGCCATATGGTCTTCCACAATGGTTGAATTAATTTACACTCCCTCCAACAGTGTAAAAGTGTTCCTATTTCTCCACATCCTCTCCAGCATCTATTGTATCCAGATATTTTAATGATCACCATTCTAACTGGCATGAGATGGTATTTCAATGGACTTTTGATTTGCATTTCTCTAATGACCAGTGATGATGAGCATTTTTTCAAATGTTTGCTGGCCTCATGTATGTCTTCTTTTGTAAAGTCTCTGTTCATATCCTTTGCCCACGTTTGAATGGGCTTGTTTTTTTCTTGTAAATCTGTTTTAGCTCTTTTTAAATTCTGGATATCAGCCCTTTGTCAGATGGGTAAAATGCAAAATTTTTTTCCCATTCTGTTGGTTACTCATTCACTCTAATGACTGTTTCTTTTGCTGTGCAGAAGCTGTGGAGTTTGATTAGGTCCCGTTTGTCTATTTTGGCTTTTGTTGCCAATGCTTTTAGTATTTTGGACATGAAGTGTTTGCCTATGCCTATGTCCTGGATGGTATTGCTTAGATTTTCTTCTAGGGTTTTTATGGTGTTAGGTCTTATGTTTAAGTCTTTAATCCATCTGGACTTAATTTTAGTATGAGATGTCAGAAAGGGGTCCAGTTTCTGCTTCCCACAAATGGCTAGCCAGTTTTTCCAACAACATTTATTAAACAGGAAATCTTTCCCCATTGCTTGTTTTTGTCAGGTTTGTAAAAGTTCGGATGGCTGTAGGTATGTTGTGTTGCCTCTGAGGCCTCTGTTCTGTTCCATTGGTCTATATCTGTTTTGGTACCAGTACGATGCTGTACTGATTACTATAGCCTTGCAGTATCATTTGAAGTCCAGTAGTGTGATGCCTCCCACTTTGTTCTTTTTGCTTAGAATTAACTTGGCTATGTGGGCTCACTTTTGGTTCCATATAAAGTTCAAGGTGTTTTTTTCCAGTTCTGTGAAGAAGGTCATTGGTAGCTTGATGGGAATAGCATTGAATTTGTAAATTACTTTGGGCAGTATGGCCATTTTTACAAAATTGATTCTACCTAACCATAAACATGCAATGTTTCTCCAACTGTTTCTGCCCTCTTATTTCATTGAGCAGTGGTTTGTAGTTCTCCTTGAAGAGGTCCTTTATGTTCTGTGTTATTTTTATTTCTAGATATTTTATTCTCTTTTTAGCAATTGTGAATGGCAGTTCATTCTTGATTTGGCTCTCTTTAAGTCTGTTATTGGTGTATAGGAATGCTTGTGATTTTTACACATTGATATTGTATCCTAAGACTCTGCTAAAGATGCCTATCAGTTTCAGATTTTAAGCTGAGACAATGGGGTCTTTTGTATACACAATCATGTCATCTGCAATTAGAGACAATTTGACTTCCTCCTTTCCTATTTGAATACCCTCTGTTTCTTTTTCTTGCCTGATTGCTGTGGCTAGAACTTCCAGTACTATATTGAATAGGAGTGGCGAGAGAGGGCATCCTTGTCTAGTGCCAGATTTCAAAGGTTATGCTTCCAGTTTTTACCAATTCAGTATGATATTGGTTGTTTTTTCATAAATAGCTTTTCTTATTTTGAGATATGTTCCATCAATACCTAATATATTGAGTGTTTTTAGCATGAAGGCTGTTGAATTTTGTCAAAGGCCTTCTCTGCATCAATTAGGATAATCATTTGGTTTCTGTTTTCTGTTCTGTTTATGTGGTGAATTACGTTTATAGACTTTGTATGTTGAAACAGTCTTGCATCCCCAGAATGAATCCTACTTGATCATGGTGGATAAGCTTTTTGATGTATGGTTGCAATAAGCTTCCCAGCATTTTATTGAAGATTTTTGCAACTATGTTCATAATTTTGCATCTATGGCCAATAACTTCAGGATATTGGCCCGAAGTTTTTTTTTCTTATTGAGTCTCTGCCGGGTTTTGGTATCAGGATGGTGTTGGTCTCGTAAAATGATTTGGAAAGGATTCCCTCTTTTTGGATTATTTAGAATAGTTTCAGAAGGAAAGGTATAAGCTCCTCTTTCTATGTATGGTAGCATTCAGCTGTGAACCTGTCTGGACCTGGGCTTTTTTTGTGTGGTAGGCTCTTAATTGCTGCCTCAACTTCAGACCTTGTTATTGGTCTACTCAGGGTTTCAACTTCTTCCTGGTTTAGGCTGGGGAGGAGGCAAGTGTCCAGGAATTTATCCATTTCTTCCAGGTTTACTAGTTTATGTGCATAGAGTTGTTTGTACTAATCTCTGATGATGGTTTGAACTTATATGGAATCTGTGGTGATATCCCCTTTATCGTTTTTTACTACTTCAATTTGGTTATTCTATCTTTTCTTTTTTATTAATCTGTCTAGTTGTCTGCCTATTTTGTTGATGTTTTTGAAAAACTGGCTTCTGAATTTATTGATTTTTGAAGGGTCTTTTGTGTCTCTATCTCCATCAGTTCTGCTCTGATCTTAGTTATTTCCTGTCTTCTGCTAGGTTTTGAGTCTTTTTGATCTTGCTCCTCTAGCTCTTTCAATTTTGGTGACAAGGTGTCAATTATAGATCTCTCCTTGCTTCTCATGTGGGCACTTATTGCTATATATTTTCCTCTAGAGACTGCTTTAAATGTGTCCCACAGAATCTGGTATGTTGTTTCTTCATTCTTGTTGGTTTCAAAGAACATCTTTATTTCTGCCTTCATTTCATTGTTTCTCCAGTCAACATTCAAAAGCCAGGTGTTCAGTTTCCATAAAGCTGTGCAGTTCTGAGTTAGTTTTAAATTCTGAGTTCTAACTTCATTGCACTGTGGTCTGAGAGACCGTTTGTTATGATTTTCATTATTTTGTATTTGCTGAGGAGTGATTTATTTCCAAATATGTGGTCTATTTTAGAGTAGGTGTGATTTGAAGCTGAGAAGAATGTATATTCTGTGGATTTGGGGTGGAGAGTTCTCTAAACATCTAGTAGGTTTGCTTGTTCCAAGTCTGAGTTCAAGTCCTAGTTATCCCTGTTAATTTTCTGTCTTGTTGATTGGTCTAATATTGACAATGGGGTGTTAAAGTCTCCCACTATTATTGTGTGGGAGTTTATGTCTCTTTGTAAGTCATTAAGAACTTGCCTTAAGTATCTGGGTGCTCCTGTATTGGGTGCATATATATTTAGGATTGTTAGCTCTTAATCCTTTTACCATTATGTAATGTCCTTCTTTGTCTCTTTTGATCTTTGTTGCTTTAACAACTACTTTTATCAGAGATGAGAATTGCAACTCCTGCTTTTTTTTTGCTCTCCATTTGCTTGGTAAATCTTCCCCAATTCCTTTATTTTGAGCCTTTGTGTATCCTTGCATGTGAGATTGGTTTTCTGGATACAGCACACCAATGGCTTTTGGCTTTTATCCAATTTGCCATTCTGTGTCTTTTAATTGGGGCATTTAGTCTATTTACATTTAGGGTTAATATTGTTATGTGTCAATTTGATACTGCCATTTTGATGCTAGCTGGCTCTTTTGCCAGTTAGTTGAGGCAGATTCTTCATTTTGTTATGCTCTTCAACATTTGGTATGTTTTTGGAATGGCTGGTACTGGTTGTTCCTTTCTATGTGTAGTGCCTCTTTCAGGAGCTCTTGTAAAGCAGTCCTTTGGTTACAAAATTTCTGAGTACTTGCTTGTTCGCAAAGGATTTTATTTTTTCTTCACTTATGATGCTTAGTTTGGCTGCATATGAAATTCTGGGTTGAACGTTCTTTTCTTTAAGGATGTTGAATATCGGCCCCCACTCTCTTCTGGCTTGTAGGGTTTCTGCTGAGAGATCTGCTGTGAGGTTGATGAGCTTCCCTTTTTGGGTAACCCAATCTTTCTCTCTGGCTGACCTTAGCATTTTCTCCTTCATTTCAACCCTGGCAAATCTGATGATTAAGTTCCTTGGTGTTGTTCTTCTTGAGGAATGTCTTTGTGGTGTTCTCTGTATTTCCCAGACTTGAATATTGGCCTGCCTTGCTAGGTTGGGGAAATTTTCCTGAATAATATCCTGAAAAGAGTTTTCCAGCCTGGTTTCATTATCTTCATCACATTCAGGTACACTTAACAAATATATATTAGGTCTTCTCACATAGTCTCATATTTTTTGGAGACTTTGTTCATTCCTTTTATGCTTTTTTGTCTAATCTTGCCATCTCAATTTTATTTAATTGAGTTGATTCTTGACCTCTGATATCATTTCTTCTTCTTGGTTAATTCAGCTGTTGAAACTTGTGTATGCTTCACGAAGTTCTCATTTTGTGTTTTTCAGCTCCATCAATTCACTTACATTCCTCTCTAAGTTGTCCATTCTCGTTAGCATTTTGTCAAATCTATGTTCTCAGTTTCTTTGCATTGGGTTAGTACATGTTCTTTTAACTCACAGAAGTTTCTCATTACCCTCACAATCTGAAGTCTGATTCTGTCATTCATCACTCTCATTTTCCATCCTTCGTCATTCTCTTGCTGGTGAGTAGTTGTGATCCCTTGTAAGAGGAGAGATGTTCTGTTTTCAGATGTTTTTCCCTTTTTTTCACTGGTTTCTTCCCGTCTTTGTGGATTTACCCACCTGTTATCTTTGTATTTGCTGATTTTCAGATTGGGTCTCTGATTGGACTTTCAGTTGATGATGAAGTTATTTCTGTTTCTTTTTTTTCTTCTAACAGTCTGGCACCTCTGCTGTAGGACTTCTGAGGTCCACTCCAGGCCCTGCTTCCCTGGGGATCACCTGCCACAGCTGCAGAACACTAAGGATTGCTATCAGTTTCTTCTTCTGTTATCTTTGTCCCAGTAGGATAACTGCCCAACGTCAGTCTGATCTCATTTTTATAAGGTGACTCTTTGGATATATGGGGGTCAGGGAGCTGCTTGAGGAGACAGTCTGTCCTTTATAGGAGCTCAACTGCTGAGCTGTAAGCTCCATTCTTCATTCAGAGCTGCTGGTCAGTTACATTTAGGTCTGCTGCAGGAGAACTCATAAACTGCTTTTTGTTCTCAGGTGCTCTGTCCCAGAGAGTTAGGGCTTTATTTATTAGTATCCATTGGGCTGCTGCCTTTTTAGTCAGGGCTGCCCTGCAAAGCAAGAAGTCAGCCTAGTCACTGTCTGCCTGCAGAGGCTTTGCTGAGCTGCTGTGGGCTCTGCCCAGCTGCCATGTGAACTTCCCTTCAATCCTGTTTATATGGGGGTTGTTAGAACTGCCTCAGCAATGGTGGCCCAGCACTGTATTGGCATACTCTCTCTGTAATGGCGGGTTGCCTTGGCAACAGCAGGCTGCCTCAGCAGTGGTGGACTACCTCCATAGTGGTGGAGTGTCTCAGTAATGGCAGACGCCCTTCCCCAACAGAGCTGGACCTTCTCAGGTTCAGCTGTGCTTGCTGTAAAACTCTCAACCCAGAGAGTTTCTGATTGCTGTTCTTTTGTACGAGTGGGACCAGCTGAGCCTGACACCTTGCTCCCTGCCTCAGAGCCTTTTTTTAAATTTGAACAGTAGACTCTCCACCAGGTGTTCCAGTTGCCTGTTGAAAAGTTGCTGGGATCTCTGTGATTTCCCGTGTGGAGACTTACTGTGCTGGCTTAAACAGCAGAACTGAGATTTGTGGCCCTTTCTTTGCCCAGGAATCTCCTGGCCTGGCTCCCTGTTCAGTCCCCTTTTTAATGAGATGAAATGAGTGACTTCTCAGGGCTCGAATTGCCTCCTAAACGGGCACCTAGACCAGTGTATTTTGTACAGAGAATGGCTGAGCCAGGGCACAGACAAAGCAGCTGTGCTGGGCAAAGCAGCCACACTGGCCAAAACAGCTGCACTGACCAAAACAGCCATGCTGGTGGCCTGTGGGGCTCCTCCACCTGGGAATCTCCTGGTCTGTGGACAATGAAAATCCATCTGGAAATGTGGCATCCACTCACCCTCTGCACTTTCACTGGGAGCTGCAATCCTGAGCTGTTCCTAAATGGCCATCTTGGATCTTCCCTCCATAATTCTTATAATAGCTACTCTTTCTAACAACCTGCTCTCTGGACAATTAAAGATTACTCCCCACATTAACCACCTATCATTTATAATAATAATTATAGCTCTGGCAATAAAACAAGAAATAGGCCCCTTTCACTTCTGACTCCCAGAGGTAAGCCAGGAAAGCCCCCTAAAACCTGCCATACTTCTCCTCACATGACAAAAACTACCTCCCATCTCATATAACTTTAAATCTTTCCATCAATCAATGCAAATAATCTCCTATTAATTTCAATTTTAATCATTATAATTGGCAGCTAAGGAGGACTTAATCAAACACAAGTAGGAAAATCTAGCCTATGCTTCAATTACCCATATAGGATGAATAATAGTAGTATTAACCTATGACCCAAACATCACCGTCCTAAATTTACTTATCTACTATATTCTAACAACTCCTATATCCATAATACCTAACTTAAACTTGAATACTAAAACCCATCACTAACCCACACCTGAAATCAACTAACATGATTAATACCTACTATTCCACTAATTCTATTACCCCTAGGAGGCCTACCACCATTAATAGGATTCTCTCCTAAATGAGCAATCTAACAAGAGTTTACAAAAACAATAACCCAAGTATTCCAATTCCTATAGCGATAGTAACTCTACTAAATCTATACTTTTACATATGCTTAATTTACTCTATTTTCTACATCCAACAACATAAAAATAGAATGACAATTTGAAAACATAAAATGCATACTGTTCCTTCCCCCATTTATTATTTTTTCCACTCTCCTTCTACATATAACGCTGTAAATATTAATCACCTGAGAGCCTTCCAAGCCCTCAGAAAGTAAATTATGCTTAATTTCTGTATCAATTCTATAGACTGCAAAACTTTACTCTGCATCAGTTGAATGCAAATCACCTACTTTCATTAAACCAAGCCCTTCCTAGATTGATGGGACTTTAACCCACAAAAATTTAGTTAGCAGCTAAATAACTTATCAACTGGCTTCAATCTACTTCTCCTGCCATAAGAAAAAAAGGCAGGAGAAGCCCCAGCAGGATTGAAGCTGCTCCTTCGAATTTGCAATTCAATATGATGGTATCTCCTCAGGACTGGTAAAAAGAGGACTATTCCCCTGTCTTTAGATTTACAGTATAACACTTCCTCAGTCATTTTACCTTTTTCTACCTATGTTCGTCAACTCCTGATTGTTGTTAACTAATCATAAAGATATCAGAACATTACATCTATTATTCAGTGCATGAGCAGGAATAGTAGGCACAACCCTAAGCCTCCTGATTCCAGCAGAATTAGGCCAGCCAGCAACCCTACTAGGAGACAACCATATCTATAATGTTATTGTCACCACTCACACATTTATTGTAATTTTCTTCATAGTAATACCAATCATAATCAGAGGCTTTGGCAGCTAACTTGTCACCCTAATAATTGGTGCCCCTGATATAGCATTCCCTTCAATAAATAACAGAAGCTTCTGACTTCTCCCCATGTCCCTTATACTCCTACTTGTGTCCTCAATACTAGAAGCCGGTGCTGGAACCAACTGAACAATCTATCCTCCCCTTGCAGGAAGCATGGCACATGCAGGAGCCTCTGTAGATTTAACTATCTTCTCACTCCACCTAACAGGTATTTGTTCTATCCTAGAAACCATAAATTTTATTACCACAATTATTAATATAAAACCTCCAGCCATAACTGAGTATCAAACACCCCTTTTGGTCTGATCCATCCTTATTACAGCAGTTCTTCAAATTCTTTCTATCCCTGTCCCAACCACTATATAGTAACCCAGTTACTATATTACTAACTGACCGTAAGCTTAACACTACCTTTTTTGATCCTGCTGGTGGAGGTGACCCTATTCTATACCAACATTTAATTAGATTCTTTGGGATATCCAAAGTCTAAATCCTTATCCTACCAGGTTTTGGAATGATTTCTCAAATTGTAACATACTACTCCAGCAAAAAAAAACAAAAAAACAAACAAAAAAAAACCATTGGGTATAGGTATAGTATCAGCCATAATATCAGTTGGTTTCCTAGGCTTTATCATATGCGGTCACAACTTATTTACAGTAGGAATAGATATAGATACATGAGCATACTCTTCCTCCATCACTATAAGTATCATTATCCCTACCGGAGTAAAAGTCTTTAGCTGATTGGCCACATCACACGGCGCCAACATTAAATGATCTCCCGCAATACTCTGAGCTCTAGGCTTTATCTTTCTCTTCACAATAGGTGGCTTAACAGCAATTGTATTAGCCAATTCATTATTAGACATTATTTTACATGACACATTATATATTAGCCCATTTCCACTATGTCCTATCAATAGGGGCAGTGTTTGCCATTATAGCAGGCTTTATCCACTGTCTATACACTTGACCAAACCTACGCTAAAAATCACTTCACAGTTATATTTGTAGTTGTATAACTTTCTTCCCACAACATTTTCTTGGCTTATCTGGAACACCTGGATGATATTCCAATTACCCCAATGCTTCACTACATGAGATATTATTTCATCTGCAGGCTCATTCGTCTCATTAACTGCAGAGGTACTGACAGCCTTCATAGTCTGATAAGCCTTTCTCAAAATGAAAGTTTTTTCTGTTGAACAATTAATTAATAACTTAGAATGACTTTATAGCTGTCCCAATTTTTATTACACATTCAAAGAATCAGCCTATGTAAAATCTTAAACAAAAAAGGAGGGATTCAAATCCCCAGAAACTGGTTTCAAGCTAATCCCATAAACCCTACAACTCTTTCAAGAAGATATTAGTAAAATAATTACATAACTTTTTCCAAGTTAAATTATAGAGCAAACTCTATATATCTTAATGGCCCACCCAGCCCAGCTAGGACTCCAAAATGCCACATACTCTATTATATAAAAACAAATCGTTTTCCATTTGTGTGCACCCAGCCCTGGTACACAGTTCCTAACCCCTTACATGGCCCTGTCACTAACCTGGCCCTAGCTCTGTTGCTGGTCCTGCCATTACCATTCCCCTGCTCTGGCTTTGCCTTAGTCCTGACACTACCCTTTCCTGGTCCTGGTCCCAGCCTTGTCCCTGCTCCTGCATTTTTCTGGAACTGGTCTGGACCCTGTCCCTGCATTGAACCTGCACTGTCTTTGTCCTGCCCTTGCTCTGTGCTATTCTAGACTGGCTCTTTCCTGTGCCAGTGCTAACCTGGCCCTGCCTTGTACTGGTCCTCCCATTGCCCTCCCCAACCTTATCCTGGTCCTGAACCATCCCTGGCCAGGCCCAAGTACTGTATTGGATGAAACCTGACTCAGCCCAGGACATTCCCTAAACCTGCCTCAGTCCTTTCACTCAGCTCAGTGTCACTCATTCCTGGAATTACCTGGCCCTTCCTTGGCACTTACCCTACCATCTCTGCAGCCTGGTTTTGGTCCTGCCCTACCCTGGCACAGCCCTGGTTCTGATCCCGCCATATTCCTGGCCCTGGCCCTACTCCTGGCCCAGAGCTGCCATGGCTCTTTCCTCCATGTCCTGGTCTTGACCTCACCATGTGTTGGCCTTCAACTGGTCCTGAACTATCCTGGCTCTTCCTTGCCCTGGTGCTGCCCTGGACTGACATCCGACCTACACTGTCCATAACATAACTGTGGCCCTTCCCTTCCCTCCTCTGTCCTGGTCCTGCCATGCGCTGAGCCCAGAGCTTCCCTGGCCCTGTTCCTAGTCCTGGCCCTGCTGTGCATCTTCCCTGCTGTTGGCTATGCCCTGTGATACCTTAGTCATGTTCTGCCCTAGCCTTAACCCGCCCTGGTCCAGCCTTTGACTTTTCCCTAGTTCTGGTTGTGTGCTGGCTGTGCCATTGCTGTGAAGTCTCACTAGCCCCACTTTGGCCTGGTGCTACACTGGCCCTGGCAATGTCTTGGCCCTACACTGGGCATCCACTGACACAGGAACCACCCTAGGCCTGCCTTTACCCTGGTTCTTCCTAGGCCCTGTGTTGGTCCTGGACCTGGCTTGGCTATGGCACAGCGCTCACCCTGCCCTGCCAATGTTATGGACCTGACCATGCTCTGCCCTGGCACTACCATGCCCTGATTCTGCCCCAGACCTGTGTTATTCTAGTCCTACCTCGCCCCTAACCTTGCCCAGATTCTACCCTAATCTTGCCCTGCCCTAGCACTCCCTTTCATCTGCCCTGGCTCTAGTTCTGACCTAATCCTTCCCTTGACTTGGTCACTCCCTAGCCCTACCTTTTCCCTGGCCCTTCTGTTGACTTACCCTTGCCCTTGCCCTTGCCCTAGCCCCTTTCTGGCCCTGCCTTATTCTGTGACCTTTAATGTTCCTGCAATGCCATCCCCTGGCCCTGTACTCTACACTAACCCTGTCCTGCATTGGCTCTCAGCTACCCTACCCCTCCCCTTCCCTTCCCTGGTCCTGTACTGGCCATGCCATGTCTCTGACCTGAGTTTTCCTTGATTCTGGGTCTGCTCCTAGAATTGGTCTTGTCACATCCCTGGACTGTGACCTTACCCCTGATTTTTCCCTGGCCATAACCCAGCCCCAGTCCTGTCCTTTCCCTGGCCCTGCCCGGTTCTGGTCCTGCTCTTCCCCAGCCCAGCCCAGCCCAGCACTACCCATTACTCTAGCCCTGCCCTGCCCTACACTCCCCATGTCAGGGTTCTGCAATGGGCCTAGCCCTGACTTGGTCATGGTCCTTACCCTGCCACTCCTCTTGCCATATCCCTGACTCTTATTTGGCCCTGGTTCTGCCCTAGCTCTGACCCTGGCAGTACCTTGACCCTGGTCCTGCCCAGGCCCCTAGCTACACTTGCCTTTCCATGGCCCTCTGCTTGCTGGCCCTACCTCTGACCTGGTCTTGCTCTCAGCATGCCCTTGGCATTTGGCCTGACCCTGCAGTGTCCTTCCCTGGCTCAGCCTACTATTACCTGCTCTATCCCAGCCCTGTTGCGGTCCCACCCTAGCCCTGCCCTTTTCAAAGCCTTAACCCAGAACTTGCTCTTGCCCTTCTCTTGCTCTTCCATGTCCTGGTCTTGCCTACACCTTGAATTCCTGCACTGGCCCTCTACCTTCATACAGCCTTGGCCCTGTCTTCTCAATGACCATGCTCTGGCCCTGGCCCTATTCTATTATTATATATCTTGGCACCATACTGAACCCATCATAACCTGGCCCACTGCTTGCCCTGGCACTGACCCTATTCTATCATTCTGTATCTTGGTACTGTACTATCCCCATCATAACCTGGCCCACTGCTTACTTTGGCCTCGTTTCTAGACCTGCCCATTATGGCCCTGCCCTTCTTTTGGCCATGACCTCAGCTATCCTAGCCAGGTACTGCACTGTCCCTGGCCCTAACCTGGTCTTCTCCTGCCCTATTCCTACCTTTCCTTTGTCCTGGTTTTGGTTCTGCCTGGGCTCTGCGCTTGCTCTGGACCTTCCCAAGTCCTGCCCTTTCCATGGCCCTGCCCTTAAATTGGCCCTGTCCCTGCATTGGCCCTGTCCCTGGACCAGTCTTGGCCACACCTTGTTGTGGGACCTGTTCTGTCCATGTCACAGAACAGGCTGTGCATTGATCCTGGCCTGGCTCTGTGCTATCCTGTCTTGGTCTTGTTCTTACCCTGTTCCTGGTCTTGCCGTTGTTCCTTGACCCTGCCTGCCTTGGCCCTCACTCTGTCCCTAACCAAGAGCCGGCCCCAGCCCTGACCTTTGACAGTCAATGCCCTTGCTCCTGACCATGGACCCTCCATGGTTCTGGTGTGCCATTGCCCTGCCCCAGCTGTGTCCTAGACCTGGCCATAAATTTGCCCCTTCCCTGGTCTGGGCAAAAGCCCTGGAACTGACCCTTTCTTGCTTAAGTCCTTTCTTAACCCTAGCCTGGCCCTGACACTGTCCTGGTTCTGATTTGACTAGGCCCTACCCTGGTACACTGCTCTGGCCTTAGCCATGACACTGGAACTGTCACTGTCCCTGCCTTAGACATAGACCTACTGTGGCTTAATTTGGTCCAGACATTATCCTTTCCTAATCCTGGTCCTTGTTGTTGCCATGGCCCTGGCCCTGCCCCAGTGCTTCTCTCACCCTGGTCTGGACCCTAGCCCTGCACTGAAACTGCCCTGTCTTTGCCCTGTACTTTTCTGGCCTATCTCTGCTCTGTGTTGACGCCAACCTGCCTTTGCCATGACCTGGTTCTTCCATTGTGTTGCCCAACCCTTCCCTGGGTTGTCATAGTCTTTCCATGTCCCTGATCCCTCCCTGATTCTGCCCTAGCCCTTTCCTTGTTCTAACCCTCACTTAGCCCTGAGCCTTCCCTGGCCCTTCCTCAGCCTTTGCACTCAGGGCTCAGTGTCACTCAGCCCTAGCACAATGTGGAACAACCATGGCACTTGCCCCACTCGTCCTGCCATAACCCTGACCACGAATTGGCCCTGTACTGGCCCCACCATACCCTCTCTATGACCTGGCTCTAGTCCCTACCCTGCTCTTGCCCTTCTCTAGCACAGCCCTGGACCTTGCCCTCATCCTGTCATATTCAAGGCCCTGTCCCTGCCCTTGTCCTGGTACTGACCTGACATGGCGCTGCCCTTCTGTGCCTTAGCCTTGCCCTCACCCTGCATTGTTCTTGCACTGTTCCTGCTCTACGCTGGCGCTACCTTGGTTCACGCCCTGCCTTCTCTGGGCCTGGAAATGTCTGTCCTTGCCCTGGCCCTGCCCTGGGACTACTCTGTACATCTCATGATCCTGTCATTGCTGTGCCCTCATCTGCCCTGGAGCTGCCATACCCTGGGCCCAGTGCTTGCCCAAGCACTGCTCCTAGACCTGCCTCTTCTATGGTCCTGCCCTACTAGACACTGTGCTGCCTTAGTCCTGCTCTGCTCTGACCCTACTCTGGTCATACCTTGCCCTAAACCAGTCTTTACACTATATTGATCTTGGTTTTGCCCTAGACCTGCCCATTCCCTGGACCCTCCTCAACACTGCCCTTGATCTGGCCCTATCCATGAACCGATATGACCTGACCCTACACTGGCCATGGAAACGTCCTGGCCATGCACCAGGCATGCAACGGCATTTGACCAAATCTATACCTGCCTTTTCTCTGAACCCTACTTGGCCCGGCGTTGTTCCAGGATCTGTCATAGCTATAGTACAGTGCTGACCCTGCCCTGTCCATGCCAAAGACCTAACCCTCCTCTGTCATATCCTGGTTCTGCCTTGACCATGCCCTTTTCCAGCAATTCTGTGGCTCTGTGTCATCACTGTCCTGCATCAGCCCTGAACTTACCATGGCCCTACACTGGACTTCCATGACCCTCCCTACTCTGGTCTTGCCCTGCCTTTTAGTCTGCCCTGGTGCTATCCTTGCCATGGACCCTATGTGGCCCTGCCTTTTCATTGGACTTTCTCTAGCCTTGCCCTTGCCCTGTCCCTTCTCTGTCCCTGCATTGTTGTAAACAATTTTCTGTTCTTGTTCTGTCCCTGCCCTTCCCTGTCCATGCCCTGCCATCACCTGGTCCTGTCCTTGCCCTTCACTAGCTGTGCTCTGTTGTGGCCCTGACCTTGCCCTGGCCTGAGCCTATGGCCCGGCCATGTCCCTTCCCTGGCCCTAGTTCTACACTGTTTTCAATACTTCCCTGGTCTTGTTTCTGTCATATTCCTGACTCTACCTGCCCTTATCCAGGCCCTAACACTGTCTTTGTCCTGGCCTAGAAGGGCTCTAACCCTTTCCTGCCCTGCCATCTGCCTTCCCTGGTCCAGCCTGGCCTTTCTATTGATCTTCATTGTATTGGCCTTGCCCTCACCCTGCATTGACACTGCACTGGCCCTCTCTGCCTTGGCACAGCCTTTGTACTAGCCCTGCCTTCTCCCTAGACTTCAGCAGGCCTTGGCCCTGACCTGGACCTACCATGTACATAACATGACCCTTGCCCTTACCTGTCCTCCTCTGTCCTGGCCCTGAACTACCCCCACCAGACCCTCACCCAGTTCTTGCCCTGGCCCTGTTCCTAGTCCTACCCCAGCTATGGCCCTGTCCTGAGATTGACCATACCCTGTGCTATAGTATCCTTGCCCTGGTCTTAATCTGCCATTGCCCTCCCTTTGCTTTGTCCTGGTTCTCATTTTGCCTTGGCTCGGCCCTTACTCTCCCTGTACCTGGCACTGCATTGGTCCTCAACTGGCCCTGGACATGCACTATCCTAGTCCTTCCATGGCACTGACCTTGCCCTGAACTTAGACTTGACCCTTTGCCATGGCCCTGCCCAGCCATTACCCTGTCCGTAGCCCAGACCTTGCCCCACCCCCCACCTTGGCCTACCACTGTCCCTCCTCCTGACCCTCATCCTGTCATGACACTGCTGTTGTTCTGGCCCTGGCATGGACCCTGGTGCTGAAGTTTCCCTTGATTAAGACCTTACCCTGACACTCCCCGGCCCTAGCTCTGACATTGTCCTGGCTCTGATTTCCTGGACCCTACCCTATTATGCTGTTCTGGTCCAAGCCCTGAGCCTGGCCCCATTACTGTCCTGGCCCTCACTCTGTGGCTTGTCCTACCACCATTCTGTCCCTGTCCCTGCTCTGTCTTTGCCTTGGTCCTGACATTTCTCTTTCCTGGTGCTGGTCCCAGCCCTGCCCTGGAGCTTCTCTGGCCCTGATCTGGACCCTGCCCCTGCATTGAAACTGCCTGCCATTAACCTTTGCTATCCTGACCTGGCCCTGCCCTGTGGTGGTGCTTACCTGGCTTTGCTATGTCTTGGTCTTCCCATTGCCCTGCCCAACTCTGCCTTGGTTGTGTCCTGGTCCAGTCCAGGCTCTGACCCCTCCCTGATCCTACCCTGGTCCTGTCTTGGATCTAACCCTGACTCAGTCTTGAACCTTCCCTGACCCTGCCTCAGCCCTCGCATTCAGCACACAGTGTCACTCAGCCCTGGCACTACCTAGGTCTGTCTTAGAACTTCCTCTACCCATCTATGGCTTGTCTCTGGTCCTTCCCTTCCCTTGCCCTTTCCTGGCTCTAGTCCTCTCACAATCTTAGCTGCAGCTGGCCCTACCGTTGACCTGGTCCTGACCCACCATTACCTTGCAGTTTTTGCCCCAGCCTTATCCTCACCCTACATTGGCCTATCACTGATCCTGCTCTACCCTGGCTCTGCCTTCTCCTCAGCTTTGCCCTGGCCCTGCAGTGGGGACTGATCCCAGGCTTATTCTGTCTATGACATGGCCCAGGCCCTGCCCTCCTCTGCCCTAACCCTAACATGCACTGGACCCAGTGTTTTTTGGCCCTGTTCCTAGTCCTGCTCCTGCCCTGACCCTCCCTGCTTTTATCCATGGCCTGTGCTACCTTAGTTCTACTCTATTCTGGCCCTGGCCATAACCTGCCCTGGCATTACTTTTGACTTGTTGTGGTACTGGTAATGGTCTGGCCTTGACCTTGACCTGGACCTTCCCTAGGCATGAACTTGCTCTGGCCTTGTCACTAGGCCTTCCCTTGTTCTGGCCTTCTCCCAGCCCTAACTTTGAAGTGGCCCTACACAGGCCCTGGAAATTCCCTGGGCCCACACCGGCCATGTCTTTGCAGTGGAAGCATGCCAGTCTTTCCCTGGATGCTCCTTGGCTCTGTGTTGTCCCTAAACCTACACCAGCTATGACACAGCACTTTCCCTATCCTGTCCTATTCCTACAATGCACTGGTTCTTCCCTGTTCCTTTTTTTTTCCCCACCCATTCCCTGGCCCTGAGCTACCCTAGTTCTGCCTTGGCCCTCACCTTTCCCTGGTCCTAACCTGGTTTGCCATGGCCCTCTCTACCCTGATTTTGCCCTGCCCTGCCACTCTCTTTGGTCTGTCCTGGTTCTGATTCTGACCTGGCCCAGCCCCTGTGTTGGCTCCTCTCTGGCACTGCCTTTTACCTGGTCCTTCTCTGCCCTTTCCCTTGTCCTTGCCTTGGCCCTTTCCTGGACCTGCCTTGTGGGCTCTGCCTGGTCCGTGTCCTGACCCAGGCCCTATCCATCACCTACCCTGCCATCGCCTGGTCCTTACTTTCTCCACACTGGCCCACCGTGTCTTGGCTCTGCACTACCCTATTCTGGCCCTTCCCTGGCCATGTGATGGCCCTGACTTTGCAGTGTCCCTATTCCTGGCCCTTCCCTATTTCTGGCTCTGGTCTTCATATTGTCATGTCCATGGCTGTGACTCTACCCCTGGTATTTCCCTGGCCATGAACCAGCCCTGGTCCCACTCTGCATCTTGCCTTTCCCTGCGTCTGGTCCTGCTATAGACCAGCACTGACTAGGTCCTGTCCTACACTGCCTATGCCACAGCCGTGTCCTTGCCCCAACTTTGCCATGGCTCTCACACTGCCAATCATCCTGCCATAGTCCTAACACTAATATGTCCCTGCCCTAGCTCTTACCTGCCGTGGCCTTTCCTTGGCCTTATTGACATGGCTAGGTCTGCCATGTCCTGATCCTGCCTCTGCCAAGGATCTGCTCTGAGTGTGGCCTTGGGATTAAACCTGGCCCTACCCTAAACGTGTTCTGTCTTGTAGCTTGCCTTGCAGTGCTCTGCCCTGGACCAATCTTACCATTACCTGGGCTGTCTGGGCCCCCACCTGACCCTGTCTTAGCTGTTTCCTATCCTCCTCCTGTGCTGGCTCTGCCCTGGCCCCACCCTGACCCTGACTTGGCCATGTTCTATCCTGCCCCTGTCTTGGATCTGCACTGGTTCTCTCTTGGCCCCTCAACCTGACTCTGCTCCTGACATGGCCCCAGGTCTGCCAGTGGTCCTGGTCCTGTTCTGCATTGACATTGATTTGGACATGTCCTGGGCCTGATTTGTCCCAGTCCTGCCTTGGCATGTCTGTGTCCTGCCACACCAAGGCTCTTACTGTTCTGTCCTATCCTGGCATTCCCATGGCCCCATCATGTCATTGTCCTGTCTCACCAGGCACTGGTTGTGCCCTGGCCCAGATTAGCCCTAAACCCTCTTTTGACCTGTACTGACTGTGACTTGGCTTTTGCCCTGTTCTCTTATGACCTGGCTCTGGCCCTAACCTGTCCTGGTCGTGCCAGGCCCCTGGTTTGGCCCTGACCCTGTCATAATCCTGGCGCTAGCTCTGCCCGTATCCTGACATTTCTCTATCCTGTATCCTGTACCTTATTCTAACCCTGGTCTGAGCATGTCTCTGACCCTGTCCTGGGTCTGCTTTGCCTGCAATCTACCTTGGTACACTGTTTTGGCCCTAGTTTCCACCCTGGCTCTTGTACTGTCTTGTCACTCCTCCTGTTGCTGGTCCTGCCATGGCCCTGACCCTGCTTTTACTCAGCCTTTGCCTTGGTACTGATATTGCCCTTTTCAGGTGCCTACCCTGGCACTTCTCTGGCCTTTATCTGGACCTTTGCCATGCATTGGACCTGCCCTCCTTTTCCCTATGCTATCCTCTACTGGCACACCTCTATCTTGGCAATGAATTGATTCTGCCATGTTCTGGTTCTCCCATTACCCTGCCCAACCCTGTCCTGGTTGTGCCCTTCCCCTGGTCTCTCCCTGGTCCCGTCCTGGTCCTGTCTTGGATCTACCCTGACTGAGCCCTAGACCTTCCCTGACCCAGTCTCAGCCCTTACATCCAGGGATCATTGTCAATCAACCCTGGCACTACCTGGCCCTGTCTTGGCACTTGTTCTGTCCTCTCTATTACCTGGTTCTATTCCTGCCCTGCCCTTCCCTACTCTGGCACAGCTCTGGTCCTGCCTGTGGTCCTGCACATTCCTGGTCATACAACTACCCTTGTTCTGACCCTGACCCTCCATGGTCTTTCCCTTCCATTCTCTGATCTTGCACTCACCCTCATTTGTCTTGCACAGGTTCTGCTTTACCCTGGCTCTGCCATGACCCTGGCTCTGCTTTATCCCTGGACTTTCCCTGGCCCTGCCCTAGCCCTGACCCTGCCCTAGAATGACCCCAAGTCTATTCTGTCTGTGACAAATTTTTGTCCTACCCTACCCTCCTCCACACTGGCCCTGCCATGCACTGGGACCAGGGATTGCCCTGGCCCTGTTCCTAGTACTGCCCCTGCTATGAACCTGCCCTGCTTTTGGCCATGCCCTGTGCTACCTTAATTCTCCTCTGCCCTGGCACTACCCCAGCTATACCCTGCCCTCATTCAAACTTTGAATTATCCTGGGCCTGGGTTTTCCCTGGCACTGCCCTTGCTCTGGGCCCTTCAAGTCCTGCCCTTGCTCTGGCTCTGTCCCTGCCCCAACCTTGGCCTAGCACACACTGGCCCTGGAAATGCCCTGGCCTTGCACCAGGCATACATTGGCACTAGACCCATTCTTTGCTTACCTTTCCCCTGGCTCCTTCTTAACCCTGCATTTTCCCTGGACCTGTCCTGTCTGTGGCACAATGCTGACTCTGCCTTGTCCATGCAATTGTTCTGACACTGCCCTGCCCTTTCTCTGCCATGCCATAATTCTGTCTTGGACTTACACTATCCTGGTCTGCCATGGTCCTCCCTAACCTGCCCTTACCCTACCTGGGTCCTCCCTTTGGTCTACCGTGGCTCTATTTCTGACATGGCCATGCCCTTGCCTTGGCCCCTTCCTGGTTCTGCCTATTCCCTATGCCTTCTCTGGCCATGACCTTTTCCTGGCCCCTTTCTGGCCCTGGAGGTTTCTGTCTTGGCATGGCCTTAGTCATGCCCTCTCCCTGGCCTTGTCCTGGACCTTCCCCAGGCTGATTCTGGAACTACCCTATTGATGACATGGTCCTATCCTGTCATCCAATGTCCTGGCACCACAATACCATAGCCCACTGCTTCTTCTGGCCCTGTTCCTAGTCCTGTACCTGCTATGGCCCTGTCCTGATTTTGGCTGTTCTCTTTTCTCCCATAACCCTGCCCTGTCACTAACCTAGTATTGGCCTGCCATGTACCTGCCTTTGCTTTGTTCTTGTTCTGGAATGCTGTAGCCCTGCCCTTGCTCTGGACTCTCCCTAGTCCTGCTTTCTCTGTGGCCCTACCCTTGCTCTTTCCCTGGCCTTGATCTGGCACTGTTCCTGGCCTGGCCTTAGCCCTGGCCTGACGCCTGGCCCTATGTTGATTCTGGCATGGCCCTGGCCCGGTGCTATCCTAGTCCTGGCATGGCCCTGGCCCTGGCCCTGTGTTATCCTAGTCCTGCCCTGTCCCTGATCTTGCTCTGGTCCTGGTATTGCCCCTTTGCCATTCCCTACCTTGGACCTCACCCTACCCCTGAACAAGGCCTGAGCCCTGCTCCTGACCTTGGTACTGCCATGGTACTGGCTCTGTCATAGCCCTCACTCAGCCTTGTCCTAGACCTGGTCATTGTCTTTCCCAGGTCCTGGCCCTATCATGGATGCTGACCCTGTCCTGGCTCTTATTTGCCAGGCCCTACTCTGATATGCTGTTCTGGCCTGAACCTCCAACCTGGTCCTGTCACTTTCCTGGCCCTAGCCCTGTTGCTGGTCCTGCCATGAACCTGGTGCTGCTCTTTCTTTGCCTTGACCTTGTCCCTTCATTGGACCAACCCTGCCTTTGTCCTGTGCTATTCAGGCCTGTCTCTGCATGTCACAGCACCAATGTGGCCCTGCCATGGACTGACCCTTCCACTGCCCTGCCTGAACCTTCCCTAGTTGTTCCCTGGCCCTGAATATCCTTGGTCCTTTCTTGGCCTTGTCTTTGCTATAGCCCTGACTCAGCCCTGGATTTTTCCTGATCCTGCCTCAGCCCTAGCACTTAGGAATTACTGACACTCAACTTGAAACTACCTGGCCCAGCCTTGGCACTTGCTCTGCCCTCTCTGTGGACTGGCTCTAGTTCTTCCCTGGCCATGGTCCTGTAATATTCCTGGGCTTGGCCCTAACCTTGTACAGGTCCTGACCCATCATGGCCATGCCTGCTTCAGTGCTCTGGCCACTCCTTCACACTGCATTGGTCTTGCACTGGTCCTGTTCTAGCCTGGCCCTACCTTCTCCTTGAACTTTCCCTGGTCTTGCCCTGGGCTGACCTCAGGACTAATCTGTCCACGAACTGGTTATGGTCCTGAACTCCTCTGCCCTGTCCCTGCCACATACTGTGCCCTCAGCTTGGCCTAACCCTGTTCTTATTCCTGCCACTGCTAAGACCCTCCCCTGCTTTTAGCCATTCCCTGTACTAATTAGTCCTGCTCTGTCCTGGCCCTAAACAGACCTTGTTGTCTCTTGGCCCTGCCTTTGCCTTGTCCTGGTCCTTCCCTGGGCCCATTCTTACACTGTAACATTTCTGGCACTGCCCTTTGTCTGACTCTATCCCTGACTCAGGTTTGGCCTAGCTGATGGTGGCCCTGGCAATGCTCTGGCCCCCACTGGCTGTGCCTTGGCACTGGACCCATCCTATGCTTGCTTGGCCCTGGACCCTCTTGACCTAGTATTGTCCTTTGACCTTCCCTGCCTATGACATAGTGCTGACCATGCCCTGTTCATTCTGTGGATTTGAACCTGCCCTGCCCTGGTTCTGCCCTGGCAATACCCTGACCCTACCCTTCCCTGGCCTGTCTTAACCATATGTATTCTAGTCCTGCCTTGGCACTGACCTTGCTGTGACTTTACCCTGGTTTTCCTGGGTAAAGTGGTATTGCCCGGCTCTAGCCCTGCCTTTAGCCTGTGCAGGCTATGGTTGTGACCTAGCCCTCCTCTTGCCTTGGCCCCTGACCCTTGTCCAGCCTTGCTCTTGTCTTGGCCACTTTCTGGTATTGTCTTTTTGTGGGTCCTGCTCTGTCCAGATCACGACTCTGGGCTTCCATGTGCCTGTCCTGCCATAGCGTGGCCCTTTCCTTGTCCTGATCTGGCACTGGCCCTACCCTGTATTGGCTCTGTACTATCCTAGCCCCGCCCTTCTCTGACCTGGGTTTGTGCTGGTTCTGAACTTGACCTGTGGCAAGTCCTGGCAGTGCATTGTCCCTGCCCTGGCCCTCATTCTGCTCTGCTTCTGACTTTGTCCTAGTCCTGGTCTTGGTCCTGTCATAACACTGGCTGTGACACTGCCTCTCATTTCTCCCTGGCCAAGACAGAGCTGGGGTCCTGTCCAGGTTCCAGCCTGACTACAGTCCTGGTTCTGCCCTTGCTGACCAGTGACTGTGCACTACATTACCCAGTACCCTGGCCCTGACTTGCCCACAACCCTCACCCTGCCACTTGTCTTGATATGTTCCTGACCCTCTCTTGGTCCTGGACCTTCCCTGGCCTTGCTCTGCTTCTCTGGCACTGTCATGGCCCTGACTTTTTCCTACCCTTTCCTGCCATGGCCTTTCCTTGGCCCTCTGCAATGCTGTACTTCTTTCTGCCATGAACCAGTCATGCCATTGCCCTATCATACACTGAACGTTTTATGCCCTGGTCCTGCCCCTCTGTAACCCCTTTCTAGACTTGCCATGACCAAGCCTTGACTTTTACTCTGGACCCATCTGATCCTGTCATATCCACAGTCCTAGCCCTTCCCTTTTCCAGGCCCTGACACTGACTCTGCCTTTTCCTGGACATACCCTGCCCTTCCATTCTCTGGTCTTGCCCTCACCCTGAACTGACCCTGCACTGGCACTCTTTGCATTGGCACAGCCTTGGCCCTGGACCTACCTTCTTCTTTCCCTGGCCTTGCACTGTCATCCTCTGTAATGGGCCTGTAATGGCCCCAAAATACTCTGTTCCTAGTCATAACCCAGCTATGACCCCTGCCCTTCTTTTTGCTATTCCCTCTTTTGGAACTGGCCCTAACCTGGTCTTGCTTTGCCCTGTCACTGCTTTTGCTTCTTGCTTATTCTGGTTCTGCCTTGATCTTGCTATCTTCTGGACCCTCCTTGTTCCTGCCTTCTCCTTGGCTCTGCATTTGCTCTGGCCCTGGCCCTGGCCTAGACTTGGCCACAATGTCTTGGACCCTGATCATGCATTGCTTCCAGCCTGGTTCTTACCCTGCACAATTTTAGTTCTACCCTCGCCGTGACCCATCCTGGTCCTGGTCTTTCCCCTTTGACCTGGACCTGACCTACTTTGGCCCTCACCCTGACCTAGTACAGACCTTGCCCCAGCCCTGATCTTGACCACTGGCCCCTGCTCCTAATCCTGGTCCTGCTATGGTCCTGACCAAGCCTTGCCCTAGACCTGGCCATGGCAATAACCCTGCCCTGTCCCTGAACTGCTTAAGACCTTATCATGGCACTGGCCTGGCACTGGCCCTGATTTGCCTGTGCCCTAACCCAGTACACACTGTTCTGGCCCTTGTCCTGACTGGTCCTATCACCGTCTGGCCTAGCCCTGTTGCTGGTCCTGCCATGGCTCTGGCTCTTGCCCTGAGGATCTTTCTTTGCCTTTTTCCTGAAAGTGCCCTTTCCTGGTCCTGGTCTTAGCACTGGCCCTGCCCCAGTACTTCTCTGGGTCTGGTCTGGACCCTGGCCCTGCAATGGACTTGCCCTGTCTTTACCCTGTGTGACCCCAATCTTGTCCTGCCCTGTCCGAGTGATGACTTGGCCCTACCATGGTCTGGTCCTCCCATTTCCCTGCCTATCCCTGTGCTGGTTCTGCCCAGGACCTGTCCTGATCCTGTTCCCTCCCTATTCATGTCTTGAATCTGACCCCAACTCAGCTCTGGACCTTCCCTGATCCTTATTCAGCCCTTAAAATTAGAGCTGTCATTCAGCCCTGGTACTACCTGGTCCTACCTTGGGACTTGCCCTTCCCTATGGCCTGGTTCCAGTACTTCCCTGCCTTGCCCTGAGCTGACCCTGGTCCTATGACATTCCTGGACCTGGCCCAACTCTCATCCTGTCCCTGATCTGCCATGGCCCTGTCCCCACAAACTCTAGTCTTTCCTTCATCCTGAAATGGTCCTGCTCTTCTCTGGTCCTGTCTTGGCCCTGGACCTGCCTTCTTAGACTTTCCCTGGCCATGCCCTGGGATGACAACCCCAGGGCTACTCTCTCCAGGATATAGTTCTGGCCCTGCACTTCCCTCCTCTACCCTGGCCCTGCCATGTCCTGAGCCCAGTGATTTTCCTGACCCTACTCCTAGTTCTCCCCTGCTTTTGGCCATGCCCTGAGCTACCTTAGTTCTGCTTTGCTCTGGTCCTACCCCTACCATACCCTGCCCTGGACCTACTTTTGTCTTTTCCTGGTTCTGCCCTGGTTCTCTCCTTGCTCTGGACCTTCCCTGGACCTGGACTTGGACTGGCCCTGTTCTTGATACAGCCATGCCTTGTTACTTGGCATGGCACTGACCTGTCCCTGTTCAAGCCATGGACCTGACAATGCCTTGGTTCTGCCCAGGTGATGCTGTGGTTTTGCCCTTCACTGGCCCTGCCTTAAACCTGTGCTATCCTAGTCCTGCCTTAGCTTTAACCTTGCCCTGGCCCTACTCCGGCCTGATGTGGCCCTTTCTTCCCTTTGCCTTGCCCTGTCCCTGACTCTGGTTCTCAAACAGCCCTTTCCTTTCCTTGGCTCCTCCATGGCTCTGCCTTTTCCTTGGGCCTTCTGTGGCCTTTCCCTTGTCCTGGTCCCTTTCTGGTCCTGCCTTGTTGTGGGCCCTGCATGGTCCATGTCCTCAGTATGGCTTTCTGTGATCCTACGCTGCTATCCTCTGGCTGCATCCTTGCTCTACACTGGCCCTATCCTGCCTTTGCTCTGCACTACCCTGTCCCTGTCCTTCCTTGTGCTGGTCCTGAGCTTTCCCTGCCCCAAGCCCTGGCCCTGCCATATTCCTGTTTGGCTCTTGTCCTGCCCTGTTTCTGTTCAGACCTGACCCTCATGTTGGTGCTGTCATATCCCTGGCTGTTACTCTGCCCCTGATTTTTTCCTGGCCATGACACAGCCGTCTCACTGCCCTGGTTCTGGCCCTGTCCCCGTTCTGGTCCTGCCCTGGCACAGTTCTGACTGGACACTGCCATTTTCCTTGCCCTGCATTGCCAATACGAGGGTCCTAACCCAGCTCTGGTTCTGTCATAGCCCTCACATGGCCATGGTCCTGATTCTACCCACTCTGCCAGCCATCCTCCTGTCATCCTCTAACCTGGCCCTGTACTGGCCACACCATACCCTGGCCCAGTGTTTGCCCTTGCCCTGATCCTAGTTCTTCCCCTGCTATGGCCCTGCCCTGCTTTTGGCCAGGCCCTGTGCTACCTTATTCCTACTCTACCCTAACTCTACACTACCCTGACCCTACCTTTGCTTTCTCCTTGTCCTGGTTCTGCCCTGGCTCTGCCCTGCTCTGGCCCTATCCCTGACCCAACCTTGACCTGGCCCAAAACTGGCCCTGTCAAACTACTCGCCCTGCAATTGCTGTGACTTAGCACTGGACCCACCCTATGTCTACTTTTTTCCTGGACCCTCCTTGGCTCTGCATTTACTTGCCCTGCCCACAGCATGGTGCTGATGCTGCCCACCCCATTGAATTGACCATGACCTGGACCTACCATTCTCTGGTTCTGTCCTGAAACTCACCCTGTCTTGGTCCTGTGCTATTTTAGTCCTATCTTGTACCTAACCTTGCTCTGGCCCTACCTGGCTTGCTACATCGCTACCCTGGTCTTGCTCTGTCCAGACCCTGCCTTTGGCCTCCCCTGGTGCAGGTTCTGAACTGGCCATTCTTACCTTGGACCCTCCCTGGCTTGCTTTTACTCTGGCCTATTTCTGGTCTTGCCCTTTCCGTTGGCCTTTCCTGTCCCTGCTCTTCCATGGTCCTGGTCTTGCCCTGACCCCATCTGCCCTGCCCTTTCCTTGTCCCTGTACTACACTGGCTCTAGCATTTTCTACCCCTTCCCTGGACCTGGGCTGGCCATGCCTTCACTATGACCCTGCCTTTTGTCCTGACCTTGGTCCTGACATGATCCCAGGCTTGCCAATGGTCATGGTCCAGGTCCTGTTCTGTGAACTGTACTTAGACATCTCATGGGCCTGATTTGTCCCATCCTTGCCTTGACCTTTCCCTGCCCTATCTCCACCATGGCCTTACCTGTTCTGCTGTCTCCCAGGACTGACCAGTTCCTGCCATGGCCCAGTAGTGTCTTGGCCTATCTTACCCTGGTTGTGCTCTGGCCCTAGTCCCTCTCTGGACCTGTCCTAACCCTACCCTGACTTTTTCTCGACCCTCTGTATGGTCTGGCTCTGGACCTGCCCTACCATGAACATGCTGTGTTTCTGCTATATCCCTGACCATGACCCTGCTCTTATCCAGGCCTGACCCTGACCCTTCCCTGGTCCTGGACATGACAACGACCTTCCCTGACTCTGCCATGGCCCTGGTCCTGTTCTGTCCTGGTATAGCCCTTGTCTTGAACCACCCTTCCCTGTCATTCCATGACTGTGTCTTCATTCTGCCCTGGCCCTGTCCTTGGCCTACTCTGGCTTAGACCCTGACCTGGCCCTACATTGGCCCTTAACCTAGCTTTGACTAGGCCCTGAACTTAACCTCGCCCTAGCCCAGACCTGGCTCTGGTGCTGCACTTTGTTCTGCAATAGCCATGGACCTACCACAGTCCTGAACTGAACTTGGAGGTATCCTGGCCCTGAATTGACCTGGCCCAGCCTTGGCTTGTCCCTGCTCTGGCCCTACCATTGTCTTTCCCTGTTCTGCCCTGTCTTGGCACTGAAATAACACAGCAACATCCGAGTCATATGAATGCCCTGACCTACCCTGACTTGGCCGTGCCCTGGTCCTAGTCCCACCCTCGATATTCACTGACCCTGCCTCATCACTGAACCTACCTTAGCGTTGGCCCTGCCTTCTCTATGAATCAGCTCTGGCCATGCCCTGCCATGACCCTTTCTTGTAAAAGTCCTGGTCCTGCCCCCAACCATGGTACTGGTCCTTATCCTTACCCTACTCAGGTCCTTCCTTTGCCTTGCCCCTTTGTTATGGCCCAGCCCTGGCACTAATCTAGATCCTGGTCCTTGCCCTGCCCTGCTGAGGCCTTTTCTGGGTTCTTCCCTGGTCCTGATCCTGCCTGACCCTGAAATGCCTTGCATTACACTGGCCTTGCACTACTGTGGTCCTGACTCTGGCTCTGTCACTGTCCTAGCCACAGTCCAATTGCAGGTGATGCTATGGCTCTGACCCTGTCCCTGGATCCTGGCCATGCCATGAACCTGCACTATCCATGCCCTTTCTCTGTCTCTACCCTGGCCATTCCCTGTCCTTGCCTTCATCTTGGTACAACCCTGCATGGGCCCCTGCCTTGGCCTTACCCTAGGTTTCACCCTAACCTGGCCAGCACTCTAAACTTGGTTGGGCCCTGTATTGGATCTGACCATAGGACAGACCCAGCACTTTGGGAGGCCAAGGCAGGCAGATCAACTGAGGTCAGGAATTCAAAACCAGCCTGACCAACACAGTGAAACTCTATCTTTACTGAAAACATAAAATATAGGTTGGTGTGATGGCAGGCACCTGTAATCCCAGCTACTCAGGAGGCTAGCACAAGAGAATTGCTTGAACCCAGGAGGTGGAGGTTGCAGTGAGGCGAGATTGCCATTGGACTCCAGCCTGGGGGACAAGAGCAAGACTCCATCTCAAAAACAGGAAAGATTAATGGGCAAAATAGTTCCAGGTTTCTAAAGTTGAATGTTCTGAGCAGTAAGCTTGCATTCCTGAAAAATTTACTTACCAGAACATTCTTCAGTGATGTTCAAGAAGTGAGGAGTGTCTGCTCTGCAGAGGTGAGTCAGGAGCAGTCAAGAAGCAGGAGGCTTGTCAACTCTGCCACACCAGAAATGATGCTCAGCAGGGCTTAGCAATAGCAGTCTCCTCTCTGAACCCACAATATAAAGTCTAGGAGGAAACAAGAAGGAAGTTAACCATGTTATAGAGAAACTGCTGAGTTGGGACGCCCCACATGAAGAAAAATGCTGGGAAAATAGAAGCTTCTGGCCACAGTGTACTCACGTGGATTGTAATTAAAAAGTAACTTTGGCAGCCATACCAGAGCAAGCTCATGAGGAGAGACGGAGTCACAGAGCTGCCTGGCAGTTCTGGAGTTAATCCCAGTCCTGGAGAAACTGAAGTCCAGGGGGCCACCTGCATCTGCATGTCCGGAATCAAGTCCATCACTTATTCTCCTCTTCCCTCCAAACTGTTACTGTAAGATCCTGCTCTGCCACTTACTAGCTATGTGTCCTTAGGCAAGTTACTTAATATTTCTGAGCCTCAGAAATGGCAGCTAATATTATTGTTTATTGTTATCAAAAGTGGTTAAATTTATATAGGGCCATGCACAGCCATAATCAGTTAGCACTGGGAAAGGCAACATTTCTTTTGACTCATTAGATGGTAAATATTTAGACACTGTAAGCCAACAAGCATTACATATATATACGTATATAGTTCATATATATATATATATATATATATATATATATATATATATATATATAGCTACAAGCACTCAGACACTGGCTCTTTTGCCAACAGCAATGACTTTCTGGCCAAGAAGGGATTGAATAGTGCTTCTTCTCGTGCCATATTTTCATGTGAAGTGTCAAAGACTGCTGCTTTCTCTATCCTGTCATTACACAACATTGGTGCACTCACTCTGGCCACAATCCTGAAACCTCAGGACCGAGACCAGGAAGTGAGAGGTCAGGGGCCTCTCTTTCTCTGAAGTTCTAGCTATAGTCCTAGCTCTGGGCTCATTCAGGAGCCCTGTGTTTGTACATTTCCAGGCCAGTGCAGGCTATACTCAGCATCCTGGGGATGCTGAAATAAACCAGATGTGCCAGTGGCCAGAGAGAAAGGCAGCAGCTAGTGCAGCCACTCACTAGGGCCTCCCCTACATCACTGGACTGGTGTGGATAGAATGATAGAAAGATAATAAAACTGAAAAGACCAATTATGGGTAACAAAATTAAAGTAGTAATAAAAAGTCTCCTGTCAAAGAAAAACATAAGAATCATGGTTTTATTGATGAATTCAATAAAACATTTTTAAATGAGTTAATATCAACTTTACTCAAAATATTTGCCCAAAAATGAAGAGGAAGGAATACTTTCAAACTTGTTATATAAGGCTGGCACTACCCTGGTACAAAAACCAGACCAAAACACAACACAAAAAAGAAAAAGACAGGCAAATATTCCTGATGAACACAGATACAAAAAATTCTCAATAAAATAATGAAAACTTCATTTGACAAGACAATAAAAAAATCATCTGCCATTATAAAGTGGGATTCATCTGAGGAATATGAAGATAATTCAATAAACACAAATATATAAATGTGCTACATCATATTCAGTAAATTAAGAAAAAAACATATAATCATTTCAGTACATGCTGAAAAACATAAAATTCAACATTCCTTCATAATAAAAATTCAAGAAAGCTATTTCATTACTGCTGCCACCAACAAATGATACCTAGAAATAACCAAAAAGTTGGCTAAATTTTAATAGGGAAAACAATTAAAATAGCATGGACATGTTAATTAAAACTTCACACTATAAAATATGTTTTACAAAGATAAAACCTTTAGAAAACATAGCATCAACAGTGTCTCTTATGCATTTTTTTGAGACAGAGTTCTGCTCTGTTGTCCAGGCTGGAGTACAGTGGTGTGATCTCAGCTCACTTCAACCTCTGCCACCCAGGTTCAAGCAATTCTCCTGCTTCAGCCTCCTGAGTACCTGGGATTACAGGCACATGCTACCATGCCCAGCTAATTTTTGTATTTTTATTAAAGATGGGGTTTCAGCACCTTGGCCAGGCTGATCTTGGAACTCCTGACTTCATGATCCACCCATCTCAGCCTCCCAAAATGCTGGGATTACAGGTGTGAGCCACTGAGCCAGCTTGCAGTATTTTTTTATACATTATCTCATTTGGTCTTCACAATTTTTCTTTTTTGAGACAGAGTCTCACTGTGTTGCCCAGGCTGGAGTGCAGTGGTGTGAGCTCGCCTCCCAGGTTCAAGTGATTCTCCTGCCTCAGCCTCTCAAATAGCTGGGATGACAGGCATGCACCATGGGCGTTGGCCCAGCTAATTTTGTAGTTATAGTAAAGACAAGGTTTCACCATGTTGGCCAGGCTGGCCTTGAACTCCTGGTGTCAATGATTCACCATGCCTTGGACTCCAAAAGTGCTAGGATTACAGGCATGAGCCACTGCACCAGGTCTGCTCCACATTACTGAAGAAAAATGGGCCATGGTAGGCCAAACAACGTGCCAACCTGGACTCAGGTGATTACTGCTGGAGCAGACATCAAAGGAAGCTAAGCTTGTCAGCACACAACTTGATCTTCCCTGCTGGAAAAGTGTGTCTTTCTTCCTGCCTGCCAGATGGGTGGTCCCAGGCACTGGCTGAGCAGACTTCTCTGTAAGTTGGTGCTGGGGAAACATTTATCAAAAGCAGGAATATAGACAGGCACACAATGAGAGGTGCTGAGAGGGTGCTGGCTTATACAGCATCCAAAAGCTGCCAAGAGTGGTACCTAGTAAGCACATGGCTTTCAAAGAACCAGAGGCCACTGGTTCAGCAGGTGCCTCAGGGCCTGGACACCAGGTCTAACATTTAGGAGAAGACATTTGGCAGCTTCTTTCTAATATTTAAACTTAAAGCATGAAAGTCAGATGGATGGGTCAAAGCCTGGCTCAGCAATTGATCAACCATGTCACGTTGGACTCCTTCTTTCTCTATGTCAGCTTCCTCATCCACAAAGTGGGGATAGTAACTGCACTTCCCTTGGAGGACTATGAAAATAATTAGGATGTATATGACTTAGAACAGTGGTCAAGAAACTACAGACCACTGCCTCTTTTTATACAGAGGTTTTAATGGGACACAACCAGACTCATTTTCCATACATATTGTCCACATTGCATGGGTGCTACAGCCCAGAGATGACACAGCCTACATGGCTGTCAGCAGTCACTACATGGACCTTGACAGGTAACTCTGGCTTGGAACGATGCCTGAAGCATGAGAAGTGCTCATGAAATGTTAGCTATTATTTAAAACCAAAGTCACCTTTAGCATGATAAATGTGAGTATGTGCACAAAGATACACACATACTCACTGATTGTACTGGTGTAAAACAGTAAATAACTATAACATCAATTAACAGGAGGCTGATAAAATTATGAAACATCCACACTACAGAATACTATAGTCATCTGGCTGGGCACAGTGGCTTATGCCTCTAATTCCATAACTTTGGGAGGCTGAGGCGGGAGTATCATTTGAGGTCAGGAATTCAAGACCAGCCTGGGCAACATGGTAAAACTCTGTCTATACTAAAAGTACAAAAACTATCCAGGTGTGGTTGTGCATGTCTGTAATCTCAGCTACTTGGGAGGGTGACATGGGAACATTGCTTGAACCAGGAGGCACAGGTTGCAGTGGACCGAGTTTGCACCACTGTGCTCTTGTCTGGGCCACAAGTCAAGACTCTGTCTCAAAAAAGAAAAACAAAACAAAACACTATAGAGTCACTTAAAATACTAAGGAAAATCTGTGTATACACTGTATATATCAACATGTAACGATTGCTAAGATGTTTAAATAACCAAACATTATTAAGTTAAAAATATATAATAATAACATATGCAATTTGCTCTCACTATGTTATAAAAAATTTACGTATGCACAGCAAAGACCATATGCTACTTAAAAGTACCAAGGGAATTTCACTTTCAGCATACACGTTGGTTCCATACTATTTAATGTTTATAATGAACTATAGTTTCATAATTTTTTCATCACTTTATAATTTTAGTCTCTCTCAGGCTGTATCTGATAGCCACATTTTTAAAACTTTTGTATCTTTATGCTTCAGGGACAAACCAGAACATGGCTGAATCTCCAACTCCTTATGCTAAGTGAAGCAAGCCAGACTCCAAGCCCACACGTGACTTTCTGGAAAAGGCAAAGAAGCATGACTAAGGAACAGAGAGGTGGCTGCAGAATCAGGAAGGAGAAGAGAGGCTGCCTTCCTGAGTATTGTGACTGCAGTGGTAGTCACTGCAGTCCATGCATCTGTTAAAGCTCACTGAACTAACTGCACACCAAAAAGTGAACCTTATTGTATGTAAATGTTAAAGTAAATTTCAACACACACACAAACTTAGGGTATACATTTTCTTTCAGCACATCACACAGACACTTGTCTTAACACAGGACTCCAGGGCACATTGGTCACAGGGACCCTACAAGTGTACACCTGCCATGGCCCACACCTACCCACAACATGACTCATTCTTCCAGGCTCCATGCCTGTGGGTCTTGACTTCACATGGAAAGCACTGGCCAATGCAGGCAAAGGGCAGTTCACTTGAGGCCCTGCAAGTCCTGGCCTGGCCAGGGCTCTGTTGCAGCCACCAAGCTGTCAGGCACAGCAATGCACGCCCACACAGGCAACCCCGTGGCTCCAGCAACGCATCATCCTGGAGTCCACCCGATGACTCCAGGAAAAGCTGCCACTCCCAACGTGGCCATGGTGCCCTCTGCTACCAGAAAACAAATGCTCCAAGCCTCAGTGCCCAGGGGTCCATGCGGCACTCGGCTCTATCTACAGCCACTCTCTAAGTGAACTTCACAGCAGAATGGGTACCTTCCCAATGCCCCTCTTGGCTTAAAAATAAAACGCTCTTTCTACCCCATTTTCCAACTATTCTTGCCCCCTTCTAGTCATACCCACAGTGTGCTGTAAACGAAGCTCACGTATTTCAGTTGAAAATACACAATTCAGAAGGCTCATGTGAAACAGTGCTGCCCCTGAAATAATCACACCTCCTCAACAAAGCCCAAAACTCCTCTCTCCAAGAATGCACGGAACAGCCCTGCAGACCAGGATCCCTCAGGTCCTCATAGGGCATGAAAGAAAAATGGGTTCAAATCTCACTGCACAAGCTTAAAGCAACACTAGCAATATGCCCACCTCTTACTTTTCAACAAAAATTGTGAAACACGGAGGTGTCCCTTCCCCCAGGAGCCACACCACATGCCAGGAGTGGAATCGTGGATCTGGGTGCTGGGCCAAGAGTGCATGAAAGTAGAGCTTGGAGCCGAGACTTACAGGCTGGGAGTGCAGGGCTTGGGGGGAGAAGTTTAGGGGGTGCAGGGTACTGGAGCCTAGGGGACATGGTTTAAGGGTGGGGGGACATGGAACCTGGGGCCAGAAGCTGGGGACACTGGAGCCAGGGTGATCCTGGAGGCTGCACTGCCAGGGGGCTCAGTCCTGGCCCTGCCATCCTGGCTGGCCCAGGTTCTGAGTGCTACCTGGAACCAATGAAGGCTTCAGGGCAGATGTGTGTGTGCAGGGTTTCTTACCTGGGTCCACAGTGGCTTGGGGTCCGAGTGGGGCCCAGGAGTTTCCTTGACCAAGTGAGTCAGTCGGGAGGGCAGAGAATGCACCAGGAAAGATTCAGCCTCCTCTCCTTCCTCCTGGGGCAGGTGCTCTCCCAGCCTGGCCTCTTCATCCCAGCACTCCTCCCTCCCTGCAGCAGTCCAACCCTGCCCTGCCCAGGCCTCTGCTTCTCCCTCCTTCTGTGGGGCTTACCCCTGGGTGGCCTGCCACCACCACCACCACTGCACAACCACCCATCCCAGCAAAGCCAGGCTACTGTTTTTTTGTTGTTATTTGTTTTGGAACAGTCTTACTCTGCTGCCCAGGCTGGAGCATAGTGGCATCATTTTGGGTCACTGCAACCTCCGCCTTCTGGGTTCCAGTGACTCTTGTGCCTCAGCCTCCCAAGTAAATGGGATTATAGGCACATGCCACCACATCCAGCTAACTTTTATATTTTTGGTGGAGACAGGGTTTTGCCATATTGGCCAGGCTGGTCTCAAACTCCTGGCCTCAAGTGATTCATCTGCCTTGGCCTCCCAAAGTGCTTGGATTACAGGCATGAGCCATCTCACCTGGCCAGTTGTACCACTGTTGCCACAAACTCCCTCAGTGTAGGTCACTGAGGTACTTGGAAACATCATTGAAGTGGATTACTGTAGAAAGTACATGGAGACTGCACTACTGCATTCATCCAGAATCAAGACCAATGCATTCCACTGAAACAACACTCCAAGACCCATTCATGTGAATAACTCTTTCCCTACAAAACATACTTCCTTAAAATTGGAAAATGTGACTTTCCCACCTGATGTGTAGAAATCAATGTAGAATACATCAAACATGAAAAAGCAAAGAAACATGACATCTCCCAAGAAAAACAGTAACTCTCCAGTAAGAGACTACAATAAAGAAATACAGGAAATGCTGGAAAAATAATTCAGAATTAAAATCTTAAGGAAACGCAATGATACACAAGAGTACAAATAAACATTCAACAAAATCAGGAAAAGAATGTTTTGAAGTAAATTGAACAAAAATAGGTATTTAACAAATAAGCAAATTTTACAGTGAAAGAATTCAGTGAATGAGGCCAGGTGTGGTGGCTCATGCTTGTAACCCAAGCACTTTGGGAGGCCAAAATGGGCATATCACCTGAGGTCAGGAGTTCAGATCAGCCTGGCTTGCATGGTGAAACCCCATCTATACTAAAACAGAAAATTAGCTGGGTGTGGTGGTAGGTGTCTGTAATCTCAGCTACTCAGGAGGCTGAAGTAGGAGAATCACTTGAGCCAGGGAGGCAGAGCTTGCAGTGAGGCAAGATCACACCACTGCACTCCAGCCTGGGTGACATGAGTGAAATCCTGTCTTAAAACAACAAAAAAAGGCAAATGATCTTAACAGACATTTCTCCAAAGAAGTCATACAAATGGCCAATAAACAGATAAAAAATGTTCAGCATCACTAATTACTAGGGAAAATGCAAGTCAAACCACAATGAGGTATCATTTGAGCCCAGTCAGAATGACTATCACAAAGAAAAAAAAAACAAACGCTGGTGAGGATGTGGAGTAAAGGGAACACCATGTTGATGGGAATATAAACTAGTGCAGACACTATGGAGAACAGTTTGAAGTTTTCTCAAAAAACTAAAAATAGAACTACTATCTGATATAGCAATCCCACTGGTGGGTATTTACCCAAAGGAAAGGAATCAAGATATCAAAGAGACATCTGCATCCCCATGTTTACTGCAGCACTATTCACACAGCCAAGACATAGAATCAACCTAGGTGTCCAACAAAAGATGAATGGGTAAAGAAATTGTGGTACACACACACACACACACACACACACACACACACAAACTCAGAGATAAAGAATGAATACTGTCATTTGCAGCAACACTGATGGAAATGGTGAACATTATTTGAAGTGAAATAAGCCAAGAACAGAAAGTTAAACACTACATGTTTTCACTCATATGTGGTAGCTAAACAATGTTTACCTCATGTTAGTAAAAAGTAGAACAGGACACTAGATGCTGAATTTTGCAGGGGGAAGGGAGAAAGATATTTGTTAAAGGATACAAACGGCTAGCTGAAAGGAATAAGTTCTAGTGTTCTGCATCACCACGGGATGCCTACAGTTAATAATATAGAGTTTCACATAGCTAAGAGGAGGATACTGTATGTTCCCAACATAAAGAAGCAGTAAATGTTTGAGGTGATGGAAATGCTAATTATCCTGATCTGATCACTATAACTGTATCAAAAACCACTATATACTCCATGAATATGTACAATTATATGTCAGTTTATAAAAAAAATAAGAAAACAAATAGCTTGGAATTAATTTTTAAAGTTCCAGTCCTAAGGAATCCAAAGTGAGGAAAAGGAATGTGAAGCTTATTGTGACTGCCTTTTTAAACACAGCACTGAAAGTTTTCAATAAGAAAATTTTAAAAAAAAAATAAGAGCAGCATTGGTAATTATCACTGAAATAAGATGGTGTGATGACTTGCAAACTAAAAAATATTCAGGTATCAGGATGACAAGAAGGGTATGGTCAGGTGTACCAGTATGAAGCAAGACACAGAACACGGAACAGGTAGCTCTGGCTGAGGCCTGCAAGTGGTGCTTTCTGCACACTGCAGGTTCTTCAGCAGCTGCAAGGACTTGTCAGCCATTATTATCTGCTTCAGGACAGGTTTGAGGAAGGACACCATGGTGTGCTGCCTGTTGGAGGGCCCCTGGTCACTGCTGAAACTCGCACTCGCATTATCACTCATTTTTTTCTTCACTTTCTGTCTTTTCTGACATGCTGGATAACATGTAAATTGCATACCAGAAGTTTGTGATTAACTGAAACATTTTTGTTTCTAAAGAGATTTAAAATAATTTTAAACTTTAACTTGTCTTCCTTTAAAGTAGTATACTTGTTCTAGTTTGTTGTCCAGACATTATAAAGCACAATATTAATTATTAGTAAATTGAAACAATCTTTAGGCAAATGGGGTGGTTTTAATCAGATCTCAGTTTAAAGAGAAAAGTGAATGAATACTTTCAACAGTATAGGTAAAATTTAAGTAAGTAGAAACAGTTTCCTGAATTGGAATATTTAAAATATGACTATTTTGGTCCTCTTTAGAAGTAGAATAAAAGTTTTTCCCATTTACCATCTCCTGTGAAACTAATTTGGACACTTCTCTACCATTTTCCCTACCAAGATTCTTAACTGGACTATTTTTAATAATAAAATGATGTTCAATCATCACCCTAGAAGAACAGTCAGAGTCCCAGTTTTCACAGAAATTCTCATGTGAGACTGATGAATCAGGACATAGTGACAGACGAGAGACTACATTGCAGGGAGATCTGTTCACTTACGTGAGCATCACATACATATTGCTATGCTTCCATAACAGTAAAGACTTAAAGTTACCCTTCCTGATGCATTCAATGGAAAGCTATCAATAGAAACCACACATCTAAATATACCACATCATTTAAAATTGGTTTAAAAGAGTACAAATAGCTCTACATTATAGTTTATATGATTCTGTTCAGAAAAATCAAATAACTGAAGAAAAATTGTCATAAATGGATTAAGATATTTCTTAATTGTTTTATCAAATATTATACTAAGGTTGGTTGAATTCATTTACCTCAGAGAACAATAAAAATAATTATAGTAAGGTAAAATAAATGAGTAGCTAATTCTGAGAAATAAATGTATTAGAGGCATACTCTGTAGTATTTCTGTATTTCTTCACTGATATTTTAAACTGGAAATAGTGGAAACCATCTGATATCACCTAAACTCATTTTACAGAAAGCAGTGTATACTAGCTAGCCATAAATACAGTATCATCAAAAATATTATTTGCTTAGAAGTTGTGAACTGACAAAACCTGGACAAAGATATTAATAATCGGCGGTATTACTGAAGTCTTCCATATAAATGAAATAGAACTAGCCTATGATGACAACAAGTTCTGTGATGTGGACTGTACTTTCTCAGTACTGTTTAAAACTAATGAAAGATTTGATTTTCACAGGGAGCAAACTGGTGATGACAGCCCCCAGCGACCTTGTGCTCTGCTGCAGCTCACCTCTGGATGATGAACTCCCTGGCATCGTCCCACAGGTGCCCATGCATGATCCACTCATCCAGTGTCTGCAGGTGAAGTCACACCATTTCCACCCAGGGAGAGAATGGGTGGGAGACCTGAGGCAGAGAGTATGCATGGTCAGCTCTCTGGGCTCACTGGCCACTATAACAAGAAGAGGTTTAAACATTTCTGAAATGCCCTGAAATTAAAAAATCCAAAAGCACATGCTATAAAATCCTTACAAAAAACTCATCTAAGTATGGAAGGATCATATTTTTTGCAGTCCAGACTGGAAAACTTGAGAGTGAAAATGACACAGAGGCAGGTGTGACCTGAGAAAACTCTGGCAGGTGAGCAAGGTTTTCCTATTTAAATCACACTACTAGCAAAGTGTCTATTAAGAGTGAGGAAATTACTTAATCTCAGTAGCTCTCAGAGGACAAAAAATGGCAGTGCTGAGATAAAATCAATCACTTTTATATTGAAATGCAATATTAAATTGGTGAGAAAAAAAGTTATACCAACAAACTAGAAAATACACCTAATATACATACCCAAATAAAACTGTAGTCTCTAGACAGATTTTTTTTTTCTGTTTGGCTGTCTTCAAATTTCTTTTTTTTTTTTTAATTTTTATTGCATTTTAGGTTTTGGGGTACATGTGCAGAACATGCAAGATAGTTGCATAGGTACACACGTGGCAGTGTGTTTTGCTGCCTTCTGCCCCCTCACCCATATTTGGCATTTCTCCCCATGCCATCCCTCCCCTGCTCCCCCCCACTGTCCCTCCCCTATTTCCCCCAATAGACCTCAGTGTATGGTGCTCCCTTCCCTATGTCCATGTGTCTATATACTGTTTGAGACAGGGTCTTGCTCTGTCACCTAAGCTGAAGTGCAGTGGTGCAAACATGGCTCACCGAAGCCCCGACCTTCCACACTCAAGCAGTCTTTCTGCCTCAGCCTCTCAAGTACCTGGGATCACAGGCATGGCTACTACTCCACAGCTCACTACTTTTTTGTGAGACAGTGTCGCTCTATCACCCAGGTTGGAGTGTAGTCGCATGATCTCAGCTCACTGCAACCTCCTAGGTTCAAGTGATTCTCCTGTCTCAGCCTCCTGAGGAGCTGGGACTATAGGTGTTCACCATCATACTCAGCTAATTTTTGTATTTTTAGTAGAGATGGCCAGTCTGGTCTCAAATTCCTGGCATCAGCACACCTGGTTACTTTTAAATTTTTTTGTAGAGACAGGGTCTTACTATGCTGCCCAGACTGGTATCAAATTCCTGGGCTCAAGTGATCCTCTTACCTTAGACTCCTAAGTAGCTGCAACTATAGGTGTGAGCCACTATGCCTGGCCTAGATTTGTATTTTTAAACACAATATAAAATATATAACATAAAGGTTATCATCTTAAGACTCAAAATGATAAACTGTTTTTTTTTTCAAAGTTTAATTTAACTTGTTTTTTTAAAGACAGGGTCTCACTATATTGGCCAGGCAAGTCTCAAACTCCTGGGCTTAAGCAGTCCTCCCTTGGTCTCCCAAAGTGTTTGGATTATAGGCATGAGCCACTGTGTCCCACTTTGCCATTTTTAAATTCAGAGGTTTTAAGTACATTCACATCATTGTGACAAATCTCCACAACTTTTTCATATCATAAAACTGAAATTCTGTACCCATTAAATAAGAGCTCCCTATTCCGTAGTCCTTGATAACCACCATTCCACTTTGTTTCTGTGAATATGACTACTTCAAATACTTCATGTAACAGACTTAGCTTTTATGTAAGAAAGCATTATTGTAAATATCTACATACATCAGCTAAGTATTTCTCACATGTTGCTTTTCCCTTGCCTCATCCTTCTGAGGATCTTGGCGATTAGAGCTGAAAAGTTGTTTTCTACAGCCTCAAATTTGAAACCTAATTTGAAAACTCTGAACTGTTCAACAAGTCACCATTCTAGTATCATTTAACACAGAACCATGACCAGCTGTCTCCCACCCCTTTGCTGTGCAGAATGGAGTCACACACTTTAGGCAGAAGTCTCACATATGGTTTGCTCAGAGGCCTCTCTCCAACATTGTATATTTGAGAATGGACTTGTACAGGGTGTTGAGCAGGTGAGAGGCCCAGACATTTTGAGTATCAGGTGGAATTTCTGCTAGTCTGCTACTGAACACTCTGTGTGAACCTTGAGCTGAGCCAATCGAGGTGACAACTTGTCCACCACTATCCCAAGAGTTATTGTAGCATCTGCAAATATCAATAAATCAAGCTCAACAGCAAGGAAAAATACATGCATCTAAAATGTGACATAAATGCTGTCAAATCATCAGGTTTATGTGCAGGTGGGGCAAAATGAAGGATGGTGAATTTTGATCTTACATCACAAGAACATAACTTCCCTAAGGAAGAACTCCTGCAAGTCATGGAGAAAAAGATAACTCGGCAGAAAAATAATATATAAAGGAACTGACAGTTCACAGAAAAGGAAAGATGAGTGGTTCTGAAACAAATAGAAAGTCACTCGACTTTACTTACAATAGAAGAATGCAAATTAAAATTATACTAAGTAAAACAAAACAACTCCCCATGGGCCAATGTTAGTGCAGGAGGCTGTGCCTACAGAGGCTGCACAACCTTCTGTGAGGCAATGGCACAGCTGGGACTTCAACATAGAAGTCACCATGTGGAGCTAGACATGTGATAAAATGGCTTGGAACTATACAAGATGATACTACACCCACCCCTGCTTAAAGCAAGTTTTTGCAACACTGGTAAACTGTCAGGTCTGCAGCTTGGCTAATGGGCTGTGCCAGTGTCAGTTTTCCAGTTTTGATTATGCACTATAATTATGTGAGGTTTTGCCAGTGGGGGAAGCAAAGTAATGGGAACAGAGGACCTCTCTGTATTATTTTCCTCGGTATTTCAAAATAAAAGTTAAGGGTAAAAAGCTACATGGGTTACCATTTTACATCTACTATAATGGTGAAGACCAAATGTCTGACAACACACAGACAGCAAGAGTGTGAGGAAACAGGTATTCATCTACATGGCTCACAAGAGTATACATTTATTTACTTGTACCTCCCCATAAAGTAAAGTGGAAAAACTCAGTAAAATTACACATGGCAATTCCATTTATAAGAACCTACTCTACATGGTCAGGTGTGGTATAATCCCAGCTCGTGCCTGTAATAGCAGCATTTTGGGAAGCTAAGATGGGCAGATTACCTGAGTCCAGGAATTTAAGAGCAGCCTGGTCAATGTGATGAAACCCTGCCTCTACTAAAAATATAAAAAATTAGATGGGCATGGTGGCATGTGCCTGTAGTCTCAGTTACTCAGGATGCTGAGGCAGAAGAATTGCTTGAACCCAGGAGACAGAGGTTGCAGTGGTGAGCTGAGATAGTGCCACTGAACTCCAGCCTGGGCAACAGAGTGAGACTCTGTCTCAGAAAAACAACAAACAAACAAATAAAAAACCAAGAAGCTCTTCATATTTTTATGGTATTATCCTCAAAATTTAAATTAGAAATATTTGAAGAGAGTAGTGTAATGACTGTTACGTATGGGTGTATGTATATGCACTGCTTCTGTATGTTGAACTCTTTCTGGAAGAATGTGTAAGAAGCCAAGGACCTGGCCATCTCTGGGGAGGGGAATTGACTGGCTGGGGAACTGGCACAGGAAGAGTAATTTAGATTTTTCAGTCTAAATCCTCTGTAGTTTTTTGATTTTGAGAGATATTAATGGGTTAAAAAATACAAATTTAATTTTTAAAATGAAGTATTCACGAGAACCACTTATTTCCAGGCAGGTTTCAAATCTTAAACAATGAAAAATCTAAATCACATTCCAATTATGAGTTATGTGTAGTATGAGTAAAACTGAAGAACATTTAATACCATTAGTGATGATGCACTTCTCAAATTCTACAAGTTCCTCTTTGAAACCAATGAAGTATTTGTGCAGGGCTCACATGAAGGTTCTAAAGGGAGATTTGGGTGACTTCTTAGGAACAGAGCCACTTCCAGGCAGCATGCTTATAGAACTGTGTCCAATGACTTCATCAATGAACTCCTGGAGTCGAAATACAACCTGGCCATATGCTGCTATTTGTTCAAGCACAGATCATTAACAGCTCTATGACAGAAGCAAACTGCAATTATTCAAAGGTGATCTTCTGTGAACATTCAAATTCATTTCCCTCTCACTGCAAAATATTTTTTACAATTCTTTTAAACAGTATGTTTAGTAGAAGACAAAGTAATAAAATGATGAATAGTTTTATACACAAAGGAAAAAGAGTGAGCATTAATTTCAATAGACTAGAGAATCTAGTCTTAAGTAATCTACTTAAGGCAAAAAAGATTGCAGTATATAGTTTTTACAATACAGAATGACAGATCTAAACAACAGAAAATGCAAACCGAAATTAAATATGTCTCAAAAAGTATTAAGAAATTCTCTTAAGTACTGTAAAGTTGCACAACTCAGTTTTTCTTTTTGGATATTAAATATTAATTTATTTTTGAGATGGAGTCTTGCTCTGTTGCCCAGGCTAGAGTGCAGTGATGTAATCTCAGCTCACTGCAACCTCTGCCTCCCAGGTTCAAGCAATTGTCTTGCCTCAGCCTCCCAAGTAGCTGGGATTACAGGCACCTGCCACTGTGCCTGCCTATTTTTTATATTTTTTAGTAGACAGGGTTTCACCATCTTGGTCAGGCTGGTCTCGAATTCCTGACCTCATGATCTACCCACCTCGTCTCAAAGTGCTGTGATTACAGGCGTGAGCCACTGTGCCTGGCCTGGATATTAAATAATTTAAAATTAATCTTTTTTTGCATAAGGAAGAACAAACGAGTTCAATTATAGTTAATTTTAATATTGCAAAATGTTCTAAAATTATATTGCCACAGTTTACATAAATCTTATTATTTCTTAAATAACAATAAATACAAATAACTAACGTGTTAAATGAGTTACTATAATATTGTTTCTCAGTTACTTTCCCATCTATCAGCTGAAATATAAAGAGCTTTTTCACTCCTGAAAGTAACCTGAAATTAGATAAAAAAGATGAGAATACTTTAAGTCTAGAAAAATATTCATGACAGTATGCCCCCCAAAAAAATTTTTTACAGGGTCTCACTTTGACACCCAGGCTGGAGTACATCAGTGATCACAGCTCACTTCAGTCTCAACCTACTGGGTTCAAGTGATTCTCCAGACTCAGCCTCCTGAATGGCTGGGGCTACAGAAAAATGTCACCATGCCTGGCTAATTTCTGTATTTTTTGTAGAGATGGGGGTTTCACCATGTTGCCTAGGCTGGTCTTGAACTCCCGATCTCAAGTGATCTACCCACCTTGGCCTCCCATAGCACTGGGATTATAGGTGTGAGCCACCATGCCCCACTTCAGGAAATTTTTATTAAATATTCAGAATTAAGGGGTAATAAGTTCAGATAATAAGAAAATGGAAGACATCAATCTTTTCATCTGATTACCTTATGACTCAAGATATTTCAACATCATCTTAGAGAGAAGTCAAAGATATATTGTCAAAGCATCTCCCCCATATACTGGATGACCCAAAGAGATCTTCCTATTTCCAAGAATGCCAGCATGTCAATATCATACTTTATAGTGAGAGCACTGGGACTTGGAATTTTAGGAGTAACAGTACCACATGCTGAATTAGATTTCTGGCTTCCAGGTACAGGCACAGGCCCTCACTGATACTCTTCTGCCTATTAAGAATAGTAGTAAACCTTGCTTTGAACTCAGGTGTTAAAGAAGTGATGGACTAATCTAAGTAAATCATATGCTGAAATATTTAAAATACAAATGAAGTAAATATGTTAAAATCTCTCAATCTCCACAGTCAAATCTGGTCTGAACTTTATACCTAATGATCTATTTCTAGTTTGCATGTGAAAATCCTTTAATAGTTTTCTTTAATAAAAGTTTTGCTTCTCAGTAATCAAGCATCATAAATAAAACGATTAATTAAGTAAATATATCTTACCACAGGGTTTCCAGAATAACCTGAGTCTCAGTAACCAAAACCCTGTCATCTGGAACATACAATGGATCACTGCTGTACAAGTGTTGATCCCTATGAGACAGCAAAGATAAATGTCAGTAGAAAGGTTTCTAAGTAAGTAAATAACTAATCTCAAAGAATATTTGCAATTTGGTGCTAATCATAACTGGCTATGAATTAGCAAGTACACATAATAAATGGCTTAAATGGCCCCTATATTTTCATATCACTCAAAATTCTCAGAAACACTTTCAGAACAACTGTAATTATTATGTTTATTGCTGATTTAGGCAAATGTTTACAACTATGTGATGCTGTTTCCTGGAAAAAAAATGTCTATTTTTATAGTAAGTATACCAAAACAGAAATTAAATAATGCCCTAATATGTACCAATCCATTTACCTTGAAATTAACAAAAAAATTGAAATACAGATTATAATTAAATAATACTATAATTTTATGATTTTCAACAATTAAATAATCAAAAACTATTAGACTAGAATTTTCAACACTGGCCAGGTGTGCTGGCTCACACTTGTAATTCCAGCATTTAGGGAGACCAAGGCAAGTGGATCACTTGTGGACAGAAGTTTGAGATCAGCCTGGCCAACATGGTGAAATCCTATCTCTACTAAAAATATAAAAATTAGCTGGGTGGGGTTATGGGTGCCTATAATCCCAGCTACCTGGGAGGCTGAAGCATGAGAACTGCTGGAACCAGGGAGGCAGAGGCTGCAGTGAGCCATGATTATGCCACTGCACTCCAGCCAGGGTGACAGAGTGAGACTTTCTCTCCTTCCTGCCAAAAATCAATAAATAAAAAATAAAAAATTAGTTGAGTGAGGTGGAGACTGCAGTGAGTTGAGATATCATCACTGCATTACAGTCTGGGCAACTAGAATAAGACATTGTTCAAAAAACAAATTGTCAAAAGAAAAACAAATTAAATTTCTGAGAGGGACTGAACTCAAAAATCAAAGTCAAATGTTTAAACATCAAAGTTTTTCTATTATCACATTAAATGAAAACTTTAGCTTTTTACCAGATAGCAGCTAAACTGGAGGGCAAATGTAAGCTATGAGGATACTGGGAGGGCCTGGCTGTCCAATACTAATGAATCACATGATATTCCAGCCAGCTTCGGTCATCTGGCTCATCTGCTTTAAAGAAATGTAGTAAGTCTGAGTTACAATAGTTCACAACAATAAGAACAATAAATACTGGGTCACAATATCTGGATTTACAGATCCTTTCAAATGCATGGGTGAAAATGGCTTTTTAAAAATAACAGCTACGTAACATTTACTTACATATGATCATTTATTTTAAACCACATATATTGGCTGGATTCTATGGCTCATGTGTATAATCCCAGCTGTTTGGGAAACCAGGGTGAGATGACCACTTGAGTCTAGGAGTTCAAGACCAGCAACACATTTAGAAAGAAACACATACTAAATTTAATCAATGTAATTGACTAGAAAGTTGAAATAATTGTCCCACATCTAAAAAGATGTAAACGGTATATGTTAATAGTCTCATAACCATTAAGAAAAGTAAAATGGTAACCAAAGACCTTCCCAACCACTCCCTAAGTCTCAGCACTGGTGCTAAATTTTGAAGGATTAGATAATGTCTATCTTACTTGAGTCGTTTGAAAGAGCAGAAAAATAGAAAGCAACCTAACATTTTATGAGGCTAATATAACAGAGGTGCTTAAACCAGATAAAGACATGATAAATGCATAAAGATGAAAAATCTTACATTACAAAAGAGCTAACCTGCTGGGCTCAGTGGCTCACACCTGTAATCCCAGCCTGGGCTGGTCTCTAACATAGCAAAACCTCATCTCTATAAAAAAAAGGAAATAAAGAAATTAGCTGGGTGTGGTGGCATGCACCTGAAGTCCCAGCTTCTTAGGAGGCTGAGGTGGAGGATAACTTGAGCCCAGGAGGTTGAGGCTGGAGTGAGCTGTGATCATGCTACCACACTCCAGCCTGGGTGACAGAACAGAACTCTGTCTTTAAAAATAAATGAATCCAAAAATTGAACCCAATCTAATAATGTACAAAAAAATAACATGATCAAACAAGTTTAGGTGAAGAATTCAAGGATAATTCATTATCAGAAAGTCTATCAGTGTATTATTAGGATAAAAGAGAAAACTTAAGAGATTATCTGATTATCTCACAGATAAATAATAGCATTTAATAAAAATTCAGCATTTATTTATGATTAAAGCCTTGTAGAAAAAAAGGAATAGAAGGATACTGTCTTAATTTGATAAAGGTTACATACCCCGAACTGATACCAAACAACCACCACACTTAATGGAGGAGTTTCAGGCATAACCCCCATTAGGATGAGACATAGTTGTCCAGGAAGCCCAATTCTATGAGCTCTTGCTTCCACTATGGAGTAGAAGGCTAGGCTGCTGGGCCAGAAAAAAAGATTAGATCACAACATCACAGAGAAGACAGGCATAAGAACTAGCAGGAGGACATAAAACTGTATTTGCAGATGATAATAAAACCATATTTGCACATAAAAAACAGTATTTGCAGATGACACTAATCATCTATATAAGAAACCAAATGAAATCAACAAAGTGTTATGATTCATATCAGAATTCAACAAAAAGGCTGCACATAAGAAAACCAGCATTATTTCCTCTACATTAGAAATAAAGAAAAGAAGTATAATTCACAAAATAAAAACTGTAACAGATGTAGAAATTAACAAAAGAACACTCAAAATCTTCAAAATCAAAATTTCCAAAATCTAGTAAAAGATAAAGAGTTACAATAAATGTAGATATAAACATGTTAAGGCAATCAAACCTCCCCAAATTAGATTTATAAATTCTCTGAGGTCCCAATAAAAATTCCAGCTGGATTTTTTTTTGAGATGCCCTTTCAGTCTTGTAGCCCAGGATGAGAATAATGGCATAATCTTGGCTCACTGCATCCTCTGCCTTGCCTGGTTTAAGCGATTCTCCTGCCTCAGCCTCCCAAGTAGCTGGGATTACAGGTATGCACCACCGTGTGCAGCTGATTTTGTATATTTAGTAGACACGGGGTTTCACTATGTTGGTCATGCTGGTCTCAAACTCCTGACCTCAAGTGATCCACTTGCCTCGGGGGTGGGATTACAGGCAAGAGCCAGATGGGCCTTTTTTTTTTTTTGAGACGGAGTTTCGCTCTTGTTACCCAGGCTGGAATGCAATGGTGCAGTCTCGGCTCACTGCAACCTCCACCTCCTGGATTCAGGCAATTCTTCTGCCTCAGCCTCCTGAGTAGCTGGGATTACAGGCGTGTGCCACCATGCCCAGGTAATTTTTTGTGTTTTTTTTTAGTAGAGACGGGGTTTCACCATGGTGACCAGGATGGTCCTGATCTCTTGACCTCGTGATCCACCCGCCTCAGCCTCGCAAAGTGCTGGGATTACAGGCTTGAGCCACTGCGACTGCCCGCCCCCCTTTTTTTAAGTTACCATCTTGCTTCTAAAAGCCTATGGAAGAAAAAAGTTTCGCAAATAGCTAAGCCAATTTTGAAAAAGAACAAAGTGGGCTGGGTGCAGTGGTTGGCACCTGTAATCCCCACACTCTGGGAGGCAGAGGCAGGTAGATCAGTTGAGGTCAGAAATTCAAGACCAGCCTGGCCAGAGATGTTGAAACAACATCTCTACTAATAATACAAAAATTAGTTGAGTGTGGTGGTGTATGTCTGTAATCCCAGCTACTTGGGGAAGCTGAAAGGGGAGGAAAAAAAAGAGCAAAGTGGGGTGGGCACAGGAGCTCATCATACCTGTAATCCAAGCACTTTGGGAGGCAGAGGTGGGTGAATTGCTTGAGTCCAGGAGTTTGAGACTAGCCTGGGGAACATGGTGAAACCCTGTCTCTACAAAAAAGAGCTTGGTGTGGTGGCACTCGCCTGTGGTTCCAGCTACTTAGGAGGCTGAGGTGAGAGGACTGCTTGAGCCCAGGAGCAAAGGTTGCAGACAGCTAAGATTGTGCCACTACACTCCAGCCTGGGCAACAGAGTGAGACCATGTCTCCAAAAAAGAAAAAAGAAAAACAGAGCAGGGTCCCATATGGAACTCGAGTTGGAAGAGGCGAGTTAGGTCTCACAATGGAGGTAAAACCACTGCCCGGTCGCCCCCAGCCCAACTCCGGCTGTCGCCGTCACCGCCAGGGGGAGGAGGGCCATGATTCAAGGGAACCAGAGCAGTTGAGAAAACTGTTTATTGATGGTCTGAGGTTTAAAACTACAGATGATAGTTTAAGAGAACATTTTGAGAAATGGGGCACACTTACAGATTGTGTGGTAATGAGAGATCTCCAAACCAAACGTTCCAGGGGCTTTGGTTTTGTGACTTATTCTTGCCTTGAAGAGGTGGATGCAGCAATGTGTGCTCGACCACACAAGGTTGATGGGTATGTAGTGGAACCAAAGAAAGCTGTTTCTAGAGAGGATTCTGTGCAGCCTGGTGCCCATCTAACAGTCAAGAAAATTTTTGTTGGTGGTATTAAAGAAGACATGGAAGAGTATAATTTGAGAGACTACCTTGAAAAGTATGGCAAGATTGAAACCACAGAAGTTATGGAAGACAGGCAGAGTGGAAAAAAGAGAGGATTTGCTTTTGTAACTTTCGGTGATCATGATACAGTTGATAAAGTTGTTGTTCAGAAAAACCACACTATTCATGGGCATAATTGTGAAGTGAAAAGGCCCTTTCTAAACAAGAGATGCAGTCTGCTGGATCACAGAGAGGTCGTGGAGGTAGATCTGGCAATTTTATGGGTCAGAGAGAAAACTTTGGAGGCGGTGGAGGTAATTTTGTCCGTGGTGTAAGCTTTGGTGGAAGAGGAGGTTATGGTGGTGGAGGTGATGGCAGCAGAGGTAGTTATGGAGAAGGTGATGGTGGATATAATGGATTTGGTGATGGTGGCAACTATGGTGGTGGTTCGGGTTACAGTAGTAGAGGGAGCTATGGTGGTGGTGGACCAGAATATGGAAACCAAGGTGGTGGATATGGTGGCGGTGGTGGAGGATATGATAGTTACAACGAAGGAGGAAATTTTGGTGGTGGTAACTATGGTGGTGGTGGGAACTATAATGATTTTGGAAATTATAGTGGGCAACCGCAATAAAATTATGAACCCATGAAAGGGGGCAGTTTTGGTGGAAGAAGCTTGGGCAGTCCCTATGGTGGTAGTTATGGATCTGGTGGTGGAAGTGGTGGATATGGTAGAAGAAGGTTCTAAAAGCAGCAGAAAAGGGCTACAGTTCTTAGCAGGAGAGAGAGCGAGGAGTTGTCAGGAAAGCTGCAGGTTACTTTGAGACAGTTGTCCCAAATGCATTAGAGGAACTGTAAAAATCTGCAACAGAAGGAGCGATGATCCATAGTCAGAAAAGTTACTGCAACTGAAACAGGAAACCCTTCTTGTTCAGGACTGTCATACCCACAGTTTGCAAAAAATGCAGCTATTGATTAATGCAATGTAGTGTCAATTAGATGTACATTCCTGAGGTCTTTTATTTGTTTTAGCTTTGTCTTTCATTTTCTTTTCATTACATCAGGTATATTGCCCTGTAAATTGTGGTAGTGGTACCAGGAATAAAAAATTAAGGAATTTTTAACTTTTCAATATTTGTGTAGTTCAGTTTTTTTACATTTTAGTACACAAACTTTAACAAAATGCAGTTTTGAAGGTGTTTTCTTGTGAGTTAACAAGTAAAGAAGATCATTGTTAATTACTATTTTGTATAAATTTTGCTAAAGTTAACTGTAAAGAAACACCTCCTGACTTGCAGTTTAAGGTGAATCTGTTCTCCCCATTTCCAAACCATAATATGAATGGGCACTGACATGTGGAGAGAATAGATATACATGTGTTTGCAATGTGTGTTTGAGGTAAATAGAATTGGGTATTTAAATTAGCATTTGTGAATTTAATAGCATTAAGATTACCTGCAAATGAAAAATATCTCATAACTTCCATTTGGTTTTTGTGCATTTTCTTTTGAAATGTAATCATATGATTTTAGTGTGTTAGACTTGCTGAGTTCTAGCCGCGTTTAAAACATATCCATTCTACGTTTACCTTGGTCAAATTTGAACTGCTACCATAGGTTTTGTGTGTAAAGAATGTTTAACTGCCCTCCATTTAAATTCAGAAAAGCGGTAGTTGATGTTTTCCTTCTCCTACGTTAGAAACCATTCTTAAAAACTTATCAAAATACAGGATCATTAAGCCTGCTATATCTGAGCAAATTAGTGGGTACCCTTTTTTTCTTTTTCTTTGTGGGTTGTATGTGGTCAGTTCTTTTTTTTTCTTTTTATTGCGTTTTAGGTTTTGGGGTACATGAACAGAACATGAAAGAGAGTTGCATAGGTACACACGTGGCAGTGTGTTTTGCTGCCTTCTGCCCCTTCACCCAGATTTGGCATTTCTCCCTAGGCTATCCCTCCCCCACTGCCCGACTGCTGTCCCTCCCCTATTTCCCGCAATATACCTCAGTGTGTAGTACTCCTTTCCCTGTGCCCATGTGTTCTCATTGTTCATCACCCGCCTATGAGTGAGAATATATGGTGTTTCATTTTCTGTTCTTGTGTTAATTTGCTGAGAATTATGTTCTCCAGATTCATCCATGTCCCTACAAAGGACACGAACTCATCAGTTTTGATTGCTGCATAATATTCCATGGTGTATATGTGCCACATTTTCCCAGTCCAGTCTATCATTGATGGGCATTTGGGTTGGTTCCAGGTCTTTGCTATTGTAAACAGTGCTGCAATGAACATTCGTGTGCATGTGTCCTTATAGTAGAACGATTTATAGTCTTTGGACATATACCCAGTAATGGGAGTGCTGGGTCAAATGGAATTTCTATTTCTAGGTCCTGGAGGAATTTCCACACTATCTTCCACAATGGATGAACTAATTTACACTCCCACTGGCAGTGTAAAAGTGGACCTACTTCAATGCATCCTTGCCAGCATCTGCTGTCTCCAGCTTTTTAATGAACACCATTCTAACTGGTGTGAGATGGTATGTCAATGTGGTTTTGATTTGCATCTCTCTAATGACTAGTGATGATTAGCATTTTTTCATATGTTTGTTGGCCTCTTGTATGTCTTCTTTTGTAAAGTGTCTATTCACATCCTTTGCCCATTTTTGGATGGGCTTGTTTGCTTTTTTCTTGTAAATCTGTTTGAGTTCTTTGTAAATTCTGGACATCAGCCCTTTGACAGATGGGTAAACTGCAAAAACTTTTTCCCATTCTCTTGGTTGCTGATTCAGTCTAGTGACTGTTTCTTTTGCATGCAGAAGCTGTGGAGTTTGATTAGGTCCCATTTGTCTATTTTGGCTTTTGTTGCCAATGCTTTTGGTGTTTTGGTCATGAAGTCCTTGCCTACTCCTATGTCCTGAATGGTTTTGCCTAGATTTTCTTCTAGGGTTTTTATGGTGCCAGGTCTTATGTTTAAGTCTTTAATCCATCTGGTGTTAATTTTAGTGTAAGGTGTCAGGAAGGGGTCCAATTTCTGCTTTCTGAACATGGCTAGCCAGTTTTCCTAATACCATTTATTAAACAGGGAATCCTTTCCCCATTGCTTGTTTTTGTCACGTTTATTAAAAATCGTATGGTTGTAGATATGTTGTGATGCCTCCAATGCCTCTGTTTTGTTCCATTGGTCTATATCTCTGTTTTGGTACAAGTACCATGCTGTTTTGATTACTGTAGCCTTGTAGTATAGTTTGAAGTCCGGTAGTGTGATGCCTCCCGCTGTGTTCTTTTGGATTGACTTGGCTATGCGGGCTCTCTTTCAGTTCCATATGAAGATCAAGGTGGTTTTTTCCAGTTCTGTGAAGAAAGTCAATGGTAGCTTGATG
>CM052656.1:100398013-100412189 GCA_028533165.1 Leontopithecus rosalia
TTTCATTTCATTTCATTTCATTTCATTTCATTTCATTTCATTTCATTTCATTTCATTTCATTTCTGACGATTATGTGCCTTGCAGAATATCTTTGTGGTGTTCTCTGTATTTCCTGGGCTTGAATATTTGCCTGCCTTGCTAGATTGAGGAAATTTTCTTGGATAATATCCTGAAGAGTATTTTGCAGCTTGGATTCATTCTCTTCGTCACATTCTGTTACACCTATCAAATGTAGGTTAGGTCTCTTAACATAGTCCCACATTTCTTGGAGACTTCCTTCATTCCTTTTTGCGCTTTTTTCTCTAATCTTGGTTTCTCGTTTTATTTCATTGAGTTGATCTTCAACTTCTGATATTCCTTCTTCTGCTTGGTCAGTTCGGCTCTTGAAACTTGAGGATCCTTCACGACGTTCTTGTGTTGTGTTTTTCAGCTCCTTCAATTCATTAATATTCCTCTCTAAGTTGTCCATTCTGGTTATCATTTTCTTGAATATTTTTTCAAATCTTTTTTGAAGGTTCTTTGTTTCTTTGCATTGATTTAGAACATGTTTTTTTTAGCTCACGAAGGTTTCTCATTACCCACCTTCTGAAGTCTGATTCCATCATTTCATCACACTCATTCTCCATCCTGCTTTGTTCCCTTGCTGGTCAAGAGTTTTTTTCCTTTGTAGGAGGTGAGGTGTTTTGGTTTCAGGTGTTTTCCACCTTTTTGCGCTGTTTTCTTCCCATCTTTGTGGGTTTATCCACCTGTCATCTGAGTAGTTGCTGACTTTTCAATTGGGTCTCTGAGTGGACGTCCAGATTGTTGATTATGAAGTATTTCTGTTACTTAGTTTTTCTGGTAACAGTCTAGACCCTCTGTTGTATGACTGCTGAGTTCCACTCCATGCTCTGATTGTCTGGGGTACATCTGTGGCAGCTTCAAAACAGTGAGGGATGCTACCAGTTTCTTCTTCTCCTATTCTTTGTCCTAGAATGATGCCCGCCAAATGTCAGTCTGATCAGTCCTTTTTGAGGTGACTCTTTGGATATACAGTGGTCAGGGTGCTGCTTGAGGAGACAGTCTGTAGTTTATTGGAGCTCAAGTGCTGAGCTGTGAGCCCCATTGTTCATTCAGGTCTGTTAGGCAGATGTGTTTAAGTCTGCTGCAGCAGAACTCATAAAACCTTTTTTTTTCTTAGATGCTCTATCTCGGGGAGTTAGGGATTTCTTTTTGAGTATTTGTTGCACTGTCTTGCCCAGCTAGGAGGCAGTCTAATCACTATTTGCCTGCTGAGGCTCTGCCCTGCTGCCATGGTGTCTGCCCTGTTGCTGTGGGCTCTGCCCTGCTGCTGTGGGCTCCGCCCTGCTGCTGTTGGCTCTGCCCTGCTGTCATGGGCTCTGCCCTGTTGCCGTGGGCTCCGCCATGGTGTCGTGGGCTTTGTTCTGTTGCCGCTGTATTGTTGGAGTCTCTCTGTTATCTACTACTGACATTTTAAGTGAAAAATAAGGTATCTCCATATTATATGGGAAAAAGAAAAGGCATGTATACCATAATTTGGAAATCTTTATTTCTGCTTAGTAGAACATAGTGTCCCTGAGAGAACCTCTTTCAATAATAGAGTAAATAAGTTTAAATATTAAATATACATTCTTAACATGTATATTGAAAATATCCTGTTTCAAGCCAGGGAAAATTCACCATCCTTTTCACTGCATAGAGCCCTTCATAAATATTTTTTAATTAGAATAACATAACACTATAATGGAAGACAGTAGGATATAAAAGAATAGTAAAAGAAATGAGTTGTCAAAAGTGGGGAAGAAGTGGATGATGAAAATAAAATGGTAAAGTTTATGTTGGAGATATTTTGAACAAATACTTTATTACTTATAACTCATTTCTTTGAATTTTTTTGTTTGTTTTTTTAATTTTTATTGCATTTTAGGTTTTGGGGTACATGTGCAGAACATGCAAGATAGTTGCATAGGTACACACGTGGCAGTGTGTTTTGCTGCCTTCTACCCCTTCACCCATATTTGGCATTTCTCCCCATGCCATCCCTCCGCCGCTCTCCCCCACTGTCCCTACCCTAATTCTCCCAGTAGACCTCAGTGTGTGGTACTCCCTTCCCTGTGTCCATGTGTTCTCATTGTTCATCACCCGCCTATGAGGGAGTATATACAAAGTTTCCTTTTCTGTTCTTGTGTCAGTTTGCTGAGAATGATGTTCTCCAGAATCATCCATGTCCCTACAAAGGACACAAACTCATCATTTTTGATTGCTGCATAATATTCCATGGTGCATATGTGCCACATTTTCCCAGTCCAGTCTATCATCGATGGACATTGGGTTGATTCCAGGTCTTTGCTATTGTAAACAGTGCTGCAATGAACATTCGTGTGCATGTGTCCTTATAGTAGAACGATTTATAGTCCTTTGGATATATACCCAGTAATGGGATTGCTGGGTCAAATGGAATTTCTATTTCTAGGTTCTTGAGGAATCGTCACACTGTCTTTCACAATGGTTGAACTAATTGACACTCCCACCAGTAGTGTAAAAGTGTTTCTATTTCTCCGCATCCTCTCCAGCATCTGTTGTCTCCAGATTTTTTAATGAACGCCATTCTAACTGGCGTGAGATGGTATCTCAATGTGGTTTTGATTTGCATCTCTCTAATGACCAGTGATGATGAGCATTTTTTCATGTTTGTTGGCCTCTTGTATATCTTCTTTTGTAAAGTGTCTGTTTATTTCCTTTGCCCATTTTTGGATGGGCTTGTTTGCTGTTTTCTTGTAGATCTGTTTGAGTTCTTTGTAAATTCTGGATATCAGCCCTTTGTCAGATGGGTAAATTGCAAAAATTTTTTTCCATTCTGTTGGTTGCTGATTCACTCTAGTGACTGTTTCTTTTGCCGTGCAGAAGCTGTGGAGTTTAATTAGGTCCCATTTGTCTATTTTGGCGGTCAGAGTGCTGCTTGAGGAGACGATCTGTACTTTATAGGAGCTCAAGTGCTGTTCTGTGAGCTCCATTGTTCATTCAGTGTTGCTAGGCAAGTATGTTTAAGTCTGTTGTGGTAGAACTCATGAAACCGGTTTTTTTACTCAGATGCTCTGTGTCGGGGAGTTAGGGCTTTATTTGTGAGTATCTGTTGCACTGATCTGCCCAGCGAGGAGGCAGTCTAGTCACTATTTGGCTTCCAAGGCTCTGCCCTTTTTCTCTGGGCTCTGTCCTGCTGTTTTGGGCTCCACCCTACTGACGTAGGCTCTGCCCTGCTGATGTGGGCTCTGCCCTGTCGGTGGAGTCTCTGTGTTATTGTGAGTTGCCTCAGCAATGGCTGACTGCATCAGCAGTGGGCGGGTACCTCGGTAGGGGCCAAAGCTCTTGGCAATGGCGGTCGCCCCTCCCCCACCAAGCTGCACAGTCATGTGTTCAGCTCTTCCCTCAGTGGAACTCTCAACCCCCGGCACTCCAAATTACCTTATTGCTTGTGCCTGTGGGTGTGAGACCCGTTGAGCCTGATCACTTGGCTTCCTGCCTTTATTTTTTTTTGAGGCAGAGTTTCACTCCTGTTACCCAGGCTGGAGTGCAATGTCACGATCTCGGCTCACCGCAACCTCCGCCTCCTGGGTTCAGGCAATTCTCCTGCCTCAGCCTCCCAAATAGCTGGGATAACAGGCACGCACCACCATGCCTAGCTTTTTTTTTGTATTTTTAGTAGAGACGGGGTTTCACCATGTTGACCAGGATGGTCTCGACCTCGTGATTCACCCACCTCAGCCTCCCAAAGTTCTGGAATTACAGGTGTGAGCCATTGTTCCCAGCCTGGTTTTTTTTTAAGTTGTAGGGTTGACTCTCTCCCAGGTGCCTCAGTCGCCAGCTGAAAGGGCCCCGGGATCTGTGTGATTTCCCATGCAGTCACCCGCTGCGCTGGTTTACAATTCACCTCCCAGAAATCTCCTGGTCTAATTCACCATCCAAAACCCATTCAATCAGATGAACATAGCAATCTGTCCTCCCAAGTCTCAAATTGCTGGTTTAACAGGGCACCCTGACCCTTGTGTTTCGTGCAACATGCTGCTACACTGCAGCGCTGGCTGCCTGGCCGTGCCAGCAGAGAGCACTGTGCTTGAGTCCTGCATGCCTCTTACACCTGGGCTTTTCCCCCGCTCTGTGGGCTATAAAGATCCTTCTGAAAATGAGGTGTTTGCTCACCCTCTGCATCTTGACTGAGAGCTGCAGTGGTGAGTTGCTTCTAGAGCGCCATCTTCCTCCCCTCCAGCAATTGTTTTTATATACCAGTTACATAATTTACCAGCCACATGCTCCTCTTTGAATACTTTTAAGGAAATGGGTAATCTAGTATTTTCCACTTACAGGGATTTTTTTTTAAATTATTTTTTTTGTCTAATGTTATTTATTGCAAGATTTTTTTTTCCACGAGAGATGGAGTCCTACTCTTTAACCTAGGCAGGAGTGCAATGGTGTGATCTGAGCTCACTGGAACCTCTGCCTCCTGGGTTCAACTGATTCTTCTGCCTCAGCCTCCCAATTAGCTGGGATTACAGGCCAGGGATTAAGATCTCTTTGGAAAACTTAAAAAAATTTGCAGGAGAAAAACAAAGAACCCCATCAAAAAGTTGGCAAAAAATATAACAGACATTTTTCTTTTTTTTTTTTGAGACGGAGTTTCGCTTTTGTTACCCAGGCTGGAGTGCAATGGCACGATCTCAGCTCACCGCAATCTCTGTCTCCTGGGTTCAGGCAATTCTCCTGCCTCAGCCTCCTAAGTAGCTGGGATTACAGGCATGCACCACCACACCCAGCTAATTTTTGTATTTTTAGTAGAGACGCGGTTTCACCTTGTTGACCAGGATGGTCTCGATCTCTTGACCTCGTGATCCACCCGCTTTGGCCTACCAAAGTGCTGGGATTACAGGTGTGAGCCACCACACCTGGCCCACAACAAACATTTTTCATAAAAAGACATTTATGTAGCCAAAAAACATATGAAGAAATGCTCAACCTCACTGTTCATTAGAGAAATGCAAATCGAAACCACATTGAGATACCATCTCACACAAGTTAAAATGGTGGTCATTAAAAAAGCAGGAGGCAACAGATGTTGGAGAGGATGTGGAGAAATAGAAACACTTTTACACTGTTGGTATGATTGCAAATTAATTCAACCATTGTGGAAGACAGTGTGGCAATTCCTCAAAGATCTAGAAATAGATATATTGACCCAGCAATCCCATTACTAGGTATATACTCAATGGACTATGAATCATTCTATTATAAAGATGCATACACACATATGTTTATTGTGGCACTGTTCACAAATCCCCATCACTGAGAGACTGGATAAAGAAAAGGTGGTACATATACACCATGGAATACTGTGTAGTCATAGAAAAGACCACCACACTTGGTTAAATATAACATTTATTTCTTAGTCTGTCTCTTACTTGAATTACTCCTGATGCATTTAATCTCAAACTCCTGGTTATCTCTTTCTGTACAATGCATTTTTGAATGGTATGATGAGTCCCCAATTTTTATCTTCAGTCTCTTACCAAAGCCCATAGCATATATGACTCTATTGTACATACTAATGTTTAACAGGCAATTTGAACTCAAGGTGGTTTTACTATAGAATATATGGATTTGAATCAATTATTAAATATATGTTAAGTGAATATATGATGTAAATCCACTTCAAGGGTATCATCATCGACCTTGGCCCACCTCCACAGCAGTTGTTGGAAACATTTATATTTATTGTGAAGAATGCAGCTCTACTAACATTCATATATAAATTAGCATAAATATACCTTAATTTTAGAGACCTATGGTGAATATATGTCCAACCTTATGAGAAACTATTATAGTGCCCTCTTTCTTTCTCTTCTTTTTATTTCTTTATCTCCCTCCCTCCATTTCTTTCTTTCTTTCCTTTCTTGCTTTCTTTAATTACCTCCTTCCTTCCTTCCTCCCCTCCCTTCCAATCCCCTTCCCTCCCTCCCTCCCTTCCTTCCTTTTTAGAAGGAGTCTCACTCTGTCACCAAACTGAAGTGCAATAGCATGATCTAAGTTCACTGCAACCTCCACCTCCTGGGTTCAAACAAGTCTCCTGCCTTGGCCTCCCCAATAGCTACAACTACATGTCCACATCACCACACTCAGGTAATTTGTGTACTTTTGGTAGAGAAAAGGCTTTATAAAGAAGTCACCTGGGATTGCTAGAGACTTGATTGAAGCTGTAGGTAAAATGTGGAGGGTTGTCATCCAATCCATGAATATTAGATATCTTTTCATTGATTTCAGTGTTCTTAAATTTATTTCAGCAATATTTTAGAGTTCTCAGATTACAACTTTTACACACTTGTTAAATTTACTCCTAAGTATTTAATTCTTCCGCTGTCTTGGTAAAATGTTTTTTTTAGTCTCATTTTATTTTTGGTTGGTGAAGATGGTCTTCATCTCCAGATCTTGTTATCTGCCCTACTTGGCCTCCCAGAATGCTGGGGTTACAGGTGTGAGCCTTCAACAGAGCAAATAGACAACCACAGAGTGGGAGAAAATATTTGCAAACTATGCACCTGACAAAGGACTAATATTCAGAATCTACAAGGAACTCAACAAGAAAGAATAATCCCATTTAAAAGTCAGCAAACAACATTAACAGAAATTTTTCAAAAGGAGACATACAAACTGCCAACAAACATGAAAAAATGCTCAACATCACTAATCATCAGAGAAATCCAAATAAAAACTACAAGGAGATACCATCTTACAACAGTCAGAATGGCTACTATTAAAAAGTAAAAAGAAGAAAGATGTTAGTGAAGATGTAGAAAAAAGGGAATGCTCATAGACTGTTGATGGAAATATAAATTAGTATACCTCTGTGGAAAATGTTATGTAGGTTTCTCAAAGAGGTAAAAATAGAACTACCATTAGATTGAGCAATCCAGTACTAGGTATCTCCCCAAAGGAAAACAAATCATTATACAAAAGAAATCTGCACTCATATGTTTATCATATTACTTTTCACAATAGCAAAGTCATTCAATCAACCTAAATGTTCATCAATGAATAATTGGATACAGAAAATGTGAACTACGAAATACTACTCAACCATTAAAAATAATTAAATAACACTTTTTTTTCCCAGCAACATGGATGAAACCTGAGCTTATTATCCTAAGTGAAATAATTCAGAAGCAGACAGTTAAATGCCACATATTCTTACTTCTAAGTTGGAGTTGAACAATGGGTACTTATGAACATAGAGAGTGGAATAATAGACACTGAAGACTCCAAAGGGTGAAAGGGTGGGAGTGTAGTGAGGGGTGAAAAATTACCTACTAGGTACAATGTACACTGTTCAAGTGATGGATACACAAAAAGCCCAAACTTCACTACAATGCAATATATCCATGAAACAAAACTGCACTTGTATCCATTAGATATATAAAAAATAAATAATAAATACAGCCAGGCACTGTGGCTCATGCCTGTAATCTCAGCACTTTGGGAGGCTGAGGCAGATCACTTGAGGTCAGGAATTTGAGACCAGCCTGGCCAATATGGAAAAATCCTGTCTCTACTAAAAATACAAAACTTAGCCAGGTATGGTGGCTCATGCCTGTAACTCCAGCTGCTTGGGAGGCTGAGGCAGGAGAATCACTTGAACTCAGGAGGCAGAGGCTGCAGCGAGCCGAGATTATGTCACTGCACTCCAGCCTGGGTGACAGAGTGAGGCTCCATCTCAAATACATACATACATACATACATACATACATACATACATACATACATACATAGTACAAAGCTCTAGTAAACAAAACAACATAGTATTGGCATTAAAAAAAGACACATACACCAGTGGCACAGGATAAATAACCCAGAAATAAATCAATGCATTTACAGTTACCCATTTTCTATAAAGGTGCCAAAAACATACTTTGGGATCAGCCCCTCAAGAAACCTCAGTGGGCCTGGAAATCCTCCCAGCACATGAAGAGTTGTTCCAGCTGCTGTCAACCTTGGCAGGTGAGTTGGAAATGTTTTCTGAAGGCATGTTCAACAGCAAGGGCTGCAAGGGCCCACCTTGGGCCCCCTGGCTAGCTTCGCTTCCCCTGCAGTGGTAGACTTAGAAAAACCTTGGAGGTTCATCATGCAACAGAGCTCCAGGGCCCTGCATGGAACTGTCTGCCAGAGAGAGACAGAAATATTTTTAAGATACACATCCATCTGTGCCCCATGAGGAGCTGTGGCAAGATTGAGTGGCCCTCCTCTGGCCTGCCCAAATTGTGCTTGTTCTGACACCTGGATACCTACAGATTTGTTGGTCTAGTTTACCAAGTACTGGGATTCTGTGTGATTGAGACCAGATATGTTCCCCTGGGTTCTTCCAGTCAGCCCACTGTTCTCACTCCAAGGGTCTACTTGGAAATGTTTCAGTGAGATTCATGCCCTGACCAGACCCACAAGGCTGGGTCTTTCTTTGGCATGGGCCAGTCCTGCCACTGAAAGGGACCAGGCCGATGCAGCAGTGTAACTAGTCGTGGCATCCCCAGGGCCTTCCTGTTCATGCCAAGATGTTCCCATATCCAGAAAGGAATAGAAATCATCAGGGAGAGGCGCTGACCAAATGGACCAAGCCTGGAGCCTGCACCCCGAGGGGGCTTCTCAGGCTGGCTAGTCCCCACCAACACAGGGGTAGGCACCACAGCTCAGAGGTGGACTTTGAAATATTTTCTAGACCAGTGGCAAGTAGACTGACACCACCCACAGATATCTCTTGCCACCCATTCCACAGACATGGAAAAATATTTTAGGAGCATCTGGTGACTGAGCCATGCCTGGGACATGACCAGGGTGGTGTTTTCACTGGGTCTCCCTCTTCATCCCCAGACAGTCTCTGTTTCTAAAGGGGGACTCAGATAAAATTTCAAGAGGCTCATCCAGTGATCAGACACCACATAGGACTGTGTTTGGACCTGGGGCACCATCTGATGGCATCCTGCTCAGTGCTACTCACAGAAGAGAAATATTTTCCACAGGTAAATCAGATAGCTAGGACCTACCCTGACCCTTCTCGGGCCAATACACTTCCACAGTGCTCCTGGGCCATCCTAGACCAGTCTGCCATTAAAGGGAGCCTAGGAAATTGTTGGGAATTGTCTCAGATGACTTGCCTCTATGCAGGACCAGATGAGCCTGGGGTGCAGTATCAGGGTGGACCTGGCTTGCCTGCAGTGCCCCCTTTTCAGGTGGGGGACATGAACATATTTGGGGGCTTGCATGTGATGGCCAAGCCCATGCAGGACTGACCACCACTTGGTTCTCATTGGCTCTCCATCATGGGAATGGGAACTAGAAACTTGGTTTTGGGGGTACCTCCTAGGACCCCATGTGAGGCCATGGCTACCCCATAAACACAGTCTTCAGTCCTTTGGCTGGCTCAGGCTAATGTCCACCTTCAAGGCACATCTGGCAGCCACAGCCAAGCCTAGGACACATTTCTAGGGTCTCTATGTCTGTCATGGGCTGGTCCCTGCTTCAAAGAGTGTCTGAAGCAAGGACCATGGCTAGGCCTGGGACTCTCCCTTGGTGGCCTCTCTGGCCTGGGCCTGGGCACCCTCCTCCAGAGGAGAACCCAGAAACATTTTCTTGAGACACCACTGATGACCAGGCCCACACAGGACCAGGGCCTGACCCTTCAGGCCCTGTGCTTTCCATGCCTTCCTGACAGGCCCACGGCAATCTTTCTAACATGGTTTAGATTTGTGTCCCTAACCAAATCTCATGTGGAATTGCAATTCCCAGTGTTGGAGGTGGGGCCTGGTGGAAGAAAATTTGATCATGAGAGTAATTTCTGATGATTCAGCACCATCCCTTTAGTACTATCTTGTGATAGAGTTAAACCAAGATCTGCTTATTTAAAAGTATGCATCACTTCCTCCTCTCTCTCTTCCTCTTGCTCCCACCATGTAACACAGCTTGCTTCCCCTTTGCCTTTCCACCACGATTGTAAGGTTCTTGAGGCCACTTCAGAAGCAGATGCCTACACAGCCCACATAACCGTGAGCCAATTAAACCTCTTTTCTTTATATATTACACATTCTCTGGAATGTCTCTCTAGCAGTGTGATAAACAAATGAACACAGTCCCTTCCCTTTGAGGAGGACTTGGAAGCATTTGTAAGAGGCACACTGATGAGGGCCTTGCAAGACCATGGCTGTGTCCATTTCCCCTTCCCCTGACTCCCAGTCTGACTTCACAGAGTGTACATAGGAGCACTGGGGTAGGTGTTTGCAAAGCCAGGGCCTTACATGGAACTGTGGCAGGACCCAGGGCCTGCTCCCCAGGCCTCCCAGTCACTGGAGGGAAAGTGAGAGTGTTTTGGGCAGGCATCTTTCTGCTTCAGTGTGAAGGCACTCACTGGGGTCAACAGGGAGGCCTGAGGAGCACAGCACTTTTAACCTCAGTACCACTTGGAGGCTAGAAGTGGTCTATCAGAGCCAGGACTCAGGCCATGGCTTGCCCCAGTGACACTGATCTTTTCTCTGACATTTCCTTCTCCCTTTATGTTTCTCTAAGTACCTAAAAAAGAAACCAGAAGAACTTGAGGCCAAGGGGTATCAGAAGGGCAGATAATCTGGGGCTTGTTTTGCAGATTGAAATGGTGTCGGCGGGCCACCTAGGGGTAAACCCTGTGGGAGGAGGGAGTGGCAGGGGCAGGGGCGGGGTGAGGCGGGGCTGTGACCTGGAGGGAGGAGCACCAGGAGGAAGAGGCCTGGCTGGGAGAGCCCCCGCCCCGGGAGAAAGGAAAGGAAGCTGAGCGTTTCCTGGTGCATTCCCTGCCCGCCCAACTGACTCACTCGGCCAAGGAAACTCCCGGGCCCCGCTGGGACCTCCAAGCCGCCATGACCCAGGTGAGGAACCCTGTGTGCCCGCATCCACCCCGCAGCCTCCGTGGGGTCCAGGTAGCCCTCAGAGCCAGGCTGGCCAGGGCTGCTGGGCCGGGACTGAGCTCCCCAGTGGCATGGCCTCTGGGATCCCATCATCCCCAGCTCCCACCCCAGGCTCCAGGTCCCCACACCCCTAAACCGGACTTCAGGTTCCCCCACCCCTAAACCGGACTCCCAGGTCCCTGCACCCCTAAACCGCGCCCCAGAAAATGTACCTATTGACCAGAAAAGGCACACTCCAGTCCTCGCCAACGGACAGCACCAGGCAGTACCCGGCACAGCAGGAGGTTGAACTGTCCTGAGAATAACTGCCAGTTCGCCAGTTGCCTGGCAAGAAAGCTCGAACTACGGTGAGGAAAGCTGCCAGCTCAGAAAGTGACTGTCATGGGAGCCCGAACTGTCGCGCAAATGTGGAGCATGGGCAGTCTTGGAGCCGGCTCGACCTGCAGCAGAAACGTGACTTGCAGGAGCTCCTCTGGATTGTTGCCGGCCTCCGGGAGGAGACAGACCCCAATTTCCAGCTCGCCCTAAACTTCGCCCGGTCCAACAAGGAGCAGGGCATGGCGTGGCATGGTGCGGGGTGGGGCGGGGTGGGGTGTCGAGGGGTGGGGCGGGGCATGGGGTCGCAGTGCAGGGCTTGGGGATGGCGGGGCAGCATGGTGCTGGGGAATCAAGCTGCGGAGGGTCGCGGGGTTGTCGCAGCATGGGACTGGGGAATCGCGGAGCGGTGTGGGGTGGTGTGGGGTGGGGGGTCGCAGAGCAGAGGGGAGTGAGTTCCCTGGAACAGGACGTGCTGTGGTGGGGCACGGGGCTGAGGCAGAGGAGGCCCCAGGGAGCCTTTGCAGGCTCTGCCACCACCTGCTCGTCCTGACCAGGCTCTCGGGGTAAGCGTGGGACTGGGTTCTTTCGGGCCGGGGCACGCACCCACAACCTCAGGGCTCTGGGAGGCCTAGAGGGTACTCGAGGCCAACCTGCACGACTATAATTTTTTTTTTTTCAGTAAAGAGATTGTATTCTCACTGATTCCTGCTCTCTGGTCAGCCAGTACAATTTCCCTCTCACTCTGCTTTCCTTTTTCCAAAATGCATGTCAGGACACTGATTTAACCTGTCATTGCTGTCTCCTCTGCTTCCACTCCAGCCAGAATGCTGCATCCCTGCAGAGCTCCTAATACAATTGCTAATGTGATTTCTCTTCACTAATTTCTTGTTTGGTTGGTTGATTGGGTTTTGTTTTATTTTTGATATGGAGTCTCTCTCTGTCGCCCAGGCTGGAGTGAAGTGGCATGATGACGGCTCACTGCAACCTCTGCCTACTGGGTTCAAGTGATTCTCCTGTCTCAGCCTCCCCAAGGTGCGTGCCACCACGCTTGGTTAATGTGTGTGTGTGTGTGTGTGTGTGTGTGTGTGTGTGTGTGTACATATTTTTAGTAGACACAGGATTTCACCGTGTTAGCAAGGAGGGTCTCCATCTCCTGACCTCTGATCTGCCCCCCTTGGCCTCCCAAAATGCTGGGATTACAGCTTGAGCACCACACATGGCCTCTTGTAACTAATTTTTAAAGACCTACAGATTTTAGATATTTAGGTGGACTGAGAGCTCCTATTTTGCTTTATGGGAGATGTAAATTAAACAATACTTTAGTTCATTATTAATAATGAAGTTATTAGTAAAAGAATGTTAATGTTCTACCTGTTTAATTTCAGTAAAAATCTTGAATAAAGAGTAGGTTTTCAAAACCTGTAATCTTAGTTACCTTAATGATCATAGCCTGTAAAGTGTCTAGTTACTTGGTTTATAATAGGAATACAGGGATTCCAGAATCTTCTAATACATGCCAAGTTTCTGAAGTAAAAAACTGAATTTTTTGTTTTTATTTTTACAAATAGAATATATTTTATTAGAAAGTATATCTAGATGGTGTATTTATTTTCTAGCAGAGTATAAAAGGACATTGCATATTTTCCATAATAGAGTATTTTGAGAGTTCTTCTATTTTGTATAGTGGAGTACAAACAGGGAATTCATATTTTTTACTTTTTTACTGCATTTTAGGTGTGGGGGTACATGTGCAGAACATGCAAGATAGTTGCATAGGTACACACGTGGCAGTGTGTTTTGCTGCCTTCCTCCCCTTCACACACCTTCCCCATGCCATCCCTCTCCAACTCCCCCCTTGGTGTCCCTCCCTATTTCCCCCAGTAGACCACAGTATGTAGTGCTCTCCTCCCTTTGTCCACGTGTTCTCATTGTTCATCACCCGCCTATGAGTGAGAACATGCAGTATTTCATTTTCTGTTCTTGTGTCAGTTTGCCGAGAATGATGTTCTCCGGATTCATCCATGTCCCTATAAAGGACATTAACTCATCGTTTTTGATTGCTGCATAATATTCCATGGTGTATATGTGCCACATTTTCCCAATCCAGTCTAAGATGGATGGGGATTTGGGTTGGTTCCAGGTCTTTGCTATTGTGAACAGTGCTGCAATGAACATTCAGTGCACGTGTCCTTATAGTAGAATGATTTATAGTCCTTTGGATATATACCTAGTAATGGGATTGATGGGTCGAATGGAATTTCTAATTCAAGGTCCTTGAGGAATCGCCACACTGTCTTCCAAAATGGTTGAACTAATTTACACTCCCACCAGCTGTGTAAAAATGTTCCTATTTCTTTACATCCTCTCCAGCATCTGCTGTCTCCAGATTTTTTAATGATCACCATTCTAACTGGCGTGAGATGGTATCTCAATGTAGTTTTGATTTGCATTTCTCTAATGACCAGAGATGATGAGCATTTCTTTATGTTTGTTGGTCTCATGTATGTCTTCTTTTTAAAGTGTCTGTTCATATGCTTTGCCCCTTTTTGAACGGGCCTGTTTGTTTTTTTCTTGTAAATCTGTTTGAGTTCTTTGTAAATTGTGGATATCAGCCCTTTGACAGATGGGTAAACTGCAAAAATTTTTTCCCATTTTGTTGGTTGCTGATTTACTCTATTGACTGTTTCTTTTGCCGTGCAGAAGCTGTGGAGTTTGATTAGGTTCCATTTGTCTATTTTGGCTTTTGTTGCCAATGCTTTTGGTATTTTGGTCACGAAGTCCTCGCATACTCCTATGTCCTGAATGGTTTTGCCTAGATTTTCTTCTAGGGTTTTTATGGTGCCAGGTCTTATGTTTAAGTCTTTAATCCATCTGGAGTTAATTTTAGTGT
>CM052656.1:100412689-100484557 GCA_028533165.1 Leontopithecus rosalia
ATTTCTAAGGCCTTGAGGAATCACCACACTGTCTTCCACAATGGTTGAACTAATTTACACTCCCACCAACAGTGTAAAAGTGTACCTATTTCTCCACATCCTCTCCAGCATCTGTTGTCTCCAGATTTTCTAATGATTGCCATTCTAACTGGCATGAGATGGTATCTCAATGTGGTTTTGATTTGCATCTCTCTAATGACTAGTGATGATTAGCATTTTTTCATATGTTTGTTGGCCTCATGTATGTCTTCTTTTGTAAAGTGTCTGTTCATATCCTTTGCCCATTTTGAATGGGCTTGTTTGTTTTTTTATCCTGTAAATCTTTTTGAGTTCTTTGTAAATTCTGGGTATCAGCCCTTTGTCAGATGGGTAAACTGCAAAAAGTTTTTCCCATTCTGTTGGTTGTCGATTCACTCTAGTGACTGTTTCTTCTGCTGTGCAGAAGCTGTGGATTTTAATTAGGTCCCATTTGTCTATTTTGGCTTTTGTTGCCAATGCTTTCGGTGTTTTGGTCATGAAGTTGTTGCCTACTTCTATGTCCTGAATGGTTTTGCCTAGATTTTCTTCTCGGGTTTTTATGGTGCCAGGTCTTATGTTTAAGTCTTTGATCCATCTGGGGTTAATTTTATTGTAAGGGATCAGGAAGGGGTCCAGTTTCTGCTTTCTGCACATGGCTAGCCAGTTTTCCCAACACCATTTATTAAACAGGGAATCCTTTCCCCATTGCTTGTTTTTGTCTGGTTTATCAAAGATTGTATGGTTGTAGATATATTGTGTTGCCTCCGATGCCTCTGTTCTGTTCCATTGGTCTATATCTCTGTTTTGGTACCAGTACCATGCTGTTTTGATTACTGTAGCCTTGAAGTATAGTTTGAAGTCTGGTAGTGTGATGCCTTGATTCTGAATTCCATGTCTGTCATTTGAAATCATTGAGACTAGTTCCTGGAAAGCTAACATTCTGATTTGCAGGTGAGGGACATTATTATTTTTGAACTGTTACTGTTCTTGCAGTGGTTCTTTCTCATTTGGGAGGACTGATATAACGTTAACTGCCGTGTAAATGGGGTATCATCAGTTGGCCTAATTTCTGGAAGCTTTGAAATGACAAAGGATCTGTACAGCATCACTGCTGAATTCTTGCCTTTTTTCCACAGGGAATGGGAGTAGAATTAGTAAAGTGACTTTTTGGCATTGTAATTTCTGCTAAGATCTAGAAGATGGTTCTAGAAAATAATGAGAAATAGATATCTAGAAAATAGTAGTAAATAGAGTATTATTTGGCTGCATAGTTCATTTGTGTATTTCAAGATTTTCAGCTGAGTTTCTTTGTGTAATTTTGCATTTGCACCAAAACAGGGAGCAACAAACCCCTCACTGAGTCAGCTTGTGGCTCTGGGGAAGCCACCTGAAATCACTGGCACTGTGTTGAGAGTTTTGTTGTTGTTGTTCTTGCTGTTAGGTTTTCCCATGGTGGGCTTCCTTGGGGAGGGTATTCCTGCAGACCCTGACTCAGTGATGGATGCATAAAGTATAATAACACAGATATTTTGCTTTGTCAGTTCAGCTGAGGGTCTGTAGAGAAATATGCCATGGCCTAACTGAACACTCGGCCCCATAACACCACCCTCCCATCACCTCACCCTTTACATTCTCCCCTACCCATCTGCCACAGATACTGCCTGAACCTGTCAGAGGTTCCTGTCAGATCTGATTGACAGGAGCAAAACCCTTCCTCACATGAGAGACCTAGGTGGTGTTCTCCTCATGAGAATCTACTGTTTGCCAAAGACGTGAGGTGAAACAGTCTCATCCTGAAATTATTCCATTCTCACTCCTGACTCCATTCCCCCACTCTACCTTTTCTCTTCCATCTGTGAAAAAATTATTTTCCACCAATGTAGTCCCTGATATCAAAAGGTTTGGGGATAAATGCTCTAGAGGGAGTCATGTCTAAGTCTCACACTAGCCCAAGAACCTGTGTGACTCAGTTTTCTGAGAGTGTGGGGTGCTATCCTTTTGGTTTCACTACCTGCAGGATCTTCCTGCACTCCCTGACTGAGCAATGGATGAATAAACTAAATTGACACAGATATTACGCTTTGCCAGTTCAGCTGTGGGTCTGGGCAGCTTACAGGCTTCCGGAAGAGTGCTGTAAACAGATAGCAGCCATTGGTCCTCCCCAGCAAGTGAGACTTGCATTTATTTAGTGAAGCTTAATTGACAAAAGCTTGAGTCAATACCTCTAGAGGTTGAAAATTAAAGCAAAGGTTCTGATGTCCAAAGCAAACACTATTAGTGTGTAATATCCCTGCTTGACCTTCCTCCAAGAGGGCCATGTGGCTCCAGGGTTAAGACCACATGAGCAAACTAGTTATTCAGATAAACTCCCCCATACCATAGCTATTTGCTTTTCTTATTAACTAAATGTAAAGGGAATTTAGGCTGCCTTCAGACAAAAACTATAGAAAAAACAATTAGGCCTTCCAAAAGCATTTGAGACTATATTCTATACCTTTCTCTATTATTTTCCATTAATATTTAGCCCCCATCCTCAGTGAATTCCCACATCATTCCATTCAAGTACCAAGCACAAATCAATCCCAACTCAGCAACCCTGAGATGCAAACTGCTGTCCTTAGGCTCCCTTCTCTGGAAGCTTGGGGTTAAGTTCCAAGTGCAGTGCAGGAACATGCTCAGGTAGGGGAAAGCACCTAGGCTAGGTGATGGAGGCTGTACTGTGTGTCTGTTTGCTGGGGCAATCAGGTAGGCACCTCGTGAGAGGCTGGTGGGCCTGAAGCACAAATGTGTCCCAATTCTGCAGAGAAATAGACCCTCCCTCTCCCCAGCAATTAGCTTTGGCCAGAGCCTTGCAGAGGGAGATGAGAAATTTTGGAGGATGGTTGCTTATGACCAGGCTCTCTGAGAGATGGCCCATTCTCAAGGGTCCCATCTCTGCTCCTGCTGCAGTTCTGTCTCTAGTCTCTGGGGAGATTCCCCTGCATTGGAACATATCCATGGGGGTTTGAGATGCCCTGCAGTTGGTATCCCAGTAATGCAGGAGTTATTAATAAATTATTTTTAGGTAGCTAGAAAGGGTAAAAATTTTAGTAAAATTTTCTTTTAATAAAAAGCAGCCCCAAACCATTTATTCTCTAACAGAAAGAAGCCTGAAAAGTCAGTCATAGATATGCAGACTAGGAGCTTTTATATGTAAATACCAGCAGCTATCCCTGGAAGCTGGGTGCATTCAATATGGCTTCTCTCTTTGTCTTTTCCTTGTCATCACATGTGCCAGTGTAATGGCAGCCTCCAGCTAAAACTGTGTACAGGCATGGAGCCTGCCAAATGGCAGCTGCATTTGCACAATAAAAGACTAGGTTGGAAGAGCCAATCTCTTTTCAGGCTATGTAAATGGCACACCTGGTCAAACCTATCCCCTGAGTCCTATGTAAATTGATCACCACCTCCTCAAGCCTCTGTATAAAATGGATCCCCATTATGCCACAGACCTGAGATCTTCTCTTGGTTAACCCACTTTCTCAGCATGAGGCAGCCTTTACTCTCTTTATTCTTTTTTGTCTATTAAACTTTCTGCTCCTAAACCTACTTCTCCTGTGTGTCTGTGTCCTGAACTCTTTCTTGTCCATAACAAAAACCAGGGTATATACCCCAGACAAGACAGCCATTTCACCAGGTGTCTGCTGCCAGAGTGAGCAGTCCTCTAGTCCCTTCACCGATGCCTAGGATTCAGAAAGCAGCCATAGCATTTAGGCACACCAGGCAGGATTATCAGTTTCCTCCATTGCCAGTCTTTGAATCTGTGTCTTTTTTCCAACCACATTTAAGGTTTTCTCTCCAAAGATCTGTTCAAATTATGTTGGTGTGGTCAAAATGGAGGTCTCTGTGAAAGTGACATTTAGTCTCATTTAGGCTTGTCTAGTCATCAATCTTAGCCCTAAGTCTCTGGTTTCTACCCAGCCAGCTGTCAGAGCCTGGGAATTGGGAAATGGTTTACTCTAAGGTTGGTGAAAATAATTTACCAACAAAAGTATAGGTTTGAAAAAGAAAAGTTTGTTAGAAAGAAAAAATGCTGTGAAAGGGTGCAGCAGAGCACCTCAGCTAGAGAACTGAGCTCATTACAGGTGAATTTTCCTGAGGGTTATTTATGGACTTTAACAAAGGAGCTTAGGGTTGTAAAATCTAAATGAGTTTAAGCATGGCATTCCAGAAATAAATAAAAATGTTAGTTACTTACAATAAAAGTTGAAGGAGTTCTGAAACTACATGCTGTCTTTAGATATTAGGAAAATTTTATTTCATATTCCCAGGTAAGGAGTTTTGCCTCTTGGATGGCCTACTGATGGTCACTAAATGGTCTTTTGCTCACTTTTAAATTTCAAAGATAAGAATTCTTTCCCCTGGGTAGTCTGTTTTATGGTTACCAGATGAGTTCCTCTCTTGTCAGTATCTGGATTGCAGTGGCAGTTGCCTGAATTGACAACAGAATAAATTAAAATAGAACCCACCCCGCCACACACACACACACACACTTCTACACGCATTGAACCAATGTCAGGTTCCTCTTAACTTGTGTACTGGAATTATGCAAAATTATTTAAAATGTAGCTGTTGGGGAAATACGTGTAAATGTACAGTGAACATGTCTGCACTATCTTTGCAACTTTGCATTAATCTATCATGAAAAATTTAACAGTCACCAGGAATGTATACACTTACATATATATTTCTCTAATATACATGAAGAGAAAGATAACCAGTTAAACACATAGATGTTAATTAGCTGCAGAGGTAAAACAAAATTCAAATATTTTTATTTGGTCTTTAAGAGAGAAGTGCTGATTGTAACATGTAAAAGTAAGGTAATCATTTTTCATTTTCAAGGTTGATAAATATGGGCTTGAATAAAACCTCACAAAAAGACATGGAATGTATAGTACTTTATTACAAAGATGTCATTTGACAATATCAGCTGTCATTTAAATTTTGTTGGATCAAGGAAAGTTTTTAGAATTTACATAAACAACAAAAGAAGACTAAGAAGTTGTTTGTCAAAGAAATAGACATTTGACAAGTGGACATTCAAACCAAATGAGAACCAATTAAGTACACTTTTTCACATGTCCAGAATTATGGAATTACATATGACCTTCAGCAGTCATATGTATTACATATGTTTCAGTAAAACAAATGAGGGCTAAATAAACCTGTGGCTATACAGCCACTACAAAGAATGGTATAGGATCTATAGTTGGAATATTTTTTATAAAAATGTAAAATATGTAAAGTAAGTTTAAATGTATAAATGCAATACATGAAATTTGACCTCTGGGCTTTTTGTGAGTATGTGATTCTGGTGCAGTTCTAATAGCTTCATGGCATTAGATGCCATTTTTATTGTACACCCAGATCTGTAGACTCTGTGCATTTTTGTGTTACCAGTAATTTTGTAACAAGCTTCATAATTATTTTTTCCTGTCTATTAACTGACAAATAGTTATGAACACCTATTTATAATCTTGTGAAAATTGTGTCAGTGTAAGCCTGCTGTGGTGGCTCATGCCTGTAATCCCAGCACTTTGGGAGGCCAAGGTGGGAGGATGACATGAAGTCCTGAGTTTGAAACTAGCCTGGCCTACAAGGTGAGGCCCTGTCTGTGTCTACTACATATACAGAAATTAGCTGGGTGTGGTTGTACAGCCTATAATTCCAGCTTCTTGGGTGGCTGAGGCAAGAAAATGGCTTGCTCCCAGGAGGCAGATGATGCAATGAGCTGAGATAGCACCATTGCACTCCAGCCTGGGCAAGAAGAGCGAAACTTGGTTCCGTCGCAAAAAAGAAAAAAAAACATTGTCAGTGGTCAGTGTAACACAATTTTTTGGTGTGGTTCTTTCTTATTTCTCTGTCTCTCTCTTGCTCTCATTTTTTTTTTACATTCACAGGTAACACTGTATGATTTTATTCTGTACGAGATGATGTTTGATGTACAAAAGCAGTGTGGAATAATTAAATTAAGAGAATTAATAAATGCATTTTCTCACATAGTTATTATTATTTGTTTGGTAAGAGCAAATTAACATCCACACTGTGAACAAATTTCAACAATATACCTTCACTAACTATAGTCACCCTGCTACACAATGGATCTCTTTAAATTTATTACACCTGTCTGACTATAATTACAAATCTTTTGATAAAACTCTTCTCATAATTTCTTTTTTCCTAAAGACTCCAGTCTCTGGTAAAAATCATTTTACTCTCTACCTCTATAAAGTCTTCTATTTTTTTCCTTTTAAGCTTTCTCATAAGTGACACCATGTGGTATTTGTCTTTGTGTATCTGAATAGTTCACTCAATGTAATGTCCTCCAGGTTCATCCCTGTTGCTGCAGATGAGAGTTTCATTTGGTTATAGCTGAATGCTATTTCATTGCATATATGTAACACATTTTACTTATGTATTTACTGATTCACACTTGAGTTTATTACATTGCTTGGCTAATGTGAATAAAACTGAAATAAACATGGGAGTTCATAGATCTCTTTGACATTCTGGATTCAATTCTTTTTGATATATACCCAAAAGTGGAATTTCCAGATAATATATTAGTCCTATATTTTAATTTTTGAGGAAGCTCCAAACTGCTCATGGAGTATAATGGACATAGTGATGTAAATGGATATACTAATTTACATTTGCATCTGCAGTGTGCAAGGGTTTTCTTTCCTCCATAGTCTTAGTGTTTTGTTTCTTCTTTTTCTTTTTCTTTTCTTCTTTAAATAGTGATTATTCCAACTGAAATGTGGTGATGTCTCATTATAGTTTTGATTTGCATGTCTTTTTTTTTGAGACAGAGTTTCACTCTTGTTGCCCAGACTGGAGGGCAATAGTGTGATCTCAGCTCACCACAACCACCACCTCCCAGGTTGAAGTGATTCTCCTACCTCATCCTCCTGAGTAGCTGGGATTATAGGAGTGTGCCACCATGTCCAGACAATTTTTGTATTTTTAGTAGAATGGGCTCCATTATGTTGGCCAGGCTGGTCTCAACCTCCTGACCTCAGATGACTAGACTGCCTAGGCCTTCCAAATGGCTGGGATTACAGATGTGAGCTGTGAAGCTGACCATGTGTCTTCTTCTGAATAATGCCCTTTGAGAAAAGCCTATTAAGAGACCTAATTTTTTTTGCAGAGTTATTTTTTTTTCTTTCTAATTTTCAAAGTTTAGCTTCTATTTTAGGTTCAGGGGTACATATGCAGGTTTGTTATACAGGTAAATGCATGTGATGGGGGTTTGTTATAGATTATTTCATCACCCAGGTATTAAGGCTAGGGCCCATTAGTTGTTTTCCCTTATTCTCCTAACACTCTCTACCCTTTGACAGACCACTGTGTGTTGTTCCCCTCTATATGTTCATGTGTTTCTATCATTTAGCTCCCAATTATAAGTGACGTTATGCAGTATTTGTTTGCTTGCTTTTGAATCTGTTTTTAGTTCCTTATATATTTCGATTAACCCCTGTCTGATGTATAGTTTGCAAATATTTGCTCTCATTATTTTACTCTGGTTATTACTATTATTATTATTTCTGTAAGAAAGCTTTATAGCATGATGTAACCTCATTTGTCTGTGGTTTTTATGCTTGTGCTTTTAAGGTCTGATCCAAGAAAATTTTTTCCAAGATCAAGTCATTAAGTGTGTTTGTGTTTTATTCTAGTAGTATGACAGTTTGGGGTTTTTATTACATCTTTATTTTAATTGTTTATTAAAATGTATTTTTACAGATGAGGTCTCATTACATAGCCTAGATCAGAGTGCAGTGGCATGAGTGTGGCATTCTACAGCATTGAACTTCCAGACTCAGGTAATACCCCCAGTAGGTAGAATTATAGGTGACACCACTGTATAGGCTTTTAAATCCCTTTGAGTAAATTTTTATATGTGGTAGAGATAGGGTTCTAATTTCATTTTTCTGCGTGTAGCTCTTTTGTTTTACCAGCAACCACTTATTGAAGAGACTGAAATTTTCTCACTTTGTGTTCTTGTCACCTCTGTAGAATATCAGCTGGCTATACATGTGTGGATTTATTTTTGCTCAATGTGTTCTGTTGTCTTGGCTTATAGCATTGTGATGCCTCCAGCTTTGTGGATTCACTCCCCAACCCCACTATCATCTTCTGTATTGCTTTGGGTATTCAGGGGTTTTTGTGTGTGTGCTTTAATATTAATTTAGGACTGTTTTTATTTCTGTGAAAAATGTCGTTAGTGTTTTAATAGATTGCATTGAATCTGTAGGCCTTTGGGGGTCATATAAACATTTAAACCATATTACCTTTTCCAATCGGTGAACATAAATAACTTTCAAATTATTTATGTTATTTTAATTTTTTGCTAATATTTCCTAGTTTTCAGAATGCACTTTTTATATCTCCTTAGTTAAATTTACTTTCAAGGTTGTTTTGTTTTTTCTCAAAGCTATTGTAAATGAGATTGTTTCCTTGAGTTTCTTTTTTAACAGATATTTTGCTATTCATGTATGAAGTGCTACTTAATTTTGTATATTAATTTTGTTAACTGAAACTTTACTGATTTTCTGAATTAGTTCTACCTGCTTTTTAGAGGTATTTTTTATGAATTTCCACATTATGTCATTAATAAATATGCATAATTTTATGTCTTTCTTTCCAATTTGGGTACCTATTTTTAAATTTCTCTTGCCTAATTGCTCTTGCTAAAATCTTCCAGTGTTACATTTATAAAAAAAAAAAAATTCCAGTATTATATTTAACCAGTTAAAGTGAACATCCTGGTGTTATTTCAGATTTTTGCAGAAAACTTTTCTACTTTTACCTCTCATTGAGTGTGATGTTAGTTGTGGGTTTTTCATGTATTGAATTATTTGGTTATTATTGTATATGTTATTTGTTATGTTGAGTTACAATTATTCTATGCCTAAGTCCTTAAGAGATGTTGTTTTTAAAAGATGTTTAATTTTGTCACATGCTTTTTTTACTTATTGAAATAACTGCCTGGATTTTGTTTTTCTTTTATTTTGTTCATGTAATGTATGACATTTAATGATTCTTGTGTATTAAACCATTCCTGCATGACTTTCATGTCTCTTGATCTTGGTGAAGGATTCTAAATGTGCATTATAAGTCAGTTTTCCAGTATTTTGATGAGGATTTTTACCTTATGTTATTCAGGAATATTGGCCTGTAGTTTTTTGACTTTTTTGTTGTATCCTTGACTGTTTTTGAAATCAGCATGACCCGCCCCATGGAATAAAACAGTTCACATATCTTCTTCTTTTTTTTATTGGCTAGATTAAAAAGAATTGTCAGGAGTTCTTTTTCAGGGGTAGGTAGAACACAGAGTGAATCCATTGGGTTCCTGAGCTATTCTTTAAAAGGTGACTTTTCATTGCTGATTTGATTTTTTACAGTAAATTTGTTTCTGGGTACCAGGTAAGATATCTCCTTTTTTGTCTCTGATTATATTTTTTAGGGACTCTTTTCTTTTTTACTTTTGATTTTAGCTTTTAGTTTTTCTAATTCCTTGATTGAACCATTGTTTTGTATTTAATATGTTCTTTTAAATTATATGTTTTCTTTTTTACATTTTTACTGACTCAGAAGTATGTTGTTTAATTTTCATGTACTTTTGAATTAGTGATTTCAGAAGAAATACTTGATATGAATTTGATCTCTTCAACTTGATTGTATTTTGGAATTAATGTGATAGATACTGGAAAATGTTCTATGTATTTAGTAGAGAAGAATGTGTGTTCTACAGCCCTTGGATAGATAGTTCTGTAACTGTTTTGTTCATTTTCCCTGCGGTGAATTTTAGTTTAGTGTTTACTTATTGATTTTCTGTGTGCATAATCTATTCATTGTTGAAAGTAAGGTCCTGAAGTTTTCTATTACTGTCTTTCAGTTTTTTTCTTCATTTGGATGTATTAATAATTTCATTATATGTATGCATATATTAATTATATAGGTGTATTTCAGATACAATATTTTCTTTTTCCTCTTGTTTAATTCTGTATCATCTCTGTGTCTTTAATATTTGATGGTTTGATTATATTAAATATGAGAATATTCTTATTTGGATTGAATCTGATTGGAAACATTTGACATTCCTGTACCTTTATATTTATATTTATATTTATATTTAGGCTTGAAAAGTTTTCTGTTATTATTTCTCTAAATAAGATTTCTACATTTTTTTTCTACATACACTTTTTTTGAGATAGAGTTTTGTTCTTGTTGCCCAGGCTGCAGTGTAATGACAGGATCTTGGCTCATTGCCACCTCCATGTGCTGGGTTCCAGTGCTTCTCCTTCCTGAGCCTCCTAGGTAGCTGGTATTACAGGTGTACAGCACCACACCCAGCTAACTTTTATATTTTTAGTAGAGACTCTTATATTTCATCACGTTGGGCAGGCTTGTCTAAAACTCTTGAACAAATTTGATCCACCTGCCTCATCCACCCAGAGTGCAGCAATTATAGGCATGAGTCACCTCACCCAGCTTTACCACGCTCTTAAACACTGGTGACTAACACATTCACTCTTTGGATTATCCCATAATCCTATGAAGTTTCTTTATTTCTTATTTTCCTCTGACTGTGTATTTCAATGGACCTGTCCTTGAGTTTTTCTGCTTGATCACTTCTGCTGTCAATGCTCTCAACTGCATTTTTTATTTTGTTGTGGTTTTGTCTTCAAGATTTTTGTTAGTATTTTTCTCAAATTATATTATCTCTCTGTCAAGTTTCTCTGATAAATGTCTGAATCATTTGTGTTTTCCTGAAGTCCACATTATCTTAAAAAAACTATTTTGAATTTTTGTCAGTCCATGTATCCATGCCAATCTCTTTTGTGTCAGTCACTACTGGCACCTGATTTTGACCACTTGGTGCCATCATGTATCTCTAATAAATCCTGATAGTTGTGACTATGCATTGATATCTGCACAGTGATGTAGGTGCCTGACTCAGTGTTCACAGTTTGGCTATTTTTGGATATAAGCCTGTCCAAATATTCAGGGCAAGAAGAAGGAAATTAAGGTCTTTAAGTTTATGATAGCTTCAGCCCTGGTAGCACTAGGGGAAACCTTGATATCCTGAAATTGATGGTGGGAGTAATTTGGTCACCAAAGCTGACTCAGTACTGAGTTGAACACTGGAAGCACTCAAGGCCTGCAGCTGCCATGGTCTGTCCTCTCAGATTTATTCAGGCCTGTGGTCTCTTTAGTCAAGCAGTAAAGCTATTGACTGGAACTGGAGTACAATTTGCTGAGGCCAATTTCTCATCTGTTGCTGGGGTGGGTCTGGAAGCTTGCCCCTTGGTATCAACCTCCCAAAGTTCTGGGGTGAGAAGACAGGCACATATCAGTCCCAAGACAAAGTCCTATCCTTATTTCCTTGAATCAAGAATCCTCCCAGCTCAGTCTCCTGAATAACTGGGACTAGAGTCATGTGCCACCATGCCTGGCTAAATTTTGTAGCAACGGGTTTATACCATGTTTCCCAGGTCAGTCTTGAACTCCTGGGCTTGAGTGATCCACTCACCTCAACTTACTAATGTGTTAGGATTACAGGTATGAGTCACCACATCTGGTCAATTTTACTTTCAAAAATATAAATTTTAGGTTACTTACTTTTATTCAGTCTTATTTCTCAGAAATGAAATTTAGGATGCTAATAATTTAAAGTTTCACTTTGAGTTTTCCTTAAGAAATAAATGGAGTATTGATGCTCATTTTCTAAATAGTCTTAGAATATGAAAAAGTAATTTTGATGAGAAATGACAATTTGACCACTTTTTGTTTTCTGGCTTCATTTCATTGTGTATGAAGAGTGTATTTTTTTTAACCTGAATGTATATGTGCAATGAGTTCTTACTCTTTCAACCAAATACAGTACAAAATTATTTAAACAGACTTTGAAACTACTTCATAACTTAGGCTTTCTTCCACGTGCTTATTTGTCTAATTATTAAAAGAACAATGTTGAAATTAAATTAATTTTGCTCATGAAGAATTTTCTGATAAAATTACATTAATAAACACAAACACACATAGGCACACACTTCTTAATTTCTGGAACTTTTAGATTTTCTGTTTCTCTAGTACCTTGTATTCCATCACTCAGCAAAATGTGTCAGCTTCACTTCCAAGATTTACTTTAACTCCACAGCTTATTTCTTCCTTCCTATTGTCACCATAGTCTAAAACACAGTTTATGTTACATTAACTGCTGCTTTACACTCTAACTTCCTATTTTACACTCTTAACTTTCTATAAAGACTATCTTTTTTTTTTTTTTAAACCCTGCAGGGCTGGAATCTGGCAAACCATTATTCACACATGGCTTTGCACACTGGAAAGACTATCTTTTCAATGTCTAATTCAGGTAATTTTAATATTTTTTAATTGAGACTGCTTTCTATGTGCTATAACATCCTGTAGCATCAGATCTGAATGTCTCTCTCATATTTCATCTTTACCAGTCATCCCTTTGATGGAATGTGTATATACATGTAGAAATGTAGATATGCATGTATTTGTTTATTTGTTTTTCCCAGGTGTAATATATGTATTGCATACATAAATATTCCTGGTAATAGAAGATTAACAAAGTGGGCCAGGCACGGTGGCTCAAGCCTGTAATCCCAGCACTTTGGGAGGCCGAGGCGGGTGAATTACGAGGTCAAGAGATCGAGACCATCCTGGTCAACATTGTGAAACCCAGTCTCTACTAAAGATACAAAAAATTAGCTGGGCCCGGTGGCGCATGCCTGTAATCCCAGCTACTCGGGAGGCTGAGGTAGGAGAATTGCCTGAACCCAGGAGGCAGAGGTTGCGGTGAGCCGAGATCATGCCACTGCACTCCAGCCTGGGTAACAAGAGTGAAACTTCGTCTCAAAAAAAAAAAAGATTAACAAAGCTTTTTTATTATTGTTATTTTATAAGTAAATGATTTCCTAAAGGAGTTGAGTTGGAATAAATAGATATTAAAAACACACAGTTATTAGTGAACATCACTAATAAAAAATATTTTCTAACATTTTCTAACATTTTTATGTTTATGTTTATGTTTAATAGCCTTGCTGATGACATGTTGCCTGTTATCAGCTGTTTATGGGGCAATTCTCTGCAGTATACTGACCATCCAAATCAGCAACGATGATACTACCATTAAGATACCACCAATGGAACTCTTCTATGTTATAATATGGCATTTCTTATAAATTATCTCACATGCAGTGGCTCTGGCATTATTCGCTGCATCTCTAAAACTGAAGAGCCTACACTTACTATTGGTCATATATTTTGTATCAGTGTTGGCACCATGGCTGGAGTTTTGGAAAAATGGAGCTCATCCTCCTAGCAGCACAGAAAATAATTTCAATGTAGTGGGTACAGTACTGATGCTTATCATCATCCCACTACTATATGCTGCCATCAATTTGTCCTGCTGGGCAGCGGTGAAACTGCAGTTGTCAAATGAGAAAATATTTGACAGGAGAGAGAGGTGGAGCCATAGAATTCTACACTACAGCTTTCAGTTTTTAGAAAATGTGATAATGATGTTTGCATTTATATTCTATAGATGGGAAATTTTACTGAATTGTTGTTACACATTAGTTGCCATACATGTCATCATAATCTATGATTAGGCTTTTCCTTTATGTGTCTCTTTTATTACTATTTGTACCCAAGGAAGTCAGACAAAATATTGTAAAGACATACCATAAATTAGCCAAAGTCACTGTAATATTATATAAACATGTAAAGAAAATTCAATTTAAAATTTTTTTTAAAAAGCAGCTAAGGACATATTATCAGTCTTGGGATAGATTTGGGTAATTTTCATTCAATGAAGTATGAAATATTCACAAAATGTACATATGGACTTTCACAGAACAATGAGTAAAGATGCTGAATGTGACTTTTAAAGATACTCTTATAAACAGCAAGATCTTGATAGTAGTTTTTAATAAAATTAATTTTTCTCCTGTGACTGTGTATTAGTAATTTTTGTTTCCTTCCTTCCTTCCTTCTTTCCTTTCTTCCTTCCTTCCTTCTTTCCTTCCTCCCTCGCTCCCTTCTTCACTCCTTCCCCACTTCTCTTTGTTTCTTTTCTTTTTGTGTTGTATTCTTATCCTATCACCCAGTATTGAATGTAGTGGCATGATCTCAGATCACTAAAACCTCCACCTTCCAGATTCAAGTGATTCTCTTGCCTCAGACTCCCAAGTAGGTGAGACTATGTCACCTGACAATACACATGGCAATTTTTTTTTACTAGAGACAGGGTTTCACCATCTTGGCCAGGCTCGTGTCTAATTCCTGGCCTCATGATCCACCTGACTCAGCCTCCCAGCATGCTGAGATTACAGGTCTGAGCCAATGCAACCAGCCTAAATTATTTTAAAAGTATAATTATACAATTACACAAAGTTAAACAAATCAAAATCAAAAGTCCATCTGGCTCCAAAAGCTGAGCAGGAAAAATAACCATAATGCATTTATCACCTAGTACATTTTTGGAACCAGTGCCATTAATTTAACAAATGTTTGAAATCTAGTATATATATTTTGAGCTTATGAAAATGCTCCTGTTTGTATTAAGTTAATTAAGGTCATTCTCATTGAACTTTGATTGACAGAAAACAACTCATATTAATACATCTGGAAGTGAAAAAGAAACACTGAATTAAAAAGAAATAATGTTAATAATTTGAAATACGAATTTACATTTCTGCCAACAGTGCACAAGGATTCTCTTTGCTCTACATTCTCAAGAACACTCACATCTTTATAATAATTCTAACATTCTAACATTTGTGAGAGGAGGGCTCATTACAGGTTTTAATTTACATTTTCTTGATGATTGGTGGTGTTAAGCATTCAGTTGTTCAAAAATTAACTGGGTGTAGTACTGTACACCTGTAATTCCAGCTACTAGGGAGGTTGAGGCATGAGAATCAATTAACCCAAAAGATGAAGGTTTATGTGAGCTGAGATAGCACCACTGCATTTCAGCCTGGGTGACAAAGTGAGGCTCCATCTCAAAATAAATTAATAAAATTAAATAAAGAGTTGTTGACCATTTGACTGCCTTCTTCTGAGAAATGTAAATTCATATTCTTTGACAATTTTAATAGGCTCTTTGATTTTTGTTAAGTGGCTTGAGTTGCTTGTATGCATTTATTATTTACCCTTTATCATGTACATGAGCTGCTGGTATTTTCTCCAAGTGTGTGGGTTATCTCTTCACTCTGGTTATTGTTTTTTCTGCTGTGCAAAACTGCGGACTCTCTGTTATGGCGGGTTGCCTCAGCAATGATGGGTTGCCTCGGCAATGGCAGGCTACCTTTGTAGGGGTGGACTGCCTCAGTAATGGTGGACACCCCTCCCCCACAGAGCTGGGCCATCCCGGGTTCAACTGTGCTTGCCGTGAAACTCCCAACCCCGAGCATTTCCAATTGCTGTTTTTTTGTTTTTGTTTTTGTGTACTGGGACACATTTAAAGCACTGTCTAGAGGGAAATTTATAGCACTAAGTGCTCCTCAGGTAAGTGAGGAAAGATGTAAAATTGACACCCTAACATCATGATAAAAAGTAAAACTAGAGGAGCAAGATCAAACAAATTCAAAAGCTAGCAGAAGGCAAGAAATAACTGAGATCAAAGCAGAACTTAAGGAGATAGGGACAAAAAAAAAGTTCAAAATATCATTGAATCCAGGCTGTGGATTTTTGAAAAGATAAAAATAAAAAATAAAAAATAGACCACTAGCCAAACTAATAAAAAAAGAAAAGAGAAAAGATCCAAATAGATGCAATGAAAAATGTTAAAAGAGATATCATTGGGCCGGTCCCAGGGGCTTACTCCTATAATCCCAGCACTTTGGGAGGCTGAGGTGGGTGGATCACAAGGTCAAGAGATCGAGACCATCCTGGTCAACATGGTGAAACCCCGTCTCTACTAAAAATACAAAAAAACAATTAGCTGGGCATGGTGGCACATGCCTGTAATCCCAGCTATTCAGGAGGCTGAGGCAGGAGAATTGCCTGAACCCGGGAGTCGGAGGTTGTGGTGAGCCAAGATCGCACCATTGCACTCCAGCCTGGGTAACAAGAGCAAAACTCCATCTCAAAAAAATAATAATAGGAGATATCATCACCAATTCCACATAAATACATTTTCCTGGAAAGCTACAGCATGGCATAGCTCGTCCCTGAACCACACAATCACTTGCTCTTGGGAAGTTTTGTCCTAATTCAGATTGCTTTATTTCTGAGGCCAATCACTTCATCACACATTTGTTACTAGCATTTGGGCCCTAGCACAAGAGTGTGGATGAATACAGGTGATTGTGTTTCAAAAAAGGGAAGAAGGAGGCTTGACTCTCCCTGCCTCTCAGGGCACATTGTCTGGGGCTGGTAGGGTTGCCCCTCATTCTGTGGTGTCGTGGTGCCCAAACACATACACCAAGAAGTCATCAGAGGCAGCCCAACTCACAGCCCATGAGGGGCCCTCAGTACTGCCTTTGACCTCTCTATGGCAAGCCAAATGGCCCTGGGAAGACCCCATGCAGTGTTAGAACAATGCCACTGAGGGCAGGGATTTTAGACCAGATGGTCGTGGATTCTACCTGTGCAACAGGCTCTACTAGTTTCTAGCTATCCCACTACCCACAAGTTACTTTAACAGTCCAAATTTCAACTTCCCCATTTGTGAAATGGAGACAATGTCTTAGTTACAGGGATAGCATTTCTACTGCATATCAAGAGCTTAGCACTGAGCCTGGCTGTTAGTGTTATTCATTATCATGTATTATTATTATTTTTTTTTACTACAACTATTTTTTTTTAGATGGATCCTCACTCCATCTCTCAGACTGGAGTGTGGTAGCATGATCTCTGCTCCCTGCAACTTCTGCCTCCTGGGTTCAAGCAATTCTCCTGCCTCAACCTCCCTAGTAACTGGGATTATAGACATGCACCTCCATGCCCAGCTCATTTTTGTACTTTTAGTAGAGGCTGGGTTTCACCATGTTGGCCAGGATGGTCTAGAACTCCTAACGTCAAATGACCCACCCACTTCAGCCTCCCAAAGTGCTGGGATCACAGGTGTGAGCCACCATGCCCAGCCTACTACTACTATTTCAAAAGCCTCTACCCATAAAGGATCACAATTCACTGAAAAGGAAGTGTGGAGGCTGAAGAGTGTCTCGAGGAGGGCAGTGATTAAAATTATACTAAGAATCTGAAAATCAGAGGACAAAGTTGGGTGAGAGTAGAGCCTGGATAAAAAAATATTATTAAATAGCTTTTCAAGTATAGACATTGAAGAGCTACAAGCTGGAAAGGGGGCCAGAACTAACTCTTTTTTGTTGTTGTTGTTTTTTGCGTGACTTACCATATGCCAGATTCCAGACTGCAGAGTTTACATTTGATACTGCATTTAATCTCCATTGCAACCCTCTGAGATTGTTATAATTCCCACTTCACAGATAAGAAAACAGGCTGAGAGACCAAGCCAAACAGAAGGGATGGGCTGGTGTCTGTCTGACTCCAATATCAATGGTCTCTTCTCTATAACCTAAAGCAGTAAAACCCCCGCAACATCTATCTTATTATTACAGAAATTATAAGCTTCACAGGTTCAATATATCCACCCCCACTGCACCACCACCAATATTACAGCTACACAATGGCAATCATCACCAAGGAATTAATCCAGCCCAGGGAGACAGACATGTGAGCAGCTACGTATAATGTTGAATAATAAAGGCTCTATGTGTAGCAAGAACAAAACTCTGGCAGAGCACAGAGGAGTGTTTCTTTCTGTTGGAATCAGGGAAGTAGTAAAGAAAGCCTGGGGACTTTTGCAGAAGAAAAAAGCCACTTACAGCTCCCTAGGGTTACCTGGTGGAAAGGTCTGGGAAGGGCATTCATGTTGGTTGTTAGCTGGCTCCAAGGAATCCAAGGTATGGAGGTAATGAGGCAAGTAGCTTGTTCCAGAAAGCACTTAGAACACCCAGGCAGATGTGAGCCTGAGTGCAAAGTGCAGAAGAGCTGGAAAAGTAGGTTTCCACCTAAAGGCAAGATGCCTTGCATGACAGGTTAGGGGTTTTAGACTCTTTTGTAGGTAGTGGGGAGCTACCAAAGGCTTCCCAGTAATTGAACAGCCTGATCACATGAATATTTCAAGCTATTACATCTGACAACTGTGCAGAGGATACAGCAGGGAGAGAATGAAGGCATAAAAGTGATGTGCTTCCAACTCATGTTGCAGCAAGCCTGCCTAAGGAATCTGCAGGGCCTTTTTGGTATTAATTAAAGGGGGCATTTCAAGGAAGCCACAAGGTATGGTCCTTCAAAGAGCTCATAGTACATGCCCACCTTTCCTGACCTTTCTCCCAGGTCCCTGATGAGGAAGCCTGCTGGGGGAAACAGCAGGACCCATCACCCTTCATTCCCACTGCACTAAAAGGAAAAATGGCTTTGTTAGTATAACAAGTACTTCAGAAAAAAACTTGTTGGCTGAGACACCAGCATTTCCAGGGCAGACAGAAGTGGTTGTAGCTAATACTTAAGAAGGCCTCAAAAGAGAGCAACAGTTCAGGACCTCCTCAGGATAGGCTGGGAGAACAAGATGGTCTAGCACAGGGGATGAGGCTCAGATCTCTGCCCATTTATTCATTCATTCATTTACAAGTGCACATTGAATGCCTGCTGTGTACCATGCCTTATGTTGGGTGCTGGCATTCCAAGGTGAAAGAGGTAACGTTGCCCCTCTCAAGGTCGCAGATGGAAAGGTAAACAGAAAACATTTACAAAATGGGATAGGCATGGCAGTAGAGATTCTCAAGGATCACATAGGAGCAACCACACTCAGGTGATAGAATAAATATGAAGAATCTTTTTCTAAAGATACTAAGTACTGAGCATATATGAAGATGGCCATGTTCTGGGCTGGTAATCAGCTGTATTTTGAAGAATGAATAGCTAGTGTGTGAGTGTGTGTGTGTGTGTGTGTGTGTATGTATATATATATATGTATATATATACGTATATATATGTATATATATGTATATATGTATATATATGTATATATATATGTATATATATATATACATAAATATATATACACATATTTCTGAGACAAGATCTTGCTCTGTCACCAGAATGGAGTGCAGTGGCATGATCACTGTTCACTGCAGCCTCGAATTCCTGGGCTCAAGCAATCCTCCCCACCTCAGCTTTCTGAGTAGCTGGGACCACAGATGCATGCCACCATGTGTGGCTAGTTTTTAAATTTTTTGTAAAAACAGAGGTCTCTCTATGTTGCCAAGGCTAGTCTCAAATTCCTGGGCTCAAGTGATTCTCCTGCCTCAGCTTCCCAACTAGCTGGGATTACAGGTGTGTGCTATCACACCTGGCTAATTTTGTATTTTCAGTAGAGACAGGTTTCAGCTCATTGGCCAGGCTGGTCTAGAACTCCTGACCTCAGGTGACCTGCCCATCTCAGTCTCCCAAAGTGCTAGGATTACAGGCATAAGTCACCATGCCCAGCCTGACATTTGTATATTTAAGATTACTCCAGCTACTGCAATAATATCAGAAGATCATATGATATGAAACTGAGATATGATGAGAGTATAGTTTGGAAAACAATCTTGAATTTCACTTCCAAAACTAGTCAGTTAGATCTGAGTGGAATTAATATAGATGAAAACTATTAGACCCTAAACTAAGACAGGGGTGGTGGGGGTGGTGGGGATAGAGAGGAGGGAACCTGCTGGAGAGGTGTTTGAGAAGAGAATGAGATTTGGTAGGTCATGATAGCTCTCTGGGATCAAGAGGGAAAGTCAAGAGTCAAGAGAGAATGTCAGGATTTTGGCTTGAGCTGGGAACAAAGGAAAACAGGAGATGGCTGGACTGGTCAGGGATTGGAGTTTAGTTGAAGAAAAGCAAAAGATGAGAGTAAATGAGAAACAAGGATAATTGAACAATAATGATGGCCAGCACAGTGGCTCATGCCTGTAATCTCAGCACTTTGAGAGGCTGAGGTGGTAGGATCGCTTGAGCCCAGGAGTTCAAGACCAGCCTGAGCAACATAGTAAGACCTCATCTCTACAAATAATATTTTTTAAAAAATTTTAATATAATGTTGAAGTAAAATATTTTGTTTTCTAGACTAATTGGAGAAAAAAATTGAGAAAGAAGTGGACTGAGAGATGACTACAGATGGGAAGGCAACATGGCTAGAGATCTTATTAAAACTAGAGAGTAGGCACAGTAAACACAAAGGGGTTGAAGACATGGAAGGATAAGACATTGTGGTCAGAGCATGCATATTGAGTTAAAGGTTTCAGGGATGCAACCATTTCAGATGAGGACAAAACCAGAGTGTGGTCATAGGTGTGAGCAGCTGAAGTAGAATGGCTGTGAATGTCACTCTGAAGCTTGACTGTTGGACACGTCATCCTCACAGACACAGAAGTCAGGATGATGGCAGGTCTTGCGGTGAAGGGGAGGACCTGGAGCCAGGCCCTAAAGTCTTCCATGAGTGAGGAAAATGACACTTAAAAGAAAGACTATGGCAGGAAGGTGTGGGTTTCAAAGGAGCAGTGTTTACATTAGGACTGGAACAGCATAGCTTGGAAGCAGAACTGGAAAACTTTAAAGTCGTTTGTTGGGACTACTTTTCTGGCTCGTGTTTGGGATGGGAGAATGAGCATCTGTTAGAGGAAACAAAGCAGGAAAAGCAGCGCCCTTGTGTAAGAGTGAGTTTCTGTTCAAATCAGGAAGAGGGTGCAGAATTCCAGGAAGAACTGGAGGCTGCAGGGGAGTTTATTTACTCTTCTGTAGTGTTCCAGAGGCCCTGCAGGAGAAAGAGAAGGCATTAGGGAAGCAGCAGCCCAGGTGGAATGAAGACAAGAAGAATGCTTGGTGGTGCTTGAGACCCTCGTCACTGCCACCTTCACAGTCATCCTGGTCTCTCCCTCCATCATTCCACATCTAATTGGTAACCAAGGCCTGTTGACTTTGAAATCAAAGTAAATAGCTTTCTTGTCTCTTCCTATTATTCTTTCTCCACTGCCCATGCCTGAAACAGAGCTCTCATGGTCTCTTTCTTGTGTGAAGTGCTGCAGAGAAAACTTGTTTGGCCTCTCTGTCTCCTGCCTCAGTTATCCTTCCCCAGTCTATCCCCACCCTACTCCCATCTTCCTCCATGCAGCTGATAGAAGGTTTTTATTTATCCACAAATCTAATTGCATTATTCCACCACTCAGAACTCCTCAATGACCTCTCAATCTTCAATATTACGCAGTCTTGCCCATTGACATGGCATCCAGAATCTGTCAGTATTGGGGACAGATGACTGGGGACAGACAATCTGATGTTGGACAGATAACGGCTGCCCTGTCTAAAGTCATCTTCCCCTACACCCCATTCAGAATGTTATGCCCTGGTAGTACTCAGTTATTCCCAGCTCTCAGAATGTGTTACTATGTCCTCTCATGCATCCAGATTTTGCACATTCCAGTGCACCTGCCTACATGTTATTCCCCCCTTACCACACTTTTCCTCTGACAGATCCACTCCAGAATCCACTCAAATGCTTTTTCCTCTATGAGGTCAGCCTTCACTCCCCTGGACAGCTTAGGTAATCTTTTTCTTAAGCTCTCTCCACACTTTGCACAACATGCCATGAGAGTAATTATGTACTGCACTAAATATGCTACCATTTCTCTACCCACTTGACAATAACCTCTTTTTATTTTATTTTATTTTTTAAGAGGAGTTTTGCTCTTGTTGCCCAGGCTGAAGTACAATGGCAGGATTTCAGCTCATTATAACATTCACCTCCTGGATTCAAGCTTTTCTCCTGCCTCAGCCTCCTCAGTAGCTGGGATTACAGGTGCCAGCCACCATGCCTGGCTATTTTTTTTATTTTTAGTCGAGATGAAGTTTCACCATGTTGTCTAGGTTGGTCTCAAACTCCTGACCTTAGGTGATCCACCCACCTTGGCCTCCCAAAGTGCTGGGATTGCAGGCATGAGCCACTGTGTTCAGCCGACAATAAGCTCTTTTTAGAAGAAAACACTTTTTCAATGCTTATCTTGACTACCTATCATATTATCTAACACATAGTAGGTGCAATCTATTTACAGAATTTATGATTGACTCAGTAGATGTGTGATTAGGGGAATGATATCCAGTCATCTAAGGCATGATGTAAAGAATCGAGCTCTAAGTTTTAAAGGGAACTCTTTTATGACCCATGTGGAAGCTCATAGACTGTATCTGTTGCATCTCCAGACCTCTCATTTTCAGGGCTAGAACCATATTTTTTGTATGGTGTGGGCTTAATAAATATGGAAAAAAGACAAAGTCTGTGCCCTCAGAAAGAATCCAGTAGACCAAGGAATATTTCTGCAACCATGCCAGTCCTCCTCCCTTGCTTCTTCAGTTATCCCTACGAAGTCCTAGGACTCCAATCAAGTGTTCTTTCATCGATTAATTTAGCAAAGTTGCCATAGGTCAAGTGCTATGTTCTGTTTTTAAATTGGAAACTTCTGGAAGGGCAAGATTGTGGTTAAATTTGAGTTGTGTGTGCAGCACAAGCAGAGTATCCCATAGGAATAGACTCTTTCTCAAAGCATAAGATACCCAAGACCTTGGGGTGCCTGGAAATTTTTCCTACCCCTGCCTGGCTGACGATTTTAGCTCACCAGGCTTCCTCCACCCTCTGGAGTCCCGTTGTACTTGAGTCAGTAGCAGACAGTTTGACATTAATTGCTGCTCTCTCATTGTTTCAAGTGTGCTATTTTTATCTCCCCAGTACTCTGCACTCTCCTTGCTAAGGGACCTGGTCTTTTGGTTTCACATTGTCATTGGGCCCCAAGGCTCAGGAAAAGCTTGCTGATTGATTTTCCTATGGACCGTAATTATTTCCAAGGCTGCCATGAGATAGAGATTTTGTTGTTGTTTTTGTTTTGAGACAGGGTCTCACTCTGTCACACAGGCTGGAGTGAAGTGGCCTGATCATAGCTCACTGCAGTGACCTCCTGGGTTTCAAGGGATTCTACTACCTTAGCCTTTCAAGGAACTGAGAAGTCAGGAAGGGATTCCAGCTAATTTTAAATTTTTTTATTGTAGAGACTGGGTCTTGCATGTTGCTCAGGTCAGTCTTGAACTCCTGGGCTCTAGGCATCCTCCCCTCTACCTCCCAAAGTGATGGGATTGCAGGCATTCATTCCCTCACCTGATGGAACTCTGTCACAACTTCTACACCTGCAATCCCCCTCCCCACTTTCAGAATCCACTGTTTTTCTGTTGGTATCCATCATGTTCTTATCTCAAAACTTCTCTGCTCCATTTTCTCCAAAAGCAAACCTTATTTCACGTACTGTCAATGTTCCTGAGGTTCTCTCCTGTGTTCTTTTTTTGTGTGTGTGCTAGTCATCCTGCATAAGGGCTGTCTTGTTAAGAAATGTTATTCTTATCAACCGCTTCATGATCTATTTATGTGTCCACAAAACTTATTGAATGTTTGTAGGACCTGCTGGGGTAAAGGAAGCCTTCATTGTGATTGAATTTCCATGTTTTCAGTTTAGTATTGAGAAAAAGATTGAGCTGAGGTGAGGTCAACTGGGAAGAGAGAGACTTCTTCACAGAAAGGTGAGGAAAGAGTGCTCAGAAGTGAATGGTGAAGAGGGGCCCTGGGGAGGAGTTCATCAGCCTGGCTCCCAGCTCATTTCAATTTGGTATCAGAAAGAAAGTCTTTAAGGTGGTGGGGACAGCTTAGAGGTTTACTTAAGAAGTGCTTCTTAGAATTCAGAGAGCTACCAAAGATTTTCTGAAAATTGCCATTATGCCTCTCAGATCATCTGAAACTACCCTGCTTTTACCCTAAAAGTTGACTGAATCAAAAGATCTGATAGATCTGATGAGGCTGCAGGGATGGTTTTGTCCAACCCTCCCCAAGGTGTGATCTCTCAGACAGGCTCTAAGTGAGCCATTCTGGTGACTGGGAGCCCACATATTCACACGGCCACTCATATTATTTGGAAAAGGGTGGTGGTGGTGATAATTAATCTCCAAATCAATTCAGCCACATTTATCAGTTGCCTTGAATGGTGGTAACAGAGCATCAAGGTTGAGAAGCTTGGACTAGCTTCAAATTGACTTGGGTTTGAATCACAGCTGCAGCATTTTTTATAAGACTCCATGCAGGTTACTCAAACTAAGTCTCAGTTTTTGCATAGATAAGTGGATATAAGTGTTCCCACTTCATAGTGTTATGATGAGGATTATGTGAGACATGACAGCACTTAGCAGAATGCCTGGTGCATGGTAATGCTCAGGAACTGCTAACTCATAACATATGATGATCCGGCATGCAACCACCCTCCTTACTAGGACCCCATCCCAATGCTCAGCCCACTCCTTTGAGGACCCTGGACAAATAAATCTAGATAGTAACCAATCTTGTGAGTTATTCCTGTGTTCAACTGTTTAGAGGGATTTAGAAAGGAGGACAGAGTGTGACCCCAGCCCTTGCAATGCTGTCTTGGTGCCATAGAATTGACCTGGCTTTCTTTGTGTACACAGGCCAACTTGTTCAACAAAACATCCATGCCATAAGATATCTCCCCCTTTTTGCCAATCAATATTGTGATCCAGGTCATTTATCAGATCAATTTGGTGACAGACAATGTAGTACAGCTGTAAAAAGCAAATGATCTGAAGATAGAAAGTCTGAGATTCAAATGATGCCTTCTTATTTTCTATTATGTACCTTAGACGAGTTATTCAATCTTGCTAAGAGAACTTTTGTTTCCTCATCTGTAATTTGGTGTAATATAAATGGCTTCTTATAGGGTTGCTGTGATGATTCAAGAGATCACATAAGAAAAACAGCCAGCACATTTCCTGACACATAGTAATTGTTCCATAGATGGTGTTAGTTGTTCTAAAAGAGTGGTAGTCAGTGATGATGTTGTTTTCTTACTGAGACATCCTTTACTCTTTTGCCCTTGCCTTGCAAACACCTGGTACTCTTTTTCATACCAGTCACTCAAAGCTCAGTTCATGCCAACATAGTCTTAAACCCGAATTAATCCACACACAGCCTCATCAAAGCACTTCAAGTTACTGTGTCTTCATCAGCAAAGCAGGGCCCAGAAGCCCTTAAGAACCTGGCAAAGTTCCTTCTGGCTGGAGTGACATATGCATGTGCCTTCTAAGGTGTGAGCTTCATGCACATAATCTCATGAGATCCTCATGATCACCCTGTACCCATAAGGAAAATAAACCCAAGATGGGCTTCAAGGTGGTCACACAGATGATAGCTAAGCCACAGTGTGAATCCATGTTAACCTCCCTTTTAAAATCTCAAGACTCTTTCTTCTCCCTATCCCATGCAAACTATAATTTTTCTTGCATAGCCCCTTTAGGTTTCCATTTTCCTGTCATCCCTCTCCATCATTCTCCTCTACCCCTCATCTTCCCCTCATTAAAAGAAATAAAACTCTCTTCAATCACTTGAACTCGGGACACCAAGGTTGCAGTAAGCCGAGATGGTGCCACTGCACTCCAGCCTGAATGACAGCGTAAGACTGTCTCAGGAAAAAAAAAAAAAAAAAAAAAAAAAAAAAACGCTCTCTTCCTTGATGCTTCCCTTCCTAGACCAATGACTTCTACTTAATTTGGTGGAATAATCTTTGCCAGTCTGCCAGCTGAATGCTGCCATTCTCCTCTCCCCACCCAGGTAATGTAATTATTTTAATTGAAGCTTTGTGGAAAAACATGTGATACTCTCAAACCCCACCAGTTATTACCCACTTGCCCCACCTCCACTGGGAGTTTCCCTGAGCAACCATGCTGATGGACATAAGGGTGCTTGTGAGAGTGAAGTCAGGAGGTTCCACTCAGTGGCATTTCTTCAAGGAGGTGACTACAGAACAGGGTTAGAAGGTAGAGGGTATAGTAAGGAGTGACTGGGAGATCCTGTGGGCAAAGACAGGATCAAATAAATTATCACGTGCTGTAACTGGAGAACTAGCTTTACTTGGACAGAACAGAGGGACCAAGGAAAACACAAGTTTCTTCTTTGGAAAGCCTGTATTGTCTCCCTTCCTGGTTCTCTATCCAAACACTTCCTGGTCAGAGAGGCAGCTCTTGGGGCTATGAGTCACTTGTGGCTACTAAGAGGTGACATTTGATCTACCTCTAGGTTCCAGGCAGGAAAGAGGTGGCAGACAAAGCTTCACCTGAGAGTTTTGTCATGGAATTACTTGCAAGAGGGGGTTGATGCCACATTATTACACTCAGGAGGTATCTTCTAAGACTGCAGCAGAGATAATGACTAGGAGGCACTGTGTTTCAGCACAGGAAGTATGCCCAGCACCAAAGCTGCACCTCATTTTGCATCTATTCTATCTCTCATATACACACTCATGCACACGCACACACACGCACACACACACACAATTGCAGAAATTGGGAGCAGGTCGACAGTGACTCATTATTGCTAGATACCATAGAGAAAGACAAAAGTCCAGAAAAAGTGATGTTATGCTTTATAAATTTAGCAAGACACCAGTGCCTCTGCTTGCTGCCTGCCTGCTGTAGCATTGCTCAAGCCCTCCTGGTCTCCTTTCCCACTCACACCTGCAGTCAGCAGTGAGGCCCTTCAAGAGACACCTGCTCTGTGAGGTTATTTAAGTCAGGAAGCATTAATCTGAAGAAATGCTTTGAAGCAGAGGCCTGGATGTGCAAGTCTTCCCACTTACTGGAGTTGCTGTTATCTTTAAGATTTAATTAAAAGAGGTCCAAAAATTTCCATCCCTTCTGCAGTGGAAAAGGTGTCCTCCTGTCAATATCACTGCAGTCTCTCAGTGCCTAGATCCTGCTTGTGCTGAATTCTTCCTCTCTCTCCTGTTTCCTCCTAAATTTGCTCTCACCTTTCCTGAAGGAATCACCCCCACTGAACACCCGCACATCTTGTCATCTCTTCACTCCCTAATTACTGCCACCTCCAGGCTCTGTGTTAAGCAGACATTTCTGAACTGCTGGGCAACAGAAAGAAGTAACACCATTCTACTGCTCAGTAAATAACTTAAGACTGAATATTACACATTCTAGTTTTTAAATTCCCCTTGAGCCATTGCTGCCACTGGAGAGGTTTTACTGACTTCCTTTCTCATTGGCTTAGTCACTAACACCTTGCGATACCTCTGGCCCTTTGCCCCCAACCTCTCTTCCTTTCCTTGCTAGTCAGACTGCCCCACCCACTAAAATTCCTACACCTTTTTAGACAGAGAGACTAACCTACCTCTTACCAGTTGCCAGCCATGCCCTAAGGCTTAAGGGACATCTTTTTACAATTCCGCAAGGTGTTTTGCTAAACCTGTGCCATCCAATACTTTAAATTTAATGAAAATTAATACAATTTAAATTTCAATTATCTCATCACCCTCACCGTGTTTTACATCATCAGTGGCCACATATGGCTGTGCTGGACAGTGTAGACAGCAGAGTTCTACTGAACAGATAAACCCAAATTCATTTCTCCCCTAAGGAACTGTCACTGGCTATTCGACTGACACTTTTTCCCGCCTACTTCCTTAATGTGGATTGAGTCCTTATGCTGTGTAAGGCATTTTTCCTGAGTTGTCGCCCGGCAGCCTCCTAACAAAGTGGACAGCGCTCTCCGCCCAGCTCAGGGGAGGAGCCCGAGGTCCGCAACCGGAGCAGCAGGCATGTCCCCTCCACCAAGCCACTAGCCCAGGCCGTGACAGTGGGTTACACAAGGCAAGTAGGCTTGGCCTCCTTGGGTGGGTCCTGGCAGTCGAATCTGAACAAGACCCTTGAGTGGTCCTGATGCATGCTAAAGCTTGGATGTCAATGATTTGAGAGTCGACCCAACTCCACCACCATTTATTTATTAAGTCAAGTTTTTCTTTTGTTTTGCTTTGTTTTTTTTAATCAGGAAGGATCAGATAGGAGCGATCAGGATGTTGAAAGTCCTGATTACACAGAGATGTTAGTCACATTTCATGCATCTCCAATCATCATGTTCTCTATCTGCCCTCCAAAAGGAGAAACAGGTAAGTGTTATCCCACCTGACAGCTCATTAAGTCAAGTATTAATGAGCATCTTCTAAACAATATAGAAACAAAGGAAGCAAAACAGACATAATCCCTCCCCCACTCCCTCCTCAACGCACACATAGATGGAATGTAGAACAGCTTACTTTATCCTCACATCTTTGTGCAATAGGAAAGGGAAACATTACGATGACCCTTATTTTCAGACAGGAACTGGCCTGGGTTCACACATGCGGTGAACAATTAGGTCATGTCCAAAACTTAGGGGGTTTTGTTTGTTTGTTTGTCTTTCTTTGTCTCAATGGATATAGTAGTATGAGTTGTTTGTTTGTTTGTTTTTAAGACTGACAGGAGGACCAATCTCAGATCACCTGCATGTCAAATTCATCAATCAATGTCAAATCAAGTTAATCTTCATGTCAAAGCTGAACTTATTTACCAAACCACACATCACCAACTTTTCTAGGTCGACTTGTGGTTTTAGAGTGGAGAAAATGGGAGAAGAGAAACTTCTCCCCAAATCAAGACAATTCCCTCTCCCTCACACCGAACTCAAACTTCTTACACGGCCTTAAAATTGCTGGCATCATTCCTGAAAGCTAGCAAATAGGCTTCCTTTCCAGTTATTATCCTACTATAACACTTGCCTAGCTTTTCCCTTTCCATTCTTTTCAATGATATTGGACATTATGGTACAGGCTATGATAGGACAGGCAAGGAAGTGTTAAATGTATGGTGTGGGTGCTGCCCAGGGCACAGCTTTAGGGACTCTCAGGGAGGTAGAAATTTAACTGGGTCTGCCTACTTAGGGATTGGCAAGGAAAGACAACAGAACCAAATCGAAGTGGGAAAATGCTGAAGAGGAGATATAGGAAGAGAAGACAGACTTGGTTTCCTCTTTCACAATTTAGAAACTTCAAGCACCAGATAGGCTGTTCATTAACAGCACCCAGTGGGACCACTTGTATGTGCAGGGCATTGGGTCAGATCCCTGCCTTCAGAGGACATGCTACTTTGCAGGCACATAGAGATGAGTGGCTTAAACATATGTGGTATTTCTGTGTTGAAAACTCTCTTGGGAGTTGCATTCTGTCACCCAGGCTGGAATGCAGTGGTACAATCTTGGCTCACTGCAAACTCTGCCTCCCAAGTTCAAGCAGTTCTTGTGCCTCAGCCTCCCAAGTAGCTGGAATTCGAGGCATGCACAACCATGCCCAGTGAATTTTTGTATTTTTAGTAGACAGGATTTCACCACATTGGTCAAGCTGGCCTTGAACTCCTGGCCTCAACTGATCTGCCTGCCTCAGCCTCCCAAAGTGCTGGTGTCACAGCACCCTTAGGGTGTCACTTTTTCAGCCAGAAACCTCTGTGACAGGTGGCATCTTTGCCCTAGTTTTGCTTGAGCCCACTGGGCTTATTCTACCCACTTGACCCTGCAAGCTGTGCTTGGCTCACATTACCAGCTTGGATCCCATGCCTGCCAAGGGCAAGTCAGGTGCAGAACAGCAAGGGGTGTGTGAACAAGCACAGGGTCTGTTCACTGTACACATCCAGGCATGCTAGCTACAGCAAGGTGAGCAGCTCCAGGAGCTGGCACAGGCACCAGTTCCATGCAAAGCTGCAGCTGGATTAGGCATACCACAAGTGGCTTCCACTGCAGGCACCAGGGAACATGATGGCCATAGAAGCTTGGAGATGTCAGGATCCACAGAGCCCCAAAGAGGGTGTCACAACCCTGGCTCACTAAGGGAGACCCTAGGTCTAGGCTCCCCAAAGGGCAGCATCTTTTCTCTCCTTCTCATCACCTGCATCATGGTGAACAGAGGTTGGGGGGCAAGAGGGAGTATGTTTCAGCCCTGTTTGTGTTACAGCTCTTTCAGTCCTGCCAGGTTCTGATTTCTTGTCCTGCATCTAAGAAGGATGAGATACACAGACAGCTAGAGGATGAGCAAGGTGGTGAGGCAACAGAACAGCTCTCAGGAGACCTGAAGTTGGTAGCTCCTTTCCACAGGCAGGTCATCCTGACCAGTCCAGGAGACCCTAAGTTGGTAGCTCCTTCCCACAGCTGGCGGTCCCAATGTCTCTGTGAGTTGGCTGAGTTTGGGGTTTTTAAGGGCTTCAGAAGGGAAAAAGAGTGTGCTAATTGGTCCATAAGTAGCCATGGGCATGCCAGAAAAAACATCATAAATTCCTATTCTGTACCATGGACTCCACCCAGAACTGACAGTCCCTCCCCCAGGCTTCAGGCCATCTCTGGCTTGAAGGTGGGTCTTAATTGGGGACCCACCCCTTTCTACCCAGGAGCCTGTCTGCTTCCTGTTGCCTTCTACATGTTATCCAAAGCAACCAGGCTGTTCATGTCAGGGGGTGCCTGCAGGCCTGTGCTGAGCCACTGTCAGCCCCTTCTTAGCCTCCCTTCTATGCTCATCAATGCCCAAAGTCTGGAGGGGTCTGAGGCATCTGTGGCTGGTGTGTCAGTGCCACCCTGAGTGTGCACACACCCAGACAGTTCACAATAGTTCATCCCTGGGCTCAGCCACAACTTTGCTCCACCTCAGAACAGTCTCCTGGAGTGGGGAGAGGGCAGGCATTTGGAGCAGGCACTTTGAGACTGTGGGGAAAGGGGGGCTTCTCAGGTCCCTGAGAGCACAGAAATGCCCCTGTCTATAGCCACAGAGTGTGGGACTCCTGCCCTGCCAACACAGAAGAAGACTTTGCTCCTTCTCTTCTGTTTCAAGTCCACCAGCTCCATGTCCACAGTCCTGGCTGTGCCTCCCACATTGCCATAGGTGTCTTTGCAGTGGCTGCTCCAGATGGGCAGATGCTGCCATCACTGGGATTACAGGTGTGAGCCACCATGCCCGGCCCATAAAAATAAATCAGCAAACAAATAGGAATATTTTTGTGGTAATAATGGTAACACTTATTGAGCACCTAACTAATGTTAGACAACATTACAGATAATGGAACTAGGGTGGCCAAGAAAATTACAACCACCTTGGAAAGTCTCATTTCTGGTCTTTAGCTTTGCAGGCCTGATTAGTTCCTTCCAAACTTATCTGATGCATACCTATCAGGGTCACAAGAAAACATACTAACCAGAATAACAATATGTCAATTAACATATTCATTACTACTAAGTGGCTCCTGATTATATTTGTGAGACAGCACCTCCTCTTTCCTAAGAAAATCTATAGGAGAAACCAACTTCAGGGGCTTGGTAGGATGGAATCAAAGCAAAGTGCATTGGATAAGGGTATTGGAGCCTATTAAAGGGTTTTATAGCAGATACCTGCTTATTTTCAGCAGAGAAAACACACCTGAGATGGGTCAGAATGCTGGCCACATGAAGAACTCCCATGAGGGAAAGGCTCAAGGTACCCTCTGCCTGCATAAGGGCTGGGACACACGAATGGATGCCCACTCCCTTCCTGTATCCTTGCATGATTTCGGACAGGTGCAATGCAAGTCATCTGGTTTCAGCTTCAGCCTCAAGGTTCTATTGTCCCCTTGGTTACAGTTGTCCTGCTCTCCACTCCCCAGGATTATACTCACAACTACCTCTCAAGGTAGTTTCTTCAGTAGATAGCTCATTCTCATCTATTCTAGGCTGACTTCAGGGCTAGACACAGTGGCACATGCCTGTGAATAACCTCAGTGGGTAATCCCAGTGGATGTCTATAAACCACTTAGGGAGGCCAAGGCAGGAGGACCCCTTGAGACCAGGAGTTCAAGACCAGCCTGTACAACATAGCAACACTTTGTCCCCCCACCTCCCTCACACATACATACACACACACACACACACACACACACACACACATGCACGCACAGAGGCACACACAATTAAATGTGCCAGGTATGGTAGCACACACCTGAGGCTCAGGTGGAAATGTTACTTGAGCCCAGCAGTTCAAGGCTGCAGTGAGCTCTAATTGTACCACTACACTCTAGCCTAGGCAGCAGAGTGAGACTGTGTCTCAAAAAATCAAGTTACTCTATCAGGAAAATGGCCTTTTCTTAACCACATCCCCCAGTTCCCATGCTGCCCTCAGTGCTGACTGCTACACAAGCCAACCCAGACATCTGCTATCAACCCTGCTTTTAGTCTCTCAGTTCTCCTCTATCCTTACCTTCCACTAACACAGAGACTGAGAGATCTGGAACAAAACCCTCACAGAAGGAGCCTTTGAACCTTTTGTTTACTTTGCTGCCTCTCCTAAGAGCTGGGTCTTTCATATTCATCTTTGCATACCCAGATGGTAGAATTATTCCTAATAATCATTAAAAATTAATAAATGAATATGTGTCTTTCAGATAAATGGAAAGAGTTCTGGTCTGCAGATCAATATAGCTAAAGTAGAAAATTGTTTTAATATCATCATTAACATACTTTGGGACTTTTGACTAATAACTTGGGTGCTTTGTTCTCCATTTTGCAAAATAAGAGAATTATCTCTCCACCCTTCCAGCCTCAAAAGGACATTTTGAGGTAGGTGTATTTGATTACCGCCAGGGATTATAATTCCATGAAACAAGGTGTATGTTACTGTTTCTCACCTTTTCTATCTGAAGAAAAGTACTGAAGCACAGACACTTCTAGGCATTGAAAAAGTATGTTTTCAGTTCCATCATGTCAGGCTGTGTTTCAAAACACAGGAAGAAGCATCTTGCTGCACCAAACTCCTGGGAATAGTGAGATAGTGTCTAAGTATTTGATGGCTCCTAAAACTGCTATCGATAAAGTTGCACCATTATTTTGGCTAGTGATTGACTGCATGTGTGTGGTTTTAATACAGAGAAGACATTATTTTAAAAACTTAGGAATTAGAACTGAAAAACAGATATGCAATGGAATGGTTGCTTCTCTTGTAGAATTTAGTGATTCACAGCTCTTGATCAAGGAAGCCCTGGGACACAATGAGATTATGGGTTTTCTAGTGAATACTGAGTCAGACCTCATGATATCAGGCCCTGGATGAAGAGTGTGGGGACTCTGTCCACTGCTCTTCTTTCCCACTCGGCAAGTACACTTCAGGGCATTGTGTCCTGTGGGAGACTGACTCTGGTCAACATTGTATTTTTCAGGAGATAATTCTGGCTCTTCTTGGTTCTCATTTAAGGCCCTGTGTGTGCTCTGCCCTTGGCCAGTGTCATATGTGCACTTTCTTCCTTTACACTAGAAGTCTGTGTTCCTAAAGGCTAACAGTAAAATCAACTCTCCAGATTTTCAAAGGACAGATATAATAGGCAAAAATACATTTTGAAGCCCAGAGCTCAAGTGAATGGCAGCAAGATAATAAGGATAGTTTATCATCACTAATCCTCTGCTCAAAATGTTTCTTCCTGTCTCCCCTGATCATCTTCTCCCTTTCCACCTCTCTCCCCTGCCTACATTTTTTCTGCTCCTTTTATCTTCCTTGAATAAAATACATAACTAAAATGGTTTTTGTGTTAATACATTTTTTGAGTAAGATTGTAAAATCTGGCCAGGCATGGTAACTCACACCTGTAATCCCAGCACTTTGGGAGGCTGAGGTGGGTGGATCATCTAGGGTCAGAAGTTCAAGATCTGCCTGGACAACATGATGAAACCCCATCTCTACCAAAAATACAAAAAATTAGCTGGGCATGGTGGTGTGTGCCTGTAATCCCAGCTATTCAGGAGGCTGAGGCAGGAGAAAGGCTTGACCTGGGAGGCAGAGGTTGCAGTGAGCCGAGATCACACCACTGTACTCCAGCCTGGGCAACAAGAGCAAAACTCCATCTCAAAAAAAAATTGTAAAATCTCATTTCTTAATTTTAAAAGCAGGAGAGTTGAACAGTTTGCCCTGTCTAAAGAAAAAAAAGTAAATTGTTATATATTTATTTGTAACTGGAGATGGTGAAGTGTGGGGCAAAGGGCAGTAGTGTGGAAAGAAAAATAATCTATCCTTGACACTAGTATAAACTTCTCTATGTGACTTTTGAACTTTTTTCTAATTTGGTGTCACTATGTAAGCAGCCAACTCCTCCAAGATGGATCCTGAACAGTCTACCAAAGGTCCTTGCTTCCTGTCTCCATGGCCTCCTTAAGGACAGACATGAGTTCTAACAAGAGCATGGCCACTTACTAGCTGTGATAAATCATTCAGTCTCTCTGAACTTCAGTTTTCTCATTCATAGCTTCATGCTTGACATGCCTAACTCATAGTCAACAAGAGAACAAAATGATAAAGTTGTGGAGATGTGAAAGTGTTCTGAGAAATACAAAGTTTTGTGTGAAAAATCAGTGGTCTATTCCTGATCTCCAAAGTGAGTTTTCTCATTTTCCTGGTCAATCAAGTCCAATTTATCTTTAATAATTACTGTCAATGCCCACTTGTTTTCTTTTTCTTTTTATTAAGAAAAAAAGTTAAACATACACAATAGCAGAGAGTATAGCATAATGAATGTCCAGGTACCCGCCACCCAATTTCAGTGATTATCAACATGTGGACAACCCTTTTCATTTATACTCCCCTGATTATTTGGAAGAAAATTCCTGAATTTTTAAAAATTCTTCAAAATATTTAAAATAAATAAGTAAATAATGACCACAACACTATAGCATGCCTTTAAAAATACACAGTGAATTATTATCAAATAACTGATCAGAAATCAAATTTATTATGGGCTCAAACCTATAATCCCAGCATTTTGGGAGGCCAGGGTGGGTGGATCACCTGAGGTCAGGAGTTTGAGACCAGCCTGGCCAACATGGCGAAACCCTGTATTATTTTTTTCTTTTGAGATGGAGTTTCACTCTTGTTGCCCAGACTGGAGTGCAATGGTGAAATCTCAACTCATTGCAACCTCCACCTCCTGGTTTCAAGCAATTCTCCTGCCTCAGCCTCCCGAGTTGCTGGGGTTATAGGCATGCACCACCACACCTGACTAATTTTGTATTTTTAGTAGAGATGGGGTTTCTCCATGTTGGTCAGGCTGGTCTTGAATTCCTGACCTCAGGTGATCCACCTGCCTAAGCCTCCCAAAAGTGCTGGAATTACAGGCATGAGCAACCACACCAGGCCAAAAACCTTTCTTTATTAAAAATGCAAAAAAATAGTCAGGTGTGGTCGCAGGCACTTGTAATCCCAGCTACTTGGAAGGCTAAGGCAGGAGAATGGTTTGAATCCAAGAGGCAGAGGTTGCAGTGAGCCAAGATCATGTCACTGCACTCCAGCCTGTGCAAAGAAGTGAGACTCTGTCTCAAAAAAAGAAAAGAAAAGAAATCAAATTTACTATCTTGATAACACACACACACACACACACACACACACACACACTCAGAGTCATGCACCACATAAAATGATGGACCACATAAACCAACAATTGTGGTCCCTAAGACTAAAATGAAACTGAAAAATTTCTATCGCTTAGCAGCATCACATTCCTCATAGCACATAGCACAATGCATTACTCATGTTTGTGGTGTTGCTGGTATAAACCTATTGCACTGCCTGTAGTATAAAAATATAGAGAGAGATCCAAGATGGCCGGCCACTAGCAGCTCAGGCTTGTAGCTCCCAGTGAAAGTGCAGAGAACGAGAGGATGCCACACTTTCTGACAAATTCTTGTTGCTCAAGGACCAGGAGATTCCCAGCGAAGGAGCCCCATGGGTCTCCAGCATGACTCTTGCAGCCGGTGCTGCAGTTTTGCTGATGCCCCAGCATGGCAGTTCTTGGTGCAGAGTAAATGGGACTGGTTCCCCTTTTGGCCAATGTTTGGAGCTGATTGAGGAAGGGCTTCAGGAGGGAAATCAGATGGGAGATTCCTGGACAGAAAAGCACCAAGAATCTTGATGCCTCTGTTTTAGCCAGTGCAGTGGGTTGCTCACATTTCCGCCCTGGGAATTAACAAGTTGGACATCCACTAAGAGACCTAATTTGAAAGTTGGTAATTACAAAGATGACAGGTGTTTAAATTTACAATGATGGGAAGAAACTACCGTAAAAAGGCTGAGAAAACTCAAAATCAGAATGCCTCTCCCTTTACAGAGGATCACAGTTCCTCATCAACAGGGGAACAAGACCTGATGGAGAACTAGTGCATTCCATTAACAGAATCAGGCTTCAGAAGGTGGATAAGAAGAAACTTCCGTGAGCTAAAAGAATATGTTCTAGCCCAATGTAAAGAAACTAAGAACTTTGAAAAGAGATTTGATGAAATCCTAACGAGAATAGACAATTTAGAGAGGAATATAAGTGAATTAATGCAACTAAAGAATACTATATGAGAACTCCGAGAAGTATGCACAGGTTTTAACACTCGAATTGATCAAGCAGAAGAAAGGATATCAGAGGTCCAAGACCAACTTAATGAAATGAAACGAGAAGACAAGATTAGAGAAGAAAAAGTAAAAAGATGAGCAAAGTCTCCAAGAAATATGGGACTATGTGAAAAGACCTAATTTAAGTTTGATAGGTGTACCTGAATGTCATGAAGAGAATGAAACCAAGCTGGAAAATATTCTTGAGGATATTATATGGGAAAACTTTCCTAACCTAGTACGGTGGGACAATACTCATCTCCAGGTAATACAGAGAACACCACAAAGATATTCCTCAAGTAGAGCAACCCCAAGACACATAATTGTTAGATTCACCAGGGTTTAAATAAAGGAGAAAATTCTAAGGGCAGCTAGAGAGAAAGGTCAGTTTACCCATAAAAAGAAGCCTATGGGACTTACAGCAGATCTCTCAGCAGAAACCCTACAAGCTAGAAGAGAGTGAGGTTTAATATTCAATATCCTCAAAGAAAAGAATTTTCAACCCAGAATCTCATATCCAGCCAAACTAAGCTTTGTAAATGAAGAAAAAATAAAATTTTTCACAAACAAGCAAGCACTCAGAGATTTCATCACCACCAGGCCAGCCTTACAAGAGCTTATTTAGTTTTGGTAAGTTCCCAAAAACTTACCAAAAGATAAAGAGTATCTCCATAATGAATTATTTATATCAACTAATGGGCAAAATAGCCAGACAGCATTAAATGACAATATTAAACTCATAAATATCAATATTAATCCTAAATTTAAATGGATTAAATGCCCCAATCAAAGACACAGACATACAAACTGAATAAAAAGTCAAAACACATTGGCACTCTGTATCCAGATCCATCTCATAAGCAAGGACACACAAAGACTCAAAACAAAAGGTTGGAGGAAGACTCACCAATCAAATGGAGAGGAAAGAAAAAAAAACAGGAGTTGTAACTTTCATCTCTGACAAAATAGACTACAATAGTAATGAAGACTAAAAGAAACAAAGAAGGACATTACATAATGATTAAAAAATCAATGCAACAATAGGAGTCAATGATCATAAATATAAATGTACCTAATATAGGGGCACCCAGATATATAAGACAAGTTTTCAATGAGTTATAAAGAGACTTGGACTCCCACACTAATAGCTTGAGACTTTGACACCACATTGTTAATATTTGATGGATCAACGAGATAGAAAATTAACAGAGACATTTATGGTTTGAACTCAGACCTTGAACAAGTAAACTCAGTGAATATTTATAGAATTCTTCACCCCAGGTCCACAGAACATACATTTTTTTAGTATCACATTACACCTATTTTGAAAGTGACCACATTAAATATATATATATATATATATATATATATATGTGTGTATATATATATATATATATATATATATATATATAGAGAGAGAGAGAGAGAGAGAGAGAGAGAGGGAGAGAGAGAACATGCAATTATGCACAGTACCTAATACTTGATAATAAGTAACTGTGATACTGGTTTATGTATTTGCTATACTTTTTTTATTATTTTAGAGTACACTCCTTCTACTTAAAAACAAACAAACAAACAAAAGTTAAATGTGAAATAGCCTCAGGCAGGACCTTCAGGTAGTTTCTAGAAAAAGGCATTGTTATCCTGGAGAGGACAGCTCCATGCATTATATTGCCCCTAAAGACCTTCCAGAAGGACAAGATGTGGAAGTGGAAAACAGTGATACTGATGATCTTGACTCTGTAGGCCTAGAATAATGTGTGTGTTTATATTTAGTTTTTAAAAGAGTTTAAAAAGTTAAAAAAAAATGAAAAAAGCTTATAGAATAAAGATATAGAGAATAATTTAAACTAAGTCTTATTATAAAAGAGTCAAAATGTTGCCTTTCTTTTTTTGAGACAGAGTTTCACTGTTGTCACCCAGGCTGGACTACAATGGTACAATCTTGGCTCACTGCAACCTCCACCTCCCAGGTTCAAGCAATTCTCCTGCCTCAGACTCCCAAGGAGCTGAGATTACAATAAAAATTAAAAGGTAAAATAGTTACAGTAACTGACTGGCACAGTGGCTCACACCTGTAATCTCAATGCTTTGAGACACCAAGGAGGGAGGATCACTTGAACCCTAAAGCTGGAGACTAGCCTGGGCAACACAGCAAAACTCCATCTCTACAAAAACAAACAAACAAACAAAAAATTAGCTGGGCATGGTTGTGTGCACCTATAGTCCCAGCTACTTGGGAGGCTGAGATAAAAGAATTGCTTGAGCCTGGGGGAGGTCGAGAGACTGTAGTGAACCATGATTATGCCACTGCACTCCAGCATAGGTGACGAGTGAGACACTGTCTCAAAAAAAATTACAATAAGCTAAAATTAATTTATTATTAAAGCAAGTAAAGTGTTTTTTTAAACATAAATTGTGTCTATGAGCACATTGTTCATCAAGTCTACAGTGGTGTGTAGAGGCAAGATTCCATTCAAGTTTGATTTTTGGCTGAGACATTCACTCATCACTCACTTACTCACTGACTCACCCAGAGCAACTTCCAGTTCTGCAAGCTTCACTCAGGTGGAGCTATACAGGTGTTCCTTATCAAAAATATTTTATACCTTATTTTTATTGTACCTTTTGTGTTATTAATAGATACACAATTTAGATACATATTTGTGTTCAGATATACAAATGCTTACCATAATATTACAGTTGCCTGAAGTGTTCAGTACAGTAACATGCTGTACAGTTTTGTAGCCCAGGAGCAACAAGCTGTACCATATAGCCTAGGTGTGTAGGAGGTTGTGAGATCTACTGTAAGTACACACTATGATGTTCACAAAAGGACAAAATTGCCTAACCATGTATTTCTCAAAACGTATCCCTGTTGATGACTGGTATTTATACACATTTATATATGTGTATATATCTAGCATATATATACACATATATGTGTGTATGTCTGTATGCTACATATATATGTTGTGTGTAATTATATATTTAATTTGGTTTGTATAAATTGAGTCAAACAAGTTTCACCCATTGTTTTTGGTGGATATGTCTTTCTAGCATCTTTTTTTCTTTCTTTTTTTTTCTTTTAAAAAGACAGAGTCGGAGGAAGATCCAAGATGGCCGTTTAGGAACAGCTCAGGATTGCAGCTCCCAATGACAGTGCAGAGGGTGAGTGGACACCGCATTTTCAGATGGATTTTTATTGCCCATAGACGAGGAGATTCCCAGGCGGAGAAGTCCCACGGGTCACCAGCGCAGATGTTTTGGCCAGCACGGCTGTTTTGCCCAGTGCAGCTGCTGTGCCTGGTGCAGCTGCTTTGTCGGCACCCCAGTGCAGCGGTTCTCCATACAAAATACACTGGTCCAGGTACCCTTTTAGCTGGCGATTCAAGCCCAGGGAAGTTGCCCATTCATCTGACTAAAAAGTGACTGAACAGGGAGCCAGGCCAGGAGATTCCTGGGCAAAAAAAATCGCCACAAATTTCAGCACCACTGTTTAAGCCAGCTCAGTGAGTCACCACATGGGAAATCACAGAGATCCCGGCACCATTTCAACAGCTGACTGGAACACCTGGGAGAAAGTCGTCTACTACTCAACTAAAAAAAAAAAAGGCTCTGAGGCAGGGAGCCAAGTGATCAGGTTCAACTGGTCCCACCCCCACAAGAGAACACCAATCAGAAACTCTGGGTTGAGAGTTTTACAGCAAGCACAGCTGAACCTGGAAAGGTCCACCTCTGTGGGGGAGGGGCGTCCACCATTACCAAGGCACTCCACCACTATGGAGGTAGTCCGCCATTGCTGAGGCAGCCTGCCATTGCCAAGGGAACCCGCTGTTGCCAAGGCAACTGCCATTACAGAGAGTCCACCAATACAGAGGTTGGCCCCCATTGCCGAGGCAGTTCTAACTACCCCAGTATAAACAGGATTGCAGGGAAGTTCACATGGCAGCTGGAAACCCTTCTCCTCCTGCTCCTCCTCCTCCTCCCCCCAGATCCCATGGTCTCAAGGTCAACTTCATTCCTATCCTATGCTATTTGAGTCCTCTCTTAGAATAAATAAAGCATCCTTATAATAAATGGCTTCATTTGCTTTTGCCAGTTTGGTTTCTAGCACCTGTAACCAAGAGTCCCAACCAGCCCACGCCACCCTGATGCAGCTGCCACCACCCTCTCTGGCCTGCTAAACAGTGACCTCTTCCCTGTCCCCAGAGCCTCAGTATGGGAAGCTGAGGTGGGCTCACCCTGGAACCTGGCGGCAGCTGCTCCCAAGGCCTGCCTGCTCTCCTTCCACCAAAGCTACAGCATCTGTCTGTGCAGCAGAAACAGTTCAGGAACAAGGCACTGTGCACCCACAAATTTCCTTCCAAATACTTATTTGGTAAAGTACAGGAATCAGGAAGTACAGCATCACCCCGTATGTAAAGGTCATGAAATGATTATCCAATCCTCAAGAGATTCCAGGGTTTCTGTCCCTCCCTACCATGGCCACATATAGCCTCTGACCTTCCTCAGCCTCCAACTGGGGCCTGGGGACTGGGGCTGCCCAAGGAGCACCTTTCCACCCTCTCGCCTGACCTCTGGCCTCTGGCTCCTGGATGGCTGAGCTATGCAGGCCTCCAGGGGCTGGGGTGAGCCCCTGCTGCCTCTGATGTCAGCCTGTCCCCCTCCAGGAGGCTGCTGCGCCTCCAGCCCTCTCCACCATACTCTTTCCTTCCCACATTCACTTACCCTGGGTGCCCCAAGCTGTTCAGACACAGAGCATGATCCCAACACACCAGGAGACAAAGGAGTCACACAGAGCCAGAAAACCCCCCAGAGCCTCTGCTTCTCACCTCTGGAGCCAACCTAGCCCCACAGGGCCCAGATTCTCAGTGGCAGACAATGCAGCTGTGGTCACACATGCCCTGCTTGCTAAGGGAGCTTGCCCTGGGCAGTGAGGCCTCCCTGGTCTCCACCAATGGTGCAAATCCCATAGCAGGGATCATCAGAGCTGGAATCTACACATCCACGGGACTGAGGGGCCTGGGGGAGGCTCCACCCTTCATACCAAGATGCAAAGAAAGAAGGCGGAAGCACAGGTGCTGCAGGCGGTCATGGAACATCTCCGGCCACACTCCCATATCTGACAGTCCAGGTCCGGGTGCCAGAGAGGTTCTCAGAACACAAAATGTGAGTGACCCAGGTGCTGGCCAGAGGCTCATGCAGCTCAGGATTACGGGTCTCAGGGTGGGACACTTCAGGCTGGCACCCTCAGAGTCCATGGGGAGCAGTGGGGCTGCAGGTGGAGATGGGAGCACATGTAGGGGAGCCATGGAGGAGTCACCAGAGAAGCAGCCTTTGGTGGGTTTTCCTGCTCACTGCAGTGAACAAGGGCTTAAACATGTGGCAAGGGAGGCCGTAGCTTATCTGGAACCACCTGGCTCCTGTTTTCAATATGACTCACAGCTAGGAATGGTTTTTACACGTTAAATAGTGGGAAAAAATTAAAAGAGGGAAAATATTTAATGACACATGAAAGTCAAACTTTGGGGTGGGCAAATCTGCTTTTCTGGGAGCAGGGTTTTCCACTGATGGAGCAGCTCATTCCACAAAGCAGAGTGGAGGGGCCACACAGAGACCCCGTGGCCGGCAAACCTCCAGTGTTTATTCTCAGAAATTTGAAGAAAACATTTGTTGACCTTTGCTGAAAACAATCAAGACCCATTAAAGATTTCTCACCTTAGAAGCCCAAGGAGAAACAGTGATGTGGAATGGGGCTTCACAGAGAAGAACTCACCACTTCCTCCCAGGAGATGTGATCAGGCCTGTCCTGAGAGTCATTTTCCAAGTCTCTGCCTATCCTTGACCATTTCTGTTGTGTTCCAGGGATTTCCATCTATGCTTGTGCTCTGTCTCTGCTGTTTGTCTGTCTTCTGTTTCATTTCTTGTCTTTTTCTTGGCTTTGTGCATAGCTTATGATCATAACCCACATTTTTACATATGACTCATATAAAGAAAAATTTGATATGGTCAGAAAGGTGACCGTGTATCCTTTCAGTGTAATATAAGGTGCTTAACACTTCCAGGTTGTCTTGTTCAAGCACTTCCAGGTGCTGTTCTGCACCTAGGTAGAGGCAGACATTTTCCTGGAGAAGGCTGGTGATGATGCCACCATGGATTCTTGCGTGGAGATGCCCCTGAAATGTAGAGCCATAGAAATGCAATTGATCCCTGCCCTCCAGAGAGATGGTCACAGACATGACACTGTTGTCCTACAAGATACACTTTTGTTTCTGGCAGCAAATTTATTTCACATTCCTGATTGTATACACAGTATCTTCCTCAGGGTCTCATTGAAACTGGTTTTTATATTATGGTTCCTTGTTAACTAAGGGGTTAAATAAAATCTTTGGCATGAATTTATTTTATATTTGCACTTAAAATTTTTGGCTTTTTAAAAGATTCATGAATATCCATGACCTCAGGTGAGGATATGATCCTTATGGACTCAAAAATGTCGGAGCAGCTGTTTTGTGGACCAGACAGAGCAGTGAGGGGGCCCAGGAGTGCCACACCTGGGCATTGGCCTTGGGAAGTGCTCCTTCCTCTCCCACAAAAATGCGGCCAAGGCTGCATCAGAACCCCACTGACTTGGTGTCATCTCTCTTGTAGCTTCAGGTGCAAATGGACGATAGAGTGCTCTAAAGTTAAATTCAAAAAACATGCTTCTCAATTCTCCTTAACTTGCTCACACACTGAGATTTGTGAATCGTATTTTACTCGATGCAAAATTGTTCTGGAGTCAGTGAAAACTTCTTACAAGCATGCATGCTAATTTGTTTTACATCAGCACCAAATTCATGAAATACTTTTAAAATTACATAAAACAAAACAAATGCTAGATAGAAGTGCATTATGAGCACAGTCCTTTCCCTGACCTCCAGAGGACTTTTGATACTTTTTTAAACCCAGTGCTCAATCAATACACCATTTCAGTTGTCATACCCTGTTTTTTGCCAGCTGAAACTAACTCTCCTTTCCCTGACTAAACCCTGTTCAGGCTTTATGTTGGGCTTTTTGAGCTGAGCAGACTCCATCTTGGTTTCTGCATTTTAGTAACCTTCTCTGCATCAAATATGCAATTATAGTATAAAGCAAGGTCAGAATGTCTCTGGGCACCCAGGAATGCCTTTGTTGACAAGAAGCCAAGTAAAGTGGTATTAGCAGAACCTGGAAACGCAGCTGCAGTGAGCACCCAGAGCCTGCCTTATCATAGGTTGTATGTCTTTCATGATAGCTGTGCTCCTCACACCTGGCACTGTTTTATTTCTTAGTATCAGTTTTTCTTTTTAACTTTTTGCTTACTCTACTTTTGTGAAAACTTTGTTTCGTCTAGGATCCCCCCTTCCTCTTAAAACTAGTATATAAAACACCACCTAACTTTTTCTTCATGGCTGAGAGGATTTTGGGCATTAGTCACTCTCGGTCACTGGCTTAATAAAGGACTCATAATTCATTCTCAGAGTGTGGCGCATTCCTTGACTTGCTTGGGTACAACACAATTTGGCTTAAGCCAGTCTGGCTGGTCAGGCTCTCTTGGTAAATATCTGAAGGCCCCAGTAGGTGGGAGCTGTGGTCCCCTTCTCATGAGTGACAAGGGGAATGGTGCAATAAGACAAGTCTGGGACCAAATTTTGCTAAATGTTTCCAAGTTTGCACAAAATCCTGTTCTGTGGCCAGGGGTAGCTCCACTGTCAGCCTTCAGAAATTCTCAAAAGCACTTTGCCTGAAATCTTGACTCTGAGGTCACTGCAGTGACCTTCTGGCAGCAGGCATCAAACTCACACGAGTCAAGCCTCCAAATCCTGCCTGCAGTGCAGGGGAGAGATGGGCAGGGCTCACAATTCTGGACCCCCAGGAATTCGCTAAAGGTTTCAGGATGCTGGGCTTTTGGAACTCCAGCTGCATCCAGGGACTTGCTGGGCCTGAACAATCTTCCTAATCAACTGCTTATGTTGAATAATCCTCAGTTCACCAGTGAAAAACAATTTCTAACATCTGGTGTCTACACCAGAATGAAACCCTCTGGTGTAGATTTCGATAAGGACATTGACAGTGATCATTAACCACCTGCACAGAGCGGACCCATGATAGAATGTTACAAGCAGCTCCTAAGATGCAGATTACAGTAACTCACACAGACATTGCAATTTTTATGCAGAAGAATTTTTGAAGTTAATTACCACCTGGGTAATAATACTCCTCTTTTTCAGGGGATGGAGAGAAATTCATACACCAGCACATGAATCTCAACAGAACTCTGGGAGGACATTGACATTCATCCCCAGGGGCTGAGCACTAGAACAGCAAGGTCTGGTCTCAGCCTCCATCATTGCCGTTTTTAAAGTCTCAATGGTTTTTTTTGCATGAAGTATGGCAGGCAAGGTCTCACTCATCCAGGCCTTTGTAACAACTGCTTCAGTTGTTACTGAGTGGTGAAGTTAAATATTAAAAGCTTAAAGAGCCAGTGCTCTTGTGCAAAAAGGCTGGAATGCAGCAAAAGTCCATGAAGAGTTGTGCCTACGCCTTTCCTGGCCTTGAAGCATGACAAAATCACGAAGGAATTATTAACATGACCCATTTAGGATTAAACAAGTTTTACTGTGGGTCTGGAGAAACTCCGCAGGCCTCCTCCTCAAAGAAGTTTATTGGGGTCTGAAGGGACTCCCCAGACCTCTGTGATTTAGCAGAAGACAAGACAATGGCAATCACCCCAGCCCCTGGACCTATTTAGAGACTGTTACTGAGGCTCCAGAATAAGGTCTTCAGGACTCAGACCTTAGTTACAGATTAAAAGAAGTGGATCACTTATGTCTTTAGATGAATGCATACTTACATGTAGACATATAGCTTAGAAGGTATATAAGTTCTGGAAAACTGAAATTTTGAGTTGGCCTTGCAATAATTTCCAGGACTTCTCCCTGTAACCAGTTACAGAAATAAACACTGTCTTCCTCCCCAGTTCATCTTCATCTTGTTATTGGGCTGTGAGAAACAGTAGCCTCACCTGCAGTTTGGTGTGGAATTAAAGGAGCCTCACATTTGCATTTTGCACTGAGCTGTGCAAGTTCCGTAGCTGGTCATGCTAATGACTGTCCCAGCCCAGGAGCTCTGAGCTGACTCCTTCCACAGTGTCTCCTCGCCACCACCTGCCTGGAGCTCCAGGCTGCATACCTAGAACAAGGAGACTCTAGGATCTCATCAGGGGCTCATATGGCACAGTGAATGGTGGCTGGAACCACCCAGCAAAGTCTAAGGCAGTCACAGGTGAGGGGCAGGGGCCGTCTGAGAAGAGTCCCTGAAAGGAAAACCATATGGCTGGCTCCCACTTCCCCTCCAGGCCCAGGGTCCCGCTCCCACTTCCCCAAGTGACACCTGTCCTGTACCGCCACCCTCTTTCTTAAATTTACATTCTTGGTCTTCGGCATGTACCATACAAGGGAAGATCATGGGTAACATAATAAACAGAAAAATAAATAAATAAAGCTGCCTGCTTCTCCAGTGCTCATGGCAGGTGTCTGACATGGCAGTGGCAAGACATATAAGTTAGATTTCCGTGTGGGTTTAACATGGCAGCCTATTTGGTGTTTCTTCCTTTTCTTTGTTGCATTATTAGAAAAGTCATAATTAAACAGTTTCCTCTTCTTGCCATGTCTTTGGGGGACCAAGCACTTCAGGCCTCAGGGAAGGCTCCTCTGCTTGTGTTCAGAGGTCTGGGCTAGCTGCACCATCATGGCTGGTGATGAAGGGGGAGCAGAGTGTTTCCTTTGGGTGGAGGAATAAGGGAGATACAGCAGAAAACTTGAGAGGATGGGGAAGAGGGCATGGGGAGAGGTTTTCAGAAGAAGCTATGGAAGCTGAAGCTGATCCGGGGAACTCTGCCCTACGTGCTGGGAAGACCCTTGGCCTTGGCTTGCCTGCTGGGGCATGAAAACAAATCACAAGGCAACAAAACAAAAGAAGCAAGGCTGGGGTGCTGCTTCCATTTCACAGGAAGAGGCCGCAGAGAAACTATGGCCCAGGGGCTCCATGTGATAGTCACCTCCAGCACAAGGGTGGCTTTGCACCCACCCACCCTACCCTGGCCCCCAAGACTCCCATCCAGTAGAGAGAGAGCTGGACTGCAGAAGCCCCTCTGGCAGCACTGGCCTTCCCCACTTAACTGGATGTGTCCAGCTTCCCTCAGAAGACGGCCCACCCCAGGCTGACCTGCAGGGCCATCCTGAAGTCAGCATCCCTCTGCTGAAACAAGCGGCTCCATGTTCTCAATATAAAGAGAAAACCTAAAATGCTAAGTAATCAGCATTGAGACCACAGGGCTGTGAATGGCAGCTACCCTGTCAAAAGCATTCAAAGCAAGCAGCTGCAGAGAATCCTCCCTGAAAGAAACCATGGGAAAACCATGGCAGCAAAGCCTTACCACCCTGAACGGCACCGTAAAAATGCACCTGTTGTTTTTTAACTTGAATGAATCAGAATTGGCCTCTGTAGCTGCCTCTCAATTACCATCTGGCTGGAACCAGGCATCTGTGCTCTTCTGAGAAGTGGTCACGTGGCTAGTGGTGGGGCCAGGAGCTGGAAGCAGTGGGAGGAAGCCCGAGGCCCTTAGCCTGGTGAGGACATCAGGACATTGGACACCTCTGCCCTGATGTGGATCACTTTCCAAGCCAGTCACCATGTATGGCTATATTCGCGCCTTACAGCTGTTCTGACAAATCCCCACAAACGAGGGTGGGGGGCTCCAGCAGCACAGTTACCATCTGAAAGCTCCAGAGATCCAACGCCTGGCCTGGGCCTTGCTGGACTAAAATCAGGGTCTCAGCAAAGCTGTGTCCTTTCCAAGGCTCCAGGGTGCATCCACTGCCTCGCCCTCTGCAGCTGTGGTGGGCACTGCCTTCCCTGGCCAGTGACTCCTAAGCAGCTTCTTTGCCCTCTGCGGCTGTGGTGGGCACCTGCCTTCCCTGGCTAACAGCTCCTAAGCCATCTTGGAACCAGCAGTGTAGCACCTCCACTGGCCCTGGCTCCTCTCCTGCCTCCCTCTTCCTGTTCCCGGGCCTGTGAGGACATCAGTTGTGCCTGGGTAACCGGGGGGCTCTCCCCACATGCAGGTCAGCAATGAGCAGCATAACTCTCCTTGGTCATGTAACCCTCACAACCCCAGGCCCTTGGGGACATCTTTGGGGCATTCTCCTGCCTGCATGTCAGGGCCTTGCATGTAGAGATGCTCAGGAAATAGTCCTCCACAAGATGATCTGCAGAGCTGTGCAGATGAGGACGAAGGCTCAGAGGAGCAATGTGCTGGCCGGCAACTACAGCAGTCACATGAGACCACTAGGACTGGCCCAGAAATCACAAGCTCATGTTCTCATCAACTGCACAAGGCCTCTTCAGGGAGAAGTGAATCCAGGTGAAGAAAACGTGTCACTTTCTGATTGGGAGGTTATTCTGTTCACAAAATAATTGCTGCCAAAGTACAGGCTTCAAAGTCAGGATGGGGTGGGGCATTCCCACTTCACTCTCTCCTCTGCTCCAGATACATGGCAGGCACTGGAAAACCATGAAGGATGCAGCCTGGTCTCCATGAGTGAGAAGGACAGCGCCATGAATGGCCAAAGATGCTGCTGTGGACCCCAGGCCTGGGCATGGGCAGTGGGGCTGCAGGCTGCTTCTGAATAGCAGAGAGACTGAAACTGCCCACACGAGATGGAGAAACCTGCCCCGCACCTCAGGTGCCAAGCATGAAGGGCCCTTACCCCACCAATAAAGCTGCCAGATCTCCATGAGGGCTTCAGCACTCTGAACCCACAAGCCAGGCTAGGCAGGAGGCCCTGAAGCTCCCAGAGGTCAGCAGTGAGCTAAACCCCTGCCAAGCATGGCTCCATCTGTGAGACACCCTGTGCTCCAGTGGGACAGAAACCCAACCACTGTCGTGAGTCAGGGCTCACTTGCCTTTAGACATGCGAAAACCGCAAAGCTGCTAGAAAGAAGTGCAGGGGGAACAGAGGGAGGGTGAGAAAGAAAAACAGACTAGCGACAAAACCAAACACAGTGACACTTGTCCCGCTGACAATGAGCCTGCAAACAATAAGATTCCAGCTCAGAGGAAACCAGATGCTGAGACTCTAAGCCAGCACACCCTTCACAGCATCCTGGCACCTGCCACTGAAACAGAAAAGTGGGTGAACTATTGTGAACCTATTTCCAATCCATGGCTGAGCTGGCATGGTGGCAATGACTGGACAGACACAGAAAGGGAGGTGAAAACAGAGCCTGGGTGCACCCCCACACCGGTGCTCACACCTCAGGACGTGCCACACCTCAGAATTCCAGAGCACTGCAGGGAAAAGACAACAGGGCCTGTGGCCCGCCTGCAGTACGGACACAGGGGAGACCCCTGGATGAATGACTACTGTCCATGGGCTATGTCCAGTATAAGAGTGAAATAAACCTATCACTCAGAAGGGGACAGACAGAAAACTTACCCATTATATAAAAGGAATTATATAAAAGGAAAAAAATCTCATCTTTTAGTCATAATGGGAAATGGGTTCTCAAACAGATTCGTGATTAGTGAGGCTACCTATGGACCCCAAAAACCTCCGGATAAATTTTAAAGTAGTTCCAGGTATAGATGGCCCAAGTAACCTCAAAAGTTGAAAGAGAGAAAAAGGAATATGGAGGAAGAGGAATAAAAAGAAAAGGAAAGAAGAAGGAAGGGGAAGGGAGGGAAAAAGGGGAGGAGAGGAAAGGAAGGGGAAGAAGGAAGAGGAGAAGAGGGGAGGGGAGAAGAGAGATAGCAGGGGAGGGGAGGGCAGGGGGAGAGGGAAGGGAAGTGAGTAACAGAGAAAAAGTTCTCTCAATTTCAACCCAGGTCTCGAACTCCCAATTCACAAGAAGGTGAGTTCACCACACAATATACACAAGGAATACAAGTGCCATGAGTATGAGTGAGTGGGAAAGACAGAAAAGCAAAAACAGACTCAGTATGACTGAAACACTAAGCGTATAACATTAGTACTGAAAACACCAGACATATAAAATTAATATAATATTAACATTTTAACATGTTTTTAAAATTGGAAGGAAGTTTCGAAAGGAAAATTAAGAATTAGTAAGAAAATATTTGAAAAATAAAACTTTTGGGAAAATATGGGTGAAATAGCAGCAGACTAGACAGAGTTTGAGGAAAACTTGGTAAGAGGTGTCAGAAGGGATGCAGTCCAGAGAGACAAAGCAATGGAAAAATGAAAGTTATAGGAAATAGTAAGACATGAAAGATGAGGCAAATTAGGTCTGACATTAATCTGTTTGAATTTCAAAAGGGAGTAGAGAGAAAAATGAGAAAGAGGCAATATTTAAAGAGATAACAGCTAATAATATTCCACAATTTGAAAAGACACCCAACTTCAGATCCTAAAATACCCCCACCCTCAACTTCTAAGCAGGATGAATAGTACAAAATCCATACCAAATGTATCATTGTGAAACTAAAAAACATCAAAGACGATTAAAACAGTCTAAAAAGCATCTAGAAATGGCTGGGGGTAGTGGGGGGAGAGGGATTGTTGCTTACAAAAGAAAAACAGATTTAACCGCTGACTTCTCAACAGCAAAATGCAAGATGATAGTTGAATATCTTCAAAGTTCTGAGACAAATAGCTTTCAACCTAGAATTTTATACCAATGCTGGAAGTCTCTAGAATGAAGATAAAACAAAGACATTTCAGGAAGATAAAACTAAGTTTGTCACCATGCAAATTAACTTTCTGCAGCACAAACCACCCGAGCTTCATGGTGTAAACCCTCATGCTCCTGAGAGTTCACTGGGCTGTGGACAGAGGGGCCAGGCTGATGGCTGCTCTCCACTGCACCTGCGGTCAGGCAGCGTCCAGTCAGCTGCTGGGTGACCCAGGATGGCCCCCCTTCCATACCTGCTGCTGCCTGGGACCTGAAATCTCCTGCTCAGGCTCATGTACAAGGTGGCCCAGGGTCCAAAGTGGGCAGGAGAGCAAGGGCCTCCCTCCACCACCACAGGCAAGCATCTCACATGCATCTGCTGGTATTCCCTTTCCAAGCCAGCTCCAAGGGGTGGAGAAGCAGGCTTGGTAGGGGGAGAATGTATGGACAGTTTTACAGCCTATCACACCCCAAAGACCCCAAGCAAAGGAAATTCTAAAGAATGCTGTTTGGGCAGAAGGGAAGGACCTTAGATGGAAGGCCCATGATGCAAGAAGAATGAAGATGGTGGGAACTCATGGTATGGAAACAAACATTGGCTCGTTAAAAACAATGCTTGCTCTAAGGGAGTTGCTGGAGAAAGAATACTGGACAGAGATGCATGAGGTTCAGAAATAGGTAATCAGAATTTCAGCACAGAAAGATGCACAGTTCTGTTCAGAAAGAAGGACAAAAGCATTGGCTCTCTGGAATTAGATAAATTATATATATATATTTATATTTATATATTTATATTTATATATATATATATGTTAAAATATCTAGGACATTTGCTAAGAATAGGAATTTAATATCTACCATCCAAATGAGTAGAGAGAAAAAGGGGAAAAAGAAAAAGAACACTTGTGGAGAAGCAAAGCATTTTCACTACTGTGTGACCCTTGGTGAGTGAGGCTGCATCTGCGGACAGCAGGACCCTCTTCCCAAATGGCCTCAGTAGCCCAACTCCTCAGAGTGCAAAGAGGAGGGAAGGGAACTTGTTCTGGGGCTGGCCAGAGTGCACGCATAGCAAGCGGGGACAGATAAGGCTCTCTTCAAAAAGAGGCAAAAGACAGCACACAAAACCATCAATCTGAACAAAAATGTTAGAGAACTATCTGATAAACAGTTAAAATCCCACAATCTTAGCCATAGTTTTTCACATTTCAATTTCTCTGAAGTCTGGACACATCTTTCCATAAACGACATGACCTTGTTTAATTTGGTAGATTGTTTCTTTCTAAAGAGCATAGAAGTGGCTGATACATCATACAAGTAATGGAATTTTAGAGTAAATAAAAGCAGTGGATATCATGATGAGCAGGAAGCACCCAGCACCCAGCACCCAGCTGCTGTGGAATGACAGCAGAGAGCCCTTTGCCCCTCAGGCTTCCCCTGCTCACCCCAGTGCCCCCAGTTGGCAGAATCCAACAGGGAGCTGCTGGCAATGACTGCTGGGAAGGTCTTGTGCAGACCTCAGCTCTGGCATCAAAGGGTGGGTACTGAAGGGCGAGTCAAATAAGCGATGTCAAATAAATAAGTGAAAGCACAGTGAGGAATTTTGAAACACAACAAGCAGAAATAAAACAAAAAGAGGTAAATGTGAAAAAAAATCCAACCACAAATCTTTGAGATTAAAAAATGTAGTTCCTGAAATAAAGAAATAATCCAATCAATATGCTATTTCCCAGACTGGAAATAGCTGAGAGGAGACTTTGTGAATTGGAAATGTTGATGAGGAATTCATCCACAAGATGATACAGACAAACCATAAAATCAGAAGTGTGAAAGAAACTTGGAAGAGAGATTGAAATAATCCAGTGTTCACCTACTAGGAGTGCCAGAAGAAGGCAATTATGAAAATGCAGTATATGAACAGATACTGGCTGATACTTTTAAAAAATTAAAGGAATACAAGTTAAGTTTAAAGCAGGTTACATAAAAAATAAATGTAAATGTAAATAAAAGGAGTGAAACCAAGGGTTAACTGGGTACCCAAAATATTTCACAGCTGCGGGCTGAGGTTGGGTTTCACAGTAGCAGGCCCTGAGGGGCAAATTAAATGCTGGTCCAGGAGGGAACAGAGGCCATGCAGGAGTGTGAGGTGGGAAATCGTGGCTCAGGGGCTGGTGTGGGTGACACCTCTGGGCTGCCCTAACTGGAGCTGCCCCAGGGGCATGTCTTCTCAGGCCTTTGTGGCCATCTGCATGCTACAAAGAGGGCTCCTCCCACCTGACTGCAGCCGTCCAGCCAGGAGGCACAGGGAGCTTGAGAGCATGAACATAGACAAGGGATCAAGGGAACACAGGCAGACAGCATCAGCTCTGCTACCAAAGAGCCAGAGTCCCTGATGGAACCGCAGCTGGACAGGCTGCAGACCCCACCGAAGCAGCAGTGGTCACCAGGAAACTTTTCTCCCTTTCTTGTACTTTAAATTTTTTTTTTTACTTTTTCAACTTTTTTGCTAAAAACAAAGACAGAAACACACACTAGTTTAAACTACACAGGGTCAGGAGCATCCAGTGTCATCAGGCCACAGGAATGGTTCAGCTGAGCAGGGTCTCCAGGGAGCCCCACCATACGTAACATCTGAGGGAATGAAATGCCCTTAAGTGGCACATGACTGTAACTCGTCTGTGTAAAGCCCTTACAGCAGTGCCTGTGAGCATGTAAGGTGCTTATTTTCACTTGTTTCATCGTTATTATTAGACTGTTGGAAAATGCCATGGCTATTAGAACATCATAAACAAGAGGCTGCAGGAATGGAGACGCTGTGTCTGCCAGCTGTCATCAAACCTTTGAGCAGCTCGACCAGCTCTAATACATGCCTAGCTCATGGCACTCAGAATCGCTAGTGAAGGAATGTGATTGAGATGACTTCCCCTTTCTCCCATCCCTCCTGCCAAATGGCAAGTCCTTGTCTCTATCTCGATGATCAAGGCAGCTGTGCAGCCCCCTACATGCCCAGGCTGTGGGCCCTTCCCCGAATGCAATCGCTATTTATGTGGTATGATATATGCATATTTCACAGCACACTACTATTGACCTTGTCTTAATAAATTTCGTGTTTTGCTTCAGGTCCCATTGGATCCATCCATCAATAGTATGTTGTCTTTTTAAAGGTTCATACTCCAGCATTATAAAGTGCTCATCTGGAAACTAGTCATTTCAATCATGTGATTTCATCCAGATCCACGCCTTAGGCCCCTGACAGAAGAACACTCGTGCCCAGTGCTTCATGCGGCAGAAACAAGGTCACTCATAAATTAAGGCTGCTCCATCCTGTCCCTAGCTCTGCTCTGCCACTGTCTTCCTCCCTCAGAAGGCCTCAGGATTGTGGCCAACTAAAAAAACAAACACAAGTGCATTCCTTAGCTCTTTTGACTGTGAAAGGTCAGATAACCTGTGGAATTCTCCCTCAGCTTGGGCGAACTCCCTGGAGGTCAGCCTCAGCTCTTCTGATTCAAGTTATAGAGGGCACTTAAAACCCATCTGCACTCCATCCTAACTTTAGTGTGTTTCTTATTTTTCAGTACATATAAGAAATGGCAAGAAAGATAGCCAAGGCTGAAGATCACAAAGGCAACATCTGATTATCAAAATCATCTTTTTAAAAAACAAACTGTATTTGGTTCTTCCTTAAGAAAATTATTGCAATAGACTAATACTGCATCCATTCACAGGTACAGGGATCCTCCAGGTTCCCACTGCCTACTGGGGACCACCAGCCCTGGGGGCTGATGCTGGTGATAGATGGGGGCTCTCCAGAGGCTATCTCCCTCCACAGCCCTGCATAACTTCCTGCCAACCGGCCCCTGTCCCCTTGACCAACCTTGACCACCCTTGTCTACCCTTGATGACTCTAGACCACCCTTGGTCACCCTTGACCATCACTAAAATCTTATCCCAGTCCTAAGATTGGGCTAGTTTAATTTCATTTTTGAAGTCAGTTCAATGTTACATGCATTTATTGAGTGATTCCTGTGTCCCTCCCATGGTAATCCTGCTCAGAGTACAGGGTTCAGCCGCTGGAGTCTCACTGGAGGTAAAGCAAGCAGTGGAGACCTTTGGCCAAGGACAGTCTCCCCACAGAAGGTAAGGCTCAGGTGAGAACCCGTCTATACTTCCCTGCTGCTTAATACCCTGAGGGGCTCACTTTTTCACAGGAGATAAGCATATGTAATGCTCTGTGCATATGTACTGACCTGTGCATATGTAATGCTCCATGCATATGTACTGACCTGTGCATATGTAATAATCTGTGCATATGTACTGACCTGTGCATATGTAATGACCTATGCATATGTAATAACCTGTGCATATGTACTGACCTGTGCATATGTAATGATCTGTGCATATGTAATGACCTGTGCATATGTACTGACCTCTGTGCATATGTAATGATCTGTGCATATGTACTGACCTGTGCATGTGTAATGCTCTGTGCATATGTACGTGACACATGATATATAAGTAAGTGAGCTCAATCCCACCTCCTCTACAGCCTCTCCCTAGAGGCCATTGTCAGAGCCTCAGGGTAAAATCTATTCATATAAAAACCTACTCTGGTAATATTATTTGAAGGAAATCTCTCTGGTGAAAAAGTGAAACCTTTTGCCGGCTGGTTTGCAATGTGTTTCAAGTTGATTACTGCCATCTGACACAGCAAGTTCATCAGACACATTTTCATTTCACTAAGTAAATGGATATTGGCTACTTTGTCTCACACCAGTAACAAATGCACTGGAGGCCTGACAAGCCTACTCCTGCTGCAGTTCTGTCCTGGCTTCCATAAAACACCCTGGAAGAGGCTGCATCTTCCTCGAGGTGAACTGGAGGGCCCAAAGCGCTGGCTCATGCTGCAGAACCTGTGTAAAGTGGTTTGCTTTTTGTGCACAAAAATGAGAGAGAAAAAAGGATTTTTTAATATTAATGAAACTGTTGCCATAATATCTACAGTGCTGAGGCCAGGGATATGAGGACCAGCAGCTCCTGGAAAGGCAGCTGGTATCCACAGGCTCCCAGAGGCACCATTTTTACCCTCTTCTGTTACTGCTAATGCAGTCCATCTGCCACTTATTTGGAGGGACAATTCTCTCCTCCATATGATCATGGGCTCTGCATTGCTTTGGGTCTTAAATGTTAGAATTTGATTCCCATAACCATTGTTTTCTCTTTCCATCCCTCAGCACCAGGCTGGCAAGGTCAGCTCCCTGCCCTCAGGAGCTCACAGGGAGAAGAGAGGTCACTGTGAGGTGGAGGCTGAGCCATGGAAGAGAGTTGTGAACACAGACGGACTTATGACAGCCCAAGGAACAGGCTGTCCCAAGAGAGGCTTTCTAAGGGAGAAACATTTGTTATGGATTTTAATAGAGAAGGTGGCCAAGCCAAGAACTCATTGTCTAAAAGACATGCAGGGAGAAGAGGCCTGTGCTTCTGAAAAGTGGTAAATAGAGGAACTGGGTGAGGCAGGATGGGGAAGGGGGGATGGGGGCAGAAAAAGGGTAGAGCCTCAGCTGCCAGACCCACGAGTGCAAAGCCCACCCTTCCATCTGCCCTGCCCAGAGGGGAAGCCAGCAGAGGGCTCCTGGCCCAGGGAAGGGCTGCCAGCCTCTGGGGTGACACAGGGACCAGGGTAGGAGGGCAGCAAACAGCAGACATCAGGGCCTAGGGGAGCACAGAAGTGGGCCGGGGATGAGAGGGGTGGGGTTGGGAGGGGTAGGGTGGGGAGTGGAGGGAAGGGGTGGAGTGGGGAGACAAAGGGCAGGGAGGGGAGTCGGGGGATGAGGGAGGGGCTGGGCCCTCAACCACCCTTCGAAGGTAGCTCCTTGGCAGGGTCTGAAGCACCTGGAGCTGGTGTGGAAGGTGCAGTCTGTAGGGGGCTGAGGTTTATCAGGTCCCAAGTCCTCAAGGGCCACTGAGTTAGAGGCCATCCAGCTTCTCCCTGGAGCTGGGCCTGGGGCTTCTGCAAGTTTGGAGGGTCCTAGGCCCCACTTACCCAGGAGCTGGCCTTGGCCACAAGCTGTGGGTCCCCTGGCTCCCTCCAGCTGCTGGTAATCCCAGGAGCTGGTGACAGTTCAGGGCAGTCACTGCCTTGCTGTGGAACTGAGCAAAGCTGGTCACGCCTGGATGTCGCCTGGGCTTGGTACTCATCTGGAAATCCCACTTTAAGTGACTTGAGGGATGGGGGAATGGAGGGAGAACTGTGACTCGGGCTGGACCAGGCTGTCATTTCAGCCCCTGGGCTCCCTCCCAGGCTCTGCAATGGAGATGTCTGACCTAACAGGTTGTGCAGCCCAGGTGGCACCCCCAAGCGCCTGGAGAGTTCAGCTGCAGAAACCAGAAGCGTGAACCCAGAGCCATGGGGACGGAGGCCTGCAGCCTGGGTGCTATGACATGGGCAGTGCTGGAGACAGCTGGGAAGGCCCACGTGTGTCTCAGGAAGGCTGTTTCCAGGCTGAGATCCTGACCCTAAGGGCACAGGCATGAGCAGGACACAGGTATCCACATGCTCCCTCTGCAGGGATGCAGGCCCAACCCTGGGATAAATGTGGTGACAGGCATGTTGCTGAAGTGGCATGAGAGCTGGGGCCGGTCTGGAGCTGGTGAGGCCTGAGAGCAGGGCATCCACTGGGCCAGAGCCAATGGTGTCATCTGAGCCAGAACCACAGTGGGTGAGGCGGTAGGTGGGTTAGCAGCCAGCTCAGTGTCCTTCTGCCTCCTCAGTGCTCACCCTGCAAGCTGGAAATGGTGCCCAGAAGGAACCTGCTGGGCCAGACAAGCCCAGAAGGAAGGACAGCAAGGGGTGGGATGGCGGCTCTGGGGCGGATGCAGCTGGGGGCACAGAGCCTGGCTCCTCAGGACAGAGAGGACACGGATGGACCCGCCAGCATCTATTAGGCCTCACAAAGGTCCCCAGTCAAGCAAGGGCCACACCAGCCATCAAAACAGCAGTGGGTAGGGGGGAAAGGGGCTGACAGGAGACCAGGCTGCCTGCCCAAGCCTGGCCAACCCCCAGGCCTGAGTGAAGGAGGCTGGGTCTAAGTTACAGGTGTGGAGGGCACAGGGCTGAGTGGGCTTGCTCAGGGCTCACTCAGGCACTGCAGGTGCTCACCATAGGCATCCACACAGCTGTGGACACCACAAAACTTCTTTCTGCAAAGCCAAGTCCTTTGAAACCCCAACTGGCTCCCTCAGCAGAAGACTCACTCTTGAAAACTAGACTTGCAAAATATCAGAAAGGAGCTGTGGCATGATTTTCTTTTAATGTGTGATTTCAGGGCAATTATTTTATACAGCTGTCAAGTAAAGTGACTGCTTTGTTAGGCAGGAAGAGAGGGGCTGTTACAGGGAGGTGCCCTTGGTCCAGCCTCAGCCCCGGCAAGAGTGAGGGCATCAGCCTGAGAGTGGTCAGGCAGCAGAAGCCACCATTTCCCCAGAGGCCCCACAGCCCCTGATAGGAGGACCCACGTCTGCACTTTAAGCAGATGCCCCGTGTTAAGTGCCAAGGCTGAACTTTAAACAGCCTCAAGAACAGCACAGTGAAGTTCAGTGGGGACACGATGTGAAAATTCTGGCATGTGGAAATAAAATCCATCTTGTTACTGTAAGGACCAAACCTGACTTTTAAAAATCACCTTCACATGTTTGTTCATGCTAAGACAGCAGTCTTCAAATGCTTTCAACCTGCCTTAAAAACTTCCTTAGGAAAAAGTTAAAGGGACATGTTCTTTCCCTTCTTGGTGTCTCAAAGTAATGATGGTTGTCACCTCTGGGACTTCAGCATGACCACGGTGGGTTCCATGGCCTGCCTGGTTCTGCTACCTGGATGGGACCCTAGCACCCTAAACTCCCAGCCTGGCCCCTAGGACCTCGCCTTGCCATGAGAATGGCCCTCCTGCCTCTTCCCTCCTCTCTCCCCATCACAAAAAATCCACCAGACCCAAAGATCAATGAGTCAGAGCAGTGACAGAGGAAGAAGGCACAAGCTACTGTAGATGCTGCTTCATTCTTGGTGGTTTGGAGCCTCTGAATGTGCTGTAACTGTTTATTTTATAAGGTTTTTTGATTTTTTTAACTGCCAAAACCTTCTACAGAAGGTTTATAATCTTAACATCTGCTCCTAAATCATTCCACTTATTGATCACAAAGCAAGCTGTGACATCTCTTTGGTCACCACTCCACTGCTTCACTAGTAGTAGCTGTTTTGCAAGTAAATAGCCAGGGAGGGAAGGAGGGAGGGACCTGACTGCTGGGAGCCAGGGATGGCACAGTGCAGTTAAAATATCATCATCTGTCTAAACCAGTGATTCTCAGCCAAAGATGATTCCCCCCGGGGGACATCTGGCAGTATCTGAAGGATGCCCTTTGGTTGTCATCTCTGGGGAGGGGTTGCTCCAGGCATCTTAAGAGTGGAAGCCAGCTGGCAGCTCAACATCCTGACCCCGTGGCCTGGGCAGCCCCACTGCTGGGAACCACACAGGAAGCACTGCTCCGGGTGGAAACCTAGAAGAACGGCTTTCTTCCCTCTCAGAAACACAGCTCGCTGGCATCACCCTGGAACCTAAAATGTGAGATTTTTGTTTAGCCATGAAGAATGTCTGCTTTCCTGCAATTGCACACAGACAGCTCACATGCACATGCGTACACATGCACAGAGGCCCACGTGGTGTAAGCATGAGCACTTTCACACCCTCGCCTTGGCTCCACCCATCATTTGCCACACACCGGCAGGCAGCTGGCTGCTTCCCCTGATTTGCCAGGTGGCTCACCTGTGCTTTATTCCCCCTGCTGCATAGTCTCAACTCCCTCGAACTGTGTTTTTTGGAAGACATCACTTTCACACAAACCCGTCCCAGGAGGACAAGTGATCCCAATGTTGCATCTAAGGCATTGTTTGAGTAAAAAGAGAAACTCACAGCCACTCTCCACAGCGTGCTCAGAGCTGTGGCCAGCTCAGGCATCAGGACCCATGGCCTCTGTTTTTCCAGGAGGTTCTCTGCTCAGGGAGGAGCTATTCACACATGACTCCCAGCACTGTAGAAACGTTCACATTCAACTTCATTTTTTTTAGAAAGGAGAATTTTTTGAAGCCTTTTGGAAGTTTGACATACATTCCAGGAATGCCTCCAGAAGCATGTCTGGAGACATGTGTCTGTGTCTGGTGCCTCTGGAAGAATCTGACTGCAACAGAGCATGGGCACATTTGGGGTGGAGTGGAATTAGATTAGCCCTGTCTGGGGGCTGCTCTGAGGATGTTTGAGGGATAAGCCTGTGCAGATGAAAAGTCAATATTTTAATAATGTTCCTTGAAAAAATATTGCCCTGTAATTCTCTCTCGGCACTCTCTCAGCTGTTCACTCTGCCCTGGCAGAAGTTGGCCTGGAGGAGCTATGTCTTTAACTGTTGACTCTTGCCCTCCCCGTCCCCTGGCCCCATCACCATGGGTTGGGATTAAAGCAAAGTTAAACCGGGATCAGACACACGGGGGTGAGGGCTTCAAAAACCATTCACACTCCAGTCTATTTTTCCACCTCAGTGACTAGAAGATCAGCAGGTTTTGCTGCTCCACTGGCTTTAAAATAGCTGTGGCAGCAAAGCAAGTCTCCTCCCACAACACCCCCCAAAACTCACTGCAGTGAACTGAATCAGAGCAAACCCCCTGCCACCCACCCAGTGTCTCCCCAGCCTCAATGCTCACCAGTCAGGACCTGGCAGCGCCTGCGTCTGAATCACTCCCGCTGAAGGTTCTCTCTCGTGACACAGAGCACAGCGCAGAAGCAGGAGGAGACCCAGCCTCAGCCGTCAGTGAAGAAAGAACCATGGTCCCACACTCCGTGGGGCCCCCCTGAGCTCACTGCAGCCCCTGAGGCCCCAGGCATCATGAAGGCAGATGCACATGCACTCCCCAGCTCCCCAGAGGGCTGAGCTCCGTGGCCAGGCAGTGCCTGCTCCAAGCCTGGGATTCTGGCCTTTTCTGTTTCACCACCACCCCCAATCAGGTACTCCTGAGACCACCCCACAAACACAGATCCTTGTCTGGGGTCTGCTTGAGGAGAGGCAAACCAGCAAGAGACATCACAGGGTGGGTGGCAGGCTCCATAAAACTCACCATGTCTTGAGTGGCTGAAGAACCAGATCCCCACAGCCCCTACTTCCTCCCACGTGAGCAACCTTGAGACTAGACAGAATATGAATCACAGCACTTGCCCCTCAGTTCAAATTCCAAAACTAAGAGAGAAAACCCTTTTGTGTCTGGGTCAGCAGAGAGGGGACCTAAAGGCCTTGCCTTCTGCAGAAAGGTGGACATGAAGCCTGGTCCCACCTACAAAGAGGCAAGCAGAAAGGCAAGGGACGTGAGCTTCCGTGTCACAGCCTCAGGACCAGGATGTGTCAGGCATCCTGCACAGAACCGCTCCTCACTGGGGCTGGGGGCTGAACCTGTGTCTGCAGCTGGGAGCTCTGGCCTGTGGAGGGGGCACTTGGCTTCTGGATGGTGGATGGGGTGAAAACGAGGGTTGAAGGCTGCTAGAAAAAAAAGGTGGGAGTGGAGAGAAGGAGGGAGAGAGAAGAGGAGGAGGAGGGAGAGAGAGAGAAGAGGAGGGAGAGAGAGAGAGAGCAAATGAGGTGGCAAGACCCCTCCCAGGAGCACAGCTGGCCGAGGGTGCAGGCTGCACTTTCACAGGCCTCTCCACAGAGGCGAGGGTCCCACTGGCACCCACTTCCTGCTTAGTGCTGGCTGGGTTACTGCACAGTGAGGGTCTGCCTCCCCTGTCCTGGCAGAAGAGAGGACAATTCCAGGAGCCTCCCATTCCTGCCTCCGGCATGGGGGCCAACAACCCTCCAGTGCTCACATTTCCCACCCAGTCCCTGGCCTCTGCCTCCCTCCCCAGCTCTCTCCAGCTGGAGTCGGAGGCGATTTGAAACCAGCCTCAGCAGTGGCTGCATCTTTGAGGACGATGGATGGGAAGGGTATGATTGCTGCAGAAAGGCATTCTTGGGATGGCAGTTGTGATTTCCTCAGAACAGTCAAGTTCAGTATTTCAGAATCATTACTGTGGTGCTGTCAGTCAGTCACTCGGACCGTTCCATAACTATAATGCAAAAAAGTCATAGACGGATTTGCAGAGACTAAAAATCACCAGGAACACATGCCAGCCTTATCTGAAGGCAGATGACAAGAGCTATGCAGTAGGGTTTCCCCTGCATTTTGTGTATTGATTTGTCTCGAAAGCAAAGGCATAAGCAATGCCAGTACCTGACACTGTGCCCTTAGATAGAGGAGAGAATCACACCTGAGCAAGCAGCCATGCAGGCAGCAGCGCATGCACTCCACAGGTCCCATGCACCTGCCGGGCCTGCAGAAGCTGCCAGTGCAACAGCTTTTAATGATGATTCTCAAGTCCCTCCTGTGATGCAGCACAGCTCTTCATCTGCCAGACTCACAGGTGCAGAACATGGCCACACGCATCCCCTAGGGCCTCCCATGCTCTGGGTCCATGAGAGCCACTCCAGGACAAAAAAGCCCTCCAGATGGGGACTTGAAAGGGGCCAAGCCAGGGTGGGAGAGGGCTGGGGGCAGGGACAGAGGGGGTCTGGAATTGAACAAAGACTTCCCAAATGAGAACAGACAAATGTCATTTGTTCAAAGCCAGCTAGTAAGAAGTGAGTTTGACAGAGACTCGGCAGGAGAGGACCAGGAGAGCCTCAGAGTGAAGATGCAGGAAGGTCTCAGGCATGGACAGAGGGAGGCCGATGGCCAGAAGACAGGAGGGCAGATGCCAAGCAGGCCTCCATCTGACCGGCTTGGGGGACACAAATTCCTTTCTCTAGTTGGTCCCAAGTTGGAAGCAGCAGAAACTATGGAAGTTGTCAGTTATTGATCAAGACCTGGCCATTTAGAGCCTGCAATGGCAGAAGATACTGTTTAGCTTCCTGAGCTGGCTGGTAGAGACATTGGTCTGATTTCCTACCAGACTGACTGGTATGTGGTGGGCAGGCTCCTGAGCTGATCACTACAGAGGAGGGGCTGGCCAAAGGCCCCTTGCTGCAGCTGAGCATCACAGCCACAGCCCCAAATCCATGGCTCATTCAGATCCAGGAACTGTCCACAGAGCAAAGACCCACTGCTGCAGCTGAGCGTCACAGCCATAGCCCCAAATCCGTGGCTCATTCGGACCCAGGCACTGCCCACAAAACAGAGACCCGTGCATTCCTTGCTAATTAGTCTACCTGCCAGTGTGCAAAGTGCAGCATCTTTCACTTCCCAAGGAGCAAAAGGGGCCAATTAATTCAGCAGGAGGAGACCAAATCAATTTTCCAAGCCACTTGATATAGGACTTCCGACTTCACAGATGAATCTCCTGCCTTCACATAACCCACTAAACATCCTGTGTCTGAACAGCCTCACCACTAACATCAGCACCACTTGCCTCTCTGTGCACAACCTGCTCCCTCAGACTCTGGGAAGAACTTAGACTAGGACTGGCTGGTACATTTGTGAGACCTGAATCCTGGCCCTGTCCATCCAGGGGATGAAGGAGAAGCCTTCCTCAGGAAGTGATGACCTGGGCAGGCCAATCTCAGCTGATCTTGTCCTCTTTAGAGAGAATTGTTTCCAAGCCCAAATCCTGTGTATGACGTTTACCCTGCCCAGGGGTGTACGCTATCCCCAGAGCAGTGGAACCCAGATGTCCACAGACTCAGGTTAAAATCCAAGCAGACTCAGCCAGTGTCAGAACTGACATTTGGGCAGCATTGCTCTGCACAGTGAGAGCTGCCCTTGCACCATTGAGCAGTGTCTCTGGCTCCACCCACCACACAGCAGGAGTACCTCCCACTCCTACCAGCCAAAAGCACCCAGAGGCATTGCCCGATGTCCCCCCGGGGCAGAATCGTGCCACTGAATTGGACTCAGCAGACATCATGCATTGGACAGCCTCCTGGGCCCTCTAGGCTAGGAAGGGTTCAGAGGTTGGGGTCCAGCAATCCCAGCTGTCCTGCTCAGGGTCCTTTGGCAGCAGGCACAATGGAGGGACACAGGCATACGGTGGCAAGGCTACCTGCAAGTGAGAGTGGTCACCAGCAGGAAGGGAAGAGGCAGGGTCGGAAGCACCCTGAATGCCCATTTTGACCTTGGCCTAGGATAGAGACTAGACTAACATGGCTGAAATTTGCTCCATCACCCCTCCCACCCCACCCCACCCCATCCCCACACACATTCAACACACAGACTCTTTTTCAAAGAAGCCCTGAGTCTCAGCCTTTCTTGGAGATGGAGGTTAGCTGAAAAGGTCTCCAGGCACTAGGAGCCGATGGCTTGGTTGGTGTTCGAGATACAAACAAATGAAAACTATGTCCAAATTCCGAGGCAGAGTTCCGGCAGCCACCGATGGCTTTGAAGAGTTTGGATGACTTCAAATGATGCTACTTTTCTACCAAGAGTGGCCCCAGCCACATGCTTGTCTTTGGTGTCAGACATGAGTGGTTTCTTAATGTGGACATGTGACTTTCAGTGATATAGAAAGGGGCCACTGTATTAAAGTGAAAGGGACCTAATTACCCAGGGACAAAAGACTTTGCCCAGCTTGATCTTGTCCAAAGCTTTGTCTCAAAGTGTTCAGGCACCAGCCCAGGTTCTGGGTTTGTCGGGAACCATGTGCTTGACCTGGCCCTGTGAGCTGTGAGTTGATGTGAATAGCTATGGCCTCTGTCTCAGTGGGGTGAGGTCAGCATTTCTGCATGGTTCTGTGCTGTGCCGCTCCATCTCAAACCCAATGTTCCTGCTCTGCTCTTTCTTCCTGAGGCACAGTGTCCTCCATCTCTGATGGGGCTTAGCCATGAGAAATAGAAAAACTCACTCTCTAGAGGTGACTTCAATCCCACAGAGAAGTGAATGATGGAAGTCTTGCTGTGCTGTTTGTTTCTGAAGACTTTGAAGTATTTGCTTGGAGGGGACAAGACAATATCATTATTCATCTTTCTCTTGTATTTGCCGGATCAACACTTTTTGTTCCTTATGTTTTCATCTATAATAATGAGGTAGTGATGCAGCTATTTCTGGAACTGTAAACAATAACTGTCATTTTTCCTGTGGAGAATTTGGGTTTAATCTAAATGGCCAGCATGGAGGAAATATGCATCAATGAACATCAGATTCCTGGAATATTCTCATCAAATAGAAAATGCACTGGCCTTCTCTCAGAGCTTTTAGAAGAAATAGTAATACTGGCATCCTTGTTTCCTCCTGAAGCCTCTTGGCTGCAGTGACACCGTGCCCATGCGACTCTCCTCCATCTTTCCTACAACCCATCTCTAGTCTATTTCCTTGTCTTCCTCCTGAACCCTAAATTGGGAAAAAGCCTGCCAGATCATGAGGGTCTGTCTGTATTGGGGTGGGGAAAATCAGAGTGAAGCAGCCATTCCCCGAGAGCCTCACCCCGTGAGGACATCGAGAACACATGTTACCATGTGCACTGCTCCCTTGGGTCTGTGTTACTCTAAATCCTTCAGAGAAACAGAACCAATAGGATAGATTAGATAGTTAGATAATCAGTAGATAGGTAGACAGGTGATAGATAATCAATAGATAGGTAGGTAGATACTGATATCATTTGGCTGTGTCCCCACCCAAACTCTCATCTTGAGTTGTAACCCCCACAATCCCCATGTGTCAAGGGCAGAACCAGGTGGGGGAAATTGGATCCTGGGAGCAGTTTTCCCCATGCTGTCCACACTATAGTGAGTGAGTCTCATGAGATCTGATGGTTTTATAAGCATCTGGCACTTCCTCTGCTAGTTCTCATTCTCTCTCCTGCCACCCTGTGAAGAGGCGCCTGCCTTCCACCATGACTATAAGTTTCCTGGGGCCTCCCCAGCAATGTGGAACTGTGAGTCAACCCTCTTTCCTTTATAAATTACCTAGTCTCAGGTAGTTCTTTATAGCAGCATGAGAACAAACTAATACAGATAGATAATAGATAATCAGTGGATAGGTAGATAGATAGATCTGTTAGAACAGGCAGATAGCAACCAGATGGGGTGGCTCATGCCTGTAATATCAGCACTTTGGGAGGCCAAGGCAGTCAGATCACTTGAGGTTAGGAGTTCAAGGCCAGCCTGGCCAATATGGTGAAACTCCATCTCTACCAAATAAATAAATATAAAATAACATAATGGGCAGATGGCTAGACATGAGCAGGAGAGGAAGCCCCTGAGAAAAGGGGGGTCTGGAAAAGATTCACACCCCAGGGACCACCTGAAACATACATGCTGGAAATGAGCAGCAGGGTGGGGGGAAATACAGATGTTGGAAGAAACACCCGTTGGAGACACACAGCCATCACTCCCTCCACAGTCAGCCTGTCAGAGCATCACTAGCTTCATGCTGATAAAGACAAATGAAAGCAAAGGAGAAACTCAGAGACAAGCAGTCACAGGAAGTGCAGATCTGGCCGCAAGGCAACCTTCCCAAGTGGAGGTAACGAGCAATGCAGACATTCAGTAGAATTTACATCCAACACCAGCCTGGCATGGGTACCGTCTAGTAGTAAGGGAGGGTCCCAGAAGCCCAGGGTGAGAACTAGGTGAGGAGAAGGCAGGGACTTAAGACAGGAGTGAGAAAACTAGATGCCCCAAAAAACGCAAAGCCTTAAGACAGAGGCAGGAACTTCAGGAAAAAAATGCAAAATCATAAAACCCAATGTAGAACCCTCAGGGGCTAAGGCTAATTCTCCTTCAGCTGCCCCCTCTGCCTCATCTTTCAGAGTGCACTGTCCCTTCAAATAAACCCTCTGTTCCCAATTTTCTTTCCACAAATTATCTTCTTGGGTAAGAGAATAAACTCCATAAACTGTCTGTTGGCCAAATTATTCTCCAAAGATGACAAAAGACTGAGGATTCTCATACTTCCTGATGAGAGATAGAGAGAGACTGAGAGAGAGAGCATGGGAGATTCATTTTAAGGAGTTGATCACACAGTTATGGAGGCTGACAAGTACTAGCTCTGCAGTCTGCAAACTGGAGACCCAGGAGGCCCAGTAGTATAAGTTCCAGTCCAAAATCCAGCAGGCTCGAGACCAGAAAAAGGTGCACATTTCAGTTCTAGTCCAAAGGCAGAAAAATCCAGTGTCCCAGCTCAAGGTGATTAGACAGGAGGAAAGCCTGTCTAATCTCAACCTGCTAGGGTTGAGACTGGGGCCTTTCTTTGTTCTCTGACCCTAGCCTTTCTTTGTTCTCTGGCCTTTGCCTGATGACAGGAGCCACCCACACCAGGGAGCACATCTGCCCTACTCAGCCTACAGGTTCAAATGCTGGTCCTGTCTGGAAATACCCTCACAGACACACCCAAAATATGCCTGGGCCTGTGACCCAGTCAAGATGAAGCACACAATTCACCATCCCATCATGAACACCCATCTCAGTGCAGATGACCACATGCTCCTGCCTGACGTCTTCAGAAATAAAACAGACCTTGTGCCTGGAGCCACTGAGAGTCAGAGGTTGTTGGTACAACAACTGGTCCCATGTCTCCGACCAACAAATGGATGGTGCCCCCGCCTGTGGGACCCCAGACTTGCCCTCACCACGTGGGCACTGTAGACTTCCTCCATGGGACTCCATTGACCACTCCAATGGTCAATCCTGCCATGTCAGCCAGAGGCCCCAGTCTCAACCCTAGCAGGCCAGGGGAGCTCCCCTTCCCCACCACCTCCAAGTCAGCCTCTCCTCTGGGCCTCCCATCCTGTGCACAGCGGACACCCTGTCATCACCTCTGGCTCCTCCCCTCTCCCACATGCAAGGGACCCATCCCTCCATGTTAGCATCCACATGGCTGATGATTCCTCCTGCCTGTAGGGAGCTGACTCTGGGCCCAACATTGCTCTAAGTGTCATAAATGGTGTGTTTCACAACAGCTAGAGGTTGTCATCGTGGTGATGGCCATTTACAGATGCAGCAGCCATGACCCAGTGAGGCTGAGTGGCTTGCCCACGGTGACAGCCTCCATGCGTGCCAACCCTGACCTGGAACCAGACACCCTGGTCCAAGCCAAGAGGCTTCTGCTTCCTGGTCTGCACCTTCTGGGGAACAGCAATCACTCTGAGTTGGGGTCACCAAAGCCACAGAGTTCAGCTACATTCAGCTTGGTATCTTGCAAATTCTCTTACTCTCTCTCCTTGGTTCTCCTCTGCAACAGCAGAAACTTCTAGCAGTCCTGCTCTATAGACCTTCCCCTTCCCCTGCCATTGCCCTGCTGCCCACAGCTCTCTTGACTCTTTCTTCCAGAGCCAAGAACATTCCAGGCCCAGGGCTGGACCCAGTCTCCCACTGATGCCACCACAGCCTGCTTCTTTTCAGTGACACCTTGCAGCTCACTGAATTCAGCAGAAACTTTATACCCAAGAGCACACAGAAAATCAATTGTGATCATTCAGAAGCTATCTGGCCTCCACTGGCTACTATTCAAAAAAATACTGAAATAAGCAAATTCAAAACTGATTTGCTATTCATGGACCATCTACTATGCGCCAGACACATCCCTGTAACTTTTGCATCAATTACCTGGTTTAATCCTGACTGCCGTCCATTAGGCAGACAACATGGTTATCCACATTTAGCAGAAGGGAAAAATGAGATCCAGAGAAGCAACTTGCTGGACAGCACCCAGAGAATAAATGGCAGAGCTAGCTCCCAGCCCAGGTGTTACTCCAAGCCAATCCCCCAGCTCCCACATTGGCCCAGATTCTGTTGGGCCAACATCACCCAAAAGAAGCGCCTGTTGAAATGAGGAGAAAGGTGAGCCTCTGAGTTCACCCAGTTGACCCTGCGAAGCTGCCCCAGGGGATGGAGAGCTTCTGTGTTCCCTGCTTCTGCAAACCAGGCAGGAGCCAGGCCACCACGAGCACCTTCCCCTCTCTTGCCTGCTGTGTTTACAGCACACAGCCTCTGCTCATGGTGGATTGGGGACAGACCGGGCTCCTCTGGCTGCCCCTCTCCCCTGCAGAGTGGCTGACAGGCCCTGGTCTCCCCTTCATTTATAGCACTGCTATCTGCATTTCCCAAAATTCAGCACAGGTGAGTTCCCTTCTCTTTTCCCCTAATTCTTGCTTTTTAAGATAAATTCTGAGCAAGAGGTGCTTTACCAAGAAGGAATTACATGAATCGGTAGCCCCACTGAAGCTGAAACAAACTGATTGCCCCAGACGTGGGCAGTCTGTGTATCAGACCCACTTGGCCAAGGAGGAGGGATCCATTCTCATTTTGATGATTCGTTCATAAATTCATTCATCAAGCTATTCATGCATTTATCATCTATGCAGGACCTACTGGGCATGTGCATGTGCCTGGCAAGGAAAAATGGGCTTACGGAAACATAGCTGTAATTGTCATGTCTTTAAGACAGAAGGGTCAACATTTTAAGAATAATATCAAAGATTTTTCAAAATAATATTATCTTTTTCCATAGAAAATACACAAGTCTGTACAAATCTGAATGTCCTAGATCACTGATCACAATGGAGACTTGTTCTGTCTGAGGATCCTGGCAGTTCTGAGTTTAAGTGCCTGTTGCCTGGGAACTCTGGTTATGCACAGGCAAACTTCCTGAGCCTATGTTTCCAGGCCAAGGAAGCTAAGGGACAGTGTTGTCAGTGCATACTGCACAGTCCATCCCTGGATCTGGTGTCAGCTTTTCCTGTGACACCTCAAAGCTCTGGCCAACTCAGTGAAAAAAAAAGAAAAGAATCACACGTTTTGACTGAAGTGGCATCTATCACCAGCATCATCTAGATACCAAGTTATAAACTTGACTCTTTTTTTTTAATTCTAATTTGTTCACCATTTCAAAAACCAGGTATGTGATTAAAATATGCTGCCACCAGGTGGTGGTACCAGTGCCACATGTCATGCTCCAGTAAGTGAAGTCCACACTGTAACCATGTTTTGGTAGAGGTAGAAATTAATACATTTTTCTCATCGATTCAGGGGAAAATGGTATACGTGAACTTCTTCATTGTTAATCCTACATGTGACAAATATAATCTGAACACAAGTCTCAAAGGAGAGTTTCTTAACTGGTCTTGGATGCTTCTGAAAACTCGATAAAATTTGGGAGGATCTTCCTGGGAGAATGAACCCACATGCACACTCACAAAGTTACACATGCAACTTTGAAAAAGCATAGTACAGAGTGAAGATGCTTGCTTCAGAGAAAATACCTAGAAACTGATCTCACTGAGATGATTGCAGATTGAAGGGCTCTAATCACAGGGAAAAGGAGCCGGCAGCTATGAGCCACTGTGAGTTTCCTAAGAAGTCAAAATAAGCACACCTTGATTCTATTTTGTTGTTATAATATGTAAAGGTAAATTTAGAGGAGCGATATGTGTTTTATAGATGTGTATACAAAACATAAACATTTATATATTTTTGTCCTTAATCATAGAAAACATATTTTATATAATTTATTGTACATGATAATTTAATTCCACACAATAGTTATTTATCATGTAGCTGGACTGGTCACTGGGCTGGGTGCTGAATGCTCAGAGAATTAAGATACAATTTCTGCCCTCAAAAGACCCACAGCCTGGCAAAGGAAATGAGCAGACATATATACACATATAAGAACTATGATCTATCATGACAGGTGTTCACACAAAGGCACCATGGGAGCAGGAGAAAGAGAAATTTCCTCTATCTGATTTTGGGGGTGGCAGGGAGGAAAAGTTGCCATTTAAGCTGAGGAAAGTACAGTGTAACCTCATCTCCTACATGAAAGACATGATTCGAGGCAGGGAACTGCATAAGGGAAAGCTCTGCAGTGTCCAAGTTTACAGGCCCAGCCAGCACTCTGGGGTGGGGTCAGCAAAGCCGAAGCTTGCAGCTGAATCTCAGTGTGTGTTCTGCAAAATCTTTCTTTCTTTCTCCTTGGTTGTTCCCTACAGTGAACCTTCCTGCCAGTCCTATTCTGCAGAATTTTCCTTTCCGCCACACTCCAGGGATTATCCAGGGGGAAGAACTGTTAGGAGTGTGACCCATCTCATGTGCAAAGCCTCATTGTGTAAGGTAATTACATGGGATACCTTTTACACACCACATGAAAATCCTCCCACCCCCACCCACACCTCAGCCAGGGCCTCCCAGGCTCTGATCAGCTTTGCACAGCATCACCCAGCACCACCTGGGCTCCCAGCTCTGCTTACCTCTCACTTTCTGCCTTTGTCCTGGGGTCACCTGCAGGAGGCTGCTCAGGACCCCCAGGTGTGCAAGTCACCAAACACAGGACCTCCATTGGCCAGGACAGAAGCAGATAATAAATTCTCTTTCCTTTACTGTCCCAAGGGGACTGTGCTTAGATGCATTTCATACAGGGCCTCAGAAGGTCTCAAAGCATCCAGCACCAGCCACCCCAAGTGGCTGTCGATTGGGTAAGCCATCTGGCATCCCCATTCACTCCTTCCCTCCCTTTCTTTCTTCACTCCTGCTCGCCTGAGCCCTGGAACCCCTGCCCAAGGAAATGACCTGCACTTGAGGTTTTGTCCCTGGCTCTGCTGGGGTGCCCCATCCAAGACCACTGATAGCAAACCTGGAAGCTCTATAAAGCAGACCCTCAGGATATAATTTGGGGCTAGTCCCCTTGCTGATCCAGCAGACAGAGAAACCCCGTTGCCAGTGGCAATTGGGGAAGTAATAATACCTGGCCTCATTTGCCTAATCATCACCAAGAAGGGCACTGGAGCAGGGCTAGAGAGAGGTATGGGGAGGCATGGGGCTGAGGGGAAGGCTTTGCACTGGCAGCCATAACACCACAGAGGCTCCCCAGTCCAGTAGGTTAGGAGTCCCCACCTCCCAGCCATGAACCAGTACCAGTCTGTGGGCTGTTAGGAAGCAGGCCGGACAGAAGGAGGTGAGCAGCAGGCTGAGGGGCATTGCAATCCATGCCCCACCTAACCCTAACCCTAAACCTACCGTCAGATCAGTAGCGGTATTAGATTCTCATAGGAGCACGAACCCTATTGTGAGCTGTGCATTTGAGGGATCTTGGTCACCTGCTCCTTATGAGAATCTAATACCTGATGATCTGAGATGGCACAGTTTCATCCCAAAATGTTTCATCCCCCTACCCCAATCTGTGAAAAAATTGTCCTCCACAAAACCTGTCCCTGGTGCCAAAAAGTTTGGGGACCACTGACCCAGGGCATCTGATTCAGCATTTTTATTTGTTTGTTTTTTTTTATAATTTTTAATTGTATTTTAGGTTTTGGGGTACATGTGCAGAACATGCAAGATAGTTGTATAGGTACACACATGGCAGTGTGTTTTGCTGCCTTCTTCCCCTTCTCCCACATTTGGCATTTCTCCCCAGGTTATCCCTCCCCCGCTCCCCCACCACTGTCCCTCCTATATTCCCCCCAGTAGACCCCAGTGGGTAGTACTGCCTTCCCTGTGTCCATGTGTTCTCATTTTTCATGACCCGCCTATGAGTGAGAATATGCGGTATTTTATTTTATGTTCTTGTGTCAGTTTGCTGAGAATGATGTTCTCCAGATTCATCCATGTCCCTACAAAGGACATGAACTCATCATTTCTTATTGCTGCATAATATTCCATGGTGTATACGTGCCACATTTTCCCAGTCCAGTCTATCATCGATGGG
>CM052656.1:100492658-100552136 GCA_028533165.1 Leontopithecus rosalia
ATGGCTGCATAGTATTTTATGGTGTATGTGGAATTTTTTCCAATGTGGAATTTTACCACATTTTCTTTATTCAGTCTATCATTGATGGGCATTTGGGTTGATCCCATGTCCTTGCTATTATGAATAGTGCTGCAGTGAACATATGTGTGCATGTATCTTTGTAATAGAATGATTCATATTCCTTTAGGTATATACCCAGTAATGGGATTGCTGGGTCAAATGGCATTTCTCATTCTGGGTCTTTGAGGACTCATCATACCATTTTCCACAATGTTGACTAATTTACACTCCCACCAACAGTGTAAAAGCATTCCTATTTCTCTGCAACTTCACCAGCATCTGTTTTTTTCTTGACTTTTCAATAATCACCACTCTGACTAGTATGAGATGGTATCTCATCGTGGTTTTGATTTGCATTTCTCTAATGATCAGTGATGTTGAGCTTTTCTTTGTATGTTTGTTGGCTGCATGAACGTCTTCGTTTGAAAGTGTCTGTTCATGTCACTTTGCCCACTTTTCTTCTTTTTTTTTTTTAATAAATGTATCTACTAAAGGACATTTTGGTTGTTTTCAATTTCTGGCAACTATGAATAAAACTGTTATAAACATTCACATGCAGGTTTTCTGTGAGGATGTGAGTCTAACTCCATTGAAAAAATACCAAGAGGAGCAATTACTGAATATCTTGGTCCATTTAGTGTTACTGTGCCAGAATACCTGAAGCTGGGTAATTTTTTAAAGAGGTTTGTTTGGCTCACAATTCTGGTGGCTAGAATGTTCAAGATTAAACAGTAGTACCTGGTGAGGGCATCATGGGGCTTCAACACACAGAGAAAGCAGACAGGGAGATAGGGTGTGCAAAGGGATTATCTGGTGAGAGAGCAAAGCCAAGGAAACCAGACTCTTAAGAACAACCTGCTCCCTTGGAAATGAATCTATTCCTGTGAGAGTGGGGCTCACTCACCTCCATGGAAGGGTACTTATCTAGTCATGAGGGATCCACTCCAGTGACCACATTGCCACACCAGGGATCCAATTTCAACCTGCATTTTGGTGGGAACAACCCACATCCAAACCATAGCACTGGATCAGATCATCAGAATATGTTTTGTTTTGTAACCCACTGCCAAAGTGTCTTCCAAAAAAGTTGTGCCATTGTGCCTTCCCACCAGCAGCGAATGAGGTTGGGCTCCTATTGCCTCATTTAATGTTAAGAGCGCTTTAGACTTTGACCGTTCTGATACATGTGTAGTGGTATCTCACTGTTGCTTCCATTTTCATTTCCATGATGACACACAATGCAGAGATCTTTCCATATGTTCGTATGCCTATTTGCTGCCTGTCTTTTTCTATTGTGAAGTGCCTGTTAATACTTTTGGCCCATTTTAAAATTGTGTTGCTTGTTTTCTTATTGTTGAATTTTAAAAGTTCTTTCCATATTTTAGATCCTAGTCCTTTATCAGATGTGTCTTTTGCAAATATTTCCCCCCATCTGTGGTTTCTCTCCTCATTCTCTTGACAGTGTCTTTCACAGAGTAGAAGTTTTTTATTTTAATGAAGTCCAGTTTATCAATTCTTTCTTTCATGGATTGTGACTTTGATGTTATATCTGAAAGTCATATAGTGAAGTCTTCTAAGTTCTGTCCTATGTTATCTTCTAATGGATTCATACTTTGCATTTACATGGGGGTCTATGATCCATTTTGAATTAATGTTAATGAAGAATGTAAAGTCTGTGTCTAGATTCATTTCTTATGTAGACATTCAGTTGTTTCAATACCATTTGTTGAAAAGATTATCCTTTTCCCTTTAATTGCTTTTGTTCTTTTGTCAAAGATTCATTCAGGATAATTGGGTGGGTCTATTTCTGGGCTTTCTGTTCTGTTTCATTTATTTATTTGTCTACTATTCCACCAATACCACATGGTCTTGATTACTATAGCTCTGTAGTAAGTGCTGAAGTCAGGTAGTGTCAGTCCTCAACTTTGTTCTTCCTCAGTATTGTGTTAGCTATTGTGTGTTTTTTCCTTTCCATATAAACTTCAGAATCAGTTTGTTAACATCCAAAAAATAATTTTCTGGAGTTTTGATTGGTATTATATTGAGTTTATAGAAAAGTTTGGGATAGCTTGACAACATTGATTCTTCCTATCCATGAATATGGAATATCCCTTAACTCATTTAGTTATTCTGTAATATCTTTAATCAGATTTTGGCAGTTTCCCTCACATATTTATATATATTTTGTCATGTATATATCCAAATATTTTGGTTTTGGTTGCTAATGTAAATAGTAATGTGTCTTAAATCTCAAATTTCACTTGTTCATTGCTGATGTACAGAAAAGTGATTGACTTTTTATATTAATCTTGTATCCTGAAGCCTTTCTAGAATTTCTCATTAGTTCCAGTTTATTTGTCAGTTCTTCTACATTTTCTACTTATATGATAATTCCATCCAAAAATAAAGGCAGTTTTTTTTCCTTCCCAATCTATACAGCTTTTATTTCCTTTTGTTATCTTATTGCATTAGCTGAGATTTCAGCACAGCATTGAAAAGCACTGGTGAGAGGGAACATCCTTGCCTTCTTGCTGACTAGCATGCTTTCAGCAGGAATTTTCTCTTATATTTCCCTTTTTAAAATTAACTTGTTTTAATTAGTACTTTTGAGTGATGTACAATTTCAGAAATGCCTGTACTTGCAACTTATATAATTATATAGAGTGGAGACATCTGGTTTTGATTTTGAGGAAATAATAATATTTCATTTGAAAGAACTTGAAGCCTTTCATAGGTCCCATACCAGGACATTCCCTGGAAAGTAGAGCCAGTGTTGCAGTTTTACCACAAAGGATGACACCAGCATGACAACCTGAATCCCCCCAAGTCCAGGTCTTAGCTCCATCCCACTGAGACTCAGCCCCTCCCCACCACAGAGTCTCTGAGGACTACAGGAAAAGGAAGTACTGTCCTGTGCCCCATCTCTGTGCTGACACCCACCAGATACATGGATTTGGAAGTGCTTATTACAGCTGGAATATGGGGTATGGTATGTCCATATAATGGAATACTACTGAGCAAGAAAAAGAAATGAATGACCGACACAGGCAACAACATGGGTTAATCCCAAAAGCATCATGTTAGGTGAAAGAAGCCAGACACAAAAGACCACACACAATAGAATTCCATTTATAAGCAAGCCTTAAAAAGGCAGAATTACAGGTGATGCTAGAGCATTAAGGGAATAAAGGCAAAATTGCTCAGAAGCAGCTCGGGGATGCAGAACTGGCCTGTAGCTCGATTGTGGGGAGGGCTGCCTGGCTGTGCACTGTTGTTGGAACTCGTTGAATTGAACACTTTAAATTTGTGGATTTTATTAATGTAAATGTTACCTTAATAAGGCTGATTTAAAGATACTTTTCTTGGCCAGGTGCAATGGCTCACTCCTGTAATCCCAACATTTTGGAAGGCTGAGGTGGGTGGATCACTTAAGGTCAGGAGTTCAAAACCAGTCTGGTCAACACAGTGAAACCCCATCTCTACTAAAAACATGAAAAATTAGCTGGGCATGGTGGCATAAGCCTGTAATCCCAACTACTTGGGACATTGAGGCATGAGAATTGTTTGAACCTGGGAGGCAGAGGTTGCAGTGAGCCGAGACCATGCCACTGCAGTCCAGCCTGGGTGACAGAGCAAGACTCCATCTCAAAAATAAATAAATAAACAAACTTCTCTTGCCACTTGCAACTAAAAACCCTATGACGGTCCCCCATGACCTACCAGACAAAGTCAAGGCCTTACATGATCTGGTCCCTGGTTATCTCTTCAACCTCATCTCTGAGTGCAATTTCCTCAACCTCCTCTCTCCCCCAAATACCATACCCTATATTCCAGCTGTAACAAGCACTCCCAAATCCATGTTCTTGCTGCTTCTGTGTCCTCTATATACTAATTCCTTTGCATAGAATACTTTCCTTTTTATTCTTCCTCCATTGACTGGTAAACTCTCCTGTTCTTTAAGACCCAGACAGAAGTATTTTCAATGGGCACTAAGTAGGGTTTGCCAAGGGAATGATGCAAGGAAGCTGGATAGCTCTCACACCAGTTATCACTGCATTGCCAGAGTTCCTGCAGAGGCAATGTTAATTTGAGAAAAATGAAGCATACGGATTACAAAACATAAGATAATTATTAACAGGTCTTTATAGCTGCATGCAAAAAAGATGAAAGAACATTTATAGTTAGAACTAATAAGAAGGTTCAGCAAGGCTACCGGTCATAAGCTCAACACACAAAAATCAAAGCATTGTTACACATCAGCAATAACTAATTCAAAAATGTGATTCATAGAAGATTCCACTCACAATGGGAAAAGAAGAAAGAAACCATAAGGTATCTAAAACAAAATATCACATAACATAAGATGTCCAAAATATTGATGGAGAGAGTTATAAACATTATTCAAGGACATGAGTGAGGGGAGAAGCAAGTGAATGAGAAGACCTAAGTTTGTAAGGATGTCACCTCTCTTCAAGTTAATCTGTAAATTCAAAGCAATTCCAATCAAAATCCCAAAGAGATTATTTTTGTAGAGCTTGTAAGACACATTTTAAAATTCATATGAAAGTCCAAAAGTAGTCAAGAAATTCTGGAAAAGAAGAGGACAGCAGGAGGACTTTCCTTCTGAGATGAGCAAGGCTTCATACAAGCTCCGGGAATTCAGGTGCAGGTTTTCAGGGTCTGGGCTGAACAATTAGGCAAACAGGGCAAAAGAGAAAGCCCCAAAGACCTCTCTGTATTCATAGACACAGACCCATAGACCACACATCCACGTGCAGGGAGGACTTTTTCATATAATAGAGGAAGCATTGCGAGTCCAAGAAGAAAGAATGACTACTCAGTGTTTGCTAAATTAGGAAAATCATAGACCCTCATGTGACATATGGCAAAGTTTCTCCTCAAACAGCCTGCTCAACTTTTTATTCTTTAATTCCCAGTACCCCTCCCCTCTTTCTTCTCCTTTTCTTCTTTGTGACTTTACTACATTCCCAGGCGTGCCACAGCACCAGTGGTGTCATCAGCACCAGCTCACATTCCTTTCCTTATTTAGGACAAGACTGGGCCTCTAGTTTGCCACAGACAACCTCTTCCTCCCTCCCCTCTCTCCCGTTATGCATCCACCTTATCTAAGAAAGTTTAAATGTTTAGCCAGTCAAGTCTAGTTTAAATTGTGCTGTCCTACCACAGCCAATGGGGAAAGGATAAAAAGGAGTCCCATTAGGAATAAAAACTTCTACTCTGCTTTGTTCTAAGTGCTCTCATGACAGCCAAACCTGAAAGAAGCATCCTTTCCATGGAAAGTAAAACTGCCTTGCTAAGAAAACTCTGTGGGTGCTAGTTCTTCTTTGTGGCACTGAAGAAGCATTTATTTCAACACTTACTTCTCAACAAGAGCAAACTGTGACTTCTAAACAGATCAAAGATTGCACAGCAAAAAGAAATTAGAAAAGAAAAGTGCAAAAATATTCTAATGAAGTATGGTGGGGGGCAAGGGAGAAAAACAAAATCTTGAAGGAACGCATCACAAACATGACCATAACAAAATTTAAAACTTCGGTATACCAGCAAATTTAAAACAAATAACACACAGACTGGGAAAATTATTTGCAATTTATGTAACCTATAAATGAAGATCAGCTAGAAATCATGATCTTCTTACACATCTATAAGGAAAGACAAAGATCCCAATGATCTTTGGAGAATACGCACCAAGGTGCTCGTGAAGCTGTTCATGGAATAGACAGCCTGAATGTCCAACCAACCAAAACAGAACACTGGGAAAATGCAAATCAAACGTTTTACGCCCATCAGTTTGTCAGGAACTGAAGCAAGTGTCCACTCCCACTGATGGCTGGAAGGTGGGGTGGGAGGCTCCCAAGGCTGCTGCGGGGCAGGTGTGAATGGGTAAACTGTTCTGAGAGCATTTGGGGGTGCCTCTTGCTGGTGCCTTCTAAGGTGAAGAGGCAAGCTTCCCTTCCTGAAGGAAAAAGCCTCACCCACAGGCCTCTATGAGAAAAGGTGAGACAGACCCATGTATCACCACAACCTTGGGTTTGGAAGTGGTCACTAAGCCCAGTGCAGTCAAGGTGTGCCGAATGAGGCTTCCCTTCTGAAGGAAGGGGTCTCAATGGCTTTGTGGGCATAGTTTAAAATCATCACCCAGGGAAACTGCTCTTGTCCCCAATGAGAAGGAAGACATCAAACAGAGGCCTGGGGAAGGGCCCCACTTCCAGCTAAGCCCCAACAGTCCAGCTCTGGAGGCAGACACCTGGGCTCCCTGGCCCTTCCAGAAACCATGACACTGTCTATGAGACACCTTCTTTAACCCTGGGGTGATTTCATTGGTTTCTTTTAATCAGCTAATTTGAAGGCAAAAAAATCATGTTGCAAAATTTCTATTCCTGCAAAATGGGAGCAGATACAAGTTCTGTAAAGTTAGAAATTAAATGACTGTTTTCTCTGAGACATATGTTAAGCTAGTACCTCATTAATCTTCTTCCTGCTCTAAGATTGTAACAACCTGGCTAATAAATCTTTTAAGTCACCAAATCATTACTCTTTTATAATCTCCAATGCATGGGCTCCAGAGGGGTTCATCTTTCTTTAAGCATGCCGGGAGAGGCCGGGTCTGACAAGGCAAAGACAATACAGCTTGGAATGTGACATTCTGCAGGTGGTCAGCACTCAGGCAGCACCTTAGAGGCAGCTGGAAGACGACCTTAGCCACAAAGGGCCATGGAGTGGGGCTGGAGTGGTGCAGCACAGCATGTCAAAGGGACAAACAGAGGCAAGAAAGGAGAAAAGCACTCAGAGTGTTTCTTTCATAGAACATTGATCACATACATCCTGGGATTACAAAAGTGAACAATGCTTATTGGAGAAACCCCAAAGAATCAAGAGTCCAAAGAGGATGGCAAACGCCTCCCTCATCAAACCTAAAAGGTTATTTTGTTCCGGGATCAAATCAAGGGTCAGGCTGCTGTTTCTCTCTGCCCAAATAACAAGATGCAGATTAACTGGGGAGGAAGAGAGTGTTTCTTTCTGCAACCGGTTACAGGGAGAATGCCTGGATATTATCACCAGACCAACTCAAAATCGCACAGTTTTCCAAAGCTTGTATACCTTCTAAGCTGTATGTCTACATGTAAGTGTGCATTTGTCTAAAGACATAAGTGATTCACTTCTTCTATTCTATAACTAAGGTCTGAGTCCTGAAGACCTTTCTCTGGAGCCTCAGTAGTTTACTTACTCTCAATGGGTCCAGGTGCTGTGGTGATTGTCCTTGTTTCCTGCTAAATCATAATGGTTTGTGGAGTTCCTTTACACCCCAATAAACTTGCCTGTAGAGGCCTGGGAGTTTCTTCAGACCCACAGTAATACTTGTTTAATCCTAAATGGTCCTGTTAATAATTCATTCATGATTTTGTCATGCTTCAAGGCCAGGAGAGGCCTGGGCACAACTCTTGGTGAGCTTTTGTTACATCCCAGCCTTTGTATAAATACACTGGCTTGATCAGCTTTTACTGTTTAACCAAGCTACTTAGTCACTGCTGCGACAGCTGTCATGGAGGCCTGCGATAGTGAGACCTGGCATGCCACAACAGAGCACCTGCCTTCCAGTCCAGGGTTAGCAAACTGGCCTGGGGGCCAAGTCAGCCCACCTCCTGCTTGTCAATTTCCCTTAGCATATCCAGGCCCCTGAAGTCCCCCTGGCCTTGTTCCTTTGCCTGTGGTTCCCGGACACAGAGACTAAACCAGCCCACATTTACCCTGCCCTGTGGCTGGCTGCAGGGGCTTTCCGCCTGCCGCTGTTCTCAGGTCCATACCCAGCCTCTCCCACCCCTTCCATGGTAAACCATGAAGCTGTTGAACAAGCTTCTAAAATGAAAGCTGTTGAGTCAGACTCCACCCTTTGGATACCCACCAGTCCTTCCAGAAAGGCTTAGCACCATTTTGAATGTCTGCATGGTTAGCAGATCTTCTGAGAGGTCATACTAGTGTTTAACCAACTTCCTATTGTTAACATTTACAATGTTTTCAGTTCTCATTATCATTAACAGTCTTTTAAGTAACATCTTATACAAAAATTATTTCTGATACTGCCCACAGGATCAGTTTCTGGAAGTGACCCTATGGGTTAGAGGGTCTGAACCCTGTTTAAGTTTCTGACTGTGATACTGACACTTTGCCCTGGAGAGACACCATCACCGCCACGTGGCCGCAGCCTCTCTCTGTCCTGGAGAGTCTACTCTGTTCTCATGTCTGCTGAAGTCAAGCATTTCCTCATCATGTGTGTGTTTGTGTCTTTGACTCAAGCCGAGTTCAAGTCAAGCCCTTAAGAGCTGTAGAAAGTCAAGTGCAAGTTCTCAGTTCCTCCCTCCTCTCCATGACTGCACCCCTCCTTATCTCAGCTCCCTTATCTCTGACAGCCAGGAAACAGCCATCACCAAGGCTACCACTTAGAGGACACTCATTGTCACCTGCTCAGCTGTCACCAGGAGTCCCTGAAAGCCCGGGCTGAGGATCAGAGAAGTGAGTTCTGGGCAGGTCTGTCAGCCCCAAGCAGGGTCGCAGGTCTCTGAAGTCCATGTTTGCAACCACCCACACCACTTTGGACTTTTTTGTTATTATTAAGGGTAAAGGGAAACTTTCTGGCAAATTGTGCTGTCTAACCCACTTAAATTTAATAAGAATGCCAGGTACCTACAAGCCGCAAGTGGAATTCTCAGGGTATTCACTCCTCAGGTAATGAATCCTGAGGTTTCCACTCAGCCTGTATCTCCATTTACACAGAGCCCACATCCTGAAGGCTGCAGATAGAGATGTGAGTATCTCAGAGCAAAATGAAAGTCAATACAATTGCTCTGCAATCTTTATTTATATTCTAGAAACCTGCTTCTCATGGAAATGTGGAAAATGAACAGACACTGATTACATTGTCCATATGAATATTCATCAAATCACCTGGACTTTCATGTTAATTTCATTCCTTTTCCCATGGCTGTCTCTGAATAACAAAGCTTGTTCCTTCTCCAAAGAGAGGAGCTCAGTGCTGATTAGAAAACAAAAAGAGAAACTTGAGTTTGAAATTCTGTCAAAAAAAAAAAAAACAGGCCTTAAGGAAGAATGTCATCGGTTTCAGGGTCTCACTTGGCCTTCTAATGTGAGATTCACCTTCAAATTCACCCTAACTTAGTTACTCCACATGAGTGGAAACATACTGAAGGGTGCTGGGGCTATGACCTGTGACCAGGTGTGTGCTGGGCCAAGGGCACCCTTGAGGGCCAGAGGAGTGGTGGTGACAGGAGTGCGGGTCTCTTGCCCCATCTTTCACTCCCCAGTTCATTCTTTCACAGGGCACTGATTGGAGCTCAGTGTGCAGGAGACACACACTGTCCACATACACCCAGCAGTTCCTCAACAAAAGGAGTCCTGATCCCCTGAGCCCGGCAGGCCTCATACCTGCCCTGCACAGCAGGGATCCTGCCCTATCTACCAGATGGGAACCCCACACCCTGAAACCACTCTGCAATGACCACACCATGGACCCACACAGGAGGCAACACCGTCATGACACATATCCTTTTTGTAACCTTGTCTCAGGAAACCCAGTAACCACAGGAGCCTCCCCAGCACCTGTCCCCACTGAGGAACCAGACACCCCTGGAGCTGCCCCCACTCCACAAGATGTCTCTGCACCCCCAGCTGTAGTCAGCACTGATGGGCAAGGCAGCCATCGGGGACTGCAGGCCTGATGCTGGGATTGTCCCTGATTCCCAATTCTGAGCTTCTCTACCCTGCAGGTAGAGCTGGTGGTTGCTCATCCTGACTTGCCTTCCCCCACCCACATTTTATATCTTAAAATAACTGCAAAACTTCAAAGCTGGTGCCGGAGGCAGAACGCTTTGTGCAAACTGCCATGTGAGACCAAAGGGAAGTCTTAGCTCAGCCTCCTGCCCACAGAGACACTGAGCAAAGCTGGAGAGACATGGAAAACACAGGTATCCGCTGTTTTCCTTTGAAGGGCAATTTGTCCACAGGCCAAAGAGTGTGTTGGTTGCTGACCTAAGCCTGATGCTTTGAATCAATTGACCTTGCTATGGATGCTAACATGTCGGGCAGTCAGCACAGTCTTCGGTGTTCTCTGGCTGTGACACCACTGTCAAGGTTCTGCTTGGCCATCTCTGACACATGGGCTGGGCCTTCAGAGACGTGCCAACTTTCCAGACACAGCACAGACATGACCTGAGAAGCAGAGGCCTCGTGGCCTGCAGCTGCCCTGTATGTTTTCAAAATGACTCACAGCCCACAGCATCGGAGACAAGTTGCTTTGACAGCAAAGGGAAAGATGTCCAGACAAAGTGCTTCTGAGCAAGAGATGGACATTGACAGCAACCATTCAGCATTGATTTCTGCTTGCCTGAGATGTCTCAGAAGTCAGGGCGCGTATGACACTGCAGCCACAGAAGTGCCCAGCTTCAGTGGCCTGGTCTCCAAAACTGTCTTGGAAATTGAGAAAAGGGTGCTGTCACCTCTTCCAGAGTGGTCTGGCAAACCCACACGGGCAGGAGGAAGCTGGTGTAGCAGGCAGACAGAGGGCAGGGCCCTGCCACCTACCCTGTGTGAGCCGACACAATGAATGGAACTCTCCAGCCTCAGTTTCTCCACTGGTGAAACGGAGAACACAAATCCTAATGTACAGCCAATGGACCCTCCACCTCAGGCTCACCTCCCCACAACCAACGGACCTTCCACCCCAGGCTGACCTCCCTGCAGCCAATGGACCCTCCACCCCAGGCTCACCTGCCCTCAGCCAATGGACCTTTCACCCTAGGCTCACCTGCCCACAGCCACCAGACCCTCCACCCCAGGCTCACCTGCCCACAGCCAATGGCTGCTGCTGGGGTCTGTTTCAGTTGAACCCCCCAATGCACACTTGCAGCAAGGACTGGGGTGTAGGCAGCTTCTAGGGAGGTGGTGCAGGAAGTAGGAGTGAGGGCTGGTGGGTTTCCTGGGCAGGGGGAGGTTGTGCTGAGTGAGGGAAGGTAGGTTTCCTGGGCAGAGGGAAGTTGTGCTGAGTGAGGGCTGGTGGGTTTCCTGGGCAGGGGGACGTTGTGCTGAGTGAGGGCAGATGAGTTTCCTGGGCAAGGGGAGGTTGTGCTGAGTGAGAGCAGGTGGGTGTCTGGGCCAGGGGGAGGTTGTGCTGAGTGAGGGCATGTGGGTGTCTGGGCCAGGGGGAGGTTGTGCTGAGTGAGGGCAGGTGGGTTTCCTGGGCAGAGGGAAGTTGTGCTGAGTGAGGGCAGGTGGGTTTCCGGGCCAAGGGGAGGTTGTGCTGAGTGAGGGCAGATGGGTTTCTGAGGCAGAGGCTGTGCTGTGCAGTGGCTGCTGTACACCAAGGGACCAACTCCCCAGGGCTCTGAGGAGCATGCAGAACTCTCCCAGATGCCCCTGCTGATGGCAGCCAAGCGCTGGATCCCCTGTCTCCCCTGGCCATGTGGGGCCTTAGTCACCCAGACCTACCTGACTGAAGCAACTGGAAGTTGTGTGTCCAGTCATGCAACTGCAGGAGGATTCGGACACCATGGACCCTCAGCCTGCCTCTGGCAGCCTTGCCACTGAACCCCACAATAGTGTCAACCTCAGAGGGGAGCCATTGGCTCCAAAGACCCAGAGGAATCCCCTGGCCCAGGGTCTTCCTCCCACCCTGTCCAACGGATCCTCAGCAAAGCCTTCCGGGTACATGTGATAAGGTTCTGGGACCATTCAGACGGGTCCGGTGGCAGGGAGAGGCCACTCCAGCTCCTGATGGCTGAGGTTGGGGGCACACTGAGACCAGCAGGGACTTGGGGATCCTTCCAGGATGGAGGGAATGAAGACAGGCTATGGGAAGGCTGCACACCAGCAGAGGGGGTGGTGGGGAGACCCCACCTCTCAGCCCAGTCAGGGTATCATTGGGATTTCAGGAATGTGAGAACCCTCAAGGGAGAAGCGTTTTCAGCAAGGATGTGAGGCCCGAACACCTTTGGGATCCCTGAGGTTTGGGTCCCTCCAGCACTGTAGATCACCATCCACCTGTCAAGCTTATCACACGCCCTGCATGTGGCTGCTGAGTGACCAGTCAGCAGAGATGCAAGGATGGGCTCAGAGCAGGGCTGTGCTCCAGGGACCTGGCCAGTGGCTCTTGAGCAGGTGTGCCCTGTCCGGTGGGTGCCCAGGCCTCCTGACACCTTAGTGCCAGTCCCTCCTGGTTCTGAGGATAGGTGGCCTCACATACCGTATCAGAAGATGTGGTACTGCTCGTCTTCTGTTTGTTTAGAAAGGTGAGCTAGAAGTTGCAAAATGCCAAACAGTGGGTTTTATATTAAAATAAGTTGGAGCTGGGCTCTGTTGCAAGGGCATTGGGAAATTGTTGACAGCATCTTAACTGGAAAGTGTCTGAAACTTAGTGACAGAGTGGTTCACTGCTGGGACCAGTGCTCCAGCAGCCTGGCTCTTGGCATCTTGGGATCTTGGCATGAGGCTGGGCCACAGAGGAGGAATCTGGGGGGCAGAGGTGCTGAGGAGTGATCTGCAGTGGGGGCTGAGGAGTGATCTACAGTGAGGGCTGAGGAGTGATCTGCAGTGAGGGCTGAGGAGTGATCTGCAGTGGGGGCTGAGGAGTGATCTGGGGGCTGGGGGGCTGAGGAGTGATCTAGAGGCTGGGGGTGGCTGAGGAGTGATCTGGGGGTGGGGGCTCTGAGGAGTGATCTGCAGGAGGGGCTGAGGAGTGATCTTGGGGTTGGAGGGGCTGGCGGGTAGGGAGGTGAGGCCTGAGGGTCATCCCTCAGCACAGGTCCTGCCCCAGTGGCCCTCTGAGGGGTCTTACAGGGATCCAGGTGACCATGGGCTCTAACTCAAGACTGGACATGAGTTTCCCAGAAGATAGAAATGCTGCATAAACAACCACATGAGAACCCACAGTCAAGTAATATTTGTCACACATTTACATTTGTTTGTTTGGTTTTATTTTAAAATATCTTTTTTACATAGTGGAGGTTATTAGAATCTTAATTATAAGTAATTATTTCCAACTTAATCAAGACCCATATAATAATCATTCCCAGCTTTTTCAACACTCATGTAAGTAATACATTTAGTCTATTAAAGGTTTGGATGAAACAATTGCCTGGAGTTAAATCTCCAAATAATTTGAAAAGGCCAGGTCATTGTCCTTGATCTCCTTGAGACTGTGCCCTGTGTGGATGCTGCCAGCACTACCTAGGCTGCTTTGCGGAAGCCATGTCCAGACACACGGGCCCCACCTCCCAGGCAGCCCCGAGCACCTCCGCCAATGGCTATGTCCTACAGCACAGCCTGCTCTGCCCATGCATATGGCAGGTGGAAAGTGCCAGGCACAGCAGTCCACCCATGGCAATGGGAGTGGTGGGTAACGTCCCCAGCCCCCAACTCCTCAGGATGGAGAGGCCTTTCAGGGGCATGTACAGCCCTGTCTCAGGGTCCCCCAGCAGGATGGAGCCCCAGGTGCCCTCGCTGGGAGCCTACTACGTCCTGAACATCTGGTTGGCTGCATTCTCCCTAGCCCACAGTCCCACTGTTGTTTCCTGGAACCAGCTCCCAAAAAACGCACTAGCATCCGACTCCTTTTGCAGAACCTGCTCCTGTCTATTTCAGTGACCTTCCTTCAGGCATGTCCTGCTGCCCTGTACGCTCTGGCTTGTATCTGGAAATGGAGGCGTCATCTCATGTAGCAGCAAGATTGTGACTTAAGAAGAAGCAGCCTCAAAACAGAAAACGATGAAAAAGGCAAAAATTGCTCAAGGTTAACCCTTGTCTCCTTCTTCAGAGAGTTAGAAATTGATGTTGGAAATAGATGCTAGGTGCCTCCAAGAAAAATCAGCCCTGAGACAAAGGTCTTTCAGCAACACAGTTTTTACTTCCTGGACTGCTGGAAGGTACCCTCACTAGCCATCATCCCACAAAAGTACAATGAATAAAGGAAAGCAGACAAATTTATCCATTATGCATTTGGGGTTGTCCTTACTGCTGTGTCTGATCTCTGTTGGCTGGAACCAGGACTCACAATCTAAACTAAAACCCGTTAGGCTAACAACTTAAAACTTTCTAAACAGGTAAAAGCAATGGAGAGCTGGGACATGTCTGTGAGCATGTCCAGCACAGATATCTTGGTTAAGTACAAGGACATAGAATGTACTAGGTGCCTGTAATCATGGCAAGTCTAACAGCTACATAGGATAGGGCTTAACAAAGTTATTAGCACACTTATTCTTTAACAAGAAAGGAAACTTTAAAGAAGAACTTTTCTACTTCCCACAAGAGAAATCCCACCTCTCACCTCTGACCCAGGACAGGTGAGATGACAGAGCCACCTCTGAGAAGGTGACATGGGTGGCAGCTGCTCAGAATGTGAGAACAGAGACAGGCAGGTGTTGTCCTCCTCCTGGGATTGGCTCACAGAGAGGGTCTTTGCTGACACATTTTCCATTTTCAAGATAAATCAATGGAAGAAATCTGAAGTTCCCTCTGTGTTTGCTACCTAGATGTCACGGCAACCTTTGCCTCCACTTCACGCACACCCACTCTTCCCTTCAAACAAATGGTGTAAAATGAGCTTTGCTGTTTCTTTGTAGACAGATTAGATCATGTAGCTGATCATGTTGCTCCTTCTGCTTGGGCTACTAGGAAGCACATTATCATTCTTGAAAGGTCCTCTGCATCCTACATATCTGCAATCTTACTTCCTCTGGGATAAAAATAGTTTCTCTGTGCCATTTTATTTCTATTTGTCATTATGCTTTTCCACTTCTATGCATTATTTTAAGACACTTCAGATATTTTGGAGATGAGTAGAGTGTGGCTACCTACACATGTACACACAAACACTGAGCAGACACTCACAGGCACAAAAATGCCACATCCAGACCTGAAGTCATAGGATCTGAGTTCTTGATGTGATTACAAAGATGTAAAGAAGGAACTAGCAAAACCAGCAAACAGTCAATCAGTGTTCTGAATATATAAGGAAGGCACAAACCAGTAAGGAAAAGACAAATTACCCCATGGGGAAAAGGTGAAGACTCAGAGTCCTTTCACCACAGAGGAGACAAGAATGGCCAGCAGACCTGTGCAAAGCTGCCTAGCCTCTTATGTAATCGGGAGACAGAATATTAAAACCGAAATGAGAGATCATTCCACAGCATCAGGCTGGCAACGTTTAAAAGTCAGCAAATCCCAGGCACAGATGAGGGCTGGGAGTCACTGCCGGCCCTATTTACAAGGTGCACAGTACCTTCCCCACCCCCTTCAAGGAGCACACACAAGTGCTGGGCCCTGAGTTTCCCCGCTAAGCCATGTCAGCAGAAGCGTGGTCAGCAACTTCTTCAGTAAAGGGCCAGGATGTTGCTTTATGCTTTTGGGTCCCTGCGGTCTCCACCACACCTAGGGATTGGCAATGTGAAGTGGGTGGGTTGGTGTGACCTCTCTCCAACTACATGTATTGCCCAGAAGCAGGTGGGGCATCATTTGCTGGCCCATGCTGCAGAGACACTTGTGCATGTGAACATCAGGCAAATGGCCACAGTAGCCACAGGCTAGAGGCAGCCCCCTCACCACCACCCAAGTGACCTGGCATGGTCCTGCATGGGGCCAGGGGAGCCTGGCAATGCCCTCACCAGGGATGAAGCTCAGAACCCAGCATCACACACACACAATACACTCAATACACACATGCACTCTCACACACACACACACACACACACACACACACACACACACACAGTGCCAGCAACAAACAGAGGAGAACCATTCACTCATTAGAGAAACATGGAGATGCCACAGACTGCACAGAGAAACACAGAAGAATCATGAGGAAGCTGGAGTTAGCGTTTCTTTGGGGGTGAGAGGAGCGTTGGGGAGGAGGAGCTACCAAGGGGGAAGCCCCGGTGGCCTCACCTCCCCAGTGTTCTCTTCTCAGGCCAAGCGGTAGCCACATGGGGCATCAGTTTATTATTTTTCTTTAGGTGAACCTGCACATTTCCACACTATCTCCCTAATTGATATATTTTATAATTTATTTTTAATTTCAGAAGGAACATTATTTTTAATTTCAGAAGGAACAAGGATGAAGAAGAGCCCCAGGCATCCACAGGAAGTGCCCCCTAATTCCAAGATGGGAGGTGGGTGGTCGAGATGAGTGAGCACGTGGAGACAAGTGAGCAGGGTCCAGGAGCACCAGGAGGCATCAGGAGGGGTCCGGGCAGCTGCAGGCCTGGGAGGCACCAGGGAGGGGCATCCACTGATGTCACAGGCATGAGGGTTACCCACAAGAAAGGGCCCAGAGAGCCCGTGGGGTAGGGGGTCCCTCAGGGCAGATGGGGCAGCAACACCCAGGGAGAGACAGAGGATACACCAACAGGTAGGAGTGGCTGCTGGCCCAGCCCCTAAAAACAGGTCTTGGAACCCGGAGCCAGCCCTGCTCTCCACGGCCCTGCCATTCTGCTGCACCAGCTCCTGAACTTCCACTTATCTTCAAAACACAAGTGGAAACAGTTCCTAAGGCTGGTGTGATTACTGGGATGCAGCACTAAGCTGGTGATGTGTTCCAAGTGCCCCACAGAGCGCCCAGACCCCGAAGGTGTCCAGCTGGCACGTGCGCCACTACTGCCTCACTCACAGATCATTGCTGGCTGCAGCTCGGGTTCTCTGGGAAGCAGGTGCTATGGTAGAGTCAGGTCCCTAGACGTGTGTGGGGAAGTTCCCTGGAAGGGAGGGAAGAATGCAGTCAGCAGAGGGAGGAGAGGAGCTGAGCCAAAAACCCTGACAGCAGCTGGTCACCCCCAGAGCTCTTGAGGTGACAGGGCCACCACCCCCAGAGTCATCCCACTTTGGCCCAAAGTAGGCAGACCTGCACACCACGCCCGAGGGAGGGTGTCTCCCATATACCCACTGCACACCCACACCCAGGACAGGTCCTTCCTTGAGGGGGACCATGTGTGGGGGTATCACTGAGTCCCACATTGCTGCCCTGTTAGAATCACCCAGTCCCACAGGAGCAGGGAAGAGCTCAGACGTAAATGGAAGGACTGATCCACTGGGCATTTTCCATCCCTGGTGATTAAGGGAAAAGATAAAGTGGCTCAACATTGAGGTGGAGGCCTTGGGAGCAAGAGGAATTTTCACTGGGTGAGAAACATTCCAAAGACACAAAACGGAGGTAGGAACACACTGAGGACATTTCTCGGGGCTACAGGCTGGCAAAGATGGATGGTGATGATCAGAAAGATGGATGGATGGTGTGATTAGGAACACTGAAAGTTTAAGGCAGATGGATGCAGCTCGAATTAGTCTCAGCTGGAGCAGGGCCTGGACACAGTCGGTGGCATCACTCCGAGCTCACAGACAAGTGGTCAGGAGTGGCCTGTTGACACGTCCGATGGTCCAGGACCTGCAGCCTCTGAGACTGCTCATGGTCCAGACAGAGCTATGCCTGATGCTTCCTGCCAGCACAATCTTGTGCTCACTCATGCTCTCTCTCTGTCTCTCTGTTTTTAATAAAGGACATTTTCACAGAGAGTGGTTCCTTCACAGGAGTGTCACATAAATCATCCTCTTACCTGGTGCTCCTCACTGCCAGGTGTGGGATCTCCCATAGTCCTGGGTGTGCAAGGCAGACACAAACACACCTGGTCAGAGGTGCAGGGAATGTGGTTGGGCGTTATGCAGGAAAAGACCAGCCAAGCTGCAAAAACCCCCAAATCCCAGAGGAATTCAGCTCTTAACATCCGGGGGAGTTTTCTCATCCAGCGAAAATTCCTTTCTGGATATCAGCCCTTAATGGTGACGCTCTCACTTGTACAAATCTTCATCAGGTGACATTCAGGACCCTTGTGTCCATGTGGTGACTCAGAGATTGAGGGGGTTGGAGACAGAGTGTGGGTATGTGGGGGAGTGTGTCTGACACAGGGAAGGATGGTGTGTCTACAAGTTCAACTGCATGAGTGTGTTTATGCACAAGTGTGCCTGAGTGTGTGCTATGTGTGCATTTGGGAAAAGGAAATCTGCAGATTGGAGGGAAAGGGGGAAAAGCGGAGTTTTCCTTGTGGATGAATGAGTTATAAAGCTGATGCTGCTTCTACACAACACCCCTGCTGATAAAGTCAGAATCTGTCAAAAAGGTGTTTTCTGTTAGGAACAGAGCAGCTTTTCCATTGTGTAATTCAGTGGGAAAAGACCCAAATCCTACATGTTCAACAGATGCACAATTGATCCATGCATTGATTCATGTTGTCCACACTGATGCACATTTTGCAGATGGGCTGGTGGAGGCTGCTCATTTCCCATGCTGCACCCTCTGCTCTGAAGCTTAGGAAACCAAGCCAAGCACCTGGCCAGGCCCTTCCCACCCCTCCCCGAGGGGCTCAGGCCAGGCCAGCAGGAAGCAAGGGAGCAAGGGGCATGGGAAGAGGGAAGGTAAGCAAGACAGAGGGAAGCCCCCCAGTGAGGCATTGGCTGCCCTCGGCCAAGTACTCTGACCGTGGAGGACAATGGACTCCCCCTGCCTCGGGTGTCTCTGGCCGCTCTGCTCCCCCAAAGTGTGGAGGGAGAGTGAAGTGGCTTTCTTGCTGCATGTCCCTCTGGTGTGTGGAGGGGGTCGTCCCTCCCTTTACTTGTTTACTCACCTCTCATCTGCTGGAGTGTGCAGAGAGGATGCTGTCTCCCCAACAGAATGTGTGTCTAGTGGAAGAAACCACCCTCAAAGTCCATGAATTAATTGCTTTGTTGGATAGAAATAAGCAAAGAGCTGAAGTAGAGAATGACCAGAATGATGACTTCAGGAAAGGTCTCACATGGGCATTCAGGCAGGAACTCCAAGGATGCACAGGCACAGGCCAGGTAAACTGTGGCAGGAACAGCATGCAGGCAGAGGGAATAGCATATGCAAAGCCACAGAGGGAAAGAGGTTGGTGCAGAGCCCAATGTGGGAGTGAATGAGCCAGGGAGCATGGCCCAGGTGCCTGGAGGCCCCAATGCCCTCCGGTGTGAACCCGGCTGACCCCACTCAGGTACTTGGTCACATGGCCTCCCTACCATCCTTTCCGAGAACTCTGGTGTGAAGGCAGTGGCAGTGAAGACAGCCCCTTCCATTCCCTCTGGAGAATGCAGTGTGTAGGGATTGAACACAGCTAGGCTAATTCACATGCAGATGCCATATGTGAGGAGTCTGGGACTGGGCCACAGGAGAGTTCCTGAGAACTCGGGTTGCTGTATGACATTTCACACACGCATCACAACCACAGGAACACTGCAGGGGTCAGCTGCTTGCATGCCCAGGTCCCCAGACTGCCATGACGTACCTGGCCCTCCCGTCTGCATGGTCGACTGAGGTCCTTCAAAGGAACAACATCCTGACACCAGGCCAAGAAGAGGCAGGACTGTCCCGGCAGGTTACATTTTGAATTAAAACCTCCTGCAGCACCAGCTCAGGAGACACCACCCAAAGGCTTGTCAATCTCGGCCTTCTGGAGCCAGATCCAGGTCAAAACAGTGACCACATGGTCCAGGAGTCCCGGCTGGCAGGTTCTCCCTTTCAACCAGCTTTTCACCAAAGAGGGTCCAGTCCTCTAAAAACAAAAACCACTAGACCTCGGAGCCGCTCACCACAGAGACTTGCAGCCCTTTTACCATCAAACATGTGCCTGGCTTCCACACTGTCCTCTGCACGGCCCAGCTCTCTCTCAGGCCACATGGTGTCACAGCAGGGGCTCATGGTAAAGCCACTGTGACTGCACGGCCCCCCTGGAGGGTATGGGGCAAAGGGGCAGACCGATCATGACCAACCCCAGGGTCTGCAGGCCCAGCCCACCAGGCAGCCCTGCCTCTGCATGTGGGGCTACTCAGGTTTCCCCAGAAGCAACCTGCGTAAAAGGACTGTGATGGGCTCACTGCAGGGGTGGCTGTGGTCTTGAGGGGCAGGGTGCAGGTCTACATCGTGGAACTACTGTGTACTTGACTGTGGCGGTGGTTACATGACTGTGCACTTGTGACAAAATGTGCAGAATGCACATAAAAGTGGATAAATCGCATGAGTGGTGAAATCGCATCCAGGGTTCCCTGGATGTCACCAGGCCAACTTCCTGGCCATGACCCTGTACTGTAGGGAGGTGGGATGCTCCAGGAGGGAACTGGGTGAAGGCCTCACAAGGTCTCTCCATATCATTTCTTACAACTGCATGTAAATCTACAATTATGTCCAAATAAAAAGTTTTGTAAAAGGGCCCCATGCAGTGGCTCATACCTGTAATGCCAGCTACTCTGGAGGCTGAGGAGGGAGGATCACTTGAGCCCAGGAGGTCCAGGCTGCAGTCAGCCATAATCACAGCACTGCACTCCAGCCTGGGTGATGGAATGAGACCATCTCAAAAAAAAAAGGTTAAGAATTTTTTAATTTATTTTTATTTGCATAGGTTTTGGGGGAACAGGGGGTGTTTGGTTACATGTTTAAATTATTCAGTGGTTATTTGTGAGATTTTGGTGCACCCATCACCTGAGCAGAATACACTGAACCTGATTTGTAGTCTTTTATCTCTCACCCCTTCCCACCTTTTCTCCCTGAGTCCCCAAGGTCCATTGCATCATTCTTATGCCTTTGTGTCCTCACATAGCTCCCACTTATAAGTGAGAATATACGATGTTTGGTGTTCCATTCCTGAGTTACTTCACTTCGGATAACAGTCTCCAATCCCATCCAGGTTGCTGGGAATGCCATTAATTTTTTTTTAAATCTCTAGATTGCAAAGATTTCAATCAATGTATTCCTAATTAAATATGTTTTCCAAAGAGCCTGGCTGGACAGCATCACAAGGAAGGCATGCACCTCACAGTCCTTCTACCTGCCTCATTTTCCATGGACAGGAAAAGGATTTACGTGGTCTGCCTCCAAAGTGATGATTCCTGATGGACCTGAGGACCCAGCCTGTGATCCTTGGAATAACACCCCCACAAAAGTGTCCATGTCTCAACCCTGAAATGCAGGAATATGTTATGTTATGTGAAAAGAGGGTTTTGCACAGGTGATTACATTGAGGGTTTTGAGACAGAAAGAGTCCCTGGGTTTGCTAAATGGGTCCTTGGCACTGCAAGGTCCCTGACGCCAGGGAGGCAGGAGGGTCAGGGCAGGGGAGAGGCTGGCCTTGAAGATGTGGGGAGCCACTATGAGCCAAGGCATGAGGTGGCCTATGGAAGCCAGAGAAAGTGAGGAAATGTGTCCTCCTGGAGCCTCCGGAAGGAACCTACCTGCCGATACCTCGATTTTAGCCCAGTGAGCCCCATTTCAGACTTCTGACTTCCAGAACCATGAAAGAACAAATGTGTGTTGTTTTAAGTTTGTGATCATTTGTTATAGCAGTAAAAGGCAGCCAGTACATTCACATTACTCCATTATTTAAAAGACTCCTTTCTGACGCTTTTTAAGTGGTTCATGTTAGCAGTCAGAACACTGGGAATTACCTGAGGCCATTTTGCTCATAGTTCACGAGATGTTTTTTTTTTTTCCCCTAGCCACAATTATGTCACTGTTTAGGCTAAAATATAATTTTACCATGCTAATCAATATTCTAAGGTGGTAGATTAATCTTTGTAAGTTTCATAGTAGCAGGCAGGTCAGAGGGATGAAAGTCATTGAAATCAAGTTATTTATGCAGATATATGAAACCAAATGAATTTCATGACAGCAATACTAGAGCTAGAGACTTGGGCAGCATGGGGCGTTCGGAAGCTCGGGAAGTGAGCCAGCAGCACCACCCCCCTTGGGGATGGCAGGTGAGACTGGGGGAGGGGTCAAAGATGTTCCCCAAACACATCATATGCCCTGGGCCAGGGAATTGGTGGCTCCTACCTACAGTAAGCACAGAGGGAAACCTTGTGTCCCCAAAAAAGGAAAAAAAGTTAAGAAAAGACAATCTAGGTCACAAAGATTTGAAAATTAGACAAGAATCAATCAATATTTCTGACTTCTCCCCATCTAGATAAAGTCACCAGGTTGGGAGTAGCTACTTGGACATTCCGCAAGTGGAAACACGCAGAGCAGAGCTGCCATGTTCTCAGTTCACAAGTGGAAATATCCACAGCAGAGCCGCTGTGTTCTCAGTCCATAAGTGGAAATATCCACAGCAGAACTGCCATGTTCTCAGTCCATCTATGCAGTCTCTTAGGGCTTCTTTCGGAGTTGAAAGTCATGATGCTTGAATAAGACTTCCCAAAAAAGTCTGCGAAGTTGTTCTTTCCACCAGACTTGAAGGACTGGATGGGAGCATTCTACAGCTTTAGACATGTTCCATATTTTGCTGGAGACAGACAGGGTGGCGATGGTGTGCACAGGAGCATGTCTGCCCACTATGCCTGTTTCTAGCATCCAGGGAGCCCCTTTTCCAGGCAGCAGAGGGGGCAGGGACTGGGGCCAGGACTCAGGATGAAAAAAACATGGCCCCTGCTCTCGAGGCCTCCTACAGAGAGGAGACCAAATGCCAGGGCATGAAGCCCAAAGAAATTCACGATGGAGGAAAGTCTGAGCTACAAGGGACACAGCCACCCCCACAGATGGTCAGCAGGGATGAGGTCACCCTTCCCAGAGCCAGGACAGCTGGGGCCATCAGGTCAGAGAAGGGAAGGTGGGGGTCTAAAAAAATCCTTCCAGCTCAGGCCCACCTGCTGTCACAGGGCCCAGAAGTGACAAGAAATGACAAGGGGTCTGTCGTGGCCAGAGGCGTGACAGCCAGGTGCTGGAGAGGAACCTGGAGCATCCATGCAGAGCCCGCAGACCCCAACCAGGTCTTCCCAGGAATGAGGGGCAGCGAAGTGGATCCAGAAGCTCAAAGCTGCACAGAAACAGACCCTCTCCACCCAGACTTCCAAGTTTATTTGAATCTCCATTTCCCTTAATAAAAAGACAGAGCTCAGGGCCCCTCCAAATCAACCCTCATAAATCTTCCTCTTAGGCCCTGCCAGAAGGGAAGATCAGGCTTCAGGCTGAGGCAAATGAAGGCAGCTCATAAATGGTGATCCAGAGACTGCTGTGTGCTGGAGAGAGTGGGGCAGCAGGTGGGACCCCCAGGGCGAGGCCAGTGTGGTGCCTGAGCCGGCAATGGCTCATATCACACAGGTGGTGGGGGGCAGTGGAGTGGAGCCCAGGAGAACTCCCAAATAGGAATCCACCTGCACCCCCACAGGAGACGCAGCCCCAGGAGAGGAGCCACCTGCACTGCTGGGCAGGGCAGGAGCTGAAGGAGTCAAGCCCTACATTGTTCTGCTCCCTCCCTTTCTCCCCACCAAGCCTAACAGGGCAACTGAGGCCTTGGCTGTGATGGCTTCAGCCCAGACAGCTCAGCCTCCAGGGCAAAGAGGGGAGCAGAGAACCCTCAGGCCATGCATGGACAGTGGTCAGAGTGGTGTCTTCCTGGGGAGCTCCTCGATAGCAGCAGAGGCATATGGCCCGCAGGTGCCATCTGTCACTTGCACCCAAAGGACTGCCTAGGAAGTGAGAGTGTGCACAGCAGAGACCTGTGCGGCCAAAGGAAGCCCAAGATGACAGTGAGGACGCCTTGCGGAGGAAGAATCATGAGGAGGGTGCTTCCTGCCCAGGGCTCTGGCAGTGCTCAGAGGGTGACCTGGGAGGCAGCATGTGTTTTAGCTGCCAAGTCCTCTTCCTGGGGCTGGTGAGGAAGGGATTCCCCCCACCAAGGCTCCAGGGATGGCCAGACACAGGGTGCCCAGCACGGGACACAAAAGGGGGCAGCAGTTTCTCAGTCCCACATGCTCACCACCCAGGGGAGGAAAGCTCAGGCCACCCAGGGTTGTGGGGAGGACACTCTCAGGGCAGAATGCACCACAGGACTTTGAGGTGGATGGCTACAAACAAGAGGATGGTACCTGCGGGCCCCTGCAGAGGGATGGCTGAGCTGGTTTGAATCATTCTGTGGGCCAGGAGGGATCCAGAGACTTTACTCAGGGATGACAGGATGGATTGTGTGGCTGAGGGCCCCTGTCCTCAGGAGCAGAGGGGGAGGGTAGTCAGCAGTGAAACCACCCCCACCCCCATGTCCCCATACACCAAGGCAGCACATACAGCATCAGGGGCCTTCACTTACCCCCGTTCCTCCTTGGTCTCTTCCTTCGGCAGCTTTCCCACCTTTCCTAGACCACCTCCACCATCAGACCCCACCCATGGACCACGTGCCAGGTTTTCAGTCCCACTCCACAAGCTTCAGGGACACAGTGGATCAGACTGACTCAGCTGACCTAAAGCCCCTCCAGGGTAGCCTCTGTGCATTTTGCCCACTTTCTCCAGACACATTCCAGGGGGAAAAGAGAAACAGAATGTTAATGACACCCGAAAAACCAAACCAAACCATGAACAAACCGTGGGTGCTGTGATGACATCAGCATGCCAAACATTAGAAAACAGTTGTGTTCTTCACCCCGTGCTCGACAACAGAATTCAGGTTAATGGCATATGTGCACACTTGGGGCTGGAATGCTTGCAAGAAGATTCCACCTGTCGCTTTGGGGCCCATATTCTCCCAAAGTCCAATTACAAGGCAGCCCTGAAGTGCGAAGGGAGCACCAGCTGCATCCCTTTGTACCTGCCAGGAATGTTGTTAGGACACCTCCTCCAGCACTGGCTCTGCCTGTGACTCTGACGGGAGCAGAGACCCTGAGTCCTCAGAGCTGGTGGGAACTTGCAACTATTCCATTGGAACTTGCAGTCCCTTGAGTGTTTTAATCATTTGAAGCCCATATCTTTTGAAATGTCTGAATGTGTTCTCTGAAAGAATAAATTCTGTTCTCCAAATGGTAGAAAGTAGTCACAAAAGTAGTTTAAGCTAAATAACTAAAAAATGCATTCCACTAATGAAGTCATTGAACTTAACACCTTTTTGGTTCCATTTTTAAATGAGTAGGGATTTTTTTTATCAGTGGGAAAACATGAATGATGCCTCAGAGCCTGCCAGCCCTCTGTCGGCTTCCTAGGCTGAGTCAGCTTGGTGTTCCAGTCCTCTCCCCAGCTGACTGGCCCCCTCAAATAAGTAAGAACAGGTCTGATCCTAAAGCAAATGCAGAACATTGATCTCGGAGCTGGTGGAATGGAGGGTTTTCTTAAAGATGTTTCTTTGCACATCCCTGATGACCACTTTGAGAGCCAAGTTGCTCCCAAATAAAAATGTCCACTGACTCAGAGGGAGCTTGGCTGGGAAGCTGGGCCCACTTGGGGCATCACCAGGCTCTGCTGCAGCCTCTCCCGATGGCTCTGCAGACAGGGCTCCCAGCCCCCGCCTGTGCCAGCCTCCATGGCATGTTCTGGGGACATCTGTTGCCCTCCCAGCATAGCGGCCCAGCTCCAGGAATGGCAGCCCAGCTTGAGGAATGCACGGGTGTGGCTGCCTTTTCCCACTCACTGAGCATCCACAATGCTGGAGGCATGGCTCTAAGGAGCAGGCCCCGATGCTCTATGTGCACCATCCCTCCTGCCCCTGCTCGTCTGCCAGAGTAGGAGGGAAGGGCAACCTCTCCCCTGCATTCACCTGCCAGACACATGAGCTCCCAGGCCCATGGGTTTCCTCAACTGCAGCGGGAGGAGACAGACTCCCCCAAGACACAGGCTTCTTCCCACATCTCGTGTTCCTTTTACAGATGCAAGTTCTGCTTACTAACAAGTAAACTTCCCATCAGTTCCATTCTTGCATGACTTACAAAAGTTTTTCCCACAGCAGTAGCTGAATTCTGCCTAGTCCAGGAATATATGTTTGCATTTAAGCTGTAACCAGGGCCGGAGTACGGAAATGCACTTGGAGGTGAGTGATGAAGTCGGGGACGTATTTAGCCTAAAATTACCTGCAATGCTTATTGCCTTTCATCAAAATCCTGTGTGACATGTCTGCACAAAAGCCACACACAGATGTTTATGCAGCCCTTTTCATGACTGCTAAAGCTTGGAAGCAAATGAGATGTCTTTCAGTAGGTGAACTGATAAATAGACTTGGTAGATCCCAATATTGGAAAATTACTCCACACTAACAATGAGCTATCTGCCTGTGGCTCACCCCTGTAATTCCAACACTTTGGAAGGCCGAGGCAGGAGGATTGCTTGAGCCCAGGAGTTCAAGACCAGCTTGGACAACAGGGTGAGACCCCACCTCTAACCAAAAAAAAAAAAATCAGCTGGGTGTGATGGCATACACCTGTATTCCCAGCTACATGGGAGGCTGAGGTGGGAGGATCACTTGAGCCCAGGAATTCGGGGCTGCAGTGAGCTACAGTTGTGCCACTGCACTCTGGCCTGGGCAACAGCAAGATCCTATATCTAAAAATAAGTAAAAAAATAAATGAGATATCAAGCTATGAAAATGCATGGAAGAACCTTAAATGCATACTACTAAGCAAAAGAAGCTGATCTGAAATGGCTACAGACTAGGATTTCAATGCCATGACATTCTCGAAAAGGCAACATCACAGTAATAAATACAAAAAAATCAATGGGTTCTGGGGGCTGAGGGGAGAGAGAGATGATAGTTGAAGCAGAGAGGATTTGGGGGCCATGGACAGTGCTCTGTGCAGTGGACACATTTGTCCACACCCACAGAATGCCCAAGGGCAAGAGTGGACCCCACTGTTAACTGTGGACTGTGGGTGAGGCTGGGTCAATGTGAGTTTATAGTTACAGCCCCCTGTGGTCAGGGATGTTGACGAGGCCAGGCTATGCATCTGTGCAGCAGGACCTGTGTAGGAAATCGCTGTGCCAGCCTCTCAGTTTCACCATGAACCTTAAACTGCCCTAAAAATAAAGTCTATGTAGACAATAATCCCATTGGAGAGATCAGGGGTGATGTCCTGTGGCGATGTCCCACCCTCTCACCTGGTGGCTACTGGTTCACAAACATGGACTGTAAGTTCACCTGGGAACCCACAGCCACAAACCCACATGTGCCAGAGCATGGAATTATTTTATTTTCCTAATTTAAGTCACGTCCAGCTGAGAGCCCCACCCTACCAGGCTGGCTAGAGTCAACCTCAGCCATTATCAGGGATTCCCCATCTGCTGTCCCACAAATGAGAGTGGATGGAAACTCCCACCCAGCCTCCTCCCAGCAGGTGCCCCAGAGAGGCCCACTGTCAGAGCGTGAATGACCCTGGGAAGCCTGTGGCTCTGGGATGCCACACCAGCCCTGCCCCAGCTTCCCCATGCCCCATGGAAGGTGGCAGCCATGGCCCAGATTGGTCACACATCCATCCTCACCTTCTCCTGAGTGCCGAAGGCTCCAGGTGTCTGGCGAGCAAGCCAGCGGCTTCAGGGTGGGTGTGGCCTCCCTGGTGTGTCAGTTTCCTGTGAGGAGAAACACACATTTAGCACATGGCCAGCAACCCACTCCTGGGTATTCCCTCTGGAGAAGTGAGGACCAGTGTTCCCAAGAAACTGCACAGGAGCTCACAGCAGCACAGCTCGTGACAGCCGAAGAGGAAGCAACCCAAAGTCCCTCCCCAGGTGAGCGGATGCAAAAACAGGTTCCTCTGTGTGAGGATGCTACTGGCAATCAAAGGGAACCTCTGTAGACGTGCATCACCTCGGATGGACCTGGAAGCCGGTGCGTGGAGGGAGACCCTGCAGAGTGTCGTTTACGCAACATTCTCAAAAACACCAAGTTGTAGCATAGAAAACATGGTGGTGCTGTCCTGCACGGGCTCAGGACAGGGCAAGTTGGGTTTTTTGAGGCTTTTCAAAGAAGGGAGGTTTGTGCTGTATCCCGAATCTACACAGGTGCCGACATTCAAAGAAGTACCCACCAAAAAACAGAGGCCAATTTCGCTGTCTGCTGATTTCAAGTATAAAATGTTAAAAAAGCAACTAGAGACCTTTTATATTTTACCAACAAAACATAAAGCTTTTTTTAAAAAAAGTGACTTGCAATAAAAGATTAGGGAAGAGACTATCCCATGCCCAAGACTGCTGCTATGGGGTCAATCCCGCTCTGTTTCCTCTCACAGCTGCAGATGACCTTATGCCTCCCCAGGCTCCACGTAGCTTCCTCCACCCCATGGGGGAGGAGCCCCAACATCAGCCCGTCTCAGAAGAGGGCCTGGGCTTCAGGCCACCTGGCCCCCTGTTCCCACCACAGGCCTGACACCCATCATCCACTAGGCACACTTCCTTTCTGACCTATCCTGGAGTCCCCAGAGGATGCCCAGCCCTACCAGCCACACAGACCAGACTCACTTTCTCATGGACAAACCTCGAATCTTCCTGTGCAGCACACAGCTGTGTTAACAAACAGCACCACAAGACCACGTGTCTGTGTTAGGTGGGAATCATCCTGCAGAGAAGATTCCCATCAGAAAAGTTGCAACCTATGGCAAACATGAATTGTTCTTAGAAACTGGGACCACAGCGATCCCAACATCCTGGTGGCAGAATTTGCAGTAGGTCAAACATCACCAACCTGAGTGCACCACAGGAGATGTGGGCCACATACGGTGTGTCGCCTGCCCTGGGACGTGACACAGCCAGTGAAATGAGTGAGGCAGAGCCATAGATGGGTCTCAGACATAGCACGGGTGCTGAGAGACACAGATGGCACGCACGGGTCTCAGACCCAGCGCAGGCGCTGAGTGAAAGAAGCCAGCTGTAGGGTGGTTGGCATATAAACTTCAGAAAAATGAGAAACAAATCTCCATGCTGTTTATAAATCCATACACATTATTTAAAGTGTTTTACCCATGCATGGGAATAACTGGGTCCTAACTCCAAATGCTGAGCTCCTCTGCAGAGAGGGAGGGTAGGCTTTGTGGGGACTTCAGGGTTGCTGGCCAGGCTCCACTTTGATGCCCAGCCTTGGGCATGGAGGTGTCTGGCACATTATTCCCTGTTTTTATTGCTTTAAATATTTCATAAGTTAAAAGAGCAAAGAGCCAGGCGCGGTGGCTCAAGCCTGTAATCCCAGCACTTTGGGAGGCCGAGGTGGGTGGATCATGAGGTCAAAAGATCGAGACCATCCTGGTGAACAAGATGAAACCCCGCCTCTACTCAAAATACAAAAAGTAGCTGGGCATGGTGGCACGCACCTGTAATCCCAGCTACTCGGGAGGCTGAGGCAGGAGAATTGCCTGAACCCAGGAGGCGGAGGTTGCCGTGAGCTGAGATCGTGCCATTGCACTCCAGCCTGGGTAACAAGAGCGAAACTCCATCTCAAAAAAAACAAAAGAGCAAAGAGTAGAACAACATAAATAATACACTACCGTTTGCCCATCTTAGCAAAAAGGATATCCACACATAAAAATATATTTACATGTGTCTGGAACTTGAGGCAGGCAGCAGGGCTGGGGCAGGCCCATGAACGTGAATGAAGGCAGTCTCACTGTTCACTGGCATCCTCTGACGCTGCTCAGACTTGTGATACTGTGGGCATACATCATATATTCCATATTTCAAAGATTTAGATATTTTTAAAAGAATATTCTAAAGGCAGGGAAGCGCTTAGATATTTTTAAAGAATATTCTAAAGGCAGGTACGCTCTCACTTGCCTCTGTGTGCCAGGTATCACATCTCCAGGGTGGCACAGCCAGGGGTCCCAAGTGGGGGTCCCCACTCAGCCCACCTCTTCCTCACCCCCCACAGCATCAGCGACCCTGGGGAGCCTGGGGCTCCTGCTTCCGCCCTGCCCAGGCATTCAGGACGTGCTCCTGGGTGGCCTCTTCTCTCCTTCCTAGGATTCTGAATGCGCTGCCTCCAGCTGCCATGACAGCACCACAGATGGGGTGGCTTAAACAACAGGACTTTATGTCCTCACAGCCCTGGAGACTGAGGTTCCAGATCAAGATTCGGGCAAGGCTGGGGCCTCCCAGGGCCTGTGGACATCATCTCCTCCCTGTGTCCTCACAGGGTCTTTTCTTCATGCATGCCTGGGGCCTCATCTTCTCTTCTTACAGGGATACCAGTCCGATGGAATTAGGACCCTGTCTGCCAACCTTTCACCTCCCCCACCATGTTGTGGAAGTAGGTGAGACTCCACCTACTTCCAAGTGCAGTCTCACTCGGGTGTGGGGGCAGGAGTTCCACCTAAAAATTTGGAGGGACTCTTTTCAGCCCATGAGAGATTCCACCCACAGCCCCTTTCTGACCCAAAGTGCTGTCTGAGCAAACTCACCCACTCCCAGAGCTCCAGGTAGCCCAAATGCAAATGACTCTTCTCCTGAGTCCCAGACCTGGGACCCTCTGGAGAGTTTCAACTGAGTGTTTGAGGCATCAGCTCCCAGAAGCCACCCTCTCCCCATCGAGCTGTTCTTTCCAGTGGCCCCTGCCTTGGCAACCATTCCTGGGCAGCCCGGGCTGAACTTGATCCTCCTGGCCCCTCCCCACACACCTTCCTGGAGCCTCCACATCTGTCTTCCTATCACCCCATGGCTTGTTACCCTCTGACTTCAGTGTTGTGTCCCTAAAACTGTGGGTTTCAGGGGCCAATCCAGAGAGCAGAAGCCAGCTGAGCTATTCTAACAGAGTGAATTTAACACAGGGAATTGGCTCAACAGTGTCAGAGAGCTGAAGGCAGATGCACACTACAGGGAGCAGCTTCTGACCCAGCAACTGGAAAATAAAGGAGAGGTTGAGGCTGCTGGAACCCTTGGACATGTCCTCAGAGGGTCATCCCTAAAGAGTCAGATCTGGCTCCCGGGGAGGGTCTTGGCAGGACTATGCTGGTGGGTATCTCCAAAGGGATGGTGGGATCCCATGGCACTGCCAAAGAGGAGCCACCTCTGGGTGACACCAATGCAACAGGCAGAAGGAAGGGGCCACCCCTGTCCCCACCCCCACCACAGCCCAGTCTCCCTGCTGCACCCGAGACAGAGCCTGCAGGCAGGGCAAGTCTGCACCCACTGTCCTCCCTGGGGACACTCTTCCTCACTCCCTTAGACTGTCCCTGCACACTTCAATGCTGTCACTCATCCCTCCTCACCATGTGAGTCCTCCTCCAACATGCCCGTGGATATCTGTCGAATGTCTGTCCCACATGCATTTGTGAGTCCAGGTTCTCAAAAGCCAGGGCAGCCAAGACCAGACATGCAAGAGGCACATCTGAGGGAGAGGCCAGTGGGCAGCCAGGCCAGAGCTCAGGTCTCACCAATGTGAAGGGTCGCAGGAAGTGTGGAGGCTGCTGGGGGAGTTCGTGCCACTGCACTCCAGCCTGGGCAACAAGAGAGAAACTCTGCCTCAAAAAAAAATAGTAAAATTATGTGGGCATGGTGATACATGCCTGTAATCCTAGCTACTCTTGAGGCTAAGGCAGGACTGCTTTAACCGGGGAGGTGGAGGTTGCAGTGAGCTGAGATCACACCACTGCACTCCAAGCCAAGAGAGTGAGACTCCATCTCAGAAAAAAAAAAAAAATTTCCGCATTCTCTGTTTTGCAGAAGTTTGGATGGCAGGTAGGATACATCTCACAGAGAAGCTCTGTAAGCACACCATGCTTTCTGCATAAAGGAAAAAACCCTCTTTCATCTGATCTTGGCAATCTCCTGAGAAAGGTTCCGTAAAGAGAGATGAGAGCCGCAGCCCCTGAAGGCCACCTAAGATTGAAATGGCAATTCTGAAAGCCTTCCTGTGAAGCAAGGAAAGAGTGCAGAACCTGATACCCCCCCTCCCCCACCCAGGAAGAAATAAATAGATATATACACATGTATCATCCTTTACAAACAGGAGGCCTCATTGTTAGTGCCAAAAGGGCCATAGTTAGAGATTCTGTACTTGAAAGTTTTTTATTGATAATTGATTGGGTGATTACTTTTGGCTTTGCCCACTCAGTACACTATTTACTTTGTGTACAGCATAATCGATCTTGTAAACAGAGCACATTTAAACATAATTTGGCAGCAGTGATGCTTTATTTGATGCTGTCCTCTGAAGGATACTCACGCAGCCTTAGCTAAAGCCAGACAAAGCCCTGGTGAGTCGGGCCTGTCTACCAACAGCAACCTCATCTCCTTTCCTCTGAGGGGAAGGAATATTAACCCAAAGGACTGTGTGCCAAAGGCAAATCATCCCTGGCAGACCAAGTCCGAATCACAGTGGGGCACCCAGGGCCCCAGTTCAGCAGCACATGCAGTTGGGGTCCATGGGACACCTGCCAGTGCCAGCCCATGGCAGGAGGTAAGAGCTCCATTCCAAAGTAAACCATGCATCTGAGAGGTCAGCTGATACACCCCAGGCTGAGTGGGGATGACTCCCGCCACCCTCAACCCATCAGCACCCAGTGACATGCCCTTCCAGAAAGCGGGTCCCAGCCTCTGGGGTCCCCTGTGTCAGGTCAGTCTGATACATGATCAGGCTGAGACCTCAGCCATGGAGGGCAGAGTCGGGGAGAAGTTCCTGCCAAGTCTTACCCCAGGGAACCCACCATTCCTCCAAGGCCAATTCAGTACCACACTTTCTTTTGCAAACACATGAAAGGGTGGCCCAGGACTGGGATTTGCAGGGAAGCAGTACCCCCCTACAAGACACTGATCCTGGAACATCTCAGCCCATGGGACCCACATATGTCCCTGTGCCTAGACTGCCATCTGTACCAGGTAACCCCAGAGTCTCAGGTCCTCCAGGCTCTTGGTCCAGGCTACCATCTGTACCAGGTGATCCCGGGCCTCCAGTTCTTGAGGCTCTTGGTCCAGGCTGCCAACTGTACCAGGTCACCCTGGGATCTCAGGCCCTCCAGGCTCTTGGCCCAGGCTGACAACTGTACCAGCTGACCCCAGGGTCTTAGGTCCTCCAGATTTTGGAGGAAACTGCGTGTCCCTGCAGTGTCTCCAGGGGCTCCTGGTGAGACAGGGCCATGTGCTCATGCCATCTCTCTCTAATGCTCTTTCTCCCTCAACGGGTAACTGGCCCCTGCATCTCACCATGGGCTCTTTGCTGCCCATGCTCCAATGCAAATGAGCCACTTGCCCCTTTTCCTCCACCTGTGGAGGGCCTGGGAGTACAGCAGGAGGCAGCCCCAGAAGTGGAAGCCACAGCCAGTCAAATGGGAGTCCCTGGGGCTGTGGGAGTCTCAGGCACTGAGTCTCTTTCCAGTTCTCCCAGCCACCCCCTCATTTTTCCCTTCTCTCCATGTCCCAGCAACCCCCTCACACTGACCCCCGCAGGGGGACTGAAATTCGCTTCTCTCATTTAGTTGTAGACTAACTTAGCCTAGCTCACTCAGTGCCTCCTCCACTTTGCAAATTACACCACCAGCTTCCCCAGTTCTGAAGACTTTGGCCTTGGCCTCAGCCACCTGCCTTCACCCCAGGGTCTCTAGCCTGCAGATGGCTTGCCATGAGACTTCTCAGCCTCTAGAATCATGGGAGCCAAACCCTCCTCTAAATCCCCATCCTATACCTGCATCAATCTATATCTATAGCATCTCCTATTCATTCTGTCTCTCAAGAACCTTAATACAGAGTCATTTAAGGAGGAAAAGATCATGTTTCTTGGCAATGATGATGGAATAACTGGGCATCTACATACAGAAGAGTGAGCCCTGCTCCTTACTACACACCGTCTATAAAACTCAACTCAAAATGGTCTATAGACCTACATGTCATGATCAGCCATAAACCTTCAAGAAAATTGTAGTATATTCATATACAATAAAATATCGTTTAGAAATTAAAAGAAATGAACTTCTGATAAAGCACAACACAGATAAATCCCTTCCAATTATGTTAAGTGAAACAGTGTGGCACAAAAGAATCCATACCACGTGGTCTCAAGTATACAGAATTCTAAAGCAGGCAACACAACACGCAGATGAGGGCTGCCTGGCGTCAGGAACTGGAGGAGGGAATTGACTGCAAACAGCTTTTGGAAATGGTGGGAATATTCTTTACATTGATTGTGGTAGTAGTTATGCAAATCCAGAAATTTGTCAAAATGTATTAAACAATAAATAGCAAGTAGGTGAACTTTTGGTATGTAAATTTTACCTCTGTAAAGCTGATTTTAACAAAATAAAAATTTAAAAATTAGTGTAAAAAGAAAGAAAAAACTCCATGCTAAAGAGAATGTGTAGGTGTCCATATCCAGCAAGACAACAAATTAGGAACCCTTATTTTTTACCTTCTGAAAACAATTTTAAATGCTGGAACATACTGAAAACAGCTTTAAATGCATTAATGAACTGGCAAGAAAGTAAGAGATTCTCAAAGACCAAAACCCATGTAAAAGCAATTATCAATGTAAATAAATAAAACAAGGCCAAATTTTTATTAAGAAGCTCACCTTCCATCCTGGCCTCAAAAAAAAAAAATTGGCACAGGAAGTACTAGCCACAGCAATCAAGCAAGAGAAAGAAATAAAAGGCATCAAACTAGAAAAAGAAGTCAAACTCTCTCTCTTTGCTAATGATATGATTCTATGCCTGGAAAATCCTAAAGATTTCACCAAAAGGCTATTAAAACTGATAAACTAGTTTAGTAAAATTTCAGGATACAAAATCAATGTGCAAAAATCAGTAGCATTTCTATGCACCAATAATGTCGAGACTGAGACATTCATATCAAGGTTAGGTTCATATCAAGAACACAATTTACAATAGAAACAAAGAAAATGAAATACCAAGGAATACAGGTAACCAAGGAGGTGAAAGATCTCTACAAATAAAACTACAAAGCACTGCTGAAAGAAATCAGAAACAACACAAGTAAATGGAAAAACATTTCATCTTCATGGACTGGAAGAATCAATATTGTTGAAATGGACATACTGCCCAAAGCATTTTATAGATTAATGCTATTCATATCAAACTACCAATGTTATTCTTCACATAATTTTTTTTAATTTATGCTAAAATTTACATGGAACCAAAAACAGAGCCCAAATAACCAAAGCAAACCTAAGCAAAAAGGACAAAGCTGGAGGCCTCACGTTACTTGACTTCAAACCATACTCTAAGGATATAGTAACCAAAACAACATGGTACCAGTACAAAAACAGACACATAAACCAATGGAACAGAAAAGAAAACCATAAATAAGCCTCACACCTACAACTATACAATCTTTGACAAGGTTGACAAAAATAGGCAATGGGGAAAGGACTCCGTATTCAATAAATGGTGCTGGGGAAACTGGTTAGCCATATGCAGAAGAGTAAAACTGGACCCATACGTTTCATCATATACAAAAATAGCTCAAGGTAGATTAAAGATTTACGTGTAAGACTTCAAACTATAAAAATTCTTAAAGAAAACCTAGGAAATACCCTTCCTGACTTTGGCCTTAGCAAAGAATTTTTACTAAACCCCCAATAACAATTGAAACAAAAACAAAAATTGACAGTGGGACCTAATTAACTAAAGAGCATCTGCACAACAAAATAAAATATCAGTACACTAAACAGACACCTACAGAATGAAGGACAATATTGGCAAAGTATGCAACTGACAAAGGTCTAATGTCCATAATCCACAGGGAACTTAAACAAATCAACAAGCGAAAAACAACTCCACTTACAAATGGGTGAAAGGCATAAACAGACACTTCTCAAAAGAAAACATACAAGCAGCGAACAAACATTAAAAATGCTCATCATCATTGATCATCAGAGAAATGCAAATCAAAACGACAATGAGAAATTATCTCAAACCAGTCAGAATGGTGATTATTGAAAAGTCAAACAAATAACAGCTGATGGCGAGGCTGTGGAGAAAGGGGAAAACTTATACACTGTTGGAGGGAGTGTAAGTTAGTCCAGCCACTGTGGAAGTCAGTTCAAAGAACTTAAAACAGAGCTGCCATTTGACCCAGCAGTCCTGTTACTGGGTATATACTCAAAGGAAAATAGATCATTATACCAAAAAGACACACACTCTTGTATGTCCATCAGCATGCTATTCACAATAGCAAAGCCAAAGAATCAACCTAGGTATCCATCAATTGTGGATTGAATAAAGAAAATGTGGTAGGTATACACTAAGGAATACTATGCAGTCACAAAAAAGAATGAAATCGTGTCCCTTAAAGCAACATGGATGGAGTTTGAGGCTGTAATCCTAAGTGAGTTAACACAGGGACAGAAAAACAAGTAACACAAGTTCTCACTTATCAGTGGGAGCTAAACACTGAGCACCATGGACATAAATATTGGTATAACAGACACTGCAAACTACTCAGTGGGGAAAGGAGTGATGGGAGAATGGTGGAAAAACTACCTACTGGGTGCTATGCTCACTAACAGTGCGATATTACCATGTAACAGACCTGCGCATGGACCCCCATATCTAAAATAAAACTTGAGAGAGGCCGGGTGTGGTGGCTCATACCTGTAATCCCAGCACTTTGGGAGGCCAAGACGGGTGGATCACCAGAGGTCAGGAGTTCGAGACCAGCCTGGACAACATGGTGAAACGCCGTCCCTACTAAAAATACAAAAATTAGCCAGATGTGGTGGCACTTGCCTGTAATCTCAGCTACTCAAGAGGCTGAGGTAGGAGAATTGCCTGAATCCGGGAGGCAGAGGTTGCAGTGAGCCAAGATCATGCTACTGTACTCCAGCCTGGGCAACAGAGAGAAAAAAAAGCTGAGAGAAAAAAATTTGCCACATAAACTTCAAAACCTAGGAGCTTACAGTCAAAACTTACAAATCCACAAAGATATAAGTTACCAGGAACAAGATTCGGTAAAAAAAATAGAACAATCAATCATACAAATATTTCAGAATTGATTTATGGTTGTTCCTGCCCTTCCCGACACCTCTGCAGTGCCCCTGGCCATGGCCGGGGGCCTCGTGGGTGACCTCTGCTTTATGCTCAGCCCTGGGAAGCCCCTAGTGCTCCACAGGTGCACTGCCCGGCTCCAGCCCTGGCACAGGCCGGGCACACTGCTGCTCAGAGCAGCCTGGCCCCCGTGCGCCCTTGTGAGCAAGAGACATGCTTGACAGTTTTACCAACTCCATGACAGGTGACACGATATGAATACATAGTATCGACTGAGAGAGCACCGCTAGGAAGAAACCATTCGAGGCATGAGCCTTCAGAATGAGGGTTGGGTGCTCACAGTCTGACAGGCAAGATGGGCATGTTTAGGTCTTGAGGAGTAGAAGGAGGAGTCAGGGCCACCCACCCTGGATGAACCACAGAGTCCTCGGAAGACTCAGGACGCAGTCTTTGGAAGCACTGGAGGCCACGCCCAACATGAGAATGTCCCTCTCCCAGTTCTTGGGCACACCCTGTCCCTGGGCTGCCTGTCCAATACCTCCGTGCGTCCCTGCTCCCCACAGCAGGTTGTGGCTGGGATTCTACCCAGCAAGGTCCAAATGCACTTTCAGGCATGAACCCTGGGTCCCCACACCAGTGACAGCAAAATGCAAGTAACTCAAATGAGGCCAAAAGACCTGCAGCCTCAGATATAGCATAAGCTGCAGCAGGGCAATGAGAGGAAGCATGGCCATTCTTTGGAATTAAGTGGGGCCTCACCATGCAAGTCGAGTTGCCGAGACCCCTGTGGATTCCACAGGCTCCGATTCTAAATGTACATCCTAGCATCTGTGCAAAATGCAACTCCGCAGGCAGGACAGGCCAGCTTCAGGGGTGGGCGTGTAAACCCTCTTTAGTATGTAAATATCATACATCTGTTTGCAAACTGCAGTATGTTATTTGCATGTGTGTCCATCAAATAAAAAATAAAGAATATACAGTGAGAGTTTCTTTATTATGAAGTGAGTTCATAGAGCAAGAAAGAATAGCAGCTTTCTGCTTTCAAAGGTACCAGTTCACTATGAGAAAATGGAGATGAAAGAGGCACTACACATAGAAAGGAATAACCAGTACCAGCCATAAAAAAAAGAAAAAAAAAGAAAAAAAAAAAGAAAATGGAGATATATGTTGTTTATTCTTTCTGCCAAGGCTTAGCTGGTAGCCAGCCCTTACTGGCTGATGCAGACATCTGTTAAAATTTGGGCTTTAGCAGATGCTGCATGCCGCAGGTGCCCCTGAAAACAAAATCATTCATCCCCAGCTGGACAGAAGGAGGTCTGCTCCGAGTAAAGCCGTGGTCCACAGTGAGGTGACCCAGCTGGAATGGGGTAGGAGGGGGCACAGGGCTGCCCACAGGAGTCTCACTCTGGAGAGAGACCACCATGCCCACAGCAGGTGCCTTGGGTATGGGACCACAGGCCACCAGTCTTGTAGACAGCCTCCCCACTGTCAGCAGCTCTCAAACTTTATACTTTTAAAAATTAGTTCATTAGTTCAACCATTGTGGCAATTCCTCAAGGATCTAGAACTAGAAATACCTTTTGACTCAGCAATCCCATTATTGGGTATATACCCAAAGGATTATAAATCATTCTACTATAATGACATATGCACAGATATGTTTATTGCAGCACTGTTCATGATAGAAAAGACTTGGAACCAATCCAAATCCTCATCAATAATAACTGGATAGAGAAAATGTGTCCTATGTACACCATGGAATACTATGAAGCCATAACAAAGGATAACTTCATGTCTTTTGCAGGGACACATACCCGTATGGCAGCATCCACACTGCCGCCAGGAGCCAGCAGTGGCTGGGCTGCCCAGCAGAGCTCCCCTGTGTCTGGTAAGGACCCCCTGTGTCTCGTAAGGACCCCCTGTGTCTGATAAGAATCTCTTGTGTCTCATAAGGACCCCTGTGTCTGGTAAGGACTCCCTGTGTCTGGTAAGGACCCCCCGTGTCTCATAAGGACCCCTGTGTCTGGTAAGGACCCCCTGTGTCTGGTAAGGACCCCCTGTGTCTCATAGGGATTCCCTGTGTCTGGAAAGAATCTCTTGTGTCTTATAAGGACCCCCTGTGTTTGGTAAGGAACTCCTGTGTTTGTGCTGTATCTGAAAGCATCTCAGCCATCCCACTTCCTCTGCAAGCAGAGTTCTTAGCTGGCACCCCTTACATGGATGAGAAGACAGAAACGCAGGGCGAGAAGCAGCAGGCTTGCCCTGAGGCCAGGCTCACGTGTACACAGGACACAGAACCACATGCAGGTATTCAGAGAAAATGCCCCCCATGCCCCCCAGGTCACAAACAGCCATTTATGAGGGGAGCATGCATCTCATGGCTGCCAGATGCTGCTCCCACTCACGCAAACCAACAGGAGACATCTGAAGTATTTAAGGCCAACACAGGTGGTGTAAGTTACTTTAACAAAATATTTATTTTGTTTACATATATCACCATGACAAATCCATTCTCTGCAAGGTGAGGAGTTTCAGAATATTGCAATTGAACCGGAAAGAGCTCCCCATCCCCAAACTCCAACCCCCAGATCCCCCACCCCCAGGGTCTCCCACCCCCCCACCAGGCTCCCCACCCACTGGGCTCTGAGCTTCAGCCTCTGCAGCACTGGGAAACAAGACCACTGAAGCCGGCTCCTGGGTGGGCCCTCTTCATCAACACACAGCCCACCCCAAATGCTGAACTTAGACCCCAAATGGGGAGGAGTGGCCTGAGTGTCGTCTCCACTGCTTCTCATTGTTTCTAACAGGTTTCTCCACCTCTGGCTTCCCTCGACATCAGACTGCACTCAAGAACGCCCCCTCATTGAGCAATTTCTGACAGATTTCTCCTCTGTGCAGGGATGGCATTTGAATATCTGTAAGGGCCAACTTTCTGAGCAGAAGTCAAGAAGCCACTGTGAGAAGCCACCCTCACATTGCAATCCCCAGGCCTGCCTTCCAGGTGTCCCCTCCCGGATCCATGCTCCCAGGAAGCTCAGCTGCCATCAGGGAAGGCTGAGCCATTCCTCTCCACCTAGGCGACTTTAGCAGCAGGGGTTAGAAACCAAGTGACCCTGCACAGGGCAGGTGCCCAGGCACCAGTTGAGTGAGTGAGGCTAGGGGACAGCATGGTGAAGGGGAGGGGCTGTGGCTTGCTGGAGCACCGGCTCTGACCCAGGTAGGTAGGATCCTGCACGGGCTGCTTCCAGCTGCCCATTCTCCACTGTCCACAGCCCCTCAAGGATCATGGCCTGAATGACAGGGTGGGAAGGGCCTGGTTCACTTTTGCCTCCTCCCTGGTGGGAGCAGGCAAGGTTACCTGGGCCCAGGTAAGGTTGTCCTATAAAGCTGTGTATGTACAAACCCGACTTCTCTAACCCACCTGAAGAGGGTTATGGACACACCTTGTTTCATTATACTTCCACATGCTCTACTTCACAGACACCGAATTTTTACCAATTAGAACTCCGTGGCAACCCCGCCCCCAGCAAGTCTGTCGGTGCCATTTTCTCAACAGCAGTGTCCACTTCATGTCTCCGGGTCACATTTTGGTATTTTTGCAAATATTTCAACCTTTCATTATTATCATATCTGTTAGTCAGTCTGTGATCAGTCATCTGCAGTGATCCTATTATCATTGTTTTGAGGCACTGTGAACTGCAGCCATATCAGATCAATATCCTGTGTGTTCTGACTGCTCCATTGACTGGCCATTCCCCATGCCTCTCCCACTTCTCAGGTCCTCCTATCCCCTGGGACACAGCAATACTGAAATTAGGCCAATTAATAACCCTACAATGGCCTCTAAGTGCTCAAATGAAAGGAAGAGGTGTCCATCTCTCACTTTAAATCAAAAGCTAGAAATGATTAGGCTTAGTGAGGAAAACCAAGGCGGCCTGAAAGCTCGGCCCCTTGTGCCAGACAGTGAGCAAAACTGTGAACACCGTGAAAGAGCTCTCGAAGGAAACAGAAAGCGCCCCTCCAGTGAACACAGGAGCGACAAGAAAACAGAACAGCCTCATCGCTGACATGGAGGAAATTTGAGTGGTCTGGATAGAAGTTCAGAGCATCCACAACATTCCTGAAGCCAAAGCCTGATCCAGAGCAACACTGTCAGTCTCTCCAATGCTCTGAAGGCTGAGAGAGGTGAGGAAGCTGCAGAAGAAAAGTTTGAAGCTTGCAGAGGTTGGTGCATGGGGTTTAAATGCAGAAGCTGACTCCATAATGTAAAAGTGCAAGGTGAAGGAGCAAGTGCTGATGGAGAAGCCATGTACAGTTGTCCAAAAGACTGAGCTAAGAGCATTGATGAAGGAGGCCACAGTAGACAAGAGATTTACACTGCAGATGAAACCGCTTTGTATTGGAAGAAGAGGCCATCTAGGACTTTCATGGCTAGAGAGAAGTCAATGCCTAACTTCACCAGCTGACTATCTTGAGGACCAGCTGACTCTCTTGTTGGGGATAATGAAGCCAGTGACTTAAAGTTGAAGCCAGTGCTCATTTGCCATTCCAGAAATCCCAGGTCTCTCAAGAATGATACTGAATTGAGTCTGCCTTTGCTTCATACGTGGAGCATCAAAGCCTGGGTGACAGCACATCTGTTTACAGGACAGTTTACTGTATGTTTTAAGCTCATTGTTGAGGCCTACTGCTCAGAAAGAAAGATTACTTTCAAAATATTTCTGCTCACTGACAATGCACCTGAGGCAGGTAACTGAGGCAGATGTATAAGCAGATTAGTGCAATTTTCATGTCTGCTAACAAAGTATCCATTCAGAAGCCCATGAATCAGGGAGAAATGTTTTATTTTTAGGAGACAGGATTGGCCAGGTGTAGTGGCTCAAGCCCATAATCCCAGCACTTTGGGAAGCCAAGGCAGGTAGATCACTTGAGACCCCTATTTCTACAAATAAAAATAAAAATAAAATTAAGTTAGCTCGGTTCGGTAGCATGCACCTGTAGTTCCAGCTACTTGGGGGACTGAGGTGGGAGGATCACTTAAGCCTGAGAGATTAATGCCACAGTGAGCCATGGTTGTGCCACTACATTCCAGGCTGGATGACAGAGCAAGACCAATCTCTTAAAAGAGACACAGAGAGAGGATCTTTCTCTGTTTCTCAGGCTGGAGGGCAATGGTGTGACCATAGGTCATTGCAACTTCAAACTCCTGCCTTCAAACATCTTCCTACCTCAGCCTCCCAAGTAGCTGGGACTACAGACACGTGCCACTATGCCTGGCTAATTTTTAAATTTTTGTAGAAATGGAGTCTTGTTGCCCAGACTGGTCTCAAAGTCTTGGCCTCAAGCAATCCACCCACCTCAGCTTCCAGAAGTGCTGGAATTACAGGCATGAGCCACCTCGCCTGGCCCAAGGAGCAATTTTGACTTTCAAGTCTTATTATTTAAGGAATATATTTCATAAGGCTAAAGATGCCATAGATGGTGATTCCTCTAAAAGAGCTTAGGAAAGTAAATTTAAAACTTTCTGGAAAGGATTCACCATTTACCTGTCATTAAGAACATTCATAATTCTTAAGAGGAGGTCAAAATATCAACATTAATGGGAGTTCAGAAGATGTTGATTCCAGCCCTCATGGGTGACTTTGAAGGGTTGAAGCCTTCAGCGGAGGAAAGAGCTGCAGATATGGGGGAAACAGCAAGGAGAAGAGGAATTAGAAGCACAGCCTGAAGATGGCACTGAATTGCTACAGTCTCAGGATCAAACTTGAACAAATGAGGAGTTGCTTCTGTTACAGATGAACAAAGGAAATGCTTTCTTGAAGTGGAATGGACTCCTCGTGAAGATGTTGCAAATATTGTTAAAATGGCAACAAGAAGATTTAGAATATTTCATAAATTTACATGGTAAAGCAGCAGCAGGATTTGAGAGACTGACCCCAATTCTAAAAGAAGTTCTGTGAGTAAAATGCTATCAAATAGTATTGCACGCTACAGAGAAATCTTTCAGGAAAAGAGTGAATCGATGAGACAAACTTCACTTTCTTATTTTACAACCCCTCTCCCCTACCCAGCCTTCAGCAGCTGTCATTGGTCAGTTGGCAGCCATCAACAGTGAGGCGAAACCTGTCTCCAGCAGGAAGATTATGACTTGCTCAAGGCTCAGGTGATGTTTGGCATCTTTTAGCACTAAAGTTATTTTTAATTAAGGTATGCACTTTTTTAGACATCAGGCTGTTGCACACTTAATAGACTGCAATATCCTATAAACATAAGCCTTATATGCACTGGGACACCAAAAATTCCTGTGACTTGCTTTATTGCAATGGTCTAGAATGGAGCCTGCAACATCTCTTAGCTATGCCTGCATTCTCTGTGTCATTATTGTCAACCAAGACCACCACTGTGGCAAAGGGAGGATGGGTTGCCTGGACCACCCACAAGGCTCTGCGCCTTCCTGCATTCTCCATAAAGAGGAAGGAGTCCTAGAGGCAGCCAGTGTGTGGGCAAGAGCACTGTCTACAGCCACGACCCAGACTGGATCTGGACTCTGCCACTTGCCAGTTCTGAGACTGCCGCGTGCCTCAGTTTCCCTTTCTTTAAAATGGAGACAATCATACCTTCATTGTAGGGTGTGTTCAAAGGGTCAAATGAGTTCACATTTATGAAGGGCTCAGAGCAGTCCTGCCTCACAGTAAGCACTATTTTTGCATTTATCAGATAACAAATGTATTTCAGAAATAACCTTGACATAAGGACCAGGAGAGCCCAGGAGAGCAATTCGCACCTTCTGAGCCTGAGCCTGCACGTGTTCTGAAACCATTACAGTGGATTTACTCTCCCTCCACAGACAGGTGGGCTGTGTCTGCTACTTTAGGTATCAGGAAAGGTCTGGGCTGGTTCTAGAAAGTTCATTCTCATTCTGAAATGGTAGGAGGTCTCTAGTTCAGTGAGAAAGCAGCAGGTGTTTTCTCCATAGGCTCAGCAGGTAATTCGGGATTGTCAGAGGTCTCCCCCTTGTAAATTATTTCTACTTCACAAGCACAGAAAAAAGAAAGAAGGAAAAGTCTGCAAAGAAGAAACCAAATAAGACAGCTGAGATTTCATATTTGAAAGCAGAGCTTCCTACACCACTCTGCCAGATGCCGCTCAGATTCCTGAAGAAGCTCGGCCACAGAGCCCACCCACACCTGCGCCAAAAGCAGGTAGTGTAGCCTTGTGAATTCCTACTCAAAGTCACTTTCAGCGCTAAAGAGATCTGTGAATGCAAATTAAATGCCCCATGAACTTGATTCCCCAAGACCCAGGATCATGTCCAGCTCAGCCAATTTCTGAAAACACCAAGCAAAGCTGCAAGTGATGCTTCAAAGTGAGAGCAGAGGTCAGCCTGACCCCCTCAGCTGCCTTGTCCTGGAGCCCGCTTTCTCACCCCAGCCACCCCCCCAACTCCATGGAGTCACCACATCCTGTTCTTGGCTTTGTGAGGGGATGCCCCCAGCAGAGCGACAAGGGCAGTAGATATTCCATCTCAGGCTCTGTGATTCTGCAGCAATGACCCCACAGTCTAAGCAGCTTTCTCACAGGACTTACTCAGCACTCCCATGCATGCCTGTCGTGGGGGCTGCACAATGTCCTGTGTTAGTTGGGAGCCTCCAAGAAGCAGCCCCCAAGCACATCTTAGAGGTGATGCCATGAGGGAAACGGGCAGGCAGAGCAAAGGGCAGCCTGCGCTGGGGCCTGACCCACAGGAAGGAGAGAGGTGAGGAAGGGAGTGGGAAAAGTCTTGACCCCATGCAGTCCCATAAAAATCAGCCACAGAGCATGGGCATAACCAGGAAGGTCGAGGAAGGCCCTGGTGGGTGAGGGGTGCAGGCTGACTCTGGGCCCCAGAGTGTCCACACCACAGACTGGAGAGTCATCCAGGGAACATTGAAAAGGCCAGTTCTCCAGCCACATGCCAGCCACTGTGCTGCTGCCCCGGGGCAGCCCTCTGTGTGCAAACACCCCATGGGTGACCCCGACACAGCTCACCATGCTAGAGTCCTGGGGGCGACCCCCACATGTGACCCAGACACAGCTCACTGTCTGCTGTCCTGGGGGCAGCCCTCTGTGTGCAAACACCCCATGGGTGACCCCGACACAGCTCACCATGCTAGAGTCCTGGGGGTGACCCCCACATGTGACCCAGACACAGCTCACTGTCTGCTGTCCTGGGGGTGACCCTCTGTGTGAAAACATCCACACACCTGAACCCGACACAGCTCAGTGTGCTGCTGACCTGGAGGCAACCCTCTGGGTGCCAACACCCCCATGGGGATTCTGATACAAGATTCTGGAGCCAGGACCAAGACTAGGACATTAGTGAAATTCTTCACAGGAAATCACAGCCTCAGCGCAGAACCTGGTGGCCAGAGGGCACCAAGGGTGCCTTAGCATCATATCTAAGTTTCCAGAATACAATACAAAATAATTCAAAATACAAAAAAGCTAAATAATAGAAATTTGAAAAGAAAAGACCATCAAAAGACACCACTCTCAAGATGACATAGGTGGTAGAATTGTCAAAGACTTTAAGACATCTAAGACATCCATCTTCCATGAAGTGAGACTCAATTCTCATCAAATAAGTTAGAAATTGCCAACAGAAAAATAGAAGCTGTATTGAAGAACCAAGTAGAAGTTTTAGAACCTAAAACTATAATTGAAGCCAGGCATGGTGGCTCACACCTATAATCCCAGCACTTTGGGAGGCTGAGGCGGGTGGATCACGAGGTCAAGAGATCAAGACTATCCTGGTCAACATGGTGAAACCTTGTCTCTACTAAAAATACAAAAAATTAGCTGGGCACGGTGGCGCATGCCTGTAGTCCCAGCTACTCAGGAGGCTGAGGCAGGAGAATTGCCTGAACCCAAGAGGCAGAGGTTGTGGTGAGCTGAGATCGTGCCATTGCACTCCAGCCTGGGTAACAAGACTGAAACTCCATCTCAAAAAAAAAAAATACATATATATATATATATATATATATATATAAAATATATATATATATATATATATATAAAATATATATATATATATATAAAATATATATATATATATATAAAATATATATATATAATATATATATAAAATATATATATATAATTTAATATATATATATAATTGATATATATAATTGATATATATTTGAAATAAAGAATTCACTAGATGTCATTGTAGCAGAATGGGTATGACAGAGGAAATTACTCGTATACTTGAAGACAAATCAATAGAAATTATCCAATCTGAACAGCAGAGAGAAAAAGATTCAAAGAAAAAAGACGAAGTCTTAGGGCCTCTGTGACAAATATCAAAAGGTCTAACATACTCTTGAAATCTCAGAATGAGGGAATAGGCCAGGCACAGTGGCTCATGCTTGGAACCTCAGCACTTTTGGAGGCTGAGATTGGAGGGTCATTGAGTCCCAGAGTTAGAGAGCAGCCTGGGCAACACAGTGAAACCCCATCTCTACAAAAACATTTTTTAGAACAATTGTCCAGCTGTGGTGATGCATGCCTGTCTTCCCAGCTACTTGGGATGCTGAGATGGCAGGATCACTTGAACCTGGGAGGTGAAGGCTGAGGTGAGTCATGGTGTGTAGTCATGCCACTACACACCAGCCTGGGTAAGGAGGGAGACTCTGTTTCAAAAAATAAAAATAAAAAAGATTGAGAAAAAAGCTAATACAAATTTTGTGTGTGTGTGTGTGTGTGTGTGTGTGTGTGATAAAATAAGTTTAAAATTCCCAAACTTGGCAAAAGGAAAACAAATTAAAGAATCTCAGTAAATCTTGGATAAAATAAACTCAAAGAAAACCACACCCAGGCACATCATGATAAAATTACTGAAAACCAAAGATACAAAAAAATTAATCAGAGTAAAAGAACATATGATGCATAGGACACTAACAAACTGAATGACAGCAGATTTCTCATCAGAAACCACGGTGGCCAGAAGACAGAGGCACAGCAGCTTAAAGTGCTGAAAGAAAAGAACTGTCAACCTAGGATTCTACATCCACAGAAAGTATCCTTCAGAGATTAAAAGACAGACACTTTAAGAGAAGAAAAACAAAGAGAATTCATCACCAGAAGAACTGCTGTGAAAGAAATGCTAAAGGAAGTTCCTCAGAGAGAAGGAATAATCCCAGAAGGAAGTGAAGCCTCAGGAATTATCTGTTTAGGGCCACAGATATGGAATTTATCTAAGTGGATATGCTAGGTTGTTTTCTCCTCTTGCATACTTTAAAATATGTACGATTAAAAGAAATATGCATGATTAAAACCTTGCTCTGTGAAAATCTAACTGTAATATATACAGTAACTACAAAGCAAAAAGGGAAGAGTAAAGGTCCTTAATGGCTATAAGGTGTCTACATGTCACTTAATAGGATAAAATAACAATTTTCAGTAAACTTTGAAAAGATAAATGTGTGGGTGTATATATGCACGTGTATGTGTGTGTGTAGTTATCCCTAGACCAACCACTTAAAAACTTACACAAGTAGATATAATTAAAAGCAAATAAGTAAATCAAAATGCTATGCAAAATAAATATTCAAATAACAAAATAAGGCAGGAAAATGGAAACAAGAAAGGCAGAAAAAATTAAGTAGCATGAAAAATACAATAGTAGAGGTAAATCCAATGATATCAATAATTGCATTAAAACGAAATGATCAAGAATACCAACTAAGAGACAGATATTGTCAAATTGATTTTTTATTAGTTTTGAGGGTACAAGTGTTTTTTGGTGACACAGATGAATTATGTAGTGGTAAATTCTGGGATGTTAGTGCACCTGTCACCTAAGCAGTGTAAACTGTACCCAGTATGTCATCTTTTACTCCTCACCCCCCTCCCACCCTAATCCCCCAGCCTCTTAAGTCCATTATATCACTCTGTATGCTTTTGTGTCTTCATAGCTTAGCTCCCAATTATAAGTGAGAACATTCAGTATTTGGTTTTTCATCTTCAGATACTTCACTTAATCCAATTACATGTTGTCTAAAAGCTCACTTTAAATACAATGATGCCCACAGGTTAAAAGAAAAGAATTTTTAAAATATGATTAAAACACTAGTCAAATGAAAGCTGGAGTGGTTATACTAATATCAGGCAAAATAGAATTCAGAAAAAGAAACATTACCAGGCATAACAAGATATATCACGTGATCATAAAAGGTTCAATTCACTGAGAAGACAGCAATTCTAAATGTATATATACCTAAGAACAGAGCTATAACATTTACAAAGCAAAAACTTATTGAATTGAAAGGAGAAATGGACAAATCCAAAATTATATTTCAAGATTTCAAAATTTCTCTCTCAGTGATCAACAAAACAAGTAGAGAGAAAAGCAGCAAAGATACAGAAGAATTCAACACCATCATCACCAACTTGACTAAACTGGCATTTATATAACACATTATCCAGAAACAGCAAAATACAAATTATTTTCAACTGTACATGAAACATTTGCCAAGGTAAACTGTATTCTGGATCATAAAGCAGATGTCATAAATTTAAAAGAATAGAAATTCAGCCAGGCCTGGTGCTTATGCCTGTAATCCCAGCACTTTGCGGGGGCTAAGGCAGGCAGATTGCTTTAGCTCAGGAGTTCAAGACCAGCTTGGGCAACATGGCAAAACACTGCAAGTATGTGCCAGTTACTTGGGGGCCTAAGGGAAGAAGATCACTTGAGTCCAGAAAGTCAAGGCTGCAGTGAGCCATGTTCATGCCACTGCACTCCAGCCAGGCAACAGAGTGAGACCTTGCCTCCAAAAAATAAAGAAAAGAACGCCTATATAAATGAAATGACATACCAAGTTCATGGACTGGAATACTCAATTTAGTTAAGACATCAATTCTTCCCAGAATGATCTATAAATTTAATACAATTCCAAATGAACTCCCAGAAGGATTTCTTGTAGACATGTAGCTGCTGCTTCTAAAATTTATATATTTTTGAAAAAGAACAAAGCTATCAGACTCGCATTGCCATATGTTTGCTAACTTTAAATGTGCAATGATTAAGATAGTGTAATATTGGTGAAAGGGTAGACATATAGATCAATGGATCATAATAGAGTCAAGAAATAGACCTAAACAAATATGAGCGATCTGATCAGGAGCAATCAAACAACCCGGGTATTCTTTTTATGTTTTTTTTTATATTAGAAACAGTGTCTCACTTTGTCATCCAGGCTTGTCTTGAACTCTTGGGCTCAAGCAATCCTCCTGCCTTGGCCTCCAACGTGTTGAGATTACAGGTGTGAACCCCTGTGCCTGACACAGGTTTCTTTAATGGCAAAGATTTAAACAGTTACTTTGCAAAGAAGATACACAGATACCAGAATAGCACATCGATCATGATGGTTTCTCTTGCCCTTCACTGAAGACCATCTTCCTGAGGCAGTAGAAGCAGCCCTGTGGTCTGCCAGTGCCGGTGCCAGTGGGGCCCCATGGCTCCAAGTCACTCAGTTCCTGTCCTTGGACATCAGAGCTGGCCAGGAAGCTCCTGCCCCGGTGATGAAGGGGAAAGATATACAGCAAGCCAAGGAGCATGGTGCACAAGCTAAGCAGACAGACTTAAGCACTCACTTCAATGCTGAAATGGCATGCTCCTCTATGGCCTTTTCTCTGACAAGCAGGATTTATGAGCTTGGGTAAAACACATCAGCAAGAAGACCATGTTTGTAAAACACTGTTCCTTTGTTGGAGAACAGAGCACTGGCTTCTGAACCCACAACACTTACTCTTCCTTCCCAGAGCTCACACACTCTGGCCACCCCTTTTCAGCTACACCTTTCTCTGTGGCTTGGCTCTCCCAGCCTTGAGTCCGCTGTGATCTGTGGGCACAGGGACCTTCTGCAGCAGGGGGTAACTTAAATAATCCCATGTCAGGGCACAGGCTCCCTAATCCCCTTGCAGCCAGCTATGGAGTCAGGCCCCATCCACCTTCTCTTGGGCAAATCAGCCACAAGCAGGGACTCTGCCCAGGACACCAGGAAGCAACAAGGGTTTCCATCACTCCTGCAGCAGGAAAACACACACACATACACACACACAAATACACACACCACACACATGCACACATACAAACACCACACACACACACATATACAAACACATGCACACACACACACTACACACACCACACACATGCACACAAACATACAAACACATACACACATATACAAACACATGCACACACACAAATACACATACCACACACATGCACACAAACATACAGGCATACCACACATACACATATACAAACACGCACAAATACACCATCAACACACACCACACACATGCACACATACAAACATACCACACAGACACACACACATACACACACCACACACATGAGCACAAACACATACCACACATACACAAATACACACACCACACACAAATACACAAACCACACACATGCACACAAACCTACAAAGACACATACCACACACACATATACAAACACACACCCAGATACACACACATGCACATAAATACACATAGCTAACACATACAACACACATGCAAACACAAATATGCACCATCAACACACACCACACAAACATACACACAGAGACACACATATACAAACACAACACACATAAATGCACACAGATTACACACACATCACACACATGCAAACACAAACACATACTGTCAACACAAACCACACACAAACATACACATACCACACACAGACACACATATACAAACACATACACACACATACATGCACACACAGATACAGACAACACACACATCATACACACAAAAGCACACATACACACTCCAGATGCCCAAAGGGGTGTGGAGCTGTCCCAGGCAAGCAAAGGGGCTTGTCCTTCGCTTGTGGAGGCAGCTGAACCCAGAGAGGAGCCCCATCCGGGGGCCTCACTGCACAACCCCACCATGGGGGGTGGGAAACACCACACATGCCACACATGCCAGAGGCCCCATCCGTGCCCTCTGTGTGCAGGGCAGCGCCTGTGATGAGCAGACCGCCCTCAGGACTCACCGGAGGAGTGGAAATGCAATTGCAGCCCAGCCCTACTCCCGGCCACAGAAGAGCCTGAGGCCACAGAGGCTTCTCAGGAAGCTCGAGAAGGTCCTGAGCCTCTCGGCAGACAGTCCCACAGCCCAGCTTCCCCTTCCCCTCTGCCATGGCCTCCCATGGCACATGGCACAGATCAGGCTTCCATGAGCTGAACAGGAGCTGGGGAGCCCAGCCCTCCCTTGAGCTCCCCGGAGCCTGAGCTGGAATGCAGTGTAGACACTGAAAGGCACTGAGCTCAGGGACAATGAAATTCGGCTGTCCCTCTGCCCCAACACAGCCTGTGGCACGCAGGGAAATCCAGGCTCAAGCCCAGCTTCACGCAAAGCACCGCATGGCAGTCTGAGGGGTGCCACCCACTGGCACCCCCACCTTCCTCTTGCGCCCCCCCTTCCCCCCCAGCCCACTCCCACCCCCACCCAGCAAGCGAGTGGGCCAGTGAGGAAGGCAGGGGTGGGAGTGGACCAGGGAGGAAGGCAGGGGTAGGAGTGGGCTAGGGAGGAAGGCAGGGGTGGGACTGGGCTGCGGGGATGAGGGTGGGCTGTGGGGGGAGGAAGGTGTGGGGGCATAGAGGAAGGCTGGGGGGGAAGGTGGGGGTGGGAGTGGGCCCCCTGTGCATCTCCCTGTGCAGCAGCCCTGGTGCCACCCCAGGCACCCCTTCTCCGCCCTCCCCCTGCATACCATACTGACACCCCTCCCGTTTCAGCAATCAGTCCACTGACTGTAGTCCCCTGACTCCACTCAGACAGGCTACAGAGTGGTCATGGGAATAGATCTAGGGCTGACCCTGGCATCTGAACCCCCTGCCCCTGTCCACCCCATGCTGCCTCCCACTCATAAAACCCCCAGCTCCATAGAATAAAGGTCCATGTTGGCCAGAGAACACTTGAGACCAGGGTCCCTGGTGGGCAGCACAGTCGCTGGAGGCTGGGGCTGTAGGGGGACGGCAGAATCTATGGGGGCTGGGGCTTCAGTGGGGACAGCACAATTGCTGGAGGCTGAGACTGCAGGATCCCTGGTGGGTGACACAGTCTATGGAGACTAGAGCTGCATTTCTGAGATGCTCCCTCCCCAGGTAGGTCCAGACTGGTATCAGCCATAGGAGAAATGTGTGCATATTTTGGGGGCCAAGGTGCCACACGGTGACTTCTGAGGCTAGTTGCATGAGCTGATGTTGCTTCTGTGTTCCTGGTAACTCTTGTGCATGAGCTGCCAGGTGAGAGTCTGCCCCCACAGAGGCTGCCACGCAGTGAGAAGGCCATGCTACCTGGAGAAGCTGTGTGGACACTCTGCCAGCAGCCCTGAGTTCCAAGTCTTCCAGCACGGGCTCCAGACATCTGGAGTAGAGACAAGCCATCACATGTGCCCTCAGCAAGTTTCCAACCTTCTGAACCAAAAAGCTCCATAAATTGGCTGCTCGGTTCTGGGGATTTGTTACACAGCATTCACAACTGAAATGCTGCTGGTGACAGCAATGGTTTCATTTTTCCATCTACACAAGAGAGCCAAAGATTTGGGCAAGAGAGAGAAAGCCAGAAAAGTGATCACCACGAGTGTGTTTGGTTTTCCTGTGCTAATGAGGACACACTTTCCCAGGGCAAGCCAGCCACTGCACAGCTTCCTTCTTCCCTCCTCAAAAGAGGGGAGTAATGGCACTTCCTGGGTGTCAGAAGCCACCACCCCTCTGCCTGCCCCGCCTAACACAGGCAGGTGGTGGCCTTGGTTCACCATGTCAGCTGCTGGCAAGAATGTGACCTCTTGGGGGCTTCCCGGGACCCCTACTCCTACTTCCTGGGCTCTCCTGGGGGAGCTTTGGGCAGCCTGATGCTGATGAGCCCATGCTACTCCTGAGCACTGCACCTTCATGCAGCGCAGGGAGGCGGGTGATTTGCTCAGCATTGAGCAGAGCAGAGCTTCTGCTCATTGCAGCAAACACGTTTCTTCAAGGGTGTTTGACAGACAATCTCTGGTGGCCATCTTTCCACATCACTTCTTCAGCAAAAAATATGGTATTTATATATTTATTCTAGAAGGAGATTTACTTTCTTAATAATGGAACTCTTCCCATGGCCGGGTTTTGTTGCTTGCTGGAGTGAATATTTCCTCTTGTCATGCCAATCCACTGTGAGAGGGGTTTAACTGACAACTTGAGATTTACCATCTCGAAACAATGAAACATCTGGGAAGCTTGAGAAACTCATGTTTTTACAGCCTTAAGGCTACTGGCAATTTGATAAACATCAGATATGGATAATTTAAATGTTTAAGCATTTAATTACTAGTAAATGGGAGATGTTTGGTTTTATGTTGTGTAGCTTGTTATTTCATAAGTTTTCATTTAAGCATCCAGTAACAGAAGCTGATTCTCTGTCAGCCTTGTGCCTTGTTGCCATTCCTTAGAAAGAAGCACACTGGGGAAGCCTAGGAGAGCCACAGCAGAATTCCACCCTCCACCTCCAATGCCTGGGGCAAGACTCTCACAGCCCTCCCCACAGCCTCTGAGGGCATCCATACAGGAGCACTCCTCAGGCCTCCTCCCTGGCTCCCCTCCCCTCTGGTCAGAAGCCTTCCCTCAGCTTGGGAGCGGCCCTGTGGAGACCATGGTGACAGGGTTCCAGCCAGAAACCACAGTGGGATAGAAACTACAGCACTGGGGGAAATGAGGCATCATTTCCGGGCCCCAGGTAGAAGCAGAGTCAGCCTTGCCTGAGTCAGACAAAGGCCTTGGGCTCACCCTCTGTGGGCTGGACAGAAAGTCTAATGGCAACTTGAGTTTTTAATGTCTTTAATGTCTGCAGATGCACACATCAGCAAAATTAAACTCTGTCCTACAAAACTCACTGCAAGCCCAGCCTTTCCTGTTTCCAGTTTCTCACCAACCCGCTCCCACAATCCTGGCTGCCCCTCCCTCCACCCATCAGCTCTCACCTGCCCAGGTGACCCGTGTGAACAGTGGCATGTGAATCTGTCACATTCATACACACATAAATTTACGCCTCTTCAGGCAAATACACATTTGGAAAGGATTTTCTTCCTTGCTTGTCCTGTGAACATAAGAATGGATCTGCAGGTTTTTCTGAGATTGCTCTTTCTCCTAAGTAGCTTCTCCCTCTGCCCCACTCATGTGGCCAGCCAAAGGAACCACCGTGGCTCCTTTGCTCCAGGAACCATGTCCCAGACAGCCTCCTGGGACACACGTTTCCTTTCCCTCTGCTCCCTTGGGGTTTCCTTGTCGAATGAAGACTCTCACTGGAGTCGTAGGGTCAGGAATACCTGTATTTTTAATGTTTCCCTCAAGCAGCATCCACACCAGACCAGCTCTCCCAGGCCCAACTGCAGGCAGTCCACCCCGCTGTACACTTGACCCCACCCACCACGTCCACCTGATGTCCTCCCGGGGACATGAGGGGATGGGAGGTGCCCCAGAGCCCGGCCAGCTGCCCATCACGGGGGACACTGCCCATCCACCTGCTCCTCAGGTGATGCTCTGAGCTGGGTCTGGCCTGGGACTCGTGTGAACTGGCCAGGGTCAGGAAGATCAGTCAGGAGTTGAGAGCTGGGGAAGAGAGGGCCCAGTGGCAAGGATGACCAGTGAAGGAGGGATGAGGGTCAGGCAGTCCCGGCAAAGGTAGGAAAATGGCAGAACAGACCACGGGCTTCCCTCGAGACATAACAGTCAGTTCTCCTGCTGCACCCAACCCCCCTGCACCGGCCCGAGAGCAGGTGGAGAAGCCACAGCACTTTCTCATCACCAGGCCCAGGGCAGCAGGGAGGGTGGCCACGGTTTCTCCTGGCACAGCCAGCACCCAACTCATTCCCACCAATATTTGACATGCACAGCCCCAAATGTCATACTTTTAAATCTGTTTATTGCCCCCAAATGGCAGCAAGCAAGGAGGGAGTGCAAGTTGCTGAGAGGTAAATGGTAACGGCAGAGGACAACGCCCACAGCCCAGCAGCCACCCCTTCCACCTCCAGCCGTGAAGGTCCATTAGAACTTCACATTGAAGGGTGGCTTCCGGTGACTCACAGCAACCTAAGCCTCTGAATTTCCCCAAAAGCAGCAAAGCAACAAATGGCAGAGCCCACCTTCATGAGCTGGGTGGCTGGACGAAAGCCTGGTCTCAGCTCAGACCCTGGGTAACCAGCACAGGACACTAGCTCCCATGTCAATCCACAGCACAGGGCCAGTCATGATACCTGTTAGGGATGTGGACAGAAAATGCAAACGCCACAGGTGTGTGTAAACCATCTCAGGCTGCCCTGCTCGGTAGCATGTGAACCATGGAAGGGCCAAGCAAATGCCAAGGCCAGGAAGGGACAGGAAATGTCCTTCCTGCATCCCCTATATGGCCAGAACCCCTGAGCCACCTCCTCACCATCCTGGTGTGGACAACCCAGCCAGGCCACATAGAGGGCACAGGAGTCCTTTCAGCCTCGGCCCCTTCATCTCACGGGTGAGGCTGGTGGGGGCCGCACAACCCTGGGATGACTCTCAGAGTGTACTACCCCTGCCCGCCTGCCCCCATGGCCCCACTCAGCACACAAACATCAGTTCTTCTCATTCCTTCTCATTCCAAGATTTAAAGCTATGCTGCCTGTTTTTTAAATATTTGCTATCCAACGAGTGTAATGCATTACCTAATCCTATAGGAAGACACGTTCCACTCACGCCCTCTGTGCACTCGGTAAATATTTGGCAGCATCATGAAAACTGAGTAATCCCAAATTGAAATCAACAATGGGAGGGAGGAGAGTCTGTGTGGAGCATTTATTCTAACCAGGTAAGCAGTTCCCTCAAAGCAGAAAAACACCAGAGGTGGTCATTGGAATTTTAAATCATACAAAATAAGTCTACATTTTAGAAGTCACATTGGTCCCCTCTAACAAACCCTGAGTGGGATAAAAGGGTGATTCTACATAATACTAGATAATTGGCAACCAGGCCTGATGCTGCCACTGCCATGAGGATGACATTTCCCAACTAATTCACCAGACCCAGGCTGCCCCTCCACCCACCCCTGGACAAAGGTGATGCTGACCTGCCACCCACACTCCCTCTGGCCAATGTGTGGTCAGGACACAACCCCAATGAAGCATCCAGAGTCTCAGCTCCAGAGGCAAGAAGCGGAGCCCTGAGCTGCCTGGGGCCTGACTAGGTCGGGTCGGGCACTGTGTGGTTTCTGGCTCGGGCCCCTCTCCTGAGGCCTCCTAGAAACAAGCACTTCAGACACGAAGCCAGCAGCACCACCAAGCATCCCCTTCCCCATCTGGTGCTGGGCACTTGGTGGGTCCAGGGCCCACTTTGCAGGCCAGGCCTATTTAAAGCAGAAAACAACAGTCCCAGTTTTCAGAATCGCGCACTGCAGGCAAATGCACAAAGCCACAGAGGGGTCAATTAAGCAGGTGTCACTGGCACGTGAAAAGCAGGGGGAGGATGCAGCTGCCCTCTTGCTCTAGAATGAACAAGGCCGCATGGGGTACCCACAGACAGACACCCTCTGCCCCAAGGTGGCCCCGAGGAAAATGTCCCCCATCCCAGACTGGACTAGACCTTGTAGGGTCGAGTTAACTGGCCCTAAAGTCCACAGCTGGAACCAGAGCTGGAGCCATGCAGCCAGGCCCACACCAGATCAGTGTGCCCCCTCAGTTTTCAGAGCTGCCCAGCCCAGCCCCAGAGGGATCCTCCCGGACCAGATCCCTCCCACTTTGAACCCAGCCTGCCAGGAATTTTCCAGGTCCTGTTAAGGACTCACCTAACCAACTTGGGGCCCAGCACACCCACCAGCGAAGGTCCACTGAGCAGGGACCTCATTCCACCTGCAAAATCCCTTCCCAGCAGCCCCTGGGTTCATGTTGATTGAATGACCAGGGGAAGGCATGTGCCCAGCAAGGACAGGCACTTGGGGGCCAGTTTGAATGTTTCCTCCTTGGGGTTATGGAAACATGAGTGGAGCCTCACTCGGATCTGACACCGCACTCCTGGGAGCCAGTGCCTCCGGACACCAGCCTTGGCAGTGCCCACACCCTGGACCCATCTGGGCCCGCCAGTTCCCAGTGAGTGGCTCCTCTCTCCACAATCCCTAAGCCTGTCCTCTGGGGCCCATCCTTGTCCAGGGACCAAAGCATCTTCACTCTGAAAGCCTCCACACCACAGCTGCATCCTGACTGCTGGGAGGAGGAGATTGTTTTTATCACCTCACCAGCTATTTGTGTCTCCTCTTGCATGGGATGAATTTTCATATCCTCTGCTTACTTTTGGTGTATTTTTACCAGGATGTCAGAATGCTTTAATATAAGGGATATTTACTGTGTGTTTAACATTTTTGTTTAAATGTTGCAAAATATACCAGAAGCCAATATAATCGAGGGGGGAAATTTCGCACCTCACAGGACAAAGTCTGATTTCCTTTATGGCTTTCATCTATCCTGTCCGGAGAAGGTTTCTCCCATCCCAAGGGTGTAGAATGCTATCTTTAGTTAGCCTTTAATATTTTCACACTTTATATCTGAGTCTTCATTCTCAATGTAATTTACTTTTATGCATGGTATGATACAGGATTCTGGATCATTCCTTCTTTGCCAATCATGCCAGCATCTTCTGTTCCACAAATCCCCAGCTTCCGCTGAGCTGCCTGAAATTCCCCTGGGACTTGGACCCACTCCAGGCAGCTCTACTTGCATGTTCCCGGGGCCAAAATCACACCATCAGGATTCCATCAGCCCTGTTGGGATCTAAGTATCTGATAAGGTGTGATTCCTGGCTCCCTATGCTTTAAAAAACATTCTCAACCATTTTCAGACAATATTCCTCTATGTGAATTTAAATACTTCTTTTTATTTCAAAAAAGAAACTGGAAAACATCTCCCTAGGATTTCTCTTTAGTGAGCATCCCCTGTGCACATTCACAGGGGAAGGAAAGGGTTTTCATGACACTACCCTGCTCACCCAGGACCTCCCTGCATTTCTCTTCGTGTTGCTCTGCATGCTTGCACAGTCTGCAGGTGCTTCTCCTCCACACGGAGACAAGCCTCCCAGTCTCATCCTTCTTTCCCAGAAGCTGCACCTGCTCAACTTGACACTCAGGTCTCATGGCAAGGATTTTTCTCTCCTGCTCATTCATGGGGCCCTTCCTTTGGGGGTGCCATCACTGAAGGCCAGTGAGATGGCTCATTTTATGTGTCAACTTGGCAAGGCCAAAGTACCCAAAAATTTGGCCAAAAATTGTTCTGCTGTTTCTGTAAAAGTACTTTCTAGGTGAGATGAACACTTGGATCAGTAGACTTGGAGTCAAGCAGGTTATGCTTTAGGAAATGGTGGGTCTCGGCCAACCTGCTGAAGGCCTTTGTAGAGAAAAGGCTGAGGTGCCTTGAAGAAGAGGAAGCTCTGCCAGCAGGTGGCCCCTCCCTCCACCGGGTCTCCATCTCCAGCCTGCAAACCACCCTGCAGATTTCAGACTGTCAGCCTCCACAATCCTATGAGCCAAACTTTAAAATAAGACTAATGAAATCCTTAAAATAAATCAAGAGAGAGAAAAGAAGTATGTTGGAGGAGGAATAAATTAAGGTTAAATATTTATTTTTTTTAATTTATAATTGATCTAAAAGATGGCTGCTCAAGGCTGGGCACAGTGGCTCTCACCTGTAATCCCAGCACTTTGGGAGGCCAAGACAGGTGGATCACCTGAGGTCAGGAGTTCAAGACCAGCCTGACCAACATGGTGAAACCCCATCTCTACTAATAATACAAAAATTAGCCAGGTATGGTGGCAGGCACCTGCATTCCCAGCTACTTGGGCGGCTGAGGCAGAAGAATCACTTGAACCCAGGAGGCAGAGTTGGCAGTGAGCTAAGATTGCACCATTGCAGTCCAACCTGGGTGATAGAGAAAGACTCCATTTCAAAAGAGAAAAAATAGCTGCATAAAATAATGATAGTGACAATGTATTGACTATAACACATGGACAAGTAAAATACAAGTAAAGTAAATACTTTAAATGAAAGTAAAGTATTGTCACAGAAATGAAGGGGAGGAATAGGGAAGACTTTATTGTAAGTTGAAGGTACCAAATGTAAAGGGATGATGATGTTACTTAAAGCTGAACTTAAATGAGTTAAAAAATGTGTTTCCAGCATCCATGGGGGATTGGCTCTAGGACCCCCACAGACAGCAATACCCAAAGATGCTTGAGTCCCTTATTTAAAATGTGTTTGCACATAACCCACATACACCATCCCATATTATGATAACTAACACAGTGTAAATGCTATGTAAATCTTTGTTACAACATGTTATTCAGGTAATTATAACAAGAAAAAGAAGGCTGTACATGGCACAGGAATACCATCCTTTTTTTTCCTTTCTCTGAGAATTTTCAATTGGAGGTTAGTTGAACCCACGTATGTAGAACCCACAGATGTGGAAGGCCTACTCTGTTGTAAACCCTGAAGCAATCATTAAAAAGTGACTTTATTTTTTTTTAAATTTTTATTGCATTTTAGGTTTTGGGGTACATGTGCAGAACATGCAAGATAGTTGCATAGGTACACACGTGGCAGTGTGTTTTGCTGCC
>CM052656.1:100552636-100579070 GCA_028533165.1 Leontopithecus rosalia
ATTAAACAGGAAATCCTTTCCCCATTGCTTGTTTTTGTCAGGTTTATCAAAGATTGTATGGTTGTAGATGTGTTGTGATGCCTCCGATGTCTCTGTTCTATTCCATTGGTCTATATCTCAGTTTTGATACCAGTACCATGCTGTTTTGATTACTATAGCCTTGTAGTATAGTTTGAAGTCCGGTAGTATGATGCCTCCCGCTGTGTTCTTTTTGCTTAGGATTGACTTGGCTATGCGGGCTCTCTTTTGGTTCCATAAAAGTGACTTTAAAGAAGTGTGATCGACATCCTAGCAGAGGGATAAAACATAATCATAGAAAATGCTCGATTAAAACCAGAGATGAAAGAAAAAGTTGGAGGAAAAAGAAACAGGATAATCACAATGAAAAAAGTTATAAACATGGTAAACGTGAATTCAACAGTATCAGCCATCACTTTCTATGCAAATGGTCTCAATACACCAATTATAAGACAGAAACTTTTGCATGTGAATTACTTCTAATAGGTCCAGGTTTCTTTAAGGGCTGATTAAAATGTTTTGAAATTAGTGATGATAGATGCACAGACTTGTGGATATACTAAAAAATAAAAAGCACTGAATTGTACATTTTAACAAAGTGAGTTTCATATTATATTGCAATGAGTTTTATGCTATATGGCAACAAAATAAAATTAATTCAAAATAGTTCCTACACATAAATGAAATGTGCAAAACTATAAAACTTCTGGAGGAAAACATAAGAGAAAATCTATACGACACTGGCTTCACTGATGAGTTTTTAGATACAACACCAAGAGCACAATTCATGAAAGAAAAAAAATGGATAAGTTAGAGCTAATTCAAATTATTTTTTCTGCTCTGTGAAAGAAATTGCTAAGAAAATGAAAAAGCAAATCACTGACTGGAGGAAAATATTTGCAAAGAAAATATCTGATAAAGAACCTTGTGGGGGGGAGCTGGGGAAGATGACGCTGTAGAAGCAACTCAGGATTGCAGATCTCAGTCAAGACGCAGAGGGTGAGTTCACACCATATTTCCAGACGGATCTTTATAGCCCACAGAACGGGAAAAATCCCAGGTGTAGGAGGGACACAGGACGCCAGTGCAGCAGTCTCCCCTAGCACAGCCAAACAGCTGGCGCCGCAGCACAGCGGCACACCACACAAAATGCACGGGTCTGGGCGCCCTGTTAAACTGGCAATTTGAGATTTGGGAGGGCAGATTAGCATATTCATCTGATTAAACGGGATTTGGGCAGTGAGCCAGACCAGGAGATTTTTCTGGGAGGTGAACTGTGAGCCAGCGCAGCGGGTGGCTGCATGGGAAATCACACAGATCCCAGTGCCCGTTCAGCCAGCGACTGAAACACCTGGGAGAGAGTCAACTCTACAACATTAAAAAAAAAAGCAAAAAGGCTCAGAGGCAGGGAGCCAAGTGATCAGGCTAGACGAGTCCCACCCCCACAGGGACAAACAAAACAGCAATTTGAAACACTCGGGGTTGAGAGTTTCACTGCGGGCACAGCTGAACCCAGGGCTGTGCAGCTCGGTGAGGCTGGGGCGGCCGCCATTACCGAGAGCTTCCACCCCTACTGAGGTACTCGCCCATTGCTGACACAGCCAGCCATTGCCAAGGCAACCCACCGAACAGAGAGACTCCACCAACAGGGCAGAGCCCACGTCAGCAGGGTGGAGCCTACGTCAGTAGGGCGGAGCCCAAAACAGCAGGACAGAGACCACAGCAAAAGGGTGGACCTCACGCCAGCAGGGCTACTGGTTTCTCATAAATAGCTTTTATTATTTTGAGATACATTCCATCAATACCGAGTTTATTGAGGGTTTTTAGCATAAAGGGCTGCTGAATTTTGTCAAAGGCTTTCTCTGCGTCGATTGAGATGATTATGTGGTTTTTATTTTTGTTTTTATTTTGCCCTGCAGCCAACACAGGGGAGCTATGGGAGAGGCCAGGGAAGTTTGCCTGCTTGTGAGGCCTGGGGAAGATCAACTCTAGCCCCCTTTTTGAGATGGGTGGGATCTCCACTTCTTATCCTAAGAAGTGAGACTGTGAAATGCTTCTGTTTCAGTTAAAGTTGGAGTCAAGGTGCACAGGCAGTTTTCAGTGGAAGCTGAACAGCCAGGGTCCTTCTCTCCTGCCCAGCCACTGTTATCTCCCACACTCATTCAGTAAGGACCTGGCCTCAAGGGCTAAGCCATGTCCATGCTCGCCATGCTCTGTGGAGCCTTGGCCCCTGCCTTTGATCAGCCTGCAATTGGGGGCCGAGCCATGTGGGAAGCTTGTCAGCATTCTCTGGTGCCACAGGGCAAGTTCCAGGAGGCACTGCTAGGTCTGCCGGGCATTTGGTGCCAAGTAGATCCAACAAGCTATCCTGGGCCTGCTGTGGCCTTCTGGAAACTCCTTACATGCTTTCCCTACTCTCCCTGACCCTTGGAGGACACTACCCTAGCGAGGACAAAGATGGCCTCCCCCTGGCCCTGGAGCTCTTGTTCCTGCAGAGAGGCTGCTGGATGTGTGTTGCCCAGAGCTCCCTGGCTGCTGTGCTGCTGGGAGCCAGTGGGCTCCATGGTGACCATTTGTGCCTTCCTAGGGCAAAGGGGATGCCTGGAGAGCACTGAAAATATGAATTCAAGTCATTGTCATCTCAAAAGATCACCCACCTCATTCTGAACGCCTGCAGAATAAACCATTTCCATTCCCTGCAGCTCCAAAATGAATTTGAGCCAACACCCAGCATGACCCCTCCTCATTAAGGTGATTCTCCAGAGCTTTGCAGAGAAGAAAGCTACAGAACATCTGTCAGCCTGTGGGAGAAGTAGCTGCAACCAAGGTCCTCATGAAAATGGCTGTCATCAGACAGCCATGGAAATGACTATTGTCAAACAGAAATAGGCCCGTCCTGGCTCCATTCTGCTTCAGACAGCAGGCCCTGTTCTGTTCCAATGCAAAAGCCAGGCTTCCTCATATGACACACCCAGGGGCACCTTCCTGGGGGCAGAAGGAAGAAATATAAAAAAATTTTTTTTTTTTGGGAGACGAAGTCTTGCTCTGTCACCCAGGCTGTAGTGCAATGGCATGATCTCAACTCACTGCAACTCCCCTCCTGGGTTCAAGCGATTCTCCTGCCTCAGCCTCCTGAGTAGCTGGAATTACAGTTATGCACTAACAACTAATTTTCATATTTTAGTAGAGACGGGGTTTCACCATGTTGGCCAGGTTGGTCCTGAACTCCTGACCTCAGGTATCCACCTGCCTTGGCCTCCCAAAGTGCTGAGATTATAAGTGTGAGCCACTGCACCCAGCCCAAAAAGGATATCTGGAGCATAACTGAAGCCGCCTGGAGATGAGAACTTGCCTCTGGGTGGGAGCAAAATGCAGGAGCCCGACTCTGCTAATGGCAAAGCTCCCCATGCACCTGCAGCTCTGGGTTCCCAGCCTCCTGGCTCTGTTAAACTGCAAAGCTTCTCGGTAAACCTGCAGCTCTGAGCTCATCCTCCCAGCCACACCTGGCCCCCTCTCCCAGGCCCAGGGAAAACAGTGGAAGCCTCAGCGTGTGCTGCTAGGAAGCAGGCTCCCCGAGGGTCCCTCTGTTTTCTCCCAGGCCCCTGCTCACTGCCAGCCTGTGTGGGTGTGTTGTCTCCTCTCTGGTCTCCTGTTGCTAATTGTGGAAAATGCTCCTCTCTGCTTTTTGTGCTGGGTCAAAGTTCCAGTGTTAAAGTTGTTTTCAGTGATTTTCTCAAGGAAGCTTTTTTTCCCACTAACATGCTCTGCAAATTGACATCACAGAGTGAGGTCAGCGTCTTGATCTCACTCTGTGGATAAGCCAGTGGGGGCCTTGGATGCAGCCAGTGATGCCCCTTGGCTCCCCTGGGCCCATGTTATGCCCCAGGTGGGCCTTCTGTCTGTGCTCTGCTGTGGGAGGGAACTTAGGACCCCATTTCCTGGCAGGGAGGACTTGCCACCATCAGACTGGAGCCTGGCAGGTGCCTGGGAAGGTCTGCAGAGCCCTGTTCCAGCACCACGCTGAGCTCCAGCTACTCAAGGTTTTGCTGTCGACCCATTTATCCCCACTGACATGTCAGCTGCACTTGAGTAGCAGGGGTATGTCTGGAATGTGTGTCCTTCTGCAAAAGCCATTGCATTCTCACATGTAACATTGAAAATGGCATTTCTCAGTTCATCCTGTCTGGAGCCCATGCCAGATTTTTGGCAGAATGCCATCTCTGGGTGACCACACACATCTCCATGGCTGGATGTTTAACCAAATCATTGAGAGCCTCTCTAAGGCTCCAGCTGCCAGTGTCCACCATAGGTCTGGGCTGTGCCAGGGAAATAGCAGAAATTCTAAATTAGCAGCCAAGCTCATGAATATGTGTTTAATATTCTCCAAACATGGAAATAAAACACATTTAGGTGAGTCGAAATATTAAAATGAGAGTATCAGGTAATCTCTCTTCTGGGCAACTGGCAGCTTCATGTTAGGGCTGGAGCCACCGCCACCCTCGCCTTGTTCATCACATCTAGGATCAAATGCCAGGCAGGTTGCTCTGCAGCCCAGACTGAGCCCCCACAACCCACTGCAGCCCAGATGGAGCCCCCATCACCCACTACAGCCCAGACTGAGCCCCTATCACCCACCACAGCCCAGACTGAGCCCTCTACCACCCACTACAGCTGAGACTGAGCCCCCCATCACTCACTACAGCCCAGACTGAGCCCCCCATCACCCACTGCAGCCCAGACTGAGTCCCCCATCACCCACTGCAACCCAGAATGAGCCCCCTACCACCCACTGCAGCCCAGACTGAGCCCCAATCACCCACTGCAGCCCAGACTGATCCCCTCACACCCACTGCAGATCAGACTGAGCCCCACCACCCACTACAGCCCAGACTGAGCCCCCCATCACCCACTACAGCCCCGACCAAGCCCCCATCACCCACTACAGCCCAGACTGAGCCCCACCACCCACTACTGGCCAGACTGAGGCCCCCATCACCCACTACAGCCCAGACTGAGCCCCCATCACCCACTACAGCCCAGACTGAGCCCCCCATCACCCACTACAGCCCAGACTGAGCCCCCATCACACACTACAGATGAGGAGCCACTGTCCAAGCTGAACCAGGAGGCCATTCTACACAAAAGAACTTCACCCCCACAAGCCGGAGCAAGGTTCCTACTTTCAGAGGTCACCTCCCTCTGCCAGTCTCCCTCTGCAGCCTGACTGCATTTCTAGAACCTCCCAGGGCTGGTGTCTGCCTTCACTCAGTGAGTAGAGTCCTCCTTCCAAAAAGCTCATGTTAGCAGATGCTTTCTGGCTAGAGAGACTCCAAGGCTGGCCTGGGGTTGGAAAGGCAGCAGGAGCTCAGGGTGTATGGTGGGGCCTTACTGTGGATGCTCATCACAGGCCAAGCAGAAGAGATGCCACTGCTGTCCCCCTTCCCACCTGCCAGGAAGGCCCATGGCCACTTCCAGCCAGTCTCTGAGTCTCTTTTCTATGACATATCCCACCGAAGCCTGAAAGGAGCATGAAAACACTGCTCATTATCCAAGCAGTCACCTTCACTTCCCCAGGGCTGCAGGTGACAGATCAGCCTGAGAAGAGGCCACAATTCTGCCACTTACTTCCCGACTGGCCTTGAGCAAAAGCACAATTTTACTGAGCTTGATGTCATCATCTGTACATAACACTGTGAGACTCCATAAGACCAAGGGGACTGGAGGGGCTGGTGGTGTCCTCAGCAGGGAGTGATGGGACAGGTAGGGAGCTGAAGCCTGATCACTGGTCCTCAGGCTCAGCATCCTGGTCAGGTCTCTCTGGGCAGGGCTGCCCTGTGACATCCACCCCAAGGGCGCTGGCAAGGATCCAGCACAGTGTGTGCAAGAGGGCATTGCCAATCGCCAAGGACTAAATAACTACAGGGACTATTATTATTATTTCTTAGCAAATTAACTGCCCATATTACATAATTGCAAAGTGCTTCTGAGCTGAGCAGTTCAGGACAGCAATGCTCATTAAAAATTCCAAGCAACTCCACATGATTTGCTGACCTTTGCATTAATTCTGGCCTTTTCTCTGCTCATTAAATCCTATTCGTGGAGCTGTTATTAGCTCCCCAGCCTCTCCACTAATGAAATAATGACCCAGGATCACTGACTGAGGTGTTTCCCATTTCCACTGCAGCTCCAGCCCCAGGTGCACCCCCCCACTCTGGAAGCATCCACATTTGCAGCTGTTGCTGGCTGATTAGGTGAACATAACTAAATCACCCAGACCCGATGCACAGAATATGCCTCTCACACCAATTATTAAAAGCTTGCAATTTTCAGGGAGGGAAAACATCACTTTTACACATAATTAGGTTGGGATTTGATCTTCCCTGTAATGAAAGGGACTAATGACTCCCATTCTATCAGCCAAATTCTTATCTTGAAGGTTGGGTCAGTACTAGGAGTTATTCCTGCTGACAGCAGAGAGGAAGCCCTTAGCACAGTTTCGTCTTTTGAATGGACTAAAGGCCACCTTGCTAGCCTGCACTTGAGCATCAGAACGAGCTTTAAGATGTCCCAAAGAAGCAGCCATTCCCTACAGCCCTGGCCCATATTTTCTCTAGCAGTTACTGAACTGAATTAGAAATAGCAGTTCTGATTTCTTGCGGGTCCACATGCTGCAGTGTAAGTTTTAAAGTTGTGTTTGAAGTTCAAGAAGGATCCATAAAAAAATCCAATTCAAATATGGGTGAAAGACTAGAATAGACATTTCTTCAAAGAAGACACACAAATGGGCAATAAGTCCAGGGAAAGATGTTCAGCATCACCAAGCAGCAGGGAAATGCAAATCATGGTTACTATCAAGAACACAGAAATTAGCAAATTAACAACCCACATTCCGTAATTGCAAAGTGCTTCTGGGCAAAGCAGATCTGGACAGCAATGCTCATTAAAAATTCCAAGCGACTCCATATAATTTTGCTGACCCTTGCATTAATTCTGGCCTTTTCTGTCCTTGATTGTTAGAAAGAATGTAGAGTAATTGGAAACTTGCACACTGCTGGTGGGAATGTAAAATGCTGCAGCTGCCATGGAAAACAGTATGGCCATTCCTCATGAAACTAAAAAGAGAATTTTCTTATGATCCAGCAAAGCCACTCCTGGGTTAGCCAGGTGTGGTGGTGCACACCTGTAGTCCCAGCTACTCAGGAGGCTGAGACAGGAGAATCTCTTGAATCCAGGGGGTGGAGGTTGCAGTGAGCCAAGATTGCGCCATTGCACTCCAGCCTGGGCAACAAGAGTGAAACTCAGTCTCAAAAAAAAGAAAAACAAAATCCACTCCTGGGGTATACACTGGAAAGAACTGAAAGCGGGGTGTCAAACAGAGCTTTGCATACCCATGTTTACTGCAGCAGTGTTCACCACTGCCAAAAGGCAGAAGCCACCCAAGTTCATTGATGGATGAGTGGATGAACCAAATGTGGTGGCTCTGAACAACGGAATACTATTCAGCCTTAAAAAGAAGGAATACAACATGCGTGAAACTGAAGACATTATGGTGCATGAAATAAGCCAGTCACAAAGGACAAATACCTGTTATTCTACTTACATACAGAAACTAGAGCACTCAAGTTATTAAAGAAAGGCATAGGGGAGGGGAGATGGGGAGCTGGGTCCAGGGAGAGAAGAGTAGTTTGTGATCCTGCTCTAGAAAAATCTCTATTTGGCCAGATGCAGTGGCTGACACCTGTAATCCCAGCACTTTGAGAGACCAAGGCAGGTGGATCACTTGAGGTCAGCAGTTCCAGAGCAACCTGGCCAACATGGCAAAAACCCATCTCTACTAAGAATACAAAAATTAGGCAGGCATGGTGCTGGGTGCCTGTAATCCCAGCTACTCCGGAGGCTAAGGCAAGAGAATCACCTGAACCTGTGAGGCAGAGCAATGAGCCCAGGTTACCCCATTGCACTCCAGCCTGGGCAACAGAGCAAGACTGTTTCAAAATAAAAGAAGAAAGAAAGAAAAGTCTCTATTTGACCATATATATAGGGTTCTTTACCCACAGGAAACCTATGTGGACTCTTCGACTAAGGACTTTATTACAGAAATAGACTGATATAAGCAAAAGGCCTTTGGAGGAGTCTTTGAGTCTTAAAACCTGGTAGGTAGATTTTACTCCCCATGGAGGAGTTGAAAGTCCCGTCCTTGCTGAGGGAGAGCTGCCACTGCTGCTGCCAAGGCCTTGGGAAGAGATTGCTGGAGGTTTGCTGAGAAGCTGAGGGCAAACAAGGTTATGAATCACCAGTGGTTTACAATAAGAGTCGTAGTAAATGTTATCCTAAATGGACTTAAATGGAGATGAGGGGAAACTGATTCACATGAAGAAGAATGAAAGGGCGGGCTTGAGGACAGGTGGTCTCACCATCACCGAGGTGGTGGTCGGCTCTAGACACCTGCCTCCCACTTCCCTTCCAGGCAGCCCAATGCTCCCAGCATGCACAGGAGTGGCTGCATCTCCTCTCCGTGGATTCTGGGGTTCTCTCAGTATGCACAGCGGTGGCCTGGACCACTGCTGCAGAGAGAAGGGCAGGCCAGCTGGAAGGGGCAGTGTGCACGCACGAGAGACAGAGAGAGAGAGAGAGAGAGAGAGAGAGAGAGAGAGAGAGAGCGCCTGGTGCGGAGGCTCATGCCTATAATCCCAGCACTGGGGGAGGCTGAGGTGGGAGGATCACTTGAGGCCAGGAGTTCAAGACCAGCCTGGCAACATAGTGAGACTCCATCTCTACAAAGAGAAACAGATGAGCTCTAAGCCTTCTGCTAGAGCTGTACTTTTCCAAGCACACAGAGCTATTGCATTTAAATTCTTTTTTTGTTTGTTTTTGAGATGGAGTTTTGCTCTTGTTGCCTAAGCTGGGTACAATGGCACGATCTTGGCTCACTGCAACCTCCACTCCCTAGGTTCAAGGAATTCTCCTGCCTGAGCCTCCCAAGTAGCCGAGATTGCAAGTGCCCACTACCACCCCTAGCTAATTTTTTGTAGTTTTAGTAGGGACAGGGTTTCACCATGTTGGCCAGGCTGGTCTCAAACTCCTGACCTCAGGTGATCCACCTACCTTGGTCTCCCAAACTGCTGGAATTACAGGCATGAGCCACCATGCCTGGCCTAAATTCAAATTAATTATAATGAAATGAAATCTGAAAATCAGTTCTTCAGCCACACCAGCCACATGGCCAGTGCTCAGTGGCACTGTGAGACCTAGAACACTTCAGCCTGGTGGGAAGTTCTTTTCACAGAGCTCTCCTAGTGGTAAAACTTGGATTCTGACCCTGGGGCCACATTTTCCAAGGCTTGGTGTGAAGGTCCCAGATCTGGAGGATTGGTTGTTTCAGATCTACTCCAAGGATTGCACAATTCCAGCAGCAAGAGGAGAAACTTGAGAGGGCTCCACCTTCCTGCCCAGAGGCTGGGTGGATGCTTCCCAAATACTCCACAGTGTGGAAGTCAAAAATTAAGCCACAGAGTTGCTGGTCTCCCAGGAAAGCAGAGGGCAGCTTCAGTCGGGCTCAGAAGAATGTCATTGTTGGTGAGTAATCTTAGATGACATAAACCCACATTTACTAATAAAATCTCCATCATCATCCATTTAAGGCAGAGTTGACTTTTCACCTCCTAAACCCTTCATAATTGCTCTTATTTTTATACCAGAATTATATCTCTGTGGAAATGCTGGAGGTTTTGCATTAAATGTGTTAATAAGCTGTATTTAAGAACTTAGTTTGCAGTTATGTTGAGCCAACTGAATAAATCAATACTGGCTTTCAGTCCATTTAAGGGATAAAATTGAACTCTTGCTAATTTAACAAATATTTTAAAAATTAGAGCTGATGGACAAGTTAATGTTGTCCAAAAATAAGTGTATTTAATTTGTGTAATAAACCTATGAGGCCATCATCCACCAATCCTTCAGCGGGGGCATGGGGAGGACCCAGGAATGGGGAGGGGCAGTGAAGCAGGCAACAAGATGCACGTGGCAGGGCCAGGCTGCCAGGCCTTCCCATGGCCTGTCTGTGGTTTCTCATTCATCTGAGACTTGGCGTTTTCAAAGCACCGCTACCTCGTGAATAAGCGCATGTCTAGCAGAGGCGAGTTCTTCAGATGAGCTCTGTGGGGGTCCCTGGGGTCCCCAGGTCTTGTCTTGCCAAATACTTTCCATGGCTCAACTCACCAGCAATATCCTGCCTTTCTTCCCCTGATGTGGCACATGCTGTCATCTTTAAAAGGTAAAAATTAGCCCTAAGACCAAAATCCAAATCAATTTCCAGGGAAAGCTTGAAATCTTTTGGGTTGTCATGTCTTGAATAAACAGCAGAAGTTGGTTTAGATCAAAAGGTCTGAGTGGCTGAAGCTGAAGCCACCCTCCAGCCCAGTGAGAGGGAGGGGCCAGACAGGAACAAGGCTGCCCAGGACCAGGTCCACTCACCCTCACTTGCCCAGATCACACAAGGGGACACAACCTGGAAACAGAGGCTCTCTAAGCCCAGAAACTCACCCAGCATCACCCAGGGAGTACCTACAGGCCTGAGGGCCAAGCTGGGCAGGACGCCCACCCCAGGGCTGCTGGGGCTGTCCCCAGATGCAGGGCAACGGAGCTGGCTCACCAGGGATCTGGAATGTGGCCTGGAGCCACCAGCCACACAAAAAAAAGTCCTACAAATTTTATTAACTATTTTTGATGCCAGTATTTCACTCTGTAGAACATACTTACTCATTTTAATACAGAGAACAATGCTTCCATGAGTTGTCATGGAGTAAGATCGGTGCCTGGGAATATGCCACGCTTTTGTCCATATTACATTGTGTATTTCTGACCCAGCAGTGAGGCAGGATTACAGACAGGAGCTCCTCCCAGCAGGCACAGAGTTAGCCAAAGACACATTCTCTTCTCCAGGCACTAACTTCTTACCAGCCTATATCTAACGATTAGGGATGAGGCAAGGGCAGCTTCCAAAGCTGAGAGCACCCTCAGGTACACACCTGCCCACAGGTCACAGGGTGTGGCCCAGGGCCCAGAGCACCTGTGCCTCCAACTCACGGAATCATGTGTCCTTTATTGCAAACTAGTGATGTTAAACAACACGTACCATTCCAGACCAGCATTCAAGTATCCTTCCTCAGTATCCACAAGTGCACCCAAATCACTTTTATTGTTATTTATATTATTTATGGAGTCTCATCTCTCCAAGTCAATTATCCTCTGCTTGACTCTGATATATCAGTTTGAAATGATTTGAAATGACAAGTATTAAAATATTGAACACAAAAGGAGTGCCCAGATAAAGAAAAATGAATCTTCAGGTCTAGTGACAGAAGTTTCTGGAACACTATTTGAGATCTGTGTACTTGGAACATTGAGTGAGTGAGAGATGCAGTGAAATGTATGGAGTCACCCCCATGCTCTGTGGCCTTGTCTTTTTGGCAGGGACTCTGCGAAGTCACACAGTACCGAGGGCCTCGTGTGTCTACAGCATCGGACACTCACTGTTCTCAGCTGCAGATTTCAGACGCCACACAGGCAAGGTCCAGCCAACAGGAAATTGGGAAGCTGGGCCCTGGGTCCAGGCAAGGCCTGCCCTTGAGTCCTGCAAAGGACTTTTTTCTGACCAGCTGGGTATACCAAGCCCTGGGGAGAGGCTGGGGCTCCAGGTCTCACAGCCTGGGCTGGAGGGAACCATGAGCTGGCCCTCAGGGCAGGATGCTGGGCACCCAGAGGAGACACTTGGCAGCATGGAGGGTTCCAGAAAGTCCTCCTTGGGGCAGGAGGTCTGAACTTTCATCAATCTATAACCAGAAGAAGCAGAAAGCCCTACTGTCTCAGACGGGTGGGGTCTCACCACAATGGGGAGCTAAGGGACAACAGGGAGAGGAGAATGTGGAGTCTTTTATGGTCTAGAATTAAGAGCAGGGCATTTAACCCCTGACGTCAAAGCAGGAGCCTTTAGTCCAAGCTAGGGACACAGTGCACAGGCCTCATTCCCAGCAGCCAGAGCCCGTGGCAAACCCTGACAGCCCCAGGGCTCTCTGTGGTCCCTGAAGGCAGAAACAGTGGCAATAAGTGGAAGCCCTGGCCGGACCCCAACTCAACTCACCCAAGGCTTACAAAGGGGTCCTCTAAAGGAACACTCCATGGTGTGCACCCTCAGAGAGGTGGAGGCACACCCTGCCCTCCAGGAGAACACAGGGCTGTGGTGCTGTGTCTTGGGACATAATTCTGGTCCCTTCCCCTGGGTTTTCCAGATAATGTCTTCCAGGAAGTCCCTCTCACCACCTCCCACCCTGCCCTCAAAATGCCAGGAGCCCGGGTAGGTTTCTGAATCCACCGCTGTTGCTCTTGCTGCCACTGGGTGCCACTGCTGCAGACAAGTGCCCCCTGAGGACGGGGTCCCTGCAGGTCCTCAGTGGCACCCCCTGACCCCTGACTCTGGGCTTAGGGATTCCTTGCTTCATGCTATGGCCACAGCCACTGCCCCAAAATCCCCAGGCATCAGGGTGGCCTCACAGGGCCCAGGCGCCACTACGCCTGCTGAGCCAGCCTCCCATTCAGCCAGACCCCGGGCTCTCCCTTCCCTCAAGCGCCATGATGTCCCTGGGTCCCACCTGCCTGAGATCTAAGTCAGGGCCCTCCTAATCCATCAGAGGAGCTGCCCAAATGCTGAGCCTCATGAGGAAAGAGCCCTAACTGGATCCCATCCTCCAGAGGTTCTGAGGCCGTCATGCCCTCCAGGGACCCGAGGGAGGCAGCCATGGCCTGTGAGTCCATGAAACCAAAAGGCCTGTTGCTGACTCCACGCTGCGAATCCACACTCCCTGCCCACATGGTGGGAGAGGCCGGTTTGTGCTCACGCTGCACTCGGAGCAGGCAGGACCCAGGCGGCAGGGCTGGCCAGCTCCCACACAGAACCAACCCAAGTGACTGTGACTAGAGAGCCCAGCTCTGGGTGCCACCCCTTCTAGGGAGCTGTTTTCTGAGTGAACAGTGGCCCCAGGCGTGATGGGCATGGGGGTTAACTCGGGTGACACAGCAACCCTGGCATCAGCCTTAGAAGGGATGAACTCTGCTCCTGGGGGCTCAGGGGATGCCCCCATTCTTGGGTCATAGCAGCACTGACCAGAGGCCTGAGATGCTGAAGCTAGTACTAAACAGCACCTGGCCCCTTCCCATCCACAGCCTGGCCGCATCCTCACCTGCACCCTGTGGTTACTCCCTACAGGAACTCCTTCAAAGTCAGAGATGGCTCAGGCTTTGATTCTCCTTAGTGGGGGACCCCAATAAACATGGAGGCCTATTTCTATAACAAGAGCTTCCTGGAGCTCTGGAATTCAGAGCAGACATTCTTTTTTTTTTTTTTTTTTTTTTTTTTTTTTGAGATGGAGTCTTGCTCTGTCAGCCAGGCTGGAGTGCAGTACCATGATCTCCGCTCACTGCAACCTCCACCTCCCAGGTTCAAGCACTTCTTCTGCCTCAGCCTCCCAAGTAGCTGGGACTACAGGCACATGCTGCCATGCTCAGCTAATTTTCTGTATTTTAGTAGAGATGGAGTTTTCGACATGTTGCCCAGGCTGATCACAAACTCCTGAGCTCAGGTGATCCACCAGCCTTGGCCTCCCAAAGTACTGAGGTGTGAGCCACCGCACCTGATGGATATTAATTCTTTTTTTTTCTTTTTTTTTAAGAGAGAAAGAGAGAAGGAAAGAAAAGGGAATGAAGAAGAGGAAAAAAGAGAAAGAGAAGGAGGGAGAGAGAACAGGAGTGTTGCTTAATTGCCCAGGCTAGAATGCAGTCTAAAAATGGGTATTGAAAACCTCCCTTATACCATCAATTGTGCTTAATAATGGCCAACCAATATTTCATTTAAACCTGTTAGTAGCTGTGATGTGGTACTGATAAGAGTGCATATCTTGTGTGTTTGAAGTGGAGAGTTCTATTAATGTTTATTAAGTTTACTTGTTCTGGATCTGAGATCAAGTCCTGGATATCCTTGTTAATTTTCTGTCTCACTGATCTATCTAATATTGATGTTGAAATCTCCCACTACTACTGTGTGGGAGTCCAAGTTTCTTTACAAGTCTTATGTATCCTGTATTGGGTGCGTAACCATCCAGGATCGTCAGCTCTTCTTGTTGCGTTGATCCTTTTACCATTATGTCCTCTTTTGATCTTTGTTGCTTTAAAATCCATTCCATCAGAGGCGAGAATTGCAACCTCTACTTTTTATTTATTTATTTATTTTTGCTCTCCATTTGGTTGACAAATCTTTCTCCATCCTCTGTTTTGACTCTTTATGTATTCTTGCATGTAAGATGGGTCTGGATGCAGCATACCGATGGGTTTTGGCTGTATCTTTTGACTGGGGGATTTAGTCAATTTAAATTTAAGATTATTGCCATTTGATGTTGGCTGGCTATTTTGCCCATTAGTTGATATAAATTCTTCATTATGTTGATACTCTTTACTTTTTGGTATATTTTTAGAAAGACTAATACTGGTTGTTCCTTTCTATGTATGATGCTTCTTTCAGAAGCTCTTGTAAAGCAGGACTGGTGGTAATGAAATCTCCGAGTGCTTGCTTATTCACAAAAGATTTTATCTTTTCTTCTATTGTAAAGCTTAGTTTGGCTGGATGTGAAATTCTGGGTTGAAAGTTCTTTTCTTTAAGGATGTTAAATATTGGCCCCCACTCTCTTCTGGCCTGTAGAGTTTCTGCTGAGAGATCTTCTCTGAGTCTGATAGGCTTCCCATTGTAGGTAACCTGACCTTTCTCTCTGGCTGCCCTTAGTATTTTCTCCTTCATTTCAACCCTGGTGAATCTAATGATTATTCTTGAGGAATATCTTTGTGGTGTTCTCTGTATCACCTGGGGTTGAATATTGTCCTGCCTTGCTAGGTTGGGAAAGTTTTCCTGAATAATATCCTGAAGAGTATTTTCCAGCTTGGATTCATTCTCTTCGTTGCATTCAGGGACACCTATCAAACATAGATTAGGTCTTTTCACATAGTCCCATATTTCTTGGAGACTTTGCTCATTCCTTTTTATCCTTTTTACTCTATTCTTGTCTTCTCATTTTATTTCATTAAGTTGCTCTTCAACCTCTGATATCCTTTCTTCTGCTTGATCAATTTGGCTGTTAAAACTTGTGCATACTTCACGAAGTTCTTGTGTTGTATTTTTCAACTCCATTAATTCACTTATATTCCTCTCTATATTATCTATTCTTGTTAGCATTTCATCAAACCTTATTTCAAAGTTCTTAGTTTCTTTGCATTGGGTTAGAACAAGTTCCTTCAACTCCTAGAAGTTTCTTATCATCCACCTTCCAAAGCCTGCCTCTATTAATGTAACACAGTCTTTCTCCATCAAGCCTTGTTCCATTGCTGATGAGAAACTGTAATCCCCCGTAGAGGGAAAGGCATTCTGATTTTGGGTATTCTCAGCCTTTTTAGGCTGGTTTCTTCCCTTCATTATAAATTTATCCATCTGTCGTGTTTGTAATTACCACCTTCTAATTAGGTTTCTGATGGACGTCCAATTTATTGGTTCACCAGCGCCAGAATCTGAGCAACCCACTGCACTGGCTAAAACAGCAGTGTTAAGATTGATGGTGCTTTTCTGACTGCACCAAAAACTGCCCTGCCAAGGCGCCAGCAAAACCACCGGGCCAGCCACAAGAGTCACGGTGGCAACCCGTGGGGCTCCTCCACTGGGAATCTCCTGGTCTGTGAGCAGCAAAAGTTCGTCTAAAAGTGTGGCGTCCTCTTGTTTTCTGTGCTTTCACTGGGAACCACAATCCTGAGCTGCTAATGATCAGCCATCTTGGATCTCTCTCTGACATTAATTCTTTAATTCACCAAAGGTGTATGTGGTCTACCTTGGTGCTCAGGGGGAGTTCCAGGAAAGCCGGGAAGGACAGGCTGAGGTTAAGGGCAAGGGGCTCAGGCCAGGCCCAGTGCCACAGAGGGAGACCCCAGAGGTTCTGACCAAATCCACCAGGAGAAAGCAGAGTGGCCCAACCATCCCAGAAGGAAAATCCCTCATCTTGGCCACTCTTGTCTGGTGTCCTCAGTGTCTCTCTCCTCTGTGCTAGAAAATGGGTTTGCTTCATCAGTGTGCAGGAATGGGACCCCAGGAAACTTCTCCCAGGAGAATGGTCCCCATGGACCATCTGGGAGGCCCTCATTCCTGCATCCTGACACCTGCCTCTTCCAAGGGAAAGGTCCCACAGAAGTAAACTCCCACCCACTGGCTAAGGTCCCTCCACCCTAGACTTCATTCTGGGGGGCTGGAGCGTTGAGGGGCATCACCACACTCACCCAGCTGGTGCTTCTCTGGCTAGGGAAGGGGTAGGGCTCAGGGTTTGGTGGGCAGCCCCTGAGGAGGGGCGCGCTCACCTACTGGCTCCTTCCTGGGATGCTCAGCAATGCTACACAGTCCCAGCCCTGTTCCAGAAATGCAAAGTTGAGGGACCCATGAAGATGGCCAAGGTGTCCGTGTAACCAACAGCTCTTCTGCAATTGATTGCACCTGTGATTTGGCAAAACTCCTTCTTTTCTCCTAATTTTACTGGCTTGATTTTGTGATTCCAGTAAGCAAAGCTCTAAACCTAACATCATAAAACCTTTCTGAAGATTGTTAATGACAGAATCTTCCATACCCTCTTCCTCCAAACTCAAGTGGAAACCAGATTAACATTTAAAATGAAATCGTCATGAAAGATTTTAACAGCATTTCTCAGAGACCAGAACTTCCTTCCCCAGTGGCCAACCCAGGAGGAAGATTTTGTGTCCAAACTCAAGATAAATGAGCAATTTTTTTCTACCTGTTTCTTACAATGTAAATAAAATGGGCATTTTCTTTGTTTTTTTTCTCTTTCTTTTGAAGAGTGACAAGAAAATGCCTCCGTTTCCTCCTCTCTAAAACAATGAAATTTAAAAGGCGATGATGGATGACAAGGGTGGAGGAAAATGAGAACCTCAAGGAGGGGAGAGCAGTCCTGGGAAGCAGAGCATGGTGGCTGGGATGAATTTCCACAATGCCAATCTCATTTCCAATGTCCCCCTGCTTGTTTGCAGACAGCTCAACAGAAGTCCAGAGAAAAGTGAGTTTGCCTTGAAAGATCCGGCTCCCAGTGCTTGAAAATGAGGCATGAGAGCACCACCCTGTGGCATGTCCCTCTCACTGCTGTTGCTCTCTAAGACCGGCTCTGACCTGCTGAGTCTGCCTCCTCCTGCCAGGAGCATCCCAGGAAGGAGCCAGGAGGCAAGTGTGCACCTCCCTGGGGGCTGCCAGCCAAACCCCAAACCCCCTCTCCCTCCCCAGCCAAGGAAGCACCAGCTGGGTGAGTGTGGAGATGCCTCTCAAAGCTCCAGTCGCCCAGAATGGAGTCTAAGGGTGGAGGGACCTCAGCTGGGAAGGGGTGGGAGTTTGTTTCCATGGGATCTTCCCCTTGGACGAGGCAGGTGTCCAGATCTCCCAGCCAGGGAGGATGTTGGCCTTCGGAATATGTCCTGAGTCTAAATTATTTAGGCCTTGTCTACACAACCCGCCCAAAGAGCGTTTTGAACTTGCCTGCCCCTCCCCAGAGGATATGGCAGTGGTTGTGAGGGGGCTGGATCCTGCCCCACAACCGGATCTTAAGGGAAAATGAGCCACAGGCCCCTGAACCTCAACACCTTCAGCAGCTCCCGCCTCAAGGCAGATGTTGCTCATGTCATGCAGTTTGTGTGTCTTGCGGGGCAGGACCAGGCCCAGTGACAGATGCAGGGCTTTGTCTCCCACTGGGCAGCTGCAGGTGGCCCATTCCAGGCCATCAGCAGGACCCTTGGAGCCCCAGCCCCGATCCTCCAGGTGTGGGAGGGTGGGCATGCCCAGGCATTAGGGCCCAGTCCCCAGGAGCCACATGGGGCCTAAAGGGGCTTCTGCCTGGACCCAGGCTTCCCCCTCCCCTCCCTCACAGGGAAAGTTTCAGGGAGGTTGGCATCCCAGACACAGGTGCAGGGGTGGAGTTCAAGGGGCCAATGTAGGTGTCGGAGGAGACCCCACAGTCCCAGCCTCCCAGCTACAGGGCCCACTGCCCTTCCCATCTTTCAAAGCCAGAGCTCTTATCTCTTGAGTCCTAGAGAAGGAGAGGACTGCTTGCCAATTCCCTGCCAGTGGTCACTGCAGGCCCTGTCCCATTCCCCACCCAGCTGGCCCACCCTTGCTGGCCTCGAGGGCAGGATCGGAGGGGAAGATGGAGAAACACCTTCGTGTTTCAGGCTCCAGGCCTGGGTTGCCACATATTAGCTGTGTGACTTTGGGAAGTTACTTCCTCCTGCTGTTCCTCAGTCTCCTCGTCTCTAAGAGGGGATAATAGGAGCCCATGTCCCACCAGGTCACTGCACCCATGCCAGGAGTGTCACTGGGACTCTGCCTAGGTCCCACCTTCCTTTGTCTCCTGAGACCCCCAGGCAGGCACAGAACTTTCTGGGAGGGGAGGGGAGATGACCTCGATTCCTGGCCAAACATACTAGTTGTCCCTTGAAGGTGCCAATAAGGTATTGAACAAAGCCTCATCAGTTACTACAATGACCAGCATTAAAACCTCATTCATAAAATCTACTTTGGAAAAACAACTTTTCCTTTAAGTAAGGCTGATTAAATCCAAAGATGCCACTTCAGTGGTCTGGCAATTTTCCAGAGTGAAGGAAAAGCTGGAGTGGCCGAGGGGACTGAACCAAGGGATTCTCTGGCAGTAAAGAGACCAACAGGCAAGGGGAGGGCGGAGGGACCCAGGTGCTTCAGAGGGTGCATAGGAGGGGCCCAAGTGGGTGGGAGCTGGTGGGTCTGCCTGGAGCAGGGAGGGGTCCAGGAGCTAATAGGAAAGGGGCATCTACAGGCAGCCATGTGAAAAGAGATGCTCCCTGAAACATGTATCCACTGTTAATTCTGGAAAATAACTTTCTAAATTGCTTTAAGAAGAGAACATCTTATAGTAACTTAGCAAAAAAAAAAAATTTTTTTTGAGACAGAGTCTGGCTCTGTCATCCAGAATGGAGTGCAGTGATACAATTTCTGCTCACTGCAACCTCTGCCTCCTGGGTTCATGTTGTTCTTGTGCCTCAGCCTCCTGAGTACTGAGATTATAGGCACCTGCCACCACTCCTGGCTAATTTTTGTATTTTTGGTACAGACACAGTTTCACCATGTTCGCTAGGCTGGTTCTGAACTCCTGACATCAGGTGATCTGCCCACCTCAGCCTCCCAAAATGCTGGGATTACAGGCATAAGCCACAGTGCCTTTATCAATTTGGGCAAGTTCCACTTTATCACTTGGGGAATTAGTAACTTAGTAAACTTTTTACATGATGGAACTTCCCCAAAATGATAAAGAACATCTAAACACAAATCCTCTACCCTTCACAAAATTCACTCAAAGTGGGTTATAGATCGAAATGTAGAACGTGAAACATCCCAAACATTCTGGAGCACTTCCAGAATACACCATACAGAAAATGTATGTGATCTTGGGTTTGGTTTTCAGATAACAGCCCCAAATTGATGTTTGATTTAATTAAGATTTAAAATCTCTGCTTTGTGAAAGATGCTGTTAAGTCAAGGAAAAGACAAGCCACAGACTGGGAGAAAATATTTTCAAAACACATGTCGAATAAAGGGCTTATATCCAAAATATGCAGAGACGTCCAGTGAAATGAGGTTGGAGGGTGTATTTGTTTCCCGTGACTGCTGTAACAAGTTACCACAAATTTTGCTGCTTAAGATGACAGAAATGTATTCTGTCTGGATATAAAATGGGTCTGGATGTATTATACCGTTAGGTTTTAGCTGTATCTCTTAATTGGGGGATTTAGTCGATTTTATATCCATTTTATATCCAAAGATACACAAAGACTCAAAACAAAGGATTGGAGAAAGATTTACCAACCAAATGGAGAGCAAAAATAAAGAAATAAACAAAAAGCAGGAGTTGCAATTCTCGCATTTTATAAAATAGATTTCAAAGCAACAAAGATACAGTGGTAAAAGGATCAATGCAACATAAGAGCTAACGATCCTAACACCCAGATACATAAGACCCATAAAGAGATTTAGACTCAACGAGACAGAAAATTAATAAGGATATCCAGGACTTGAATTCAGATCCAGAACAAGTAAACTTAATAAATATGTATAGCGCTCTCCACTTTAAATACACAAAATATACATTCTCCACTTTCAATACACACACACACACAAAAGAAATGTATTATCTCACAGTTCTAGAGTCCAGAAGTCTAGAATCAGTTTCACTGGACCAAAATCAAGGTGTCAGCAGGGCTATGCTCCCTCAGGAGGCTTTCTTTCCTCCTCACACTGCAGGGGCTGCCAGTAGTGTTTGGCTTTTGGTAGCATCACTCCACTCTCCCCCCCGCATCTTCATGCTGCCGCCTCCCCTGTGTGTGTTGAGTCTCCCTCCACCTCTCTCTAATAAGGATGCATGTGACGACATTTAGGGCCTGCCAGGATAATCCAGGATGATCTCACCATCCCAAGGTGCTTAATCACGCTACAAAACCCTTCTTCCAAATAAGATTACATTCACAGGTTCCAAGAATCACGTCGTGGACTTATCACCAGAAGCCATGATTGGCACACCATGTGAGCATTAGAAAGGGTTCTCACAGAGAAGGTGGTGGCACATCCAGACCCACAGGAAGAGGTGGAGACAGCTGGGTTTGGATGAAGTCTGAGTAGATAGAGAGCGCCCTGCTTGGTGGACAGAGTCTTTGAGGAGTGGCAGGATCTGTTGTTTATGCAGCACACAGAAGTGTTCTCCTGGACACTTCTGGGGAGGCTGCAGCAAAGATTTCCAGTGGGTTTTTATTCCTTTTGGGTGTCAGCCTATCTTTAACCGCATTTCTTCTAAGAGCAAGGTGGAGTGCAGAGAGACGCCTGCAGGATAAGGAGGCACAGGCAAACCTCAGAGCATCGTGGGCTTGGTTCCAGCCCGCCACGGTATGGTGACCATCACAACAAATCCTGCCATACACACGTTTGGGTTTCCTAGTGCATGTAAAATGCATGTTTACGCCACACTGCAGTCTATTGAGTGTGTGATCACATTATGTTTAAAAAATGCACAAACCTTCATTTAAAAATATTTATTGCTAAAAAACACTAATGAAGTGAGCACGGGCTCTTATAAAAATGGTACCTATTGACTTGTCTCATGTGGTGATGCCAGAAACAGCCAATGTGTGAAAAATGCAATGAAGTGAAACATGGTAAAAGGAGGTGAAGGAGGTGTGTCTGCATGTGGAAAACTTTCATCAGAAGAGTCACAAAAGGTGAGATGGATGCAGGCAGCTCCGGCCAGAAGGCTGGTCTGCAGGGAGTTCTGGGATGTGGGTGGGGCCTGGCTGGGACCCTCAGGTATGTCCATGTGGCCAGGGCTCTGGAGGCAGTCATGGTCAGGCCCAGGGGCTGACACAAGGTGCCGATGGGTGGGGGCTGCATGGGCCTGCTCTAGAGATCCCACACCCCTCTTTCTGGCCTCAAGGGTAGGCGTGGGGTAAGGGAATGGCCCCAGCAGGCCCCAGAGCATCCCAGGCTAAGATGCAGATGAGGAGAGTGTGGTCCTCCCTACACAGGTAGAGTCCTGGATGCCGAGTTCCCCACTCCAGGCCCATGAGGTCCCCCCACCAAACCATTGCTTCCTCTCAGGGATCCTGGGGGCTCCGGCCCCACTGGCTGAGCTGATTTCACCCCTGCCTGGGCTCAGGGCATTCCTAACTGTGAACCCTCTCTCTGCTTCCCTCTGACTCCCCACCCTCAACTTCAACAGAACCAGGAAATAGCTCCAGGCAATGCTTTCTGTCCCAACAGCCCTTGACCCAAATCCTCCCCTTCAGGTCCCATCAGTAATCCTGTAAAGAGCTCAGATCAGGCTGACCTGGGTCTACCCATGAGTGGACCAGCTATTTGCAGGGGGCTTCTGACATTTGGGGGGTACAAGTGACAGGGAGAGGGTACACAGGAAAGGAGAGGGCCATCACTTCCCTCCCCTCTGAGGCAGCAGACAGAGAACCAGCAGGCCTCCTGCCAATCAGCTTTCCCTGGAAGCACAACCCCACCACACGCTCACTGCCTGAAGCTGCCCACAACCCCTGGGAGGCCACACTGGGCCTGACTCCCCTTCTCCCTATTGAGCTCTGCTCTGTGGAGCAGAGGCGGTCCTGTCCTGGGCAACTTTGTAGCCACTTTCTAAAGCACTGGGGAGCTTCCCAGCTATAGGGTGGAGGAATCATCCCAAGAATTAATGAGCAGGGATGTGTACCCCATATCAAACATATCTCCTCCAGACCATGCTCTGAGCCCTGGGCTAGGACTGGAGACCACCATGGTAGGAGGGGCCTCTACCCACACAGAGTTCCACATCCATCTGAGAACAGAGAAATTGATGTTCCCTGGGCATTGTGGGAAGAATCATTGCTGTAAGAGGCCCATCCGTGTGGAAGGGGTGCAAGGCTATTCCCCTAGGTGGCCTCACACCAAGTACCATGGTCACCAGGTACCATCTCAATCAGGACCAAGTATCACTCTCACCAAGTACCACACACACCAAGTACAATGCTCGCCAGGTACCATGCACACTGAGTACCAGGCACACCAAGTATCACTGTCACTAAGTACCACACACACCAAGTACCATGCTCACCAAGTACCATGCTCACCAAGTACCAGGCACACCAAGTAACATGCTCACCAAGTGACAAGCATGCCAAGTACCACACACACCAAGTACCACACTCACCAAGTACCGTGCTCACCAAGTGCCATGCAACCCAAGTACTACTCATATCAAGTACCACACATATCAAGTAATACACTCATCAAGTACCATGCTTACCAAATACTATCCACACCAAGTACCATGCTCACCAAGTGCTATACAGACCAAGTACCATGTTCACTAAGTACCAGGCACACCAAATACTATGCTCTCTAAGTATCATGCACACCAGGTACTGTGTTCACCAAGTACCACACTCACTAAGACCACACTCACCAAGTACCATGCATACCAAGTGCCATCCTCACCAAGCACTATGCATACCAAGTATCAGCCTTCCCAAGCACCACACTCACCAATACTATGCATGCCAAGTGCCAGGCTCACCAAGTACCATGCTCACCAAATACTATGCTCACCAAGTACCATGCTCACCAAATACCACACTTGCCAAGCACCATGCACACCAAGTACCATGCCTGCTATATCTGTCTGGTCTGACAACAGGAAGAACAAGAGCTCCCTTCAGGCCACTTCTTGGAGCATGCCCTGAGGCTGGAAGAAAGTAAGCTGGTCATGCCCAGCATGATGAGTGTCCCAAAACCTGCAGCTGTGCCACATGGACCCTGCTAGAAATGGCCAAGATGGCCATTAAGTCAGTGTGGGGCTAGAGGGCCCAGCCAGGATCCTGCTCCCCATTCCCCCACCAGTCCCCTGGCATCTGCAAACACTGTGCAGAGTTGCAGGGGTGCCCACCCATATCTCCTGACTCCCTCCTTCCAGGGAACACTGGTCCTGGGCACAGGCAACCTATGGCGATGGAACATTGGCACCAGCCTGCACCTTTGAGTATTGTGTGGTGTGGGAGTGTGTGCTCATGCACACGCAGTGTGTGGTAGGGAGTGGGATGTGTGCCGTGTCTGTGTGTGTAGTGTGTGTATGTATGGTTTTCAGTACGAGAGTGGTATGTGTATGTGGGAGGGCATATATGTGTCTATGATGTGTGGGGTGTATATGTGCGTCTGTGTGTGTGGTGTGTGTGGTGCATATGTCACATGCATGATGTGTTTTGTGTGTGTGTGGTTTTGTAGTGTATGTTTGTGTTTCATGTGTGGTTTTGTGGTGTGTGCATGGGTGTGTGTAATGTGTGTGGTGTGCGTGGCATGTGTGTGGTGTGTGGTGTGTGTGGTGTGTGCTTGTGTGGTGTGTGTGATATATGTGGTGGGAATGTGGTGTGTGTGGCAAATGTGTGTGGTTGTGTTTTGTGTGTGGTTTTGTGCTGCATGTGTCATATGGTGTGTGTGGTATGTGTGCAGTGTGTGGTGCACAGGTTGTGTGCTGATGTGGTGTGTGTGTGGTGTAGGTGGTGGAGTTGTGTGTGGTGTGTGGTTTTTTTTGTGTGAGGTTTTGTTGTGTATGTGTATTTGTGTTTTGCGTGTGGTTTTGTGCTGTATGTGGCATGCATGTGTTCTGTGGTGTGTGTGGTTTTGTGCTGTGTGGCATGTGTATGGTTTTGTGGTGTGTGACGTGTGTGTGTGGTTTTGTGGTGTGTGTGGCATTTGTGTGAGTTGTGTGGTGTATGTTTGAGGTTTTGTGGTGTATGTGTAGTTGTGTTTTGCATGTGGTTTTCTGTGTGTGGCATGTATGGTGTGTGTGTGGTTTTGTGGTGTGTGTGATGTATGTGTGTTGTGTGTGGTTTTGTGGTGTGTGTGGTTTTGTGTGTGGTGTGTTGGGGGTTGTGGTGTGTGGTTTGGTGGTGTGTGTGTGGTGTGTGGTGTGTGGTTTTTCTGCTGTGTGTGGTGTGTGTTGTGTGGTATGTGTGGTTTTGTGGTGTGTGTGTGTTGTGTGGTATGTGTGGTTTTGTGCTGTGTGTGGTTTGTGTGTGATGTTTGTGATTTTGTGGTGTGTGTGGTGTGTGGTGTATGTGGTTTTGTGCTTGTGTAGTGTGTGATGTGGGTGGTTTTGTGGTGTGTGTGTGGTGTGTGGTATGTGTGGTTTTGTGCTGTGTGTGGTTTTGTGGTATGTATGTGGTTTTTGTGCTGTGTGGTATGTGTGTGGTGTGTGTGTGGCTTTGTGGTGTGTGTTGTGTGGTGTGTGGTTTTGTAGTGTGTGTGGCATGTGTTGTGTGGCATGTGTGGTTTTGTAGTGTGTGGCACGTGTGTTTTCTGTGGTATGTGTGGTTTTGTGCTGTGTGTGGTGTGTGTGGTTTTGTGGTATGTATGTGGTTTTTGTGCTGTGTGTGGTATGGGTATGTGTGTGGTGTGTGGTGTGTGTATGGTTTTGTGATGTGTGTTGTGTGATGTGTGTGGTTTTTTAGTGTGTGTGGCATGTTTGTGTTGTGTGGTGTGTGTGGTTTTGTAGTGTGTGTGGCGTGTGTGTGTGTGGTATGTGTGGTTTTGTGCTGTGTGTGGTATGTGTGTGGTGTGTGGTGTGTGTGGTTTTTTGATGTGTGTATGGTTTTGTGGTGTGTGTGGCATGTGTTGTGTGATGTGTGTGGTTTTGTGCTGTGTGTGGTGTGTGTGTGGTTTTGTGGTGTGTGTGTGGTTTGTGCTGTGTGTGTTGTGTGTGTTGTATGGTGCATGTGTGGTTTTGTGTTGTGTGTGTGTTGTGTGTGGTTTTGTGCTGTGGTGTGACCACACTCACCTGGGTATGTTTTACCTGCCGGGTTCCCTGTCCCTTTCCTGGGGTGAATGGATTTGCCCACTTCTCTCCTCCTGAACACCCACAGCTTCTTCAGAGCCTTCTCCAAGACTTCTGCTTTCTCCATGAGGAAGGAGTGTGACAAACGCTGGGCTCATAGACCAACAGCACATACACCAGGAGCACTCACCCCAGAAGCACGTACCCCAGGAGCCCCAGGAGCACTCACTCCAGGAGCACTCACACCAGGAGCATATACCCTAGGAGCACTCACCCCAGGGGCATTCACCCCAGGAGCATTCATCCCCAGAGGCACTCTCACCCCAGAAGCACTCACCCCAGGGCCACATACCCCAGGAGCACACACCCCAGGGTCACTCACCCCAGAAGCACTCACCTCAGAGCACTCACCTGAGAAGCACCCACCCCAAGGGCACTCACCCCAGGAGCATTCACTGCAGGAGCACCCACCCCAGAGGCACTCACCCCAGGAGCATTTACCACAGGAGAACTCATCCCAGAGGCACCCACCACAGGAGCACTCACCCCAGAAAAGCTCACCTCAGGGACACCCATTCCAGGAGCACTAACCCCAGGAGCACCCACTCCAAAGGCACTCACCCCAGGGCATTCATCCTGAGAGTATTCACCCCAGGGACCCTCACTTCAGGAGCACTCACCACAGGAGAACTCTCCCCAGGAGCACTTGCCCCAGTGGCACTCAGCTTAGAAACCAGTTGTCTTGGCAGAGAAGGGGTCAGGCAGTGTCACTGGCTTTCTAAGGAGAAGTTCCAAGGGGCAGAAGACTTCCTTGTGGGCCCAGCCAGGAGAGGCACTGCCACCTGCTGAGGGGACCCAGATGTCTGCTGGGGGAGACACAGAAACCTGCTGGGGGGCAGAGACACCTGCTGGGGTACACAGACACCAGCTGGGGGGTCACATACACCTGCCGGGGGGGG
>CM052656.1:100579570-100607339 GCA_028533165.1 Leontopithecus rosalia
AGTGTGATGCCTTCCGCTGTGTTCTTTTTGCTTAGGATTGACTTGGCTATGCGGGCTCTCTTTTGGTTCCATATGAAATTTAAGGTGTTTTTTTCCAGTTCTGTGAAGAAAGTCAATGGTAGCTTCATGGGGATAGCATTGATTCTGTAAATTACTTTGGGCAGTATAGCCATTTTCACGATATTGATTCTTCCTAACCATGAACATGGAATGTTTCTCCATCTGTTTGTGTCCTCTCTTATTTCATTGAGCAGTGGTTTGTAGTTTTCCTTGAAGTGGTCCCTTACTTTCCTTTAAGTTGTATTCCTAGGTATTTTATTCTCTTTGTAGCAATTGTGAATGGCAGTTCATTCTTGATTTGCCTCTCTTTCAGCCTGTTATTGATGTATAGGATTGCTTGTGATATTTGCACATTGATTTTATATCCTGAGACTTTGCTCAAGTTGCTTATCAGTTACAGGAGTTTTTGGGCTGAGATGATAGGGTCTTCTAGATATACTATCATGTCATCTGCAAATAGAGACAATTTGGCTTCCTCCTTTCCTATTTGAATACCCTTTATTTCTTTTTCTTGGCTGATTGCTCTGGCTAGAACTTCCAGTACTATATTGAATAGAAGTGGTAAAAGAGGGCATCCTTGTCTAGTGCCGGATTTCAAAGGGAATGCTTACAGTTTTTGCCCATTCAGTATGATATTGGCTGTTGGTTTGTCGTAAATAGCTTTTATTATTTTGAGATACGTTCCATCAATACTGAGTTTATTGAGGGTTTTTAGCATAAAGGGCTGTTGAATTTTGTCAAAGGCCTTCTCTGCGTTGGTTGAGATAATCGTGGTTTTTATTTTTGGTTCTGTTGATGTGGTGAATTATTTTTATAGACTTGCGTATGTTGAACCAGCCTTGCATCCCCGGCATGAATCGTATTTGATCATGATGGATAAGCTTTTTGATGTGCTGTTGCAATTGGCTTGCCAATATTTTATTGAAGACTTTTGCATCTATGTTCATCATGTTTTTTCTTCAGTTTTTAAATTTTCCCCTAAGAGATTTTACTAATTTAAGACTGGCTTCACTGAGGATTTGAACTAACAACTTTGCAGTTGCAGGCCTTACATTTTAACTACTGTGCTAACAAGTAACTTGCATTACAAAGAGTTAGAAAGCTGTTCTTAAAGCCAGATCTTAGATGCAAATACCGCACCCTGAGGCAGTGTGGCCTGCCTGAAAGCCAGGTGGAGCTGGCGGCGGCAGAGAAAGAAATAAAAATGCTTTTTGTGTCAGTTTAAAAACTGAGCTCTAAGTCGCTGGGCCGTCTTCAAGTTTCCTGCCCCTGTAGCTTTCAGTCGCCCTGACAAAGGGACCCTGAAAAGAATTAAATTCTTGTCTCCCTATCTCTCTCTTCTTGCTCTTTTTCTTCTCTCTTACTTTCTTGTCCTCTCTCCTCTTTTCTGTTTTTTTTTCTCTTCTCTCTCTCCCTGACTGTCTCCTATTTTTCTCCTCTCTCTTCTTTCTTTTGTATAGCCAATTTTGGAAAGCCTCCAATTGAAATTTTGCCCTCTCTAAAGCAGGTTTTAGTAGGGCCTCTGCAGCCAGGTCCTGCAAGGACCAGAAAATTGAATTGGTGGGTCTTTCTCTAGTCCTATCCAAAGGAACAGGGGGTAAGGGCCAGGGTAAGGTGGCAGTCTCTCTCTCTGCAAACCACAACTGGCGAGAATAAGCTCTATGGAGGTTTAGTGCTGCTCGGGCATAATCCTCTTGACTATAAGCTCTCCTATCCAAAGCCCATGTGATAGAAGAAGAAGATAAGAAAGAAGAAGAGAGTAATCTCTGCAGGGGTATAATCAATAAACGTTCCCTGCATCCAGTGGTTTGTCAACCACTATAAAATATCCCCTACCTCAGGGGAAGATGGCCTGAACCAGTGTTATGTCTGCTAGCAGGAGTCTAATAAAACTGAAAAATTTACAGATGAGATAGGACCACATACAAGAGTGAGAAAGGGTGGGAGTCCCCCAGATGGGAAACCAATCTGATGCCTGCCTGGCTATGTTCCCAGAGAAATGTTTCAGGGGCATCTTGGCTAAGATGTACCCATATACTCCCCAGGCCCAGTCACCTCAGGAAGGAAGTCTGAGTAGGACAGCTCTGAGGTGAATCACCGTTATGCCTTATGACACTCCCATGGAACCGCAGGTGAAGGCCCACTCAAGCCCTGTAGGTTTTCAGCCATGGGACTACATATATACTGACTCTCTCACTCACACTGAGGTTACAGAAAACAATTGAATGCTGACACCCACTATGCCAGCTACCAGAAGCTGATACCCACTGTACCAGCTACCCAATGCTGATACCCACTATACCAGCTACCAGAGGCCTCAAGTGACATATCGGTGAGGCCTGCCTGGTCAGAGTTGCAATGACTCGTCAGTCCCCTGACTCAGGCCCTTCCTTTGAACTAGTTCCCAAATTCCAAACCAAACTTACCTCCAGAGGCTTTTAGGACCCTGAAGAATTTTGGGTGAATGTCAGCCGGGTGGTCGCTTATCCTCCGTAGTGGCACTCCAGGGCTCTGGGATAGCTCAGGGGGTGCCTCCTCTAGAGGCTTCTGAGGTGGGAGCAGCCACTGGGTGAGACTCTGAGATGGCTTTTGTCTGGTGATGAAAAATAGAGTATCTCGGTGGGACCTCCAAATGTTATACTGGACTGAGCATAGAAAGTCAACACCCGACAAAAGTATGCCAAATTGCAGGGTTTATTGCCGGTGACCACGGAGGACTCACGTCTCTCCAACCTGTGGCAGAGAAAGGAGGGTGACAAGACCTTTTATACCTGTAAAACCACCTTGTGTGTGGGGGTGAGGAGCAGGGATGGGGATGAAAAGCTCCAGATATTTTGAGGGATAGTGGATTCTGTAAATCACCTTCTGGGCCGAGATGAGGGTGGGGGGCCTCCGGACATTCCAAGGGCCAGGGGACTTTTGTAATTCCAACTGTTACTTAAGTGGTTTACAGAAGTCAAGATAAACATTAGTTTATACATTATCTGGGTAGGGTGGGAATCACAGATCTTAGTTACTTATTACAAGTTGCAGGAGCCAGGATGGAATTATCTTGGGCTGCTTATTCTGGTTATTACTGGTAAGCAAAGGCTAGCAACTCTGGCAGTTACTGATAAGAGAAGGTAAGCAGCTTTACCTTATTGCATTCTGCAAAGTAAACTAGCAGTTTTATTTACAGAAGCCAAGGTTAGCAGTCATTGTGAGGAGAATGGGGTAACTTATTTTTGGAAAACAGCTTTTGTCTTTTATAAAATGGTGTTGCTCAGCTTCCAGCTATAGCACACACTCATAGAGACAGAGACACAGAGTTACACACAGACACAGAGATACACACAGACCCAGACACACACAGACACAGACACACACAGAGACACACACACAGAGACATAAAGTTACACACACACAGATACACACACATAGATACACAGAGACAGAGACACACAGAGACACCCGCACAGAGACAAAGACACAGAAACAGGCACATGTAGAGACACATGTAGAGACAGAGACACAGAGACAGAGACACAGAGATGTACACACAGACACATGCACAGAGACACATACACAGAGACAAACACACACAGAGATAAACACACAAAGACAGAGACACAGAGATACAGAAACACACACAGACACATGCACAGACACATGCACAGAGACACACACACACAGACACACATACACAGATGCAGAGACAGACACACACACAGAGACACAGACACACAGAGGCAGACTTGCATAGAGGCAGACACACAGGGGCAGACTCACACAGAAGGAGACTCACACAGAGGCATAGACACACAGACACACACAGAGACAGAGACAGAGACACACAGAGAGACAGACAGACACACAGAGACAGAGACAGACACACAGAGACAGATGCACACACACAAAGAGATACACACAGAGACAGAAATACAGAGACACACACACAGAGAGATACATAGACATACATAGTAGACATAATCACAGAGACACAAATTCAGAAACACACAGAGACAGATACACTCACAGAGACATTTGCATGCCCCAACAGAGAAACATATACATGCAGACACCCACAGGCACCCTGAGTTCAGTCCTCACCCATACAGGGGAGCAGAAGCTCCTCCACACCCATCAGGGACACTATGGGGCAGCCTGGTTCCCTCCAGCTGTATCCCCTTCCTGAGGAGGGCCTGGGGCCTCCGCTTCAAGGCTCCTAAAGAGGCTGCTGGGACCCAGCCCCCACATTCTTCAACTTCCCTTGAAGTTGAAGAGAACAGCAGACACACGTTCACTCTCTGCGGCTGCTCTAGCTAGTTACCAAAATTTAGTGGCTCAAGACAGCACAGATGTTTTCAGACGATTCTGCAGAATCTTGAAGCAGCCTCACAGGGCTGAAATCAGGGCTGGTGCCTGCTGGAGGCTCCAAGGTAGCAGCCAGCCCTCGCCTCTCCCACCATGGGGACACCTGTTCCCTGCCATGGCCAGCCCACCAGCCTCTGCTTCTGAGTCACCTCCCCTCCCTCTCCGGCCCTCCCGCCCACCCTGTGACCCCACCTGCCCAGCAGGTCTCCCAGGATCCTGTCTCAAGACCCTTCATCAGTCACATCTGCTCAGTCCTGTGTTTCACAGGCTGCCATCACAGGTCCTAGGGATTAGGATGTGGACATCCTTGAGGGGCCTTTCTTCAGCCATGACAAGTGCCAGTATCCCAGCCCCACAGGGTGTGCTGCTTTTGGCAGGCTGGCTTCTCCTCCGAGGCCCCTCTAGCTGTCCTCTAGAACATGTGCCCAGACATCCAACCCAGAGATGCAGGGATGGGAGCTGGCACACAGGGCAAGGGGCCTCCCACATTTTTGTCTTACATCTGTACTTCAGCTCATTATCTGAAACTGAACAGAGAGGCCTTCGAGGGTGTCTTATACCTGGTTCTAAAGTGAAGGGCCACGCCTAGAAGAACAGGAGCTGCTGTACCTGATGGGAGGAGTCTAGGGAAAGGAAAGGGGACAAGGTTTGGTACCCCACAAATCCAGTCCCCTCCAGCTACCTGGGAAAGGACCTCAGGAACTCATGCCTTTGCCTTTGCAAGGTTAGCATCAAGGCCATGCTACCAGGCACTCTCAGCTTATCCTTCCACATAGAGGACAGAACACCAAACTCCAGGGAGGTGGGATTCCTTCCCAGTGGGCTGGTCATGGAGGGAAACTGGGAACTGGAGAGAAGGGCTTGGCAGAAAATGCTGGGAGGCTGCTCCAAGGGCAAACTGGAGAAATTCAAGGGAATGGGAGGCTAGAGAGAGAGCAGAGCCTCCAGGAGCCACACATGGAGAATAAGACTGGAAATCCTTGAAAGAGAGGGCTATTGGGAGGAAGGGCTAGGGAGTTTCCACGACGTGCTCCCCTGGCCAATCTGCAAGCCAAGGATGATGGGTCAGGAGCAGCCTCTCCAGCCACAGCACAGGACCGCGTATTCCTCGCAGCACCAGTGAAGGAATCAGCCACAGAGCCAGGTGGAAATCCTGCCCCACTGGCATCCTCTTGTCCTCGTGCACCAGGATTCCAGGAGGTGGTGACCAGTGGGTTCAGTCACAGCATGAGGGTGTTCTTGCCAGGCAGAACCAGTGCTGAGGCCCCTGTTCCCCCACCCCTGACTCCACCATGAAGGTTGGAGTGTGGAGCATACACCCCTACACTGCTCCATGTTTTATGACATCCAGACTTAAGGCTAAGAGCCCCAGCCTCAAGATTTGAACATACCTTAAACTGGGCTTCAATTCTTGGTGCTTGTAAAGCTGTAAGCAAGTGATTTAATCCCGCTAAGCCTCAGTTTCACCATCTGAAAAAACAGGATGGCAATACTCAGCTCACAGAGCTTCATGAGCACTAAATGATGTGCGTGTGAAGTACTCAGAGCTGTTCTGGACACTTGGGGCATGTCCACGGTGCTGCTAAGACCACAGGTTGACACCTCTTCATACCTGTACCTGCCAGCTGCTCAGAAGGTGGCCCCTGCTGAATAAAAGCAGTCGACTGCCCATACACAGCTACAGCATCAGCATGTCAACGTGAATCAGGGATTGAACAAGACACTGAGGCTGGAAGATAGCAGGAATGGCAATAGGAGTAGTGAGGATATGAAAGCATGTGTATTTCTGCACGTACACAAACCTGCTTTCTTTTGCTGCCATAACAAGTTACCACAATCTTAATGGCTTATAACAACACTTATTTATTATCTCACAGTTCCTTGGGTCAGAAGTCTAGGCAGTTTGCCTAGCTGGTCTTCTGCTTAGGGTCACAGGAGCCTGAAATCAAGGTTCCAGCAGGGCTGTATCCCTTTCTGGAGGCTCTTGGAATGAATCTCCTTCCAGACTTCCTGGCAGTTGTCTGAATGCTGTTTGTTTGGTCAGGTTCTCATCCTGGTGCCAGCTCTCAGTCAATTAGGGGCTAGACTTTGCTCCCAGAGGCAGCCCAGATTCCTGCTCACGCCTTCCACACACCCTTCCAGCACCTGCAGGCCAGGTCCCTCTTGCGGTCTGACGTGCTCTAACTCTCCTTTCTGCTGCATCTCTCTGACTGCAGCTGGAGAAAGTGTGTGCTTTGAAATGCTCAGACAATTAGATTGGGCCCACAAGGATGATCCAGGATAATCGGCAAATCCTGAAACTTTGAACACATCAGCAAAGTCCCTTTTGCCATGCAGTGTGACATGGCCACAGGTTGCTTCTGGGGATTGGGCATGGACATCTGGAGGGCCGTTATTCTGCTGACCACACACAGGCACACATCTCTCCTGGTCCTGTAATCCTGATGTTCTCTCTGCCACATTTAATACAGCATGTAGAGATGTTTTGTTTGAAATGAGGAAGGAGTGCAGTGGAAGAGAGGGAACAGGCAAATGCCCAGGCTGGAGAAGCAAGGCCCAGGAGACCAGAACAGGTTACGTGGGGTTTTCCTTCTCAATTCACAGCACAGGTCTTGACACAGCCTTTTGGTAGTCCCTCTTCATACCTCCTTCCTTTTCTCTGTTCCTTCATTTCTTCCCATCTTTCTTCCCTTCCTTCAGCATTTGACAAAAATATGAGGATCAGATTTTTTTCTGATAGGAAGAAAGAATGATGGAAAGATGTCTAATGCCTTACTGGCTCCAGCAGTAGGAGGCAGCCATGTGTCAAAAGCCAGACACACAAACCAGCCCCCAGCCTCTATCCACACTTTCCACACTGCTCCTCCAGCCAGCCCACAGGTGGGCACACAGGATGCCTCCTACTCCAACAAGCTTCACAATGTGGATGATTTTCCATGGGAAGATTGCACATCCTACCCATAGGCTACATCCATAACACTGAGATTGCTACTAAGTCTGAATTTGAAAATAATCCACATTTGGTATTTTTGAATACGATTTAGTAATTGAAATTTAAATAAATCAAAAATATTTTAGGCCAGTGCAGTAGCTCATGCCTGTAATCCCAGCACTTCAGGAGGCTGAGGCAGATGGATTACTTGAAGTGAGGAGTTCGAGACAAGCCTGGCCAACATGGTGAAACCACAGCTCTACTAAAAATATAAAAATTAACCGGGTGGCCGGGCGTGGTGGCTCAAGCCTGTAATTCCAGCACTTTGGGAGGCTGAGGCGGGTGGATCACGAGGTCAAGAGATTGAGACCATCCTGGTCAACATGGTGAAACCCCGTCTCTACTCAAAATACAAAAAATTAGCTGGGCATGGTGGCATGTGCCTGTAATCCCAGCTACTCGGGAGGCTGAGGCAGGAGAATTGCCTGAACCCAGGAGGCAGAGGTTGCGGTGAGCCAAGATCGCGCCATTGCACTCCAGCCTCGGTAACAAGAGTGAAACTCTGTCTCAAAAAAAAAAAATTAACTGGGTATGATGGTACACACCTGTAATCCCAGCTACTTGGGAGGCTGAGGCAAGAGAATCCCTTGAACCTGGGAGGTGGAGGTTGCAGTGAGCCGAGATCATGCCCCTGCACTCCAGCCTGGGTGACAGAGTGTGACTTCATCTCCATAAAAAATTAAATTAAAAAATTTGAAAATAAAGGTATTTGGGGCAAGTGTGATTTTTTTCAGACTCTTAAGATACAAAATTCTTCATAGACTTGGAGAACATTTATAGTAAGTTAGACTTTTAAAAAATCCATTTTATTGAGGTATCATTCACATAGAATAAAATGGGTCCACTTTAAGTGTCTAGTTCAGTGAGTCTTGACAACCATGCATGCTATGTAACCGCAGCTGCCACAGGACAGGAAACACTTCCATCACCCCAGGGATTTTCTCCCATTCTTTCCAGTCAATCCACCCACCCTCGTGCTCCACGACATGTTTTAAATAATGTAGAGCAGTTTCACCTGCTTTAGAACTTCAGGATTCTTCAGAGAAACAGTGTAACGAGCTTTATTTTCAGGAACTCTCTCACATGATTGTGAAGGCCAACAAGTCCAAAAGCAGAGGGTGGGCAGGGCAGGCCAGCAGGCAGGAAGCTCAGGTCAGGGCTCACGAGCAGCCTAGAGGCAGAATTTGTTCTCCAAGAAACTTCAGTATTTGTGTCCAAGGCCTTTGACTGACTGAATGAGGCTCACCCATATTAGCAATGGTAATCTCCTTTCCTCAAAGTCAACTGACTGTGGATGTTACCCATGTCTACGGAACGCCCTCGCGGCAGTGCTTGGCTTAGATTTGATGACATAACTGGATACTATCCCCTCACCATGCTGACACTCCAGACTAAGAGTATAGTGAAATAAAGGGGCACATGCAGCCTGCACGCCTCCGCGTCTGGCTCCTTTTATTCTCATAATATTCCTGGGACTCATCCCTGCCATCTGTATCAGTAACAGCTCATGCCATTTTGTTACTGAATAGTACTCCCTTGTATGAATACAACAGGCTAGATTCTCATACACAGCATCATTTCCAATTCAGCTATGAGATCTAGGAAAGATTTTTAAAATATAGAATTGCTGTCAATACTCAGAAACTTGTACATACCAATTAGAATCCAAACAGAAATTCATGGAACTACTAGGCTGGTGCAAAAGTAATGGTGGTTTAGCTAACTATTTTAAGTTTTTAGCATCTCAAAAAGAATGGTTAAAAATCTCTTTCTGGTCAGCTGGCGCAGTGGGACACAGGGAAGGCAACTCACCAGTTTCAGGAAGAAGTTACTTCTGTGGGCTACATCTAGTTTTTACAGTTTAATTTAATGGAAGCTAACCAGAAAATACATTCTAAACTAAAACTGATTGTCTTGTCATCACTTCAAAAGACATATTTCACACACATTAAAGCAATTACCTATGTAAACTAAAAATAAAATCATACGCCCCCCCCCAGCCCCTGGCTGAACGAACCCCCCCTGTGGCCAAGGGGACCCCAGGAAAACCTTAAAACTGAGGCTATAATGGCAGGAGGAGGTCAGACAGGCCTCCTGATGCCCCCTCCCTTTTATGGTTTAGACACAACAGACCAGCGTTAATGTTAAGCTGGAGACCATGAGACTGACAGAACGGACTCAGTAAGACACCAAATTATAAACAGGACCTACAGCTGTGCCAGGGGCGAGTATAGTCACGAACCTGCACTTACAGAGTAAAGGACCTTCTCACTGCCAACAGGTTTTCTTTTTCTCCAGCAGCTAGACGAGCACTGGCTTCAAGATGAGCAACATTAAAACAAATGCAGTTCCACAGCCACTAAGTGAGCTCCAGGCCTGCTGCACCAGCTGTAACTACAGATTTCACTGGACACAGACTGTAACTTTCTCCTGGCAAGAGACCACTGACCTTGGACTAGTTCTAGTGAGTTTACAGAGGCTACGCATCTGCATGCATTCCTGTCCTAAAAAGACCTCTTGAGGTACAGGGCCTAGTCATTTTTTATTTTTATTTTTAAATTAATTAATTTTTTTTTGAGGTGGAGTTTCGCTGTTGTCCAGGCTACAGTGTAATGGTGCGATCTCGGCTCATTGCAACCTATGCCTCCCAGGTTCTACTGATTCTCTTGCCTCAGCCTCCCAAGTAGCTAGGACTACAGACACATGTGACCACACCAGGCTACTTTTTGTGTTTTTAGTAGAGATGGGGTTTCCCCATGTTGGCCAGGCTAAGCTTGAACTCCTAACCGCAGGTGATCTGCCCACCTTGGCCTCCCAAAGTGCTGGGATTACAGTCATAATATATTCAACTGTTGAGTCTCCTCACTCCAAAGTGAGATTGGGTCCTGTGTGACATAATACACACATCAGGAACCCCTTAATCCATATCCACAGCTCCTCTTAGAGCTTGTCGACAATGTGTGTTTAGCCAACCTGCTCAGCCCGAGCTCCTGCCACACCCTCTTCTTTCTAACAGCCCATCTCCCATCCTGGATTGGGGGATGGCCACCTTGGGACTGTAACCCTTTATAAGAAAGTTCCTCTTTTTCCATATTTATATACTGTGGAGTTTTTAAGTTAACACATAAAAGAGGTCTAGTCATTAACTCGGTTTTTCAAGTGCCTTCCTGGGCATATTGGCTAAATCTACATTTTAAAAAGGAGATTACAGCCTCATTTTTCTGCTCTTCTCCTCCTCAACAGAGAAGTAGGTGTTCACTGCCTTCAGTTTTCTTCTGCCACTCTCCCCAGAGCCTCTGCAAACTTGTGATCCCAGTCCATTCCATAGCCACTGCTCTGTCCAGGTAATGGCCTCCCAGTGCCTACAACCAAATGGTCCATCCTCCATACTCACCATGCAGCATCACAGAGAACCACTCCTTCCCATCTTCAGTGGGTCCTGGAGGTGGATTCGCCAGGAGCCCACCTCGCAGGCTGTTGATCCTCTGCCTCCTCACCCCTGCAGGGCTCTGTCCTTGGTCCTGTCCCCATCTGTCCTCCCTCCTGGGGTAACCTGTGCCAGTTTCCTGGCTTGAACTGACCTCTAGGTGCCCTCAACTTGATGCTCCAGCCCTGGCTTCCCTGTGAGCTCCAGGCCTGTCTGTGCAACAGTGCCATGTGGTAACAGTGAACTTCTGGTCTGCTGCACCGCCCCCACCCAGCTGTGCCTCTCCAGGCCTTCCACTGCAGAAACTCCATCCTTCCCAATGTTCAGACCACTTAAGTCCCAGCTCTCTCTCACACTGCATCCTTTCCATCAGCAAATCCCAGGAGCTGTGCTGTCAAAGCACGCTCCCATTGGTCAACGCAGACTGGGGGCGTCTCCGGCCCAGCAGCGCCCTGCGGCCTTCTACGGCTGCCGCAGAGGTCCTGCCGGAGTTCTACAAAGTACGGGCAGCGCTAGTCTTCAGCGCGTACACCGTACCACTGCGGGAGGCCGAGAGCCGAGGAGCTCGCTTGTGCCCGCCGGCCCCGGCTTCCATCCACAGCCACCCAGGCATCCACGTCCCAGACCAGAGTGGCGCTGGATCCAGTGTCGGGGTCGGCTCGCGCCGGCGCAGTGGGCGCCCCCCGGCAGCCCCCGCGGCCCACCCCTTCCGCGGCCTGTCGGAGGAGGCGTAGGGAGTGACGTAATCGAGCAGGGCGACGGGCATTGGGCGCCATTTTGAAAAAGGGAAAAAAAAATCCCTCCCCGGCTGAGACGGCGTTGGCGGCGGCAGAGCAGGCTGGGGCTGAGCGCTCGGCTGCAGCGGCGCGGAGGCCGTCTCTCTGGTCCTCCGCGGACCGGCGCGGGCGGGCGCCGCCGCCGGCCTGATCGCCCCGTTGTGTTTGCAGGAGTCGGAGGCGGCGGCTGCCCCGCGGGCGGCAACGACTTACAGTGGTGCTTTTCGCAGGTCAAGGGGGCCGTTGACTAGGCCGAAGGTGAGGCCCGCGCCCCTGCCTGCCCCGGGATCCTCGCCGGCAGCGTCCAGCCCGGCCGCGGCCTCCGGGCCCCACGCGCCACTCGGGGGCAAGCAGGAGGATGAGGGCCGGGTCGGGCGGGGGCCGGGGTCAGGGGTTGCGGTCCTCTTTCCGGGGTCTTGTCTCGCGGGGCGTGGGCGGAGGTGCCTGGCCCGCGGCGGGGCTTAGGTAAGTCATCCAGGTCACCGGCGGCCGGGCCCTCCGAACCCAGTTGCGCGCCCGGAGCTGCCTCCTGCACTGGGCGGAACTGAGAAGACCGCGTCGGAGCCGGGGACGGGAACGGAGTCCAGATCCTGTGCTCGGGCGGCACGACATGCGGACGCGCCTGGGGCTTCCCCGATCCGTCTCTGCATATATATTTTGGATAGAGCCTTGCTCTGTTCCTAGGCTGGAGTACAGTGGTAGGATCTCTACTCACTACAGCCTCCACAGCCAGATTCAAGTGATTCTCCTGCCTCAGCCTCCCAAGTAGCTGGAATTACAGGTGTGTGCCACCATGCCTGGTTAATTTTTGTATATTTAGTAGACGTGGGGTTTCACCATTTGGGCCAGGATAGTCTCAAACTCCTGATCTCAAGTGATCTGTCCACCTTGGCCTGGATAGAAGTGCTGGAATTACAGGTGTGAACCACCAGGCCCAGCCCAAGGTTTTTTAAAAGAAAGAATGCTGTTTTCATATGTGTAAAGTCATATTTAAAATAAACTTCAGTTATACTTAAATTTTAATTCATTCAGCTTATCAATAATTTTTTTTAAGTAAAGAAACCAGACCAGGAATGTTGGCTCACACCTGTAATCTCAGCACCTTGGGAGACTGATGTGGGCAGACCACTTAAGGCCACGAGTTTGAGACCAGCCTGGGTAACATGGCACAACCCCCTACAATAATACAAAAATTAGCCTGGTGTGGTGGTGCACCCGTCTGTAGTCCTAGCTACTCTGGAGGCTGAGGTGGGTGGACTACTTGAGCCTAGGAGGCAGAGGCTGCAGTGAGCCGAGATGGTGCCACTGCACTCCAGCTTGTGCTACAGTGAGACCCTGTCTCCAGAAAAGAAAGAGTTAAAAAAAAAAAAAAAAAACAGAAATTAAGGCAGACATTAAACCCTTATGGTGAAACCCCATGTCTACTAAAAATACAAAAATTAGCCGGGCATGGTGGCGCACACCTGTAATCCCACCTACTTGGGAGGCTGAGGCAGGAGAATCACTTGAACCTGGTTGTGGAGGTTGCAGTGAGTAGAGATCCTACCACTGACTCAAGCCAAGGCAACAGGGCAAGGCTCTATCTAAAATATATATGCATATATCTATATGTATGTATACATATATACATGTATACACACACACACAAATACTTTGCTCTCTGAATTAAACTGATGGAAAAACTGCAAAACGTTTTAAATCCCTATTTTTTGCAGTTTTAAATCCCTATTTTAAGTTAAATTTTGAGTAAATCCAGAAGTTTGATATTTTGAGTTGTGGTTTTTTTGTAACCTTGCTTTGTGGTAATTATCCACATATGTTTTGATTATGTATTCAAAGCTTTTTATTTTAATCCATGTTTGCTTTGGCCATAGTAACCCATTGAGATGAGCACATTTATAACTCACTATCAGTTTGTCCCATAGTTCTGATACTGTTGGTTTGTATGCTGACCACAGAGACCATGATGGTAATGGAAGTGCAGTTGTTAGTCACCAGGGATTGTTGAGCAGCCAGGTTCAAGAAGCTGGTCATGCCCAAATGCAACCTTGATGGAGAGATGTTGGTGAGAGATAATAAGAGATGGGTGGTTGGGTGCAGTGGATCACTTGAGGTCAGGAGTTCAAGACTAGCCTGGCCAACATGGCGAAACCCTGTCTCTACTAAAAATACAAAAATTAGCTGGGCATGGTGGTGCCTGCCTATAATTCCAGCCACTAAGGCTGAGGCAGGAGAATTGCTTAAACCTGGGAAGCGAAGGTTGCAGTGACCTGAGATTGTGCCATTGCCCTCTAGCCTGGAGACAAGAGTGAGACTCCCTCTCAAAAAAAAAAAAAAAGGAGAGATGGGCAGTTCAGAGGGGTTTTTATTGTGCACTGCTGCACAGGCTGTAGACCTTAAGGTATAGCAAACTTTATTTTTTAGATTTGTGGCTTGTGAGGCATTTTGTTCTTGAAATTTCTGTCCTGGGCTAAGTTCAGCTCTGTAGAGTTCTACGGCACCCCTGCACTCTGGCTGTCTTTCTGCCCTCTTTGCAAAGGTTAAGGAGGAGGAGCCTTAGAGATTGAGGCCAGGGTCCTCTCCTGACTTCGCTGGGGCAGCACCCAGTGTACAGGAGGTAGTGCCGGGGTAAGAGTAGGCCCTCCTGACTTTGAAGATCATGAAGTGAGTAACGTAGAGAAAGCCTTTGGTTTTCGTTTTGATTTCTGTTTTGTTTTTAAAACTAATAGTTTGGGGGGCAGGGGGGCCAGAATCATTACCTATGATCAAAGTGTTGGCCTGTGTAAAATTTGATCTTCCCCCACCCCCCTCTTTTTTTTAAGAATTGAGTTTAGCTATGGGTCCAGTCATTTTGCTAATTAAGAGTCATCCCACTGGATCATAAGAGACTTCCCATCCCCCTGCAAGTAGGAGTAGAGCTAAGCTCACAAGGAAGTTATGAAGTGTCCTGCTGGAGCAGTAGTATGAGCAGGGGTCAGTGGTGACTTGCCTCTCCTGCCCTTGCCAGAACGTGGGACTAGGTGAGTTCATATGCCGAGGTGACCAAGAGTTAAAATAGTAAAACCAGGGGGCTTCCAATAGGAAGCATGGAGAAGAGTTATTTAACTCTTGGAGAAGGTATAGCTTATACCTCCAAAGTGTTTAGGTCCTAAATGGTGACTACCTTCAGGAAATTGTTAAATACTGTGCAGGTTTTTTCTGCATGTTATGTAGTCACCTTCATCCATCATGTGATGTGTTTCTCAATGTCACGTGGTATTTCATCCTTTGCTTCTCTCTCTGGTAGACTGTGAGCTTCTCAAGCTTGAGGGCCAGGTGTCACCCTTCCCGCCCCAGCCCTTGTAGAGGACCTAGCAAGAAGGTCATGATAGGCAACAGTTGCTGAGTAGTCGTTCCGTACTAGAGATTGCTCACAATACTTTGCCCATGTCAGTTAATTTAATCTTCACACAACCTAAGAAGAGAGTAAATGCCATTCTTCCCAGTCTCAGATGCAGAATCCAAGGTTCAGAAGCAATGAACCTGGGTCATAAAGCAAGTATATGGCAGGGCCAGAGTTTGAAGCCATGCCAACTGGCCACAGAGCCCTGCGTGGGGTGCAGCATTGCTTCAGCCACCGTTTGTGGCCAGTGCAGTACTGATGAAGCTCCATTGTGGGATGTGGCTGCCCAGCCCTGGGGTGGAGCTATTTTTCTAAAGCTCTGTAAGAATCTTAACACCAGGAATTGTATGAAAATGCCTTTGAAAATGAAATGCCTTTAAAGGAAGCACATATCAAAATGATATAAGGGTAGTAACAAGGATTCAAGAATAGCATCACTTTCCAACCAATTCTCATTTGAGAGTAGCTGTCCCAGAGACAATAAGTAAGTGAAACACCTGCATGTCAAACAAGTGCTGCAGTACCTTTGGCTGCGGAGTCCCTTGCTCATGACTACAGTCTGCTTGCCTGCAGGGAAGCTGTGGGTCTTGCTCCCTATAGACGGCACTAATTGCTCCTATGGAGAAATAGTGGGGAGGAGGGTCTTATACTGAACATGGTTATAGCTTGATTATAGCTGGTTCCTTTCATCCCAGAATTTGTAGTTTTAAGTGGATTGGGATTTTATTTAATTTTGCTTTAATTGGTTTCTTTTTCTTTTCTTTTCTTTTTTTTTTGAGATTGAGTCTTGTTCTGTTGCCCAGGCTGGAGTGCAGTGGCACGATCTCAGCTCACTGCAGCCCCTATCTCCCAGGTTCAAGGGATTCTCCTGCCTCAGCCTCCTGAGTAGCTGGGATTACAGGCGCGTGTCACCATGCCCGGCTAATTTTTGTATTTTTAGTAGTGACAGGGTTTCACCATGTTGGTCAAGCTGATGTCCTCCTGACCTCGTGAGCCACCATACCTGGCTGCTTTAATCAGTTTATTAATTCATGATCGATTGCTGTGAATTAAGATATTAACCTGTTTCTAAAGAGATACACTAAACAAAACTAAAGGTTTGTCTGCTTAATTCAAGCTTAAACCTGGGGAGTTTCGTATATAACATGGACATCTGGTTAATCTGGTAAGATATCCTTTCCAAGGGAGTGTCGGTACTTTGAGAGAAACATTTTAAGTTACAGAAAGGAAACAAAAATTAAGGGAACTTGAGCATCAATACCAGAAAGTTATGTTTCATTGAATTTAAGATACGGCCAGCGTGGCGGCTTACACCTGTAATCTTAGCATTTCAGAGGCCAAGGCAGGAGGATCAGTTGAGCCCCACAATTTGAGACCAGCCTAGGCAACATAGATCCTGTATCTACAAAAAGATGAAAAATAAAATGTTAGCCAGGTATGGTGGTACACACCTGTAGTCCCAGCTACTCAGGAGGCTGAGGTGGGAGGATCACTTGAGCCAGGGAGGTTGTGGCTGCAGTGAGCTATGATTGTGCCACTGCACTCCAGCCTGGGCAGCAGAGTGAGACTTTGTCTCAGAAAAAAAAAAAAAAAAAAATGCATACATATATATATATATATATATATATATATATACACACACACACACACACAATGTATATGTAATCTTTGAAATTAGATATATGTTTTATATATAATGTTTTATAATATCTTTGCTATCTATGTATATATAAAAGATACATCTAATTTCAAAGATACCAAAATGTGAGGAATTGTACTTAGAATCAATAAAATACAGTATCAATGAATGCAAACTTTTCCGTCATATGTATTGATTTCTTCTGTGTGTAACACAGTGTCTGCTTATTTGAATTATTCCTAGTCTGATTTCTATACTCCATTGTAGAATTTTCATTCACTTAATATTTATACCTCTGCCATTGAAGAGAACCTTCAGGAAAGCATCCTCTGGGGAAGGCCATCAAACAAGCAAACAGTCTATCATTTTTGTGGTTTTACTTATGAGAGAGTTTGATAGGAAGCCTCTGCCTTCAGGAAATCGGTTGCATGTGCCTGAAGATTCACAGACTCATCATACTTAGCACAGCTGTGTCTTAATGTTCAGGAAGCTGGCCTAGTCAGAGTTCTATCATGAAGTTAAGTTTATGAGATAAATGGTGGTGCTTAATCCTCCCGGGTGGTTTTTTGCGTTCCCTGAGTGTAAGCAGTCTGCTGTTCTCATGGGAAGTTGTAGGTTTGGTTTGTGTCTGCTGTTTTCAGCTCTGAGAGCACCTTCTTAAGCCTCAACTTACTTATCTACAAGTTAAACGGGAAGGTTTTTGTTAAGATCAAACAATACAGGGTGCTTTTGTAACCTGTTAAGTGCTTTTCAAGTGTTAGATACAACTGTTCATTAATTCTTTTGTATTTTAAGGTATTTGGGCCTGGTTGTAGTATATTTAAACACAAAAATAGCAGTTTCTTGTTCTTCCTCACCTGCTTCATCTCCACCTGCCCAGATCCCATCCCTTTCACTGGCCTGGCCTCTTAATTTTTCCATTATTTGTCAGTGATTATTCCCATCCCATGATCTTCTCTCCTGCTGCTTTCTCAGCCTGCAGTATTTTTTTTCTTCCCATCCATGCTCCAAACCCTGCTGATCCTTCTCAGTCCACCTTGATCCCACTTGGCAAGTCCCTCTCCGGCTCCCCCAGCAGTCAGTGTCATCTCAGCCTCCAGACTTGGCTTTCACTCCTGTTCCATGTTGTTCAGCGATTGGCTGTGTCCTGCTTCTGGTTCCTTCATTTTGTCACATGCAGTACTCGGCTTGTCTCTTCAACTGGTGTTAGGGTGTGGAGTGTCATGATATTAATAGGTAATGGAAAGGCACTATGCGCATGGAATTTGGTACACATCCCATTTTCCCCCTCTTCTAGCTTTGTGTAACTTGGCTTCTACCTTTGTATAACTTGTATAACTTCTTCTAGCTTTGTATAACTTGTTACTTACCGTCTTTTTCTTATCTGTAAAACTGATACTATTACTTGTGACCATTAAGGGGTTGCTGTGAAAGTTCCAGAAAATATACAGAAAGCTGTGGCAAACAGAAGCACGTAACTGGTAACTGGTTAGAGATTGTGGTCTTAAGAGGCCCTCTTGTATAGGAGAATAGCTGACACTGTCACTTCAGTGAGCCAATTTCAGAAAAAGGAAGAGTATGGCAAGGGCCAGCTTTCAGCTTGGCACATCTGAAAAGTTCACAGCGGTGTTCCAAAAGGCTGCTGGTGCTGGGTGTTGGAAATAGAAATGCAGGTCTTGCCTGCAGGAAGCTCTGTTCGGACACAGACAAGCAGGTGGGTCCTTGCACCGTGGCTGGGACCAGGGCACATTGAGGCAGTATGAAGAAGCGCCCAGCACACAGACTTGGGTGGGGAGTGGAGGGGAGGACGTTAGGGATAAGAAAGGGGAGGAAGGGAAGGGGAGAAGAATGTTGCGGGTGGAGAGGGCTTGGAATGGATGTTGGACAGCCTGTTGTGTTCTGAGAAGTCACTGCATGGCATGGTTGTCTGGCAGAGAAGGGAGTGGCTGTGATGAGTAGGAGGCTGGCTGGGGCCAGAGGATGATGAATAAAGGCCTTGAGTACTTGTCTTGAGGACTCTTGAGTGATTGTGAGCTTTTAAGATCCTAAGCCAAGGAGTGACATCAGCTTCGTTTTTAAGAAGGTCACTCTGCCCTTTGGAGAATGGATGGCGGTGGGCTAAGGATGGAAGTAGGAAGTTACTGCAATAATAAAGCTTGGGAAATGGGCTTACTCTAGTTTCGGGGTGGGCAAGCTTTTTTCTAAAGGGCCAAATGGTCAGTATTTTAGACTTTGCAGGCTGTACTGTCCCTGTTGAAACTCCTGAATTCAACTCTGCCTTCAGCAGGAAGACAGCCGTAGACCCTGCAGAGATGGATGGCATGGTGGTGTGCCCTGCTTACATACAGCATGCTACAGAAACAGGCAGCTGGCCAGACTGTGCCCAGATGGTAGTTTGCTGACCCCTGCTCTAGAGTTGGTTCTCAGTCTTTTGGTTCTGGAATGCTTTTATACTCATAATAGTTATTGTGGCAGATCCAGAGAGCCTTTGTTTGTGCTGGTTATAGCTATTGATGTTTTCTGTATTTGAAATTAAAACAGAACAACTCAAAGTGTTTATTATTTTACTTTAAAATAATAATGTAATACATGTTAACATTTTTCATGAGAAACAACTTTTCCAAAACAAAAAAGATTTAGCAAGAAAAATGGTGTTGTGTTACACTTTTGCAAATCCTTTTAAAATACATGGTTTAAGAGGTGACGCTGGATTCTCAGACCTCCTTCTGCATTCAGTGTGTTCCAGCTGCTTTATTGAAATGTGTAAAAAAATTGTGGCCTCACACTTCCATGTGGGGGGCAGCTTGTGTGGGTGTGCCTGCCCTTCTGCATCAGCGACCTTTCAGTACCCTCTTCCCTCAGAGCCTGAGGTCTGTCTTGTGATTGGAGTGGGTCTTTTCTCATGGACATGATTGGGTAACATCACACTGGGGTGGTTTGGAAATACTGTTACACATGGAGGTTTTTTTTTTAATGTTGACACATTCCATTATGTAAAATTGAAGAAAATCCTATTTTTTATTATCGCCACTGATATCAGAAGAGAAAGTAAGAAGCTGTCAAATTAGCAGTAGTAGATAAAAAGTTTTCCAGAATTCTGATTTTTTCTTCAAAGTGGATTTTATCATTGGTTAACAAATACTGTCAGTTACTTTCTGTGAAGTGAGAGGCTCACTGTGTTCATTTTCAAGTAAATTTCTGCCACATACCAAAGTCTTAATAACCAAAGTTGGTCAGTTGTTCTTTCAAATAAAAATTGCATTCCCTGAAAAAAAAAAAAAAGAGGCGAGTTTAGCTTGTATTATACTGTGGAATATATATTTGGTCTTCCCTAGTACACAACTCCTAAAATCCTTAGAGTCTTCCGTGGTAAGTGTCTTTTGTTATGCTAAAGAGTTGGTTGAGGGCCGGCAACCCCGAGGTAGCTTCAGAATGGGGGCTGGTCACCAAAAAGACCTAGGGAGGATTAGAGGGTTGGGTCTTTTCAGCCCCAATCCCCAACCTCCCGGGAGTGGTGAGGGGTACGGGGCTGAAGCTGATTACCAGTGGCTAGTGATTTAAACAGCCTTGCCTATGTAAGGATCGGTTTGAAGATAGCTTCCAGATATTTCTGGAGGGGACACTCCCAGAGAGGGTATGGGAGCTCTGCATCTCATCCTCCATCCCAGGCCCTGTGCATCTCCCCTGTATCCTTTGTGGTATCCTTTCCCTGAGATGTGTCTGCTCAGTCAGGGTTGTGGACACTGATTTATAGCCACTCAGCCAGAAGCACAAGTAACACAACCTGAGGCTTGCCATTGACTTTAGAAGTGGGAGCAGTCTTGTGGGACAAAGCTCTCAATCTGTGGGATTTGATGCTTTCTCTGAGCACCAGGACTTAATGGAATTGGAGGGCCCCAGCCAGTGTCCACCTGCAGAACTGATGCTTCCTTGCTGTTGAGGAGACGCCCCCACACATCTGGTAGCCTAAGTGTGCTGTGAGGATATAATGAGAGAAACTGAATTTTGTTTTTGTTTTTCAACACAAACACTGTACTGTGTGCTTTTTCTTGAGATAGTTGTACTTGGGGATGCAGCAAAAGTTCTCTTGTGGCACATTTTATCACAGGGTTGGAGCTGGATAAAGTGGCGAATTATTTTAACTGTTCATCAGGGAATAAGCTAAGCAAAAATGGCCTTTTTCCTTTTGCTTTCCTTTTCTCTGTGCCTGTGCAGGGTGTGGAGAGGAGAGACGGGCTGCTGCCACAGTTCGTGCTGGGCCACCAGCAGCTCCACCTGCCCTTGGCTTTGCTCATCCATGGAAAATGATGACAGCATGAAAACGGCAGATGACATACAGGGATGATTATGAAAATAGTCTTGTTCTCATGGACCCTCAACCACACTTTTAGAACTACTGCTCTAATGCAAGCTACTAGCAGTTGGAATGTCAATGACGGCAGATTTCAGGGTTAACAGCCTTCTCTCATCTTTACTAGATTGGCTGGTTTTATCTCATAATAGAAAAATAGAGTGTTTATTATTTAAAGAAAATCAAATGATAGAACAGCTGCATCAAGAGCACAGAGTGAGTGAGGCGTGGTGGCTCATGCCTGTAATTCCAGCACTTTGGGAGGCTGAGGCAGGTGGATCACGAGGCCAGGGATTCGAGACCAGCCTGACCAACACAGTAAAACCCTGTCTCTACTAAAAATACAAAAAAAATTAGGCTGGCATGGTAACACATACCTGTAATATCAGCTACTCAGCGAGCTGAGGCAGGAGAATCACTTGAACCTGGAAGGTGGAGGTTGCAGTTAGCTGAGATCACGTCATTGCACTTCAGGCTGGGTGACAAGAGTGAGACTTTGTCACACACACACACACACACACACACACAGAAAAAGCACAGAGCGAAAGTTCCTCTTCATCCCACTGCTGTCCTGGAATCTCTCAGAAACCACTGCTTTTAACAGCATTTTTTTAGATCATTTTCTATGTGTTTATATTATAAAACATAGTTTGTGTATGTCATATTTTTTAATGCACAAATGTGGAAACTTATTCTAGACATTGAATAAGATTTTCTATATTACTCAGTATTGTTTTTACCATTCCTTTTCCTTTCCTTTTCTTTCCGCTCTTGGAGACAGGTTGTTACTCCTCTGTCGGCCAGGTTGTAGTGCAGTTGTATGATCACAGCTCTGCAGCCTTGGCCTCTCAGGCTCAAGCAGTCCTCTCTTAGCTCCACCTCCAGAGTAGCTTTAACTCCTGACGTGCACTGCCATGCCCAGGTTTTTCTATTTTTTTATAGAGACAGGGTCTTGCTTTGTTCCCCAGGATGGTCTTGAACTCCTGACGTCAAGTGATCCTCCTACCTCGGCCTCCAGAAATACTGGGAATACAAGTATGAGCCGTGGGCATCCAGCCACCACTTGCTTTTTTTCACTAATAGTATATAATTGGAGATCTTAACAATGAATTGGGCTTTCTGCTAAGTCACATGCTTGAGCTCATTTGACACCACCCCCTCATTCCACCTCAGCCCCTTGAGATGTAAGTACTACTGTGTAAGTTTCATTGTGCACATTAGACAATTGAGTCTCAGGAATATTAAGTTATTTGGTAAAGGTTTCAGAGCTAATAGGTGCTATAGTCTTTATTTCCATGCAAACATTCTGAGTCCAGAGCCCATACTTAAATATTTTTAACTAGGCTGCCTGTTTTGATGGCTGCATAGTATTCCCTTACTTGTTTAACTAGTCCAGTGTTTGCCATTTCTAATCAGAATGCAGGAGAGTCTTGTCCATCCTTCTGCCCTTGTGTGGGTGTTCCTGGGTGGCAGACACCCAGCAGTGAGCACACGTTGTCAGAGGCCATGCACATAGACCTCTGGATGTTGCCAAAAAGGTGGTGCCAACTTACACCTTCCCCAGAAGTCCTTTAACATTGGTCTTTTTATTTGAGCTGTTTCAGTGGTGAGTGTAATGTTGTAATTTTCATTTCCTTACCAGTTGTGCAATTGAGCTTTTTTTCCTTGACTGTTCAGTTCTGTGAATTGCTTTGGTCACATCTTTTGTCCATTTTTCTTTTCTTTTTCTTTTTTGAAATGGTGTTTCGTTCTTGTTACCCAGGCTGGAGTGCAATGGCGCGATCTCGGCTCACCACAACCTCCGCCTCCTGGGTTCAGGAAATTCTCCTGCCTCAGCCTCCCGAGTAGCTGGGATTACAGGCACGTGCCACCATGCCCAGCTAATTTTTTGTATTTTTAGTAGAGACAGGGTTTCACTATGTTGACCAGGATGGTCTCGATCTCTTTACCTCGTGATCCACCCACCTTGGCCTCCCAAAGTGCTGGGATTACAGGCGTGACTTTTGTCCATTTTTCTACTGAACTTTAAAAAAGGCTGTAAAGGTGTTTTTCTGTTTTGTTTTGTTTGTTTTTGAGATGGAGTCTTGCTCCATCACCCAGGCTTACAGTGGCATGATCTCAGCTCACTGCAACCTCTGCCTTCCAGGTGCAACCAATTCTCCTACCTCAGCCTCCTGAGGCATGATTACAGGTGTGCCACCATGCCGGGTTAATTTTTTATTTTATTTTTAGTAGAGATGAGGTTTCACCATGTTGGCAGGCTGGTCTCGAGCTCCTGAGATCAAGTGATCCATGCACCTTGGCCTCCCAAAGTGCCAGGATTACAGGCATGAGCCACTGCACTCAGCCTGTAAAAGTTCTTTATACATTATGTCTTTCGAGTTTTTAAAAATGATTAACCTGGATTTTTACTACTTCTGCCCTCATTCCACACTCTCGTCTCCGAGTACAGTTGAATTTATTATGCATGTGTCTTTGACTAGTAGATTTTTTTTATTGCTGTTACTGCTCTTGAAAATTAAGAAAAAGAGCTGAGATCCATGTTTGGGTCAGTAATGGGGTATAAGAGGAAGAATGTATGGGACAAAGAGCAATTGGTGAATTGAACGCAAGTACATCATGCAATACTGCATGATGGGGATGGTGACGTTCTGAGCAGTGTGTCTTCAGGACATTTGGGCAAGTGAACATCTGAAATTATGCTTACCAAGCCCAGGTGGTAAGGCTCTCTCCGTCACAGGCCCCCATTATCCTTCGTGGGACCGTCATGGCAGGTGTGGACTGTCAGGAGTTTAGAGCTCAGGGGCAGGGGCGGTCTCGAAAACAGGCAATCCTGGAGCAGTCACAGAAGTCTTGCAAATGATTTTAGACTACCTCAGAGCATGAAACAGACTTGAGCTTATTTTATCTGAATCTCCAGAGATGATAAAACTACAGCTAAAATAGGAATGTAGCCATGTGAGGACCAAGGCTGTGCTGATCTTTTTCTGCACGGCACACTCACCCAGCACTGCCTGGCACTCAGGAAGTGCTTTCGTGAATTCTTGGGTGAGTCATCATACCTGCCCGAAAGAGGCAGCGAGTTCTCTGATAGGTGGCGACGTTTGAGTGGAAAAACAGAGACAATAGGTCTGCATGTTTAACCACATCTAGTGGCTGATATAAGTGAGTGGTGAGTAAAAGAGTTAACATAAATCGTCATAGAAATGGCATTAATGAGCAAAGATGACCAGCCTCACACCTTTAATTCCAGCACTTTGGGAGGCTGAGGCAAGAGGATTCCTTGAGCCCAGGAGGTCAAGGCTGCTGTGAGCTGTAATTGCCACTGCACTCCAGCCTGGGCAACAGAGTAAGACTGTCTCAAAACAAGCAAAGACATTCTAATTAAAGCAATGATAATGTTCCATTTTTCCTAGTCATGTCTGGAAAGAGTATCTGTAGGGTATTTTGACATTTTATGGAACCATTTTTACTCACCAATTCTATGGCCTGCCCTTCTTCCCTTCCTGGTGGCAGCGTCTGAAATCTGTCCATGGGCTACCCCTGCTTTTCAGTGTTTATCCAAAACACACGTTGGCCCTTAAAAGTGCTTTCATCAGGCAGAGGCTGATGGTGGATTCTCCAGCTCCCTTGCATTTTGTCAGACCTAGAGAGCTAGTTGAATGTCACAGATCACATTTCTTAGATTTAGCTTCGTTTATGGTATTTGTATCAGTAAGTTGTTAAAAATGCTACAGGCAAATTGAGGTGGTTTGAGCCACTGACTGACTGAGTTGTTACCAGCACAGCCACTTAGTGAAGAGTATGCATATCTTAATTATGACATCAATAAGCAACTACTGGGAGAACTTTGCTTTTTTGTAAGTCATTTGAAATGCCATTTAGAAAGAACAGAGCCAGGCATGATGGCTCAGGTCTGTAATCCCAGCACTTCAGGAAGCCAAAACAGGATTACTTGAGGCTGGGAGTTTGAGACCAGCCTGGGCAACATCACGAGACCCTATCTCTGCAAAAATAAAAATAAATTAGCTGAGTATGGTGGCATGTGTTGGAAGTTCTAGCTAAACAGGAGGTAGAGGCAAGAGAATCACTTGAGCTCAGGAGTGGAGGCTGCAGTGAGCTCTGATGGCAACATTGTACTCCAGTCTTGGAGATGGAGCAAGACCCTGTCCCAAAAAAAGAAAGAAAAACATACACACACTCTCTCCACTTCCTACATTTATCAAAAGGAGATGGTGAGGCGACCCAAATCATTTTTTTGTCTAAACATAGTGAAGGATTTGAGATGTGCACATGAGAGTAACTTTGCTAAGATAAAGTACCAAGGTACATGATGTTCTTCTCCATTTTGACAAGTTTTGTTAGGCATTGTGTTTGTATTTATCACCTCTTTTCTTCTTTGCAGAGAATACTCCAGGTTACACAAGTGGATGTAATGAGAAATCAAACTGCCAAAGAGTCCCTATCCTCACTGAATTGAGTAAGTTGTGTTTCAAGGGCAAAATTCAGTGGAGAAATTTTTGTGATATATAACTGATGTTCCAAGGTTCTTTTTGGAATGCAGAGTCAAAGGACTCAGGAACCAGAATGAGGCTCAGAGCTTTAAGTGCTTGCCTGGATGCTACACTGGGCCTTGATCCAACTGGGAACATCAGTATATCTGATGTCAGGGTGCAAAAATGACATCTGCCTTCTTATTCAGAGGGAGGGACCACAGGTTGGAAAAGCTAGAATCTCCTTGTACTGACTAGTCAACCCCATCGTAGGACCAAGATCTGGAGAAGCCCACTGATCCCTCAAAGGGCTCATTAGATAGGTTAGGGCAGAGTTTCTCCACCTTGGTACTATTGACATTTTCTAATTTTGTGAGGCCATTCTGTGTATTGAAAGATGTTTAGCAGCATCGTTGACTTCTACCGACTAGATGAGGATAGCATCCCTACAATGATGACAATCAAAACTGTTTCCAGCCATTGTAAGGTGACCTCAGGGGCAAATTGCCACTGGTGAAAACCACTCTATCCCTTAGTGAAAGGGATAGAAAACTGCCTACCAGCAAGTCTTATTTTAGTGCTCATTGTGAATAATGCTTTCTTCCTCCTGGTAGTATCTTACAGTCCTTTATAATGCCTTCCTTTCCAGTAGTGACACCAGGGCTGGGGCCAGGACAAGGCAGGAGAGGCATGAGGGGTACAGACTTAGACAAAGTGTTCACCCTTGGTGTCCCCAAATTTTGTGTCCCATGTATTTTTTCCATATCACATTAATCCCAGCCCTTAGTGATATTTCCTTAAAACAGACCAAAAAAAAAAAAACTCAAAGAATTAACAGAATATGCTGTTATCTCTCACCAACACCAAACAAAGCAAGAAACTTCCCTAGGCACACGGAGCTCTGGGAACAGAAGACAAAGGAGGGAAGGGTGCCCAAGTGCATTTGGTGGAGTGCATTGCTGGGGCACCAGGGGACACATTGGGTTTTACTACTGAGTATAGTTGAAGAGAATAGGAGAAAATCCCAGGGAAGAGGTGAACAGTGCCATTAGCGCAGATTGAACCAATTCGGAGATGATCTCTAAAAACTGGTCCTGACTGTGATTTGACCTGATTTTACTAAACAGAAAAATGCATAATGGGCATTTTATGAGCTAGATTACCTAAACCACTGGACCTCTTAGTCCTACAAACAAAGCAGGGAAACTTGGGAATCAGCAGGTTTCACCGCCACATGAGCTGGGAGTGACAGTGTAGCAGGTGAGAAGTGAGGCACTGCCTCATTGTTACCTAGCTTTCCTGGCCATTTTCTGGAGCAGAGGTTCTTGAAGTTCAGCTTTGAACATCCCAGATCCCTGGATCCTAGTACCTGCCTGCCTACTTCTAACCACCTTGAAGCAGTTTTTAATTACATTTTATTTTTTCCTTCCACTTTGAACTGTCTTTAACCCCTGAACTGTATAGAGTTGGCTCTCTGTATCTGTGAGGCATTGGTTCCGTAACTCACTCACTCCCCACTCTTCCCCGGCCCTACATCCTGAAGACACCAAAATCCGTGATGTTCAAGTTCTTTATGTAAAATGGTATAGTAGTATCAACCCTCTGTATCCCCGGGTTTCCATCTGTGGTTAGTAGAATCCTCGAATGCAAAACCTGTGGAAATGGAGGGTCAGCTGTGTATGCCATATGCATTAATTCAAAGAAGACTGTAAGTTAGAAAATTTTCCTAATCTAGCAAAGCAGGACACTATTCAACCCCAGGCAATACAGAGAACACCACAAAGATATTCCTCAAGAAGAGCAACCCCGAGGCACATAATCGTTAGATTCACTAGGGTTGAAACGAAGGAGAGAATACTAAGGGCCGTCAGAGAAAAAGATTAGGTCACCCATAAAGGGAAGCCTATTAGACTTACAGCAGATCTCTCAGCAGAAACCCTACAAGCCAGAAGAGAGTGGGGGCCCATATTCACCATCCTTAAAGAACAGAACTTTCAGCCCAGAATTTAATATCCCGCCAAATTAAGCTTCACAGTTGAAGGAAAAAATAAAATCTTTTATGAACAAGCAAGCACTGAGAGATTTTATTACCACCAGGCCGGCTGTACAAGAACTTCTGAAAGAAGCATTACACACAGAAAGGAACAACCAGTAGTAGCCTTTCTAAAAATGTACTAAAAACTAAAGAACATCAACATAAAAAAAGAATGTACATCAACGAATGGATGAAATAGCCAGTTAACATCAAATGGCAGTAACCCTAAATTTAAATCGACTAAATTCCCCAATTAAGAGA
>CM052656.1:100607439-100618978 GCA_028533165.1 Leontopithecus rosalia
TTTCTTACTGACCCAGAGATGCATCTGGTCACTCTCCAGGGACTTAGAGGTTTTGTTTCTGGCACCAGGTGGCGTTTGTCAAGTTAGCCTAACATGCCACCTGCCAGCTCATCCAGGTTCTTGTCTGGCTGGCTGGAAAGGGTCATGTTGACATGGGAATTGCAGGTCTGATGTTCTTTACCACTTTGGTACATAATGTATGGGGGTCTGCAGAGAAATAGCCAAGAAAGCTGACGCCATTAGTTTAGGGTGCTACAGCAGGATTTGGACAAAGGCTCATGAGATATATTTGTGTGTGTATGTGTGTGTGTGTGTGTAGGGTTCACAATGCAAGGAGAGGAATGTAGACATACACAGGAGATGTGAGTTGATATTAGTCATACCTTGCTCATCCTTTATAAAAATAATGCTGTTCTTGGAAGAAAATGATTGATTAATATCACTTCATTAATGTCACTTCCCCCACACTTACTGAGAAATAATTTAAGGCACTAGGGGATAATCCAGTCATAGTAAGCAATGGATTCTGAGTTGCATGTCCAGCAGATTTGTTTGGATTGGTCATTTAAATAACTAGTGTCAAGAACTGTGGAGAGTCTTAAGACTATGCTACTTGCAAATCAACAAGTTCACTTGCCCCAGTCTCATGGGTGCTGGCAGAAGATATAAGACTCCTGGATCAGAGACCAAAACAAAACTAATCAGTTTATTACTCAGAGTAACAGTAGCCAGAGTATTCTCATGTTTATGTTGATTGCCCAAGCCCTGCTTTCCGCAAGGTGGCATGAAGAGGCCCAAGTAACACCTGTACCCACAGTGGATTGCTCTTTAGCATAGGAACCTAAGCTCAAGAAACCAGAGTCTTTTACAACAGGCAGTAATCATGCCTCCCCTTTGCTCCCATGGGAGACAGCTTCCAATGCTGTTCTTGAGACAAACACTTTGGGAGGCTGAGGCAGGTTGATCATTTGAAGTCAAGAGTATGAAACCAGCCTGACCAACATGGTGAAACCCTATCTCTATTTACAATACATAAATTAGCCAGACATGGTGGTACACACCTGTAATTCCAGCTACTGAGGAGGCTGAGGCACGACAATTGCTTGAACCTGGGAGGCAGAGTTTGCAGTGATTGTACCACTGCATTCCAGCCTGGACAATGGAATGAGACTGTCTCAAAAAAAGAAAAAAAAGTCTAGGAACAAAAGCAGCCAGTGCCTCTCCTCTCATGCTCCTATCCACAAAGACCAGCTATATTCATCTCAGAGGCTGCCTACAGGGGTCTTGGGCCAGTATCAACATGCTGATGGATAATTTGGCTATTGCTCTACTGGCCTCAGTTAGGATGATTTCCTAAGCCCTTGCCACACAGAATGAGATTCATGAATCAGCAACCTCAGCAGCATCTGGGAGCTGGCTAGGCATGTAGACTCTCAGCCCACACTCTAGACCCAGTAAATCAGAATCTGCATTGCAACCAGATCCTCAAGGGATTCCTATGCACAATAAATTTTGAGAGGCACTGGGCTTACGTGACTCTAGGAAGCCAAGTAAATGTCAAATCATCCATTGCATGGTATTCTGAGAAATAAAAGGTTTTAACTGTGGTGACCACGTGTTCCTATTTATTCCTATGATTCCAGGGCAATTTTTGAGTATGCTCTCTTTTGCTCCCCAAAATATCCTGGTTTGTAGGATAAATTATACATGGCTGGCAATAAGAACACTTCTTGAGAAACAGCCTGTGCTCCAGGAATGTCCCCTTGATGGTGAAGGTACCCAACAGATCTGTGTGTCTTTTGTGGGAAGGAAGACAATTAGAAAGAAAAAAAAATGTACTGAAATAGTGGTAGATTCCACAGAGACCCCAAAGTAGACATTAGATCTTTTGATCAAGTGATCATCCCTTGGCCTGCATGGATGGCACTTATATTCTTATCCTGGTCTGCTTGTGTTTCCTTTTTGCCTCTTGCCTTGCAGAAAATCCTTCCAACATTCACTTAATTGAACAGCTTGGTGGACTGGAAGGGTCTCTCCAAGAAACAAACCTGCATCTCAGCACTGCCTTTTCTACAGGCACTGTTTTTTCTGGCAGCTTCTTGGATTCTCTCCTGGCCATGGTAAGAACAGCTAAGCCATGGAATCCCCAAAACCAAGCACCCTGCAGAGAAGTGACCAGGTAAAGTAGGGCTGTGTAGATGATAGCACTCACAGCTCTACATTCTCTTTGATTTTCAAAAAGAAGCTTGTTTCCATACATTAATTTATTTTTTCTCCTAACTACTTTGTGTGGGAAGCAACATTTTCACATTTTCAAGATTGAAAACTTGAGACCCTTGGAGCCAGAACCCCTGATGCCAGGAAGGTTGAGTGCTTCAAAGGCATCTCTGCAGACCAGGCCCCTTGGTATCAGAGCTCAGCAGCTTTCCCCTCTCTCTAAAATCCTCCCAACCAGTTACATGGAAATAGGCCATAAAGGGATCCAGGAAGAGTTTCAGGCCATAAAGCATTTCAAGGAAGCAGCTCTGCCCTCTGCTGGTGTGAGTTTTGTTCAGAACTAAGTCAAATCTCCCTCCATGTTGCTCCTCATGGGGCGGATTGTTGACTACATGGTTGTTCTTTAGTTTTCAGCACCTCTTTAGCCACCTAGCAGATCTTTTCCATCCATTAGGATTCCCCTGAGTGGAATTGATTCACCCTACAAATGCCCACTGAACATCTACTCTGTACAGGGCACTGTTCAGGTGCTGGGGAATCAGCAGTGTGAGAATGACAGATGCCTCACCCACATGGGGCTTGCTGACTGGTGGATACTGGCATATGCATGATAAATAAGTAATACAGAGGGATGCCAGTTACAAGGACTAAGGAAGTGTGAGGTAGGAAATGTTGGATTTAGGGAGGGAGTTGCAAGACTCAGTAATGTCGCCTTCTCAGGGAAGGCAGTGCTGAGAAGGTGGCAAGTGAGCCCAGCTGTGGAGGAGAGGAGAGAACACAGCATACAGAGGCAGTGATGTGGGAGCACACCTCAAGGTGTTCAAGGAATTTCAAGTTGACTGAGAAGATAGGTGTGTAGCCATTTGTGAATGACCTGCAAGAATTATTCCAAAGGAAAGCCACATAACCACTACCTCACACACTCCTATCCAGAATTTTCAAGGGAACAGCTGCAAAATGGCTGGATGTCAATATTCAGATGCTGAAATTCAAGAGAGTCTGAGCAGTGGATGAACTTGCTGCCTTCTGAAAGTGAACTTGGAAAGGTATCATTCCTGAATTTCAGGAATTCCTCAAGGCACAGTTTGCAAGTTTAAGGGATTAGGGCTGGGCGTATGCATCCCCTTCCTGACATCAGTGTCATTCAGCATAGAAGGGATTGTGTTGCCCTGGGCTCTGCCTCTCTAAGCTGTAGTAGGGGTCTCATACACCCCATCAAACTCTTAGAGAGATAATACCACTTCAGCAGTAGTTTAAACAAATTGGTAGAGTGCATGGCTTCTAAAGAGTTAAGCAGTTCAGCCTTTGCTGAGCCAGGGAGGCACTGGAGAAAGTCAAGTCAGGTTACTTTTCCAAGAAGGTGGTTGTGTCAGAGAAAATGTTATACCACTGTCTGTCACTGATATGTCAATTAACTCACCTGGAATTAATGACTGGAGTGTCAGGCAGGAGGTGAACTTGACCTGTTTGCAGATTCATTTCAGATGGGTTTCAGGTCCCATTTCTCTTCAGAGATCCTTAGATGGTAGCAGCTTCATGCTTTAAATTAAACTTGAGACTTAATTAAACAGAACCAGCTCACACAGGCAGGAACAAAGCCACAGATTCTATTTAGAGTTGGTCAGAAGGGCGGGATGGATTGAGAAGGGCTGGAAGAGTAGGGACAGCAACAAATGAACATACCACACAAATCAGCATGAGGAACATAGACTTGGTCATAAGAATCCTGATGCCTCCCACCATTCAGCAACTGAGCGTGGCATTGGCCTTGGATGGTCTGAAGAGTGTGGCTTCTTCCCAGGCTGCCTTCAGATATTGGGTCAGTGGGCTTCACTTGGAAAAGGAAGAATCTTGCTGGAAAACAACGTGCTACATAGAAAAAAAAGCCACACAATGTGCCCTCTTATTGGGGTTGTTGCATGAGGTCACAACTCACAACAGATCATCAGCTTTGCATTAAGAACTCTTGGTAAGTACTTATTTTAGGACTGGCACTTGCTCAACTGAATTTGGGTAGGGATGGCAATGGAGCATCTGAGAAGTTGTCTTTTATGTCAAGGGTGCTGACTGAATCTTGAACCTCTGAATCTCTACCTCGCAGTCGTCTGCCCCAGGTCTTGACTATGGCACAGCAAAATGAACATCCTGTAACACTATTTAATGATGAGCTGAACTAGGCCATTGAAAATAATTGTGAATGCTGCTTATTTCTGTTTTCCTTCTTTGGTTTCCCTTCTCCCTGCACCTGATTCTACTGCTTTTATGTGCTTCCTTATAAGTGTGGAGTGACTTCCTGTCACCAAAGAAAGACCCAAGGGTCAAGCCTGAGCCTCCAATCCTATTGTCCCCTTTCTTCTGGGGACCACTGATTTTGGGTGGACTCCGGATCTTACCACCAGGTCACATGAAAATACCCTTGGAGAGGAAGAGAACATTTATCACCTTTCAATAAATACATCTGGAGTCACTACAGCGGCTCCTGAATATGTTCTCAAACACTTCATATATTCTCCATATGTGCTGGAGCATCTCCTGGCTGAGGGTTGGTAGGAAGGCAAAGACCTTGATCTCCTTATTAAGTTAGAAAGGCTGTTCTGGGTCCTGGAGCTATCACCCCTCACAGAACCCCAAGACAAATATTACTAATGACCACAATACTCCCCCAGATCATACCTTTCCCTACATAGGTCTCTAAGCATCTTACTTTGATGAGTTTTCTTGTTGAGATAGTATCAAGAATAATAACTATCCATCCTAAGAAGAGTAACATTTCTCAAGCACTTACCCAAAGCCAAGGAGTTCACTAAGTGAACTATTACCCATTTTAATTCTCCTGTCAAATACAGAACGTTAGCTGGGTGAATAATGTGCCAAAGGTTGCATCATTTACAAGTAATGAGTTAGTTTTCAGATCCAAGTGTATGTGATCCCAGAGTCATTCCTTGCTGCCACAATCAACTGGCCCTCTAGAAATCCATTTCTGTGATGATCAATGTCCTTGCCACACAGGAATTTTCAAGTTTAGGTAAGAGGGCTTCTTCCCTGAGAATGCTCCATGCAGAAAGGAGATGTGCCCACCCCTCCTTGCTCACTCACATCTCTTCCCTCCATCAAAGCAACTCTACTTTCATCTGTGGCATATTAGAGGTGCCTGCATAAGATTCTATTGCATGAGAGACATCTGTTGTTAAGAAGATTTTGGAACTCATCCCCTTGAAGTTAGGATACAGGACCAATAGAGAGGCATAACATGAACAGAATCCTGTTCTCTATTCTGAGATAGGGTTCCAATTTCCAGCCAGAAGTCCTGTGCAGGAGGTAGGAGTCAATCATTTTGTCCCATTTTTATGTCCCTTTTGTCTCATAATATTCCTCCCCAAAAACTGTCTTCTGTGTTTGACACTTTCAATCTGCAGCCCAGCTTAATACACCAAGAAATTGTGTCCCATTGCAACACAGGTTACAGAGGTTACAATTAGACTCTACCCGTACTACACAGAAGGTCAAGGCTAAGAGCAGATGCATTCAAGACAGACTCCCTGAATGCATCTGCTAATGCTTCAGCAGTTTCTGAAACAAGATGAGAAGACTAGCCATTACTTTAGTCCTGGTGAACTACATACTCAACATGATACTAAGGGCCCTCTTCCATCCCATGTGTACTCAGACACCTTCATAGTGCTCTTCCACCTTTCTCCATTGCCCCTAATAAACACCAAGAATAAATGTGTAAGTCCCAAAGCCCACAGTAATGTGCTGTGAATTTGTCACTGCTAAGAAATACTAAGGGTTTGTTTAAATGTTCATGCAATTTAAAAAATTATATCCCTTGGTAGACCTGTGCTATTTTTTTCAATGTAAAATAATGGGTTTTCCCTACAAACTTTATGATACAGTTGACATTAGAATGGCTTCAAGTACCCCTGGTAAACTACCCTAAACTGACCCAGCTGAAGAAATAGGCCTACAGGATACAATTCAGATTTGCTTTTAATCTTCTATCAGTTCAATGCTATAAAAATTAAAATATGGTGGGGTAGCCAGGCTCATATGCAGGATTCCTATCTGCTTCTACAACAAAAGACTTTCAAAACTAGATGTGAACTTGGTGAGCACTTTCCTTTACCCATAAGGAAAGTCAAGCCAACAGAAGTTACATGAGTTTCTTAAGGTCACTTGGCTTGCTAGTTGCAGTTTTTCTAACCTGTAATCTCACTCTGAGATTAGAAGAATTTCTCAGAGAATGTTTGATATTAAGGCCTTTGAGGATTCTCAGAATGAAAAGCAGCATTTGGCTAGGATGTTAGCATCTATACCATTAGGTAATATTCTAGGTTACGACAGGAACCACAACATTCACAGTAGCTAAAAGTTAAAATATTATGAACAGCAACATTTTCTAACATTGAAAGCCCAAGTTCCAGTAAATAAGATGATATTAGAAATACTGACCAAGTTTCAAAGTCTGAAATATTCCAAGTGCTCTTCATCTTGCAGATTTTCTTGTGAAAGACAAAAGGGATGGAGAGAACAAGAAGGAGGAAGAGAGGGAAGAAGGGAGGGAGGGAGGGATGGATGGATGTTGAGAAAGTTCAGTGTAGGAGAACCCCAAATAATAAGAATAGGAGATGAGCTCACAGAATATAGGTGACATGTAAATTCCATTATTTTTCTTAATATAGAATTATAATCCTTTTGATGTCAGAATGGAAGAAATGATATATTCAAAGGCTAAGGTTCTTTCAGTTAAATAGGTAAAGCACATTTTTCCCTAGAGCTGTTGACACCAGGATAACCCTAGAATTTGCACCTTTTCTTTAATCAGTGGAGAATTATTCTAATGGCATTATGTTTGATCACTGTGGCCACATGTTCTTAAACAGATTGTGATTCAACCTGGATTTATGTCCTTTACTCCCCCACTAGATATCGGGGACTTTATTCCATAAGCGCCTTTCTGGGTAGTAGTGGAATGTAACAAAGAAGAAACATAAGGAGGAAGACATCACTCAGAAGATTCTCTTAGTTTGGATCCTAAAGCAAAGTCATCTTTTAACCTAAAAAATGCTGGGAAAATTATGTTTATTATCTTCTTATTTATATAGATTATATTATTTCTTAAGTCAACTTGTCCCAGTCACATCTACATTTTAACAGAATATTTGTTAAAAATTACCTATCCATTGAAGTCAATATTCTTACAGCTTTCAAACATCTGCCTTGTTCAATGCACTACTGAAGACATGAGTGTTATGTAGACATAGTCTATCTTCTGAAGGAGCACATCATGTTCAGGTAGTATTGCTCAGTCTGATCTGAGGACTACCAGTGTCAGAACCCCTCAAGGTGCTCTTTAAATCCCAATTCCCACTCCTGTCCATATATTCTGATCCAGGAGATCTGGGATCCCAGAAATCTACACTTATTAATATCACTTCAGATGATTCAGATACATGAGAAGCAATGCTAAAGAAAACAGAGTTTAGCAACATGTGCTATATATTTTACTTAATCCTGCAAGCAATGCTGGAATGTAGGTATTTCCATGTCAACTTTAAAGATTATAAAACTGTTGCTGAAAAACACAATCAACCAGACATGGTGGCTAATGCCTGTAATCCCAGCACTTTGGGAGGCCAAGGCAGGTGGATCGCTTGAGGTCAGAAGTTAGAGACCAGCCTGGCCAACATGGCAAAAACCATGTTTATACTAAAAATACAAATTTTAGCCAGATGTGGTGGCGCACACCTGTAATCCCAGCTACTTGGGAGGCTGAGGCATGAGAATTGCTCAAACCCAGGAGGCAGAGGTAGCAGTAAGCCGAGATTGCACCACTGCACCCAAGCCTGGGTGAAAGAGTGAGACCCTGTCTCAAAATATATATATATATGAATTGCCCAAAGCACTCAGCTAGGATGATAGTCCAAGATTCAAACTCAAGTGTGTTCCATACAAGTAACTAACTGTAAAATACAGAAGAATGAAATAAAAGTCAGTGCCCACAGAATCCCAAAGAGAAATTTCCTTCTGCTGAGAAGACCCAGGAAAGAGTCACCAAGCTGATGAACCAGAGGTTCGAAAGCAAATGCATAAAGTGGTAAAAGAACTGTGTGAGTACCTGTAGATAGACTAGCATGCCCCAGATCATGGAGGAGACAAGCCTGGCAAGGGAGACTGCATCAGATCCCAAAGGTTTTGAAGGCCACAGTGGAGAGAGGGCCTGGTTTTATGTCAGGACATTAAAAGGTTGAGGAGATGGAGATCATGATCTGATTTGTGTTTCTGGGAATTGCTGGGAAAGCATTGTAAACAATGGGGTGCAGATGAACAGAAAATCAAGACGCAAGAAGTAAAGAGGTTCTTATGATAATCCAGATTTCAGAAGATGGATCCCTGAATTTGAAAGTAGAGAAAAGAAATGGTAAATGTTTTAGAACAATAACAATTGAAGATCTTCCTGCCATTTATTATAAAAACAAAATGATTGCTTTTAGGTAATATATAAAAAGAGAAATTCTCATTTCTAATAAAACAAAAGTCTAATTTAAATAAAATGAAGGATGGAAAGTTTTAAAATATTATATACTCAATAAATTTGAGAAAATTTAGTGGGTAATATATTCCAATGGCCTTTCCATGTACGTTAGTGCCTGGTCCATACTGAATGTGGTAGCAATCCTGGAGAAAGAGAGTTTATTAAAATGGCTAGGATTATTCAAACTCAAGCTCATTTCAAAATAAGAAGTTTGCCACACCTTATTGTAGTTTCATTTGGATGCCAATGATTCTGCAACCTTATTTATTTAATTATTAAACACCTATAATTTGTAAAGTATAATGAGAGCTATAGAAAATCCAAATACTAATAAGACCTAAGTCAATATCTGTCCCTAAGTAGGTCACAAACAAAAGGATTATAAGTAAATTTACATCCAGAAGACTCAAGTATAGATGACAATATCAGTAGTTCCCCACTGGAAAATCTATAAAAGTCTCAGTAAATATATATATATATTTAAATAGACATTGATGATGTTTAGGGTATCTGTGGCCTGACATATATACCTCCTCTGGTCATTTTGGGAAGAGGGGAATCCCTGGTGTCAGTATCATCCAGTTTCTTCTTCATATGCAGTGTAATCTCCAAGGAAGAAGAACTGGGTTAGTGTTGTTTTCTTTGCACTTGGCCTGACCTAGCACAGTACCCAAACTGTAATTCTTCAGTTGCGTTAGATAATTATAATTAGAAACACTATTCTACACCATCAGGTTCATGTTAAACAATGTCCACTAAATCTCCAAACCTATACTTCTCCACTGTTCATGTATTGGCTCTTCTGACTGCTTGTGGCTTGTCTTTGTTTTCTAGGCCTTCTACAATTATCATGCCCTGGAATTGCTTCAGATGCTGGTGACAGGAGGAATAAGTTCTCGGCTGGAACAACATTTAGATAAGGATAAGGTCTATGATGTGTCAGGTAACTGCACGGTGCTCTTGTCTGGAAGAAAGCAGTGTAAGCTGGGGCTTCTGTCTTTATACCAAACCATTTTATCAAACATTCAAGTGAGTCTACTCTTCTCAGAACTCAGTTTTTCACTTCCTTACCTCTCTTAGCTTCTGAAAATGGTCCAGGCTATTTGGTTTCATAGATGTCCCATAGCACAGAAATGATAATAATAAAAATAACAATAAGAAGAATAGAACTTTATATTCATAGAGTATTTTACAAATCACAGTATGTTCATATATTTATTTTTCACAATAATTATGAGAAGTAGATAAAGCAGTTGTTATTATCCCCATCTTCCAGATAAATAACCCGAATTACAGGGAGCAACAGAGAGGCCCTGCAAATTTGTACCTTGACAAGAGTATTCATAGTAATAATAACAGCTAATGTTTATTGAGTATTTTCTCTGTGCTTGTCTACTTTAGTATTTTTTCCACTGAATCTGCTCATGGATTTATATGGTAGGTATTATTATTAATTCTGTTTAATAGACCAAGAAATGAGCTCAGAGAGGCAAGAACTTGCTGGGGACCACATTAATCAGTGTCAGAGCAGGGACCCAGCTACAGCAATTTGACCCGAAGCCTGCCTCATCTGCCTGTACTTAAAATGCTAAAGAAATCTGATAGGCCAGGTGTGGTGGCTCAAGCCTGTAATCCCAGCACTTTTGGAGGCTGAGGTGGGTGGATCACAAGGTCAAGAGATTGAGACCATCCTGGTCAACATGGTGAAATCCCGTCTCTACTAAAAATACAAAAAATTAGCTGGGCCTGGTGGCGCATGCCTGTAATCCCAGCTACTTGGGAGGCTGAGGCAAGAGAATTGCCTGAACCCAGGAGGCAGAGGTTGTGGTGAGCTGACGTCGCGCCATAGCACTCCAGCCTGGGTAGCAAGAGTGAAACTTCGTCTCAAAAAACAAAAACAAAACAAACAAAAAGGAAATCTGATAAAGTCAGCTGAAATCAGCCAGAAGCCTTCTGTAGTTGGGTCTGAGAATCCAGCTGATTTAGCAAGTAGAAAATGCATGAGTTTTCCTAGCCAAGGGAACTGGTAAACAGTAGATTACAGCAAGGGAGAAGATAATTCTGGAATTTCCAATGGGGCATGCAGGCATTTGGGAATCATAGTAGAGTCTAGCGAAGGAACAAGAAATCAACTTGTCAATGTGGTGTCTTCTGGTTTGGTTTTAATTGGCATTGCATTCAGTTGGACAATTTTATTGCTAGGGGTAGGCTTTTCCAAGGAAACATCTTTTTTTTATTATTTTTATTGCATTTTAGGTTTTGGGGTACATGTGCAGAACATGCAAGATAGTTGCATAGGTACACACGTGGCAGTGTGTTTTGCTGCCTTCTGCCCTTTCTTCCATATTTGGCATTTCATCCCATGCCATCCCTCCCCTGCTACCCCCCCCACTGTCCCTCCCCTATTTCCCCCAATAGACCTCAATTCCTGGTATTCCCATCCCTGTGTCCATGTGTTCTCATTGTTCATCACCCGCCTATGAATGAGTATATACAGTGTTTCCTTTACTGTTCTTGAGTCAATTTGCTGAGAATGATGTTCTCCAGATTCATCCATGTCCCTACAAAGGACACGAACTCATCATTTTTGATTGCTGCATAATATTCCATGGTGTATATGTGCCACATTTTCCCAGTCCATTATATCATCGATGGGCATTTGGGTTGATTTCAGGTCTTTGCTATTGTTAACAGTGCTGCAACGAACATTTGTGTGCATGTGTCCTTATAGTAGAACGATTGACAGTCCTTTGGATATATACCCAGTAATGGGATTACTGGGTCAAA
>CM052656.1:100619478-100639314 GCA_028533165.1 Leontopithecus rosalia
ACCTGTAGCAGCTGCAGAACAGTGAGGGATTCTGATTCTACCAGTTTCTTCTTCTATCTTTGTCCCAGAATGATGCCCGCCAAATGTCAGTCTGATCCGTTTTTTTTGACATGATTCTTTGGGTATACAGGGGTCAGGGAGATGCTTGAGGAGACAATCTGTACTTTATAGGAGCTGAAGTGTTGTTCTGTGAGCTCCGTTGTTCATTCAGTGTTGCTAGGCAAGTACGTTTAAGTCTATTGTGGCAGAACGCATGAAACTGTTTTTTTTCCTCAGATACTCTGTCTTGGGGAGTTAGGGCTTTATTTGTGAGTATCTGTTGCACTGTCCTGCCCAGCTAGGAGGCAGTTGAGTCACTATTTGGCTGCTGAGGCTCTGCCCTGCTGGTGTGATGTCCGCCCTTTTGCTGTGGGCTCTGTCCTGCTGTTTTGGGCTGTGCCCTGCTGACATAGGCTCCGCCCTGCTTATGTGGGCTCTGCCCTGTTGGCAGAGTCTCTCTGTTATTGCGGGTTGCCTCGACAATGGCTGGCTGCATCAGCAATGGGCGGGTACCTCAGTAGGGGCCGAAGTTCTCGGCAATGGCAGACACCCCTCCTCCACCGAGTTGCACAGCTGAGGCTTCAGCGGCTCCCACAGTGGAACTCTCAACCCCAGGCACTCTGAGCTTGTCCCTGTGGGGGTGGGACCCATCGAGCCTGATCACTTGGCTCCCTGCCTCCGAGCCTCTTTGGTTTTTTGTGTTTTTTTTAAGTTTTAGGGTTGTCTCTCTCCCGGGTGCTTCAGCCGCTGGCTGAAAGGGCACCGGGATCTGTGTGATTTCCCATGCAGCGACCCACTGCGCTGGTTCACAATTCACCTCCCAGAAATCTCCTGGTCTGGTTCACCATCCAAAACCCATTCAATCAGATGAACATGGCAATCTGCCCTCCCAAGTCTCAAATTGCCGGTTTAACAGAGCGCCCAGACCCGTGTGTTTTGTGAGACGTGCCGCTGTGCTGTGGCGCCGGCTGCCTGGCCACACCAGCAGATTCCGCTGTGCTTGCGTCCTGCGTCCCTCTTACACCTGAGCTTTTCCCCACTCTGTGGGCTATAAAGTTCCGTCTGGAAATGCGGTGTGAACTCACCTTCTGCGTCTTGACTGAGAGCTGCAATCATGAGTTGTTTCTAGAGCACCATCTTCCTCCCTCCTCCCAAGGAAACATCTTTTGTTGATTCAGTGGACATTAGCAAACCCCCTGGGTAGAACAGTATACCCGGTGCATGTTGATGTGTGCTGCCAAAAGGGGCAAATCCTGTATTCTTTGCATTAGTGTTCTGGGTGTAAACCACATTCTCGAAGCTTCCTCAGTGTACTCTGGTTCTTTGCATTTCTGTAGTCCTGGGTTTCTTGCGTACAGGTGGAATTATGAGTGTATATAAGCCCAGGAAACTGCTGCCAGCAACTTCCTGTTGGCATCAGAGAGGGCGGTAGACTTGTCCCCACTCATCTCCCTCCTCTCTCCATTTATGCCATGTCTTCCTTTTGTTCTTTATCTGCGGAATTACAGAACTGAATGGATTGTTCTCTTTTGATCTTGCTTAGCCTGTTTGCTGCTTCAGGGGCTTCAAACTGTTGTCTATTCATAGTGATCTTGTGCGTCAAGGTCAAGATGAGTATTCTGGACTGTGATCTTTTTTACAGTAGGATAAGATGACTCTCAAGATGTTATTTAACATCCCAACTGAGTATATATCTCAAAAGCTGCATTTTCCAACCTGTTGCTCATTTTTAATTTATAGTGGTTCCCAGAATGGCAATGGTAATAAGGACAAGCACAACAATATGTCACACCACACCCACCAGAAGCTCTTGAAAGAGCCAGAATGGTAAAAACAATCACTGGGATTAGAGTTTCAGAACTAAACTTAATTACCTATCCACCTGACACTGCCACCACAAAGATATTAGGAAGTGGCTTACCAAGCTTCTACCAGGAAAAGCAAACGACACTCCAGTGAGTGCTCATAATTGCTTAATCAAAGTGCCCAGCTCCAGTGAGTGCTTGTAATCATTTAATCAAAGTGCCCAGCTCCAGTAAGTGCTCATAATTGCATAATCAAAGTGCCCAGCTCCAGTGAATGCTCATAATTGCTTAATCAAAGTGCCTGGCAGACATATGTTTGTCTCTTCTCTCCCCAGCCAAGAGACACCTTTGGACAACTGTTCTGTGGCTCATTAGATCTTTTTGCAATCCTGTGTGTTGGCTTATACCAAAAAGCAGATGAAGAAGACCTCAACCCGGAAAACAAAAGAGGAGTGTTGTAGATTGGAAAGCACCATCCACCCATCCAAGGATAAGAACCAAGACTACTTTATCCAATGTGAAAGAGAATTCCAGAGCTTAGGGTCCACAGTGGCAAGGAAGGGTGCATGGAAAATAAAGAACTATGTAAGAATAATGAGGGAGGGTATAAACAAGAGGGACCTGAATAATTAGGGTCCAATTATTATTGGCCAGGTAAGAAGAATGAAGTTTCTGTCTCCCAATGAAAATTGAAATGTGGAGCTGATTTAAAATCTAGCTCCACATTTCAATTTTATAACTTAACTCCTCATCCATGTCTGTATAGCTTTCTAAAGCTGAACACCACTAGGCACATTAGAAGGAAAGCCTCAGACGAGGTTTATGATGAGGACTTCTTTGCATATTCAGAGCCACACTAAATCTTCCCATATTCTTCATGTGCTCTTCACTTGCTCCTTACAAATCATTTCCCGAGATGGTAACTTTGAACAAGGAAAATAAAAATGGAAGCATGCCATTTTTGTGCCCATTGCTTAATGGTTCATGAAGGCCACACTTTCAAATGAGACAAAAGTCTAATCCTACTGGATCTTGTGTGGTAAATAAAGAAATATATGATAAATAACTCTAAGGAAAATTCATTGCTCTGTTGCCTTTGAGCAGAAAACATGTAAATTTGAGCTGTGTTTAAGAAGTCCTCCAGTACTTGCTGAATTTCCCAGATCAGGAAATACAAGTAATCATGATGAAAATGAGAATTACTCAGACATAGGAAAGAAGAAGTAAACAGCCACCCAACCCCAATCAAGAATCTTACATTTTTTAATCCCAGAACAGAAAAATAGTAAATGAATATATTTTCCTCTTTCCCTCCCCATCATACTCTTTGTTATTTCGTTGTATTTTTATTTCACTTTATTTTTACAGAAGATGAGAAGCACCAGATTAGGAGATGTGATTGGAATTTGAAAACAATTTGACTGTAAGACTTCCCCTGGAAGTCATATAGGCATACACCTGAAACATAGTAGATATTTCATGAAAAATGAAAGTTAGCATATCCTGGGATGGGGTGCCTAAGTAAAATGAGATAGATTAAAGCATACAACTTTCCAAATTCTCTAATTCAAGAATAGAGACATCATTGCATAAAAAGTCTAAAACATTTCCCCATTCTATGTTCCAAAGCAAACCAGTCCACTGCTCTATAAACCTTATCTTACAATTAAGTCATTTCATCTAGAGGTTGCTCTGTTTACATTGTAAACAAAAGTTCAGCACATCTAGGATGTATCTGCTCTCAATTGGTTGTCTTATAATTAATAATGAGCTTTGTGAGCAAGCTCCTTGCATTATCAATACAACACAGGAAGAAGGACAGTGGGGATGGGGGGAAAGAAAGTAACCACAAATTTTTTATATAGCATTTAATATATCCTTGACATTTTAAACAATATACTTGCTAATTTAGTATTATTGCCTCTGTTTTACAAAGCAAGAAACTATGTCACAAATAGTGTTGCCAGATTAAATAAACACACCAAGTTAAATACGAATTTTCAATAAAAAATAATTTTTTACTCTAAGTATGTCCAAATTTTTCCATTCTTCTAGTAAGTGATTGAATCAACATCCAAACCTGGTTTATTTCACTCCAGCACTTGTAGGCATTATACTTTGAAATATACTAATAAAGGAAAGAAAACAAACTAAAGAAACACAAAAAAAATCCATCCACAGGAAATGCAATTTTGCATCAGTTAAGCTTTGGTTGTAAGGAAATCTACTCTATCTATGTGGAAAATAGAGTAATTGTAAGGAAATTTGTCAGGAACCAAGGAAATTTAAAAAACAGATTTGAAGACTACCAAAGTCATCTTCATCCTTCCCTTTTTTCAGATGGACTTTCTTTGCTTTTCATTTATATGGCAAGATACATCTTCCTACAATTCCAAATTTATAGGTAGAATTACAGGCATATCAAAGCTTTAACTGACTGTCTCCAAATCTCAATCCTAATTTTTAGAAGTATATGATGGGCTCAGCTTTGGCCACTCCATTCCAACTATTAAAGGCTGAGGATCAGGGTACCTCTGAATGAAGGACTGTGCTCAGGGACAGTAGGAGGGTCCATGGCCTGGGATAAAGTGGCACCAAAGTCTATTGCAAAGACAGTATTAGTTCCTTTTCCCCATCCCCCTGGCCAGTCTGTACACATAGCAGATTTAGTACAGACAGAATTTACCTGAGAAATAAATTATAGATTGGCCCTATAGATATTCACAATCTAGTATTTTAGGGAAATGAGTACCTGAAAATCTGGCTAAGGAAATATCTGGTAATATGTATCTACAGCCAGTGTGTGAACATTCATGTTGTCAGTTTTGATAAAGTTGGCAGAGTATCCCTAAATTTATGTGCCAGATGATTCTATAGCTCCAGAACCAAACTCTTCACCTATAAGTGGCAACATTTTAATAATACAAGTCATAAACACCAGGACCTTTGGCAATATTTAGTTCATAATAATTGTTTGATTCTTGTTAATAGAAAAACTGATATGAAGACAAGGGAAACATAAAAGCAACTTAGTTCACAAACAATATGTGGGCCAGAAGTTCTTAAGTTTTTGATGCTTTAATACTTTCAGCATTGGATGAAAGCCATAGACTTCCTCCCCAGAAAAATTTGTATGTGCATATACTTCACAAAATTCATCATGTAATAGACTATGGGTTGCCCTATAGTCTATTTATTAACTTTCAAAATCCCTAATACAGACTTTTTTTAACCAGCAGAGTGGTCACCAGATAGAATATTGGAAAGGAGAGTCAAGAGACCTGAGTACATGTTTTGGATATCTCAAAGATTTTTTTTTGTTTTTAATATTGGGCAAGGTCTTAAACCTTCCTCAGCTCATTTCACTGTTTGCAAAAAGACAAAGTTGAACTAGAAGATGTTGAGTATTGCTTCCATCTTTACTTATTTAACACATTTTTTCACTTCCTACTACATATCAGGCACTGTGCTAGATGTTTAGGATAGAGCAAGTAACCACAATGGTAACCAGTAATGAAGTAACCAAGACAAAATTACTTTCTCCATGAAACTTACATTCAAGTTGAAGTTGGCAGGAAATAAGAAAAAAATCAATCGTGTAGTGAAAAAAAAAAAAAGGAAAAGTTATATGAGATGGAGGGAACTCTTGTCCAGCAAGAGGAATCCAACCTGAGTCGGGGGGTAGGTGCGCAAGAAGAAAAGGAGACAGACAGGCAGGGTCAAGAGGGCTGAGAGAGACAGTGCTCCAACAGCAACTTTATTTCTCAAAGTTTTCGATTATATACATTTTCCAGGCTCTGGTTTACGTCAGTGTAAGAGAAAGACAAGTAGACAAATCATGTGTCAATCACAATGTAGATGCCAGATAAGCAATAAGTGATCATAAAGGTTACTGATTATTTTTAGTGCACAGCTGCAAACTCTAGTTCCTCGTGACATTCTTGTTCCTCATAAATACCTTGTTCTTCATGAATGACCGTCCATATGGTTATCTCTTAACTAGATTTCCCTGTCTGTTCCTGACTCCTTTATCTCGACTTCCCCCTATCAGGCATCCCTGTGTCTGGGCTCAAAACCACCCATCTTGTGAAATTTGCTTTGCAAGCATTCACACAGTTGGGATCCCAACAAGTTCCCCTTTTATATTTTTTAGCTGCAACTCAAATAACTTACGTTGCAACTGCCAGAGGGAGGAGAACAGGAATCAAAGGATAACAGGCAAAAGAAGAATCAGGAGGAGGACTAACACTAAGCCAATTAGAGATGAAAAAGACAGTATTTTAGACCACTGCAGCCAGGAGGACAAGGTATTCACAATATCTTTGGCTATAGTAGCATCTACAGGGAGCTCTTCTCTAGAAGCATCAATTGCATATATTTGTTTCTGTAATTTTCTTATATCGAGACAAATTATTATGTGACCATATCCCCTGCAAATGGGCCTTAATTAAAGGCCATTGCCATTCAGAAGCATTATATTCCTTATTAGTAACACAAATTAAAGTAAATTCAGCATGGCACTGAAGTGCAAGACGATTTTGAATATTGTACACTTTATCTCCAAGAAGAATAACAGTTTCTTCCAAAGCATTCAACTTTGCTTCTAATTTTTTATCTATATCCATCTGAGTTTCTAAAGACGTAGAGATATTCTTTGCTAAGTAGTTAACATAAGCAGCAGTTTGTATCCTATAAGCTAGACTGACTGCAGCAGTGGCAGCAGTAGCAATAACAGTAACAATTGCAATAATACTGGCAATAAGCAATCCTAAAAACCTTTTTGGGTGCACTATTAAATCCCTAACTTGGTATGAAACTTGTAATCCTTTATCATCATACCAAGGCCCAGAGATATTAACAGAAAGCATAATATAAGAGGGTTGATGAACAATCATAATAACTGGAATTGGAAAGACAGTTGAATCAATACAGTTAGTAAAAACACAATTAGGGCAAGCTATAGAATAATATCCACTTATTTTATTTATAGATATGTTCCCATAAAGAATAGTGTAAAGGGAGGCTACAGAAGCTTGTACATAAATTATTTGCAACCCTTTTGGGGAATAGTTACTTCTTAGGCTAGCTCGCATACCACTAGGGTATAGAGCTATAAACAGTCTCCAAATAGAGGAATAAGCCTGACCAGAAGGAGTTGTTAATAATGGAGTAATCCATCCTCCAGGATCTTCATAACAATTGTACCTCAAAGACAGAGGAGTAGCAACAGACCAGTCATGTCATACAAGACCATTGGGTAAAGTATAAGTCACACTTGTCCATGATAGCAACGCCTCCAGGGAGGAATTCCAGAAAAAGATTGTGTAAAAGAAGTACAAGAAGGATCCTTTAAAGAAGGAGATGGTATAGAAGTTACATTTTCAGATTCTTTAATTCCTAAATGAGATATTCCCCAATCTCTCAGGACATAAGTTTCTTCTCCTGGTCTAAGATCAAGCTCTCCTTCAAATCTAAATTGTTGTCTATATCCTATGTCTAAACAAAATAAGGTCCTAAGTTAGAGTTGTCATTTAATTGCTGTCTGTAAAGAGCCCCACCTCTAATGCGGGAGGCATAAAAGCACACTGGGGGTGCGGCAGCTTTGCCAATATATGCATATGCTGCCTTTTGGGAAGTAATGTGAAGTAAAGATGAAGGGAGCCCAAAAACAGTGGTATCACTTAAGTACACTGTAAAGGGGGGATATTCCAAGTAACAGGGTGTAACACAGGGGGATCTGGTACATAAGCCCACAATGTTTGTTCTTCCACCCTCCCCCATGGAACCTGACAAGACAGAATGGCCAACAGAGCTACAAACATTACAGCTGGAGTTTTTGAAATTCCCTGTGAGTTCACAAGTGATTCTGCTTCAGTGAAGAGACGTTTCTGTTGACCCCAAGTTGGTAAGGGGAGACACTGAGTGTTCTGTGTTTGCTGGTGCTTCCTGTGGCAGCATTGGAGTGGTGGAGGTGGTGTTGTCAGGCACAGTCGTCTGAAACTCAGGATCAGAATTCTGGGTTTTCCCATCGACAGGAGGTCCATGTTTCACCAACCACTCCAGAACCCACAATGGGCTTTCAGCAGATCTAGGAAAAACACAAACATGTCCTCGTCCCCATATGAGGACTGGATCAGGTCCATTCCACTTATTAGTTAAAACATCTTTCCATAGCACCTCAACTTGTGCTCTGGGACTAGGATGCCAAAAACGTTCAGCAGCAGAATGTCCTTCTGCATCAAAAATCAAAAAAATTAAAACATAAAGAGAATGTCTGAGCCAAGTATAAGGAGTCTTATGTAGATCAGCTCCTCACTCCCCCTTTTTTACTTTTTGTAAAGTTATTTTTAAAATTGCATGAGCGTGTTCAACAATTCCTTGTCCCTGTGGATTGTAGGGCATACCTATACAATGTTGAATATGAAACTCAGAACAAAAATGATTAAATCCTTTGCTGGTGTAAGCAGGAGCATAAAAATTTTAGGAGGGCCTAGAATAGAGAAGACCAGTAAACAATGAGCTATAACATCCTTAACAGCTTCTTCAGTATGAGAGTATGAGCAGAAGCCACTAAAAAATGAGAGGTGTCAATGGTTACATGTATATATTGAAATTTACCAAAGGATGGAAAATGGGTAACATTTACAAAGGATGGAAAATGTATATCAATTTGATATACATGGCCACTCTATAACCTGCGAGGGTTAACGCAATGATAGAAAGGAACTGGCAAGTGAGGAAGACAGGCAGAGCACTGTTTAACAATTTATCGAGCCTATTCTTGAGTAATTTTAAATTGCAAATGAAGACTGTGTGCATTTTGATGATGCAAAGCATGAGATGCCTGTGCCTGTTGAAGAGAAGTTAGAACTGGAAAAATGAATTGAGTAAGAAGATCAGCCTGTTGACTTCCTTCACTTAGAGGTCCTGGCAGGTTAGAACGAGCCCAAATGTGACCTATAGAAAACGGATGATAGCACTGTCGAAGAGATTCCTGTAGGGGAATCAAAAGGTGAATGATAGTGGAGGAATCAGTAGAACATAAGGGAGCAGTCTCTAAATTTTGTACAAGTTGAACAACATATTGGCTATCAGAATAAATGTTAAGAGGAATATCCCAGTGAACTAAAACAAATTTTACTGCAAGGAGTTCAGCTCATTGAGCTGAGGTTTCCTGAGTCTGAAAAGAAAAAGGTTGTTTGTTAACAGTTCCAGCAGCAATACCAGATGAGGATCTGTCTGTGAATGCTAGTTGTGCCTGTGTCAAAGGTGTTTTAACACATTTTTGAGGAAAAATAAGAGAATTAAGATCATAAAATTGTAAAATCTTATCAGCTGGAAGATGACAGCCAATCTTACTGGGAAATCCAGCAAAAGCAATTTACCAAGTTTCTAAAAATTGCCAAAGCCAAGTTTGTTGAGGGCCTGTGTAAGGAACAACAATTTCTGGAGGCTTGAACCCAAACAGTGCAAGGGCATGAGTCCTGCCTTTGGCAACTAAGGCAGCAACAAGATCATAATAAGGAGTGACTACCTTTCCACAACAGGCAGGAAGGTGTAACCATTCTAATATTCCTTGTTGCCAGAAAACACCTGTAGGTGTGTACTGTGTATGTAACACACAAAAGCTCCAGGGTGCCTTGTCCTGTACTCGATTTAATTTTTGTTCTGCTAAGGCCTTTTGGACAATTTGGAGTGTTTGCATAGCTTCAGAAGTAAGCTGGTGAGGGGAAGTAGGGTTAGAAGGCCCTTTTAAAATGTCTAATAAAGGTTTTAAATCTCCTGTAGTAAGTTTGAGACTAGGTCTGATCCAATTTAAATTGCCTAGAAATTTTTGAAAATCATTAAGAGTTTTTAATTGAGAAGTATTTAGTTTTGGAATTTCATAAGATATTTTTTGTGACTCAATTACTTGTCCTAAATAATGATAGGAAGCAGAAGATTGGGTTTTCTCTGGAGCAACTACAAGGCCAGCATTAGTCAAACAATTCTGCAACTGGACAAAAGCGGACTGTAAAAGAACATCAGATACAGCAGCAATTAAGATATCATCCATATAATGAATAAGAAGAATGTCAGGATGTTCTTGCCTGACAGAAAGAATAGCCTGTGCAACAAAAGTTTGACAAAGGGTAGGGCTATTAGCCATACCTTGAGGCAACACAACCCATTTATATCTGTCCCAAGGCTGTTCATAGTTAGTAGTTGGAATGCTAAAAGCAAATCTTTTACAATCTTGTGGGGCAAGAGGTATGGTAAAGAAACAGTCTTTTAAATCAATAACAATCAGTTTCCAATTCTGAGGCATTGTCATAGGAGATGGCAGGCCAGGTTGAAGAGGCCCCATTATTTCCATGGTTTCATTCACTTTTCTTAAATCCTGTAAGAGTCTCCATTTGCCAGATTTTTTTCTTGACAACAAAAATTGGAGAACTCCAAGGGCTTTGAGTAGGTCGGATATGTCCTGCCTCTAGTTGTTCCTGAACCAACTCTTGAGCGGCAGAATTTTTTTTCTCTAGATAAGGGCCACTGTTCTACCCATACTGGGGAATCAGATTTCCAGCAAATAGCATCACCACAGGTATTGGAAGAATTAGTGACCCCTAGAAAAAATACCCCAAACCTAGTTTGTCGTATTTTGGGAAAGGACTTATAGGTTTTAACATTCCCTGTAAATTTTTACCTAAGCCTTTTCCTTCTTGGTAACCTTGATTTTTCATAATTTGCCAAGCAAAATTTTCAGTAGTAAGTTTTGCTCCCATTGCTTCTAAAATATCTCGACCCCACAAATTAAACAGGAGTCCTGGAAGGATGTAAGGATGAAAATATCCCTCATGTTCCTCAGCATCAGTCCATTTTAATAAATTAGTAGATTGTTCAGAATTATTACTCATTCCAATTTCTTGTAAAGAAGTCATAGATGGGGAGGAAGGCCACTGTAAAGGCCAGTGATTAGATGAAATAACAGAAATATCAGCTCCAGTATCTAGCAGACCCTTAAAAGGCTTACCAGCAATCCATGTAGTTAATTCAGGGTGAGAAGCAGTAATAGACTGCACCCGATAAACGTGATTTGAGGATCCAAAAGTGGAGCGACCTCAAGCCTCAGTGGAAAGGGGATTGCCTATATAAGTATTCATAGATATTACAAGAAGCTGCACTATAGGCTTATCAGGAGTTAGAGTAAATATTCCATGAGGTGCCCAAACCATAACTTTAATTTCACCTGTATAATCTGCATCTATGACCCCAGGAAGGACTTGTAGTCCCTTCATAGTCCAACTACTTCTACCTAACAAAAGACCAAAATAACCCTGAGGCAAGGGACAAAAAATTCCTGTGGGTATAGCCTGAGGACCCATCTCCAGAGTTAGTACTTCTCGGGAGGAGGGACAGAGGTCAGGTCCTGCACTGCCTGGTGTTGCCCTATAGAGCTGATAAATGAATTTGCCATTCCTGGATTTGGTGTCTCCTGGAGTACAGGTGCCCTGAATTTCTGTGGGGGTTGGGACGGCCCCCTCTGGCTGTTTCCCAACTTAGGCTGTAAATAATTTCCTTGTGCATCCCACTTAGAGTGGCACTCACTATCCCAGTGATTTCCTCGATGACAATGAGGGCATTCCCCAGGCTACTTTTAGAAGGATTGGAAGGCATTTTTCTTTCCTCAGCCAAATCAGTCTGACATTGTTGAGCAATATGTCTAGAATTATCACATTTAAAATACTTAGGTCCTTGTCCTTCCTTATTATTAAATTTTTGTTTCACATAAGTGGCAACAGACATTCCTGCTTGAGCAGCAGCCATGGCTAATCCCTGCTGATAAGCAGGTCCTATATCAGCACAAAGGCGAATATAGTTAGTAATTGTGCCTTTCTTTTTCCATGGTATATAACTGCTTGACAGGCTGGATTAGCATTTTCATATGCCAATTGCTTAACCAATAGAGTGCCAACTTCTCCATCCTGTACCAGTCTACCAACTGCCTGAAGTAAGCAAGACACAAAATCCTGATATGGCTCATCAGGGCCTTGTTTAATTTTTGCCAATTCCTCAGTTTTGACCCCTATCGAGGGTAACCATTTCCATGCCTATAAAGCTATAACATTGATTTGTCCAAAAGCCATTTCAGGAAGTTGTATCTGGGCCTGAAGTTCCTCAAATTGTCCTTTTCCAATAAGCATATCTACAGTAATAGGAATCTGATGAATGTGGTTTCTTTGTGTTTGATCATAAGCACGATCCTCATAATTAGCTCTCCAGAGGAGATAATCACCGCCAGAAAGTCATGCCTTAGCAAGGCAGCCCCAATCATGTGGCAGTAAAGCCTCTCCGGTCAAATTTTCTAAAAGGGAGACTGTATAAGGGGCCATAGGGCCATACTGAGCAACAGCCTCCTTTATTTCTTTTAAAGTTTTAGGTGGGACTGGATGATATCTACAAATTATTTGTTCTTGGGAACAAATAATCTAGGACTTCTACAACCAGGAAGAGGTAAGGGAACATATTGTCAACATCAGTAAATCCTGTCTTATTAGACATTAAAGCATGAGTTAATGAAGACACAGGTGTGAGGTCTGTGGATCACAAAGTTATAGGCATGCCTCCAATAGCATAGCCTCCCATATTTGTAACATTCCCCTGTACTACAGGAAAGCACTGCTGGCTAGAAACTGCACGAGAGCAAAGTGAAAGTAAATCTGAAATTGCCTTAAAAAGTCTGGGGGCAAGGTGAGCGTAATAGGACAAGGTTGCCAAATAGGCATGGTCTCTGGAGAGTTACTGGGGATGGTAGTGTTACTGGACTGTACCACAACCTCAGTCAAAGGAACCTCACAAGGGTTAAAATCATAGTCACTATGGTGACTGTAAGAACCTCGTTCCGCAATTTCTTCTTGTTCAGGCAGAACTGGAGGAAAATCTGAACTCCCCAGCACAAAACTTGCCTGAGTTTGATAGGCAGGCAGAGCAGAAGAGGGCAAAGATGAAGGATAAAAAGGAGCAGAGGCAATGGAGATGGACAAACACGTTCACGAAGCTTACTCCAAACAGTAGTTAATACAGCAGTTTGAGGTAGATTGTTGTAATGAGAACAAAAATGACTGATTTTTTCCACAATAAGTCCCCAAGCCTTTTCATCCAAGATTCCACCTTCAGGGACCCAGGGACACAATTTATGAACAATGTGTAAAAACTCTGGTACTTGACTATGCTTTATATCATGACCTCTAGTTTTAATCATAGAATGTAATAAATGTACAAACAACTTATGTTCCTTCTATTCAAGTTGCCCCATTTTTACTCCTGATTAATCTCACTCACAAACCCCTTGTATTTACAAAAGAAAATTCTTGATTCTTGTATTTACAATATTCCTTAAAACTTTGTTACTTACTGCAATCACCACTCACTTAAGTGTCACCGAAGTCCCCGATCTCAGATGCCTGTCTGGGCGCCACGTCTGGAGGGAACACTTGTCCAGCAAGAGGATTCCAACCTGAGTGGGGGGTGCGCAAGAAGAAAAGGAAACAGACAGGCGGGGTCAAGAGGGCTGAGAGAGACAGTGCTCCAACAGCAACTTTATTTCTCAAAGTCTTCGATTATATACATTTTCCAGGCTCTGGTTTATGTCAGTGTAAGAGAAAGACAAGTAGACAAATCATGTGTCAATCACAATGTAGATGCCAGATAAGCAATAAGTGATCATAAAGGTTACTGATTATTTTTAGTGCACAGCTGCAAACTCTAGTTCCTCGTGACATTCTTGTTCCTCATAAATACCTTGTTCTTCATGAATGCCTGTCCATATGGTTATCACTTAACTAGAGTTTCCTTTGTTTGTTCCTGACTCCTTTATCTCGAATTCCCTCTATCAGGCGTCCCTGTGTCTGGGCTCAAAACCACCCATCTTGTGAAATTTGCTTTGCAAGCATTCACACAGTTAGATCCCAACAATGAGATGAGATTGGAAAGATAGGCAGTATGTAATTAATAATGACTCTATAGACTATAAAAAAAGATTACATTTGATTCTAAGTGTGATGAGAAGCTCTTTGACAATTTTAAATACTAGGGTGAGTGATGTGATTTATAGCTGATCCATGACCAATATGAGTTTGAGCTGCATGGGTCCATTGTATACAGCTATTCATTCTCTCTTGAGACGGCAAGACCAATCCTTCATTTTTTTCACTCCTCCTCATCCTACTCAAACGTGAAGATGACACGGAAGAGACCTTTATGATGATCCACTTCCACTCAATAGTAAATGTATTTTCTCTTCTTTATGATTTTCTTAATAACATTTTCTTGGCCTGGTTTGGTAGGTCATGCCTGTAATCCCAGCACTTTGGGAAGCCAAGGTGGGCAGATCATGAGGTCGGGAGTTTGAGACCAGCCTGACCAATATGGTGAAACTCTGTCTCTACTAAAAATACAAATATTAACCGGACATGGTGGCACACATCTGTATTCACAGATACTCGGGAGGATGAGGCAAAAGAATTGCTTGAACCCAGGAGACAGAGGTTGTAGTGAGCCAAGATCACACCACTACACCTCAGCCTCAGTGACAGAGATTGCATCTCTGTCTTTTCTCTAGCTTACTTTATTGTAAGAATGCAGTATAAAAAAGATATAACATACAAAAATGTTTGTTAATCAACTGTTTATATTATCTTACAGTCCAGAGTAGGCTATTAGTTAAATTTGAAGGGAGTCAGAATTTATATGTGAAGTTTTGACTGTGTGGTGGGTGAGAGCCCCCAACCCCTGTATTGTTCAAAGGTCAGCTGTATACTTTTCAAAGGTCAGTCTGGCACTTAGGGTTTCAGAAGTATAACTAACTGAATTCAAATGCATTTTCTCTCTGCTATAAACACTCAAAAATGCTAGGTAAATTATAATAATTTTTAAATATATATAGCAGTTCCTTTTTTTTCTTTGAGATGATGTCTCATTCTGTCACCCAGGTTGGAGTGCAGCAGCACAATCTCAGCTCACTGCAACCTCTGCCTACAAGTTTTAAGCAATTTTCCTGCCTCAGCCTCCTTTATAGCTGAGACTACAGGCACGTGCCACCACACCCAGTTAATTTTTAAGTTTTTAATAGAGATGGTGTTTCACTATGTTGATCAGACTGGTCTCGAACTCTGGACCTCAAGTGATCTGCCCACCTCAGCCTCCCAAAGTGCTGAAATTACAGGTGTGAGCCACCATACCTGACCTATAGCAGTACTTTAAATAGAAAGAAAACTCCCAGGCAAAAGTGAGAGAGAAGTCATAGCCAGAGAGATACAGGACTAATATGTAGGACTGCTTAGTCAGTGGCTATTATGATGTCATGGGGGAGCCATAAGATGAGATGGAAACTGAGAATCAATATAACTTTGATCTGGGAAGGTACAGCACATCTGAGCAAGAAGCAGCAGATAGCCTACTTCCTGTGGCTAAAAGAAGAGCAAAAATATTTATCTAACCTAAAATGCAATTTAAAAAACAGAAGAAAAAAATAAAATAAAAAATGTCAGCATTCCCCTCCAATTAAATATTTGGGGCAGTGTCATGGGGAAAGTACAGGAGGAAGCTAGGCTCTGAGACTCCTGTCCTAGAGCTGGATAGATGCCTCTTTGGGTGTCAGGAAGAAAGGGTCTTTCACGGAAAACCTCTGTTTTAAAATAGAAAAAAAAAACAGCAAGACTCCATCTCAGTAAATAAATAAATAAACAAAATAGGGGAAAAAAAGGAGAGACAATTCGATGAATCAGGAAAAAAGTTTATGGTCTAAATGAGAACTCAACAGGGATAAATACCATAAGAAAGAACCAAACAGAAATCTTAGTGCAGAAGAACTTAATGAATAAATAAAAATGTCCAGATCTTGTATAAAATACTAGACCAAGCAAAAGAAAGAATTCCTGACCTGGAAGATAGATCTTTTGAAATAACCCAGGCAGATGAAAAAGAAAAAGAAAAAAAAGAACTTAAAAGAATGAAGAAAGTTATAGGCTGGGTATGGTGGCTCATGCCTGTAATCCCACCACTTTCAGAGGCCAAGGCAGGTGGATCACCCGAGATCAGGTGTTCAAGACCAGTCTGGGAACATACTAAAACCCCATCTCTGCTAAACACATGAAAATTAGCCAGGAATGGTGATGGGCATCTATAATCACAGCTATTCAGGAGGCTAAGGCAGAAAAATTGCTTTAACCCAGGAGGCAGAGGTTGCAGTGAGCCAAGATCATGCCACTGCACTCCAGCCTGGGCAACAGAGAAAGACTCCATTTCAAAAAAAAAAAAAAAAGCAGAAGAAAGCATATGGCATATGGGATTTATGTGGCTCAAATAAACAAATATTCATGTTACATGAGTCCCAGAAGAAGAATAGACAGGAAAAGATGTAGAAAACATAAACAATGAAATAATAGCGGAAAACTTGCCAACTCTAGGAAAAGAGATGGATGTCTGTTCCAGAAACAACAAAAATCCCCAAATACGTTCAACTCAGATAGATCCCCTATGAGTCATGTCATGGTCAAATTTTCAAAAGTCAAAGAATTCTAAAAATAGCAAGATAAAAACGTCAAGTCACATGTAAAAGAATCTCCATTAGATTAGTGCAGATTTCTCATCATAAACCTTACTGGTCAAAAAAGAATGGGATAATACAGTCAAAGTGCTGGAAGAAAATAAATCTACCAACCAAAAACACTGTACCCAGCAAATCTATTGTTCAGAAATGAAGAAGTAAAGTCTTTCCCAGACAGGCAAAAACGAAGGGAATTTATCATACTGGACCAATCTTAGAAAAATTATTTAAGATTGTCCTACATTTGGAACTAAAAAAGCAATAACGATTATCATGAAAACACAAAAAATTTCTAAAACTCACTTGTAAAGCAGATACAGAAAGAAAGAAAAAATTAAACCTTATTGTGATACAAAACCAAACCACAATTATAAACAATAATAGAGGTGGAAATTTTAAAAGGATATACAAAAAAAAAAAAACAGAAAGCAATAAAATGACTGGAGTAAGTTCTCCCCTATCAATAATTTTGATGTAAATTGATTTCCAAATTCAAAGACATAGATTGGTCAAATGGATTAAAAAATAAACAGACACTCGAGGGGAGAAGATGGTGCTGTAGGACCAAATCAGGATTGCAGCTCCCATTGAAAGTGCAGATGGTGAGTGGATGCCGCACTTCCAGACAGATCTTTATTGCCCACACACCAGGAGATTCCCAGGTGTATGAGCCCCACAGGCCACCAGCGCAGCTGTTTGGGCTGGCATGGCTGCTTGAGCCAGGGCTGCAGTGCAGCAGCACTCCGTACAAAATACACTGGTTTGGTTGCCCTGTTAAACCAACAATTGGAGATTTCAGAAGGCAGATTAGCACATTCATCTGATTAAACGGGACTTCAACAGAAAGCCAGGCCAGAAGATTCCCAGGCAGCAATGTTGTTCCAGCTGCTGTAGTGGGTCACTGCATGGGAAATCACACAGATCCCAGCACCTTTTCAGCAGGAGACTGGAACACCTAAGAGAGAGTCAATCGTTCAACTTAAAAAAAAAGGGCTGTGAGGCAGGGAGCCTGGTGATCACGCTCGGTGGGTCCCACCCCAACAGAAACAAACAAAACAGCAATTAGAAACACTCGGGATTGAGAGTTTCACTGCAAGCACAGCTGAACCCAGGATGGTGCAGCTCAAAGGGGAAGGGGTGTCTGCCATTACTGAGGCACTCAACCCCTATGGAGGTACTCTGCCATTGCTGATGCAGTCTGCCATTGCCGAGGCAACTCACCACTGCTGAGGCAACCCGCCATAACAGAGAGTTTGCTACTACAAAGGCAGACCACCATCACCATGGCAGCTGTAACCACACCCATATAAACAGGACTACAGGGAATTACACATGGCAGCAAGGCAGAGCTCACAACAGCAGGGCGGAGCCCATGGCAGCAGGGCAGAGGCCATGACAGCAGGGCAGAGCCCACAGCAGCTCAGCATAGCCACTACAGGCAGGCAGTGATTAGACTTCCTCCTTGCTGGGCAGGACAGTGCAATGGATACTCACCAATAAAGCCCTAACTACCTGGGATAGAGCACCTGAATTACAAAAGGGGATTTATGAGTTCTGCTGCAGAAGACTTAAACGTACCTGCCTAGCAGCCCTGAATGAACAACAAAGCTCACAGCTCAGCTCTTGAGCTCCTTTAAAGTACAGACAGTCTCCTCAAGCAGCTCCCTGATCCGCCATATATCCAAAGAGTCACTCACAAAGGACTAATCAGACTGACATTAGCAGGCATCATTCAGAAACAAATATAGCAGCAGAAGAAACTGGTAGCAACGCTCACGGTTCTGCAGCTGCTACAGGTTTACCCCATGCAAGCAGGGCCTGAAATGGACCTCAGCAGTCCTACAGCAGAGGGATCAGACTGTTAGAAGGAAGACTAAGTAACAGATGTACTTCATCATCAACAATCTGGGCACCCACTCAGAGACCCAATCAAAAAATCAGCAGCTACTCAGAAGATAGGAGCAAAAATCCACAAAGATGGGAAGAAATCACCACAAAGAGGAGGAAAACACCCGAAAACAGAACACCTCACCTCCTACAAAGGACCACAACTCCTCACCAGCAAAAGAACAAAGCTGAATGGAGAAGGAGTGTGATGAAATGACAGAATCAAACTTCAGAAGGTGGGTAACAAGAAACTTCTGTGAGCTAAAAGAACATGTTCCAAATCAATGCAAAGAAACTAAGAACCTTGAAAAACAATGTGAGGAAATAACAAGAATGGACAACATAGAAAGGAATATGAGTGAATTGAAGGAGCTGAAAAACAGAACATGAGAACTTCGTGAAGCATGCACAAGTTTCAACAGCCAAATTGACCAAGCAGAAGAAAGGATATCAGAAGTCGAAGATCAACTCAATGAAATAAAACGAGAAGCCAAGATTAGAGAAAAAAGTGCAAAAAGGAATGAACAAAGTCTCCAAGAAATGTGGAACCATGTGAAGAGACTGAATCTACATTTGATAGGTGTACCTGAATGTGACAAAGAGAATGAATCCAAGCTGGAAAATACACTTCAGGATATTATCCAGGAAAATTTCCCCAACCTGGCAAGACAGGCCAACATTCAAGTCCAGGAATACAGAGAACAACAAAAAGATATTCTGCAAAAAGAGCAACCCCAAGGCACATAATCGTCAGGTTCACCAGGGTTGAATGAAGGAGAATATACTAAGGGCAGGCAGAGAGAAAGCTCAGGTCACCAACAAAGGGAAGCCCATCAGACTCACAGCAGATATCTAAGCAGAAACCCTACAAGCCAGAAGAGAGTGAGGGCCAATATTCAACATTCTTAAAGAAAACAACTTTCAACCCAGAATTTCATATCCAGCCAAACTGAGTTTCATAAGTAAAGAAAAAATAAAATCCTTTGTGAACAAGCAAGTACTCAGAAATTTTGTCACCACCAGGCCTACTTTACAAGAGCTCCTGAAAGAGGCACTACACATAGAAAGGAACAACTAGTACCAGCCATTCCAAAAGCATACCAAATGCTAAAGGGCATCAACAAAATGAAGAAAATGTATCAAAAAATGGGCAAAACAGTCACCTAGCATCAAAATGGCAGTATCAAATTTACACATAACAATATTAACCCTAAATGTAAATGGGCTAAATGCACCAATCAAAAGACACAGACTGGCAAATTGGATAAAAAGTCAAAACTCGTCAGTGTGCTGTATACAGGAAACCCATCTCACATGCAAGGATACACAAAGGCTCAAAACAAAGGGATGGAGGAAGATTTACCAAGCAAATGGAGAGCAAAATAAAGCAGGAGTTGCAATTCTCATCTCTGATAAAATAGACTTTAAAGCAACAATGATCAAAAGAGACAAAGAAGGACATTACATAATGGTAAAAGGATCAATACAACGAGAAGAGTTCACGATCCTAAATATTTATGG
>CM052656.1:100639814-100657448 GCA_028533165.1 Leontopithecus rosalia
AAACACTTTTACACTGCTGGTGGGAGTGTAAATTAGTTCAACCATTGTGGAAGACAATGTGGCGATTCCTCAAGGACCTAGAAATAGAAATTCCATTTGACCCAGCAATCCCATTACTGGGTATATATCCAGAAGATTATAAATTGTTCTACTATAAGAACGCATGCACACAAATGTTCATTGCAGCACTGTTTACAATAGCAAAGACCTGAAATCAACCCAAATGCCCATCCATGATAGACTGGACAGGGAAAGTGTGGTATATATACACCATGGACTACTATGCAGCCATCAAAACTGATGAATTTGTGTCCTTTGTAGGGACATGGATGAAACTGGAGACCATCATTCTCAGCAAACTGACACAAGAACATAAAATGTAATACTGCATGTTCTCACTCACGGGCAGGTGTTAAACAATGAGAACACATGGACACAGGGAGGGGAGCACTACACACTGGGGTCTGTTGGGGGGAATAGGGGAGGGACCGTCGGGGGATGGGGAGTTGGGAAGACATAGCATGGGGAGAAATGCCAGATATAGGTGAAGGGGAAGAAGGCAGCAAATCAGACTGCCACGTGTGTACCTATGCAACTATCTTGCATGTTCTTCACATGTACCACCAATCCTAAAATGCAACAAAAAGAAAGTTTAGGCATAGAAATGAAATTGGGATGCATGATGAGGCAGATCTGGAGATGAAAATAATTAGAATTGATGTCTTCTCTGAAGCTCTCACCTATCCCTTATCAATGCAAGTAATTTGTAGGTAACCGACTACACAGGATTCCTAATTACTAGCCTGAAATAACTTCTGAAAGAATAAGATGTTTACAATGCCATTTGGAGCTGTTGGCTTCCCTTAGGACTGAATGGCCACCTGGGACCTGGAACGCCCGAACTCCAGTGACTTCTCACAAAACCTGGAACTTGCTGCTTTTGGGAATAGGTGGCTTGTCCCTGGACAGTGTGGATAAATTGATTGCTATGCTGTGATTCTAAACTGAGGCTATAGTCTGCTACAGGAAACTCTTCTATTTTTTTTCTGTGTTGTGCTGACTTTTCTTTTTGCAAAAGCAATGTTAATAACATGGCCAAGCTACCTTACACAAGGCAGGTTGGCAAACTTTTTCTTTAAAGATCCACATAGTAAATAACTTAAGCTTTCGAGGCCCATCATCTCTGTCACAACCACTGGACTCTGCTGTTGTGGTTCAAAGCATCCATAGACAATGCATAAACACAGGAGGGAAACTTATTCCAATAAAACTTTATAAACACTGACATTTCACAACATTTCCGTGGGTTATAACATAGTTTTGTTTAAATTTTTATACCAACCATTTTAAAGTGCAGAAACACTCTCTGCACGTTGGCTGTACAAAAATTAGGCAACTGGCCAGGTTTGCCCCTGGGCCATGGCGGCCAACCCCTGCTATACAGGAAAACTATTTACCGTGGAAGTCTATTTCTTCAAGTGCTGACTGCTCACACTGACCCTCATCCAGACAGCTGAATTAGGGTGTCTCTTTAAATCTATGAAACTAAATAAATGAGGGCAGGCCTCTCTTTCAATTGAGAATGCAGCTTGTGTACACCAATATTATTTCATGTATCAGATTCCCACCCAAAAAACACTGTCACGCCATTAATAATCTTCAGAGGAACACCTTGAAACTTGACTCGCTGAGGGTACATTGTAAATGGGCTGTAATGGCTTTTATTTCTCATTCTTGTCACCTCAGATCTAATCGACTGTTTTGTCATTTTTAATTCCTACTTGGCAGGATTCTCCAACTTCTCTGGCCTTTCAGATAAAGACTCAGAGGAGAGCCAGGACCTGAGGCTCTTAGAATTGGGAAGTAGAGCAGAGAGATTAGGCAGCGTGGATGGTGGCCATCAACTTTGCCTGATTCAGGAGGAGTAGGGACATACCCACATCCTCAAATGACCTCCGCACCCACCTTCCACTTCTCTATGGGGGCTCATCCATTTTCTGAAATTTGGGGACAGGACCTTTTAATCCTCAATTAGAAATAAGTTTCAAATCTCATATTGTTCTACATTGGTTAGGAAGAAGACAGAGCACTGAATTTGAGACCTCTAAAATGTGTAGCTTTTCTTTTCTTTCCTTTTTTTCTGAGGCAGTCTCACTCATTTTGTCCCACAGGCTGGAGTGCAGTGGCACCATCTCAGCTCACTGCAACCTTTGCCTCGCAGATTCAAGCAATTCTCCTGCCTCAGCCTGCTGAGTAGCTGGGACTACAGGCGAGCACCACCACGCCTGGCTAATTTTTGTATTTTTAGTAGAGATGGAGTTTCAACATCTTGGCCAGACTGGTCACAAACTTCTGACCTCAAGTAATCTCCTCCCCTTAGCCTCCCAAAATGTTGGGATTACAGATGTGAGCCAGCACACTTGACTGAAAATGGGTAGCTTTTTCTTATGCAGAGCACAGGAGCTCTGGTACAGCTCCTGCAAACCTGAATTTCTACACCCATCTGGCTGTAAGCAACCAAAGGACCACTTTTGACTAAGACCCCACCTTCCTTGGACTTCAAATGATGAAAATAATTCACTTACATCACTGTAAATGACATAAGGGCTTGTGAATGATGAGAATAATTTGTTAAATAAACATAAAATTGTAATTTAATATAAGATCCTTTAAAATAAATAAAAAGTAAATAAATAAAACTAATAAGAGCTAAAGTATTTTTTAGTGTTTATCACATCCTAGTCATGATGCTAAGCATCTTTCTTATATTAGCTCATTTAATCTTCAGAATATTATTGTTTTCATTGTATGGGTCAGAAAAAGAAACTCAGAAGGTATGTAGTTTACCCAGGTCCGCAGCTGGTAAGTAGCAAAAGAGCTTTACAATATGCAGACTCATCTGGCTCCAGAGTGTATGATCTTCACAACCCCTTAGGTGACTGTGTGTTTTTGCCAAATCATCTTACCCCTCTGAGCCTCCTTGTCCTCAGCTCAGAAATGAAGCTTCAGACTGTAAAATCGCCAACCTCACTTCCAAGTCAAGATTCCAAATCTACTATTTCATGCTTCTCTTTTCAGGAGGGGGACAAAACTAAATATGTAAGTTCATATGGTAACAGTGGGAAAAAAAACTCTAAATTTTCAGGCTGTGACACTTTGAGTCAGTGTTTGTTAAGTAAAAACTCTCACACCCTTTTTGCATAAACGGAAATACAATTGAGCAGTAATAAATAATAGGCACTCATGCTCTGTTAGACATGGGAAAGAGACAACATGGGGACCTGCTTTGATTCTCTTTGCAGAAGCTTGTAAACGATCCTGAAGGGTACACATAAATCAGAGCAAAGAACTTTTCAATCAAAAATTCAAGATTCTGAATTATTTAAAAAAGCATTATGCATATTATGCCATATTTATTAAGTCAGAAAAATAGTTGCTACCAAGATTTTTCAGCAGGAGTTGAAGCTCTAGGTGTTTAGGAGTTTAGCAGAAACTTCTCTGATGAATTATTTAAACATGTGCATTTCTGTTCAATTCTGTAATCTAAAGTAACCAATTACCTAAAGTTCCCCATTCCTGGAGTGTTTCAACAGTAAGTGTCAGAGATTGAGGGAAGGATCAGGGCTGGAATAATAAAATCCAAAGCCGTCCCTTGGACGTTTCCAATGTTAAGGACAAAAGACTGGAGCAATTGCTTTTCAACCAATTAAAATCAGAAATCTAGCAGGGACATGGAAAATAGGAGGAAGATGAGATCTCTAAATCAAACCCAGTGATGTTATCTTATCCAATTAGCTCACAAAGAGAAACCACTACCAACCTTCCCAGAGGATATAAGCTACGATATTGATTTTTTTTTTAATTCAAGTGTTAAGTATCTGGCAGAAGAGAGAGATTTCCCTCTGTAACAGGCCCTAGTGTATGAACTATTCCTAACTTCATTTAGGTGCCTCATTTGGTCTTTCAAATATTGATTTTAAAAATATTCTTTTTTTAAAATTTTATTTATTTATTTTTTGAGACCGAGTTTCGCTCTTGTTTACCCAGGCTGGAGTGCAATGGCACGATCTTGGCTCACCGCAACCTCCGCCTCCTGGATTCAGGCAATTCTCCTGCCTCAGCCTCCTGAGTAGCTGGGATTACAGGCACATGCCACCATGACCAGCTAATTTTTTGTGTCTTTAGTAGAGACGGGGGTTTCACCATGTTGACCAGGATGGTCTCTTCTCTTGACCTCGTGATCCACCCGCCTCGGCCTCCCAAACTGCTGGGATTACAGGTGTGAGCCACTGTGCCCGGCCTGATTTTAAAAATATTCTTCAGGAGGAAGCCACTTGGGAACCTTTAAGTTGGGGTTCACAAATGATGCATACCCAGAGGTGTTTATTGCAGGATGGAAATGCAGACTTTTTCCCTCTCCTAATTTCCCTCCACCTAAGTATCTCTTTATTCATTACTTTAATTACCTAATCATAAATTTCTTTAGGGAATTACTTAGAAAGAAAATTAGCATCAAAGCTTGGCAGTAAATTCCAAGTTGCTTCACCTGTGATTAATTAGAATTTTTTTTTTCCTTTAAGTGCTAGTAGGCTGTTGAAGTCTTTAAGCAGTTACATGACTGCTGGTGGTGCTGCAATTATGATTGATGCATTCGTCTGGAGTCTGGGGCTGCAGCCTGGCTTTTGTTGGCTGTGTGTGTGTGTGTGTGTGTGTGTGTGTGTGTGCATGTGGGCACACATGTGAGACTGAGGGACAGAGACAGACCTGGGTAGGAAGAACTTGGAAAAACTCCAAAGGTTTTGAAAACAGTGAGGTGTCTCTTTAACATTCTTGTAAATGCATGTCTTCTAGAAGCTCGAAGAGCCAGAATTTCCTATCAAAATATTTCAGCTATTTCAGAAATGTTGATTTAGTATGCCTGTTCCTCACCATTGGTTATTGTGGAGTCTAGCTCTCTTTATAGGCAGATGCACTAAGGAAGGCATATTTCCAACAATTCTTTTGCTACATATAAAGCAGAGTAGCCAAGCCTATTTTTTTTAAAAAGATGGTGTCTTGTATGTTACCCAGGCTGGAGTGCAGTGACTATTCACAGGCACAATCCTTGCACACTACAGACTAGAATTTGGGTTCGAGGGATTCTCATGCCTCAGCCTCCAGTGTAGCTGGGACTACAGGTGTGTGCCACCACACCTGCCTCGAACATTGAAAGAGTCCATGTCTCTGTAACATTTTACATTGTTGAAAAAGAAGATGGAAGAAAATGGTCTCTTTGGGTACTTCATTGGCTGTAAAATTATCCCCAACTCTAGCAATAAAGTCAAAGCCACCTCTTGATAAATTTGGGAAAAGGGCAAATCCTGGTAGTTATGATAAACGTGTTTGCAAGAATACAATATAGAAAAATGGTGGTTGTTTTATTCCTAGTTTCAGTTTATCATTTTTTCTTTATTCTCTATGTGAAAGAGGGAGGAAAGAATTCTGAAAACCATTTGATTTAGTCATGGTAGCAGGAAGTTCAAAGTTTCTGCCAACTTTTGCTGAACTTCCAAAGCTCTTAAAATCGTGGTTATTGTTACCTAACATACATCCCTCTACATGGTCATAGGATCCCATAAGGTAAATGTGCTTGCTAGCGATGATTTAAGCAAATCCTTAAAATGACCCTGCAGGGCAGATGCACCTAAATGTGTGTTCTGAGCTAGGGAATCTGGGCATGGCCAACCCAGAGATTTGTTCCTTATTTTGATAAGCATCTGAGCTGAGCCTGTCCTGTGGAACACAGTCATACAGGGAATTGAGATTCCCAGTTTTGCATTAAATAAAGATTGCCAGGTAGAGGCCTTTGGGTGGATGGTGTGAAGTGAAAATGCCATAGAAACTGCATGGTATTTGCAGATGATTGTGGTTTTCCTGCCCAGCCTGCTGTCCCTGGACTGTAGAAGGTAGATCCTGCCACCATTGGACTCGTTCTCCTGTATATAAAGCCCTAATAAAGCTCCATGTCTCATTTGCTCACTCTGAGTCTCTTCTTCAGCCTCTCAAACCTGGTGCCTTCCTTATTGAGGTTAATCGGGGTTTGACACAACACAGCTATGACTGTATTTATTTATTTTTATTTTTTGAGACAGTCTCTCTCTGTTGCAGTGGCACAAACAGGAGTGCAGTGGCACAATCTCAGCTTACTGCAACCTCTGCCTCTTGGGTTCAAGTGATTTCTGGCTAATTTTTGTATTTTTGGTAGAGATGGGTTTCACGGTGTTGGTTAGGCTCATCTCAAACTCCTGACCTTAAATGATCCACCCACTCGACCTCCCAGAGTGCTAGAATTATAGGCAGGAGCCACCATGCAGGGCCCCTATGACTATATTTAAACAATAAATTAAATATCTCGGGTTAGCCTGCCTTCTGAGGACGAACAGAAATGTTTGTCACATGGGTTCATTATAGAGATTTCTGCCATCTGGTCAGTGCGGCCTAGAGTAGGAATTGGCAAACTCTTTCTGTAAAACAGGGCCAGAGAGTAAATATTGTAGGCTTCTGGGCCATTAGGTCTCTGTTGCAACTTCTCTGCTCTGCTATAGAAGTGTGGAAGCAGCCATGAGAAATGGGTAAAGGAATGGATGTGGCTGTGTGCTAACAAAAAGTGTTTGCTGACCCTTGGCCTAGAGCACTGTTTCGCAGACTTTAATGGGCATATGAAACACATGGAGATCTTGTTAAACTGTAGTTCCTATTCACCAGGTCAGGAGTGAGCCTGAGGCCTGCCTACCCAGGACACTGCTAGATGATGGTGGTACCACTGATCTGCAGACCTGGCTCTGAGAAGCAAGGCTGTAGGGTGTCTCCTTGAAATAGGTCCTTCTACTTTTTTTTTTTGAGACAGAGTTTCGCTCTTGTTGCCCAGGCTGGTTTGCAATGGCATGATCTCGGCTCACCACAACCTCTGCCTCCTGGGTTCAAATAATTTTCCTGCCCCAGTAGCTGGTATTTCAGGCATGCACCACCATGCCCAGTTAATTTTGTATTTTTAGTAGAGACAGGTTTGCTTCATGTTGGTCAAGCTGGTCTTGAACTCCTCACCTCAGGTGATCCTCCCACCTCAGCTTCCCAAAGTCCTGGGATTACAGGTATGAGCCACTGCACCCAGCCTGGTCCTTCCTTTTTATATCCAGAGCATTCCTCATAACATCAAGGCTCAGATAATACAGACAGTCTCTTTGCTCATCAAAAATATTGCTGTAGGGCAATGTTCTTTAAATCTATGGTCTTCAAAATTTCCTCCAGCACTTCTCCCCTTGGAGAGTGTTCAGATTTCCCTCTCCTGAACATCACCTTCCTTTTGTCAACTTTAAGATTGGTTGTTGAGGGTCTAACACTCCTAACTGGACAGATGGCTCCAGCCATGGTGCAGCTGCACACACGCCTCATCAAAGCCATTCATGCCAGTTCTGCTCCCTAACTGCTGCCCTTCCCCGCCTCAGCATGCAGGACTCTAATAACCGAGCAGGGGGCCATCTGGCCCCTGCCTAATTGGCTGCAATGCAACAGCTAATGTAGGTTGAGAGACCAATTAACTGGGCTTGTTTCTACCAATGCTGCATCTGAACATCAATTATGCTAAACAACAGGCTCTATCCCTGACACTGTCATTTGCTATGGGACATTTTAGAGCAAAGCAGAGAGAAGCTGCTTCCCGTTGCCTGCCTGAAGGGCTTCTCTCTCTCTCTCTCATTGTTACAGAGGGATAGCAGTTGGGAGAGAGGTTTTAGAACTAGAAAAACCACAAAGCAGGGAAATAGTCAACCTTAATTGGCTACTTTATCTGGATCTCAGTCTCTAGACCATGAAGATTAAGGTCCAAGAAGCCAGAGAATAGGTTGGGTGAGATATTCTGGTAATGATTGAACCATTCCACTTAGAAATGGAAAATGCCAAGTACTGGGACTTTCAAAGGGTCCTTTACCTAAAACTTAAAAAGAAGATTGTATTTTCTTCTAAAGGTTTAGCTAGTTTTGAATTTCATTCCTCCTCATTTCATCCCATCTCAAGCTCCTCCCTTGGAAGACACTTCTTGATTTCTCACATCCATACTTTGGTCTTTATGTAACTCAATTTTATTTATTTATTTGTTTAGAGACAAGGTCCACTCTGTTGCCCAGGCTGTAGTGCAGTGATGCAATCACAGTTCACTGCCACCTCAAACTTCCTGGCTAAAGCGATCCTCCCACTTCAGCCCCCTCAGCATCTGGGACCACAGATGTACACCACAACTTCTGGCTAATTTTTTAAAAAACTGTAGAGGTGAAGGTCTTGCCATGTTGCTCATGCTGACCTCAAGCTCCTGAGCTCAAATGATCCTCCTGCCTCCTCGGCCTCCCAAAATGCAGAGATTACAGGTGTGAGCCACTGCACATGACCTTCTATTCATTTTAATATATTCTTATTGCGCAGTTTCTTTGTACCAAATATGCTGATCAATCCAACCAAGTTCAAGACACCATCCCCACCCTGGAGTTAACAGTTTAGTTGGAAAGACTGGACTAATTTAGACATCTACTCCTTACTCAATTATTCAACCATTCAACAAACATTTGTTGAGCACTCATTATATTTCAGGTGCTTTGCTAGGCTAGACGCACTATTCCTTCCCTATCTAGGGTTATTACTAGATGGAAAGCAGGTAATCAAATAAGCACTAGTAATGCTGTGTGAGCCATGCTATTTTGACTGTGGTAGTACAGCTACTAAGGGAGACACAGAATAGGGAAAACACAACAATACAATAAAATCACGTAGGGGCATTATACCATTAAAATGTAATGTAGGTTAAAGCAGAGTGTTATGCCCTGTTCTACTCCCTACAGTACTTATTTCAAACTTCTACCCCTCTACTTAACTTTTCAGACTTCGAGAGACAGCTGAGATTATCAGGCTTAAGCACCCTCAATCTCCAGCAATTGAAAAGCTATTAATATTTGCATTTATTGTCTCATTCTCTTTCAGGTCTTGTAGGAAGATTTGTTATTTCTCTTGTTTAAGGCCATTCCCTCCACATGTACCCTTACTGACAACGCCCCTATCTCCCCAAGGACCCTGTTGCATCTGGGATTCCCTTTCTCCTTCCCAAATGGGCAAGTCCATCTGGACTGGCTCCTTCTTCACGTCATGTAATTATGATCAAGCCTGTTGTCCATCTTAAGGTCCTCTCCTGATCCTACACCTCCCTTTCTTTTTCTACCATCCAAGCCTACAAATTCTTGCTTCTTGTCTTCTTTTTCATCTGTTGACCTCCCAGTTTTCCTTCTTCAAAGAAACTACAGTTTGACTCCTTCTCTCCCTGCACTCCACGGAAACTGCTCTGGCAAAAGGCCCTCAGGATCTTTTCATGGCGACACTCACTCTTCATTGAACTGCATCTTCCTTCACCCCAACCTGACATTTTGCATCTATAGCCATCTGATCCTCTGTCTCCCTCAGCTTATCTTCCAGTTATCCTTCTCATCCACTGGCTGGTCCTTCCGTCCTTTGCTGACTTATTTCTTTGTGTGTCGTCTAAATGTTGTGTTTCTTTGTTTCTTCATTAGACTTCCTCTCACTTCATATTGTCCCCCAGTGATTCCCTGTAATCACCTGGTGTCAGTTTCCCACCATCTTCTGACTTTGAAAATGCATTTTGGTTAACCCTGTGCCTCTGAGCCTCAGCCTACTCTACCTACTGTGCAGGCCTCTCAACTTGCTTTAAACCTAACTCATGAATTTTCCACCAAAATCTGCTACTTCTGTGTACTCTGTCATAGTAAATAGCAAACTCACTTGAAATTTGAATGTTTTTATTTTTTTCACCTTGACAGTCAATCAACCAAAAAGTCCTATCATCTCTGTTTCACTAATCTATTATATTTGTACTCTCTTCTTTATTCTCTCTGCTCCTGCCTTAGTTCAGGACTCATTATTCTTTATTTGGACAAGGACAATTAGACTACCTTCTAATTTTCTTGCCTCTGATAGTATCTGTGATTTACACCCTTTCAGTTGGTCCAGTAGATTGTGCTAGGGTTGCCTTTCTAGAGTACAAGCTCATCTTTAACAAAAGCACACTCAAAAGCTTTTGTGGCTGGTCACTTTCTGCCATGGTTGACACCCTAAAGGAGAGGTTCACTGAAGTGATGCAGTGAAGGGTGGGCAGAGAGGGCAATTAAGGGGTTTGAAGTGTAGACACCATTTTTCTCCCCCCATCCCTAGCTTAGTATTGTGCTGGAAAACGTTTAACAACCAGCTCCCAAAAAATTAAAAACAAAAACTTTTTTGTAGATTTGACTAGTTTATATGATACAGATACTCCCACCATGGCCAATTTCAAGCTACCAGCATCACTGGATTTTGGAAGAAATGTGAAGGGCACCTAGGGCACCACCATCTCCACCTCCTTGACCATCCCAGCACCTCAGCCAGAAAGACTCCACCTTGATCTCTGTCAAATACACACTTGGCTTCTTCGTGAACTGGGGATGGAAAATAGGTTTTAAGTCATGAAAACTCTGATCAATTGTTAATAGCTGTCTAGAGGGCTCCAATGAAGGATTTTTCAAATTGTCTCCAGGCTCAGGGAGTAGAGTGCTATGATCAATTAGTAATGTCTGCCATGGGCATGAAAAGCTGCAGTGGTTGCCTGTGCTACACATTTTTACTCTAGCTGCTGTTAAGTGCTAATATGAATACAAGACTCATTAAGCAACTAGAAAATAGTTTGAAAGCATACAAAACAAAGCCAGAGCTCACTAATTTAAAGTACAAAGTCTTCTGTAACTGCCCTAGGCCTAATTCTTGGGCCTTAACTTTTTCTACCCTCCCCCAACATTCTAAGCCTTAATCATACTGAAGAACTCGGTAAGCACTGAATACACACCATGCTTTTCCACAGTTCTGTGACTATCCTCACCCTCCTAACACTGCTTTGGGTGTGCCCTTTCATGTTCTTTCGTATAAAGAATACCTACTGGAATGATCCCTAGAAAAATCTCTGGAGTTATATGGATGCTCTAAACAGTTTAGCTTTTAATAAGGTCTTTTCCCTTTGCTCACCAAAGTCTTCCCTAAACTAGTTGAAGCCTGTAATTCTTATGATTTAAACAAGAGAATGCAATGTTGTAATAGTTCATTAGCTTCATTGCAAATGCCCTGTGGTTTGGGACGACTTGTGGATTATCCGCACAAATATGAGTGGCCAGCAAATCCCTGGCTGCTTTTATCAAGAGCCATGATGAGACAGACTTCTACTGGCCCCTTGAAATAAGTATGCTGGTGTTCTCTGAACAGGCATAGACATATAACAGGACTACTCTCTGTCTTGTACTGTTCCTTCTTTTTCTCATTTGGAGAAATGGACTCCAAGCCCCCTTTTGGCTGAAACTCTGAACTTCTGGGATCAGTGTGTGCTGGACCATGCCTGAAGGTGAAAGCAAATACCCCATCAGCACCAGGGGACTCTCTGTCCTTTCCACAGGGGCCAGAGATGTGACAATTGATAATAAAGTTTACTTTGAGTTTGTACTGATCTGGCAAGTCTGTATTCTCTGTGTAAGGGCACATTTGGAAGCTCTTAGCTTTATCTTCTGAATGAGATTACTAGATTTTTAAAAATATATTTAACTGACAAAGATTGCATATACCCAAGGCATGCAATGTGATTATTGTATATATATATATATCCATTGTATAATAATTATTACACTCAAATTAATGAACACATCCTTCACCACCCATGTACAATATGGTGTACATGTTCAATTCCTTGAATTTATTTATCTTACAATTTAAAGTTTAGACACTTTGAGCAACATGCCCCGACTTCCCCCACCTCCTGCTGCCTAATAACCACTGTCTTACTCTTTGCTTCTGTGAACTTTTTAGATTTCACATTTAAGTGAGATCATACAGTATTTATCTTTCTTTGCCTGACTTATTTCACTTAGAATAATCACCTCCTGTTTCATTGTTGTGGTTGCAAATGGAAGGATTTTCTTCTTTTGAAAGTCATTATTTTCTCTATGCATTCATAGATTACTTACTTATATTCATTTATAAAATGGGAGTAAGGGCAATTTACTTAATTTTTGTGGTTGTTTTGTGAACATAGGAGACACTGCCTGTAAGTAGTTAACACAGAGACCAGGACACAGTAACTGCTTTAAAATACAATTGTCACAATAAAAGTCATTATCATCCTTCAGAATTTACTTACAAGAAGACTTTTTTTTACCATCCTTTTAATTAGAATTGGACCCTCTCTTTGTGCATCTGTAGAACCCAGTACAGAGATTTCCCCATAATAATTATTATTTAAAGTATTAACATTTATTAAGAAATTACCAAATGCCCAAATCATGCCAAGGATCACATGTACGATCAATTTTGTCCTCATTATAGAGTTGTGAAGTGACAAACCTGAAGGTACTGAATGGCTAAGTAGGTAAGGATACCCAGTGAATAGATGGAAATGTGGAATTTGGAAGAATGAAACCCCATTTCTACAGCTGGCACTTACAAGCACTATGCATTGCTACCTCCTCTTTTTACTGTGCTTGTTTTCGCAGACTGCTTTTCCACTATGAGCTGGTAGCTACTTGAGGTTAAATAGCTTTCTTTCTCTTTATAACAATTATTTTAGCATCTTATGCCAAACCTGGCATCATTCGTAGAAGCTGAAGTAGAATAGAGGAGTTAGAAAGGAGGACATTTTGTTACAAAGCCAACACTGTTCAATGTTGGAGAGTGTTTACATCTTTGAAAAGACTGACAGCTTCCATATTTGATGGTCTCTTCTTTAGACTGTCTCTGATCTGTTTTCACCTGGCCACTGCCAGGGAGATACCTCATCTGAAGAAAGAGAACAAGAGCTATGGGAGGAAAAGATGGAAGCTCTAATGTTTCCCTGGCCACCTCTGGTCCACTGTAGGGAAGGCTTTGGGTAAGCCCCATCTGGAACCAGCAGAGCCTGGATGGACACAGGTCTTGCTGTGAACTGTGCTGGGCTTTGGGAAGAGGCAATGCTGGGCAGAAACTTGTTGCTAACTAATGAGATGCCTGGGCACTATAATCAGGAGATGAAGTGGAGCCAATGACATCGGTAACACTATGTGATTGCTTGTGCAAATGCCCATTTTTCCATACAGAGGGCATGGAGGCATGATAAAGGGCTCTTCTTGCTCATGGGCTGACCCACCAGCATGCTGATGTCCTATGGCCTGGTTTCCTGGAAGCAATGTTCCCTGATGGCACTGCCTCTGTTCTGCAAAGCAACACACATATAACTTTTTTATTACTGTGACCAAATGGATTACTCCTTTCTACACAAGAATGTATGTCATTGTCAACATCAAAAACTTCCCTGCTTTAGCCTGATAACACATGCCTTATTGATTGGGTGCCTCTGAACAACGCACTCACAAAAAGCACTTAAACCTGTATGACTTCAAAAGGTAAGTTAAGACAAGCCACATTGAGCGGTATAGATAGCATACGCCTAATATGATTATTTCTTTCTTCTTGGTGATAATAGAATTATGCAAAAGCGGCCTTTACCCAGTGAAGATTTTCTCTTCAGAATCATATATCTGCTCTCCATTGACTCACAATTCCCTCACCCTACTCACAATTCCCTCACTCTACTCATTTCTGAGTCCCTCGACACGGCAGCTATCATTTTTTGTACCATCTGCTAAGTCCAAAAGTTTCTGACCTGTAAAGTACAACAAAACAATAAAACATGCGTCTCTTGTTATGTAGGATGTAATTGATGAGGAACAACTTCCATCTTCATTTGCTAATTCATTCTGAAATGTTTATTGATCATTTCCCATTTGACTGTAGTCAGATTGGGTAGCTACATTTAATTTAATGACTGAGACTTATGAAAACTGTCTTATGACTCACCACTTCTTACTTTCCCCAAGTTGTCTGGATCTTGGGAAGAGGTAGGCCCTGCCACTGGAATTGTTAGTTACAGTAGTCAGTAACAGCTGATCAACAGTGGTCAAAAGAGAGCCCTTGGAGGGCTGATCCAGAAGAGTTTTCAAGAGCTTAACAGCAGCTGGGTGTGGTGGCTCACACCTGTGATCCTAGCACTTTGGGAGGCTAAGGTGGGTGGATCACCTGAGGTCAGGAGTTCAAGTCCAGCATGGTCAATATGGTGAAACCCTGTTTCTACTAAAAATACAAAAAAATTAGCTGGGCATAGTGGCACATGTCTGTAATCCCAACTACTCCAGAGGTTGAGGCAGGAGAATCACTTGAACCTGGGAGGTGGAGGTTACGGTGAGCTAAGGTTGTGCCATTGCACTACAGCCTGGGGAACAAGAGCAAAACTCTTTTAAAAAGAAAAATAGCAGGCATGGGGCTTGCACTTTTCCCATGTATGCCAGGCCAGGTAGATTATGCCTATACTTTTCAATCACCTTGCAAAGGAGACAATATTGGCAGCCTTTCTTAGGTAGGAAAACTGAGATTGTCAGAAGGTAGTTCTTCAAATTCATGCCCCACAAAGCAACAGAACCAAACCTGGAGCCTGGGCCTCTCTGAAATTAAAACCAGTGTCTTTTCTTCATCTTCCATTTTACCTATGTCTGGTACTAGATTTTTATCACCTCAACAAGAAGGTGATGTTTTCTTAATGGAGTTAGATGAGGTTACTTGGGTTTGGGATTATTAACAAATAATAATAAAATGGCTATACAATGAGGAGAAGGTTTGAGAATTGTTGGAATGACTTAAAAAAGTAGGAGATTCTATTAACGGTATGCCCTTTATTAATCCATGTGTTTAGAACATATTATTTATTTAATTATATATTTAATATGTTCTAAACACATGAATTAATAAAGGGCATATATTCTGAAGAACGTCTTCCAAAGAATAATTATTCTTAGGCTTATGAAATACTAATTTCTTGGCATAAGGCTAGTAAGATTTCCTCTGAGTCTTGGATCACAACCCTATGCGTGAAGATGCCCAAACAGAGTATCTTTGAGCAACAAAATAATGAGCTGCTATTATCCTGAACTGCTTTTGTTTATGTCTTCAGTGGTATAAAGTTTTAGGACACATGTTCTGACAATGAATTTATTAATTTATTGGTGAATTAAGTGACAATTTGTAAAACTATGAAAAGTGATCTTTCAGTATGAAACCTCACACTTAATATCAATTCATCATCTAATATGTACAAAGCACTATTCTAAATAACAAGAATACAGGAGCAAATGGGACAAATGAGTCTTTTACATAATCTGACCTAAAACAAACTCAATTAAAACTTAAAGTGATGAACTTGAGTAAATTAAGTGGTGGCTATTTAATATAGAGGCAATGAGTTGACAGAACGAGAATATGTTTGAAAGGTAGAAATGACAGATTTGCTAATAGATTGGATGTGGACATGAGGAAAAAAGAGGCTAAGGCCTTTCTCCTTTGGCCTGAGCAATTGGGTACAAGAGGGTGGTGTTAACTAAGATACAGAGTAACAGAGAAGATGAAGCCTGGGGCCAAGGGAATGGAGGAATTCATTTTTCCTTCTTGACCATATTGATTTTCAGATGCATCCAATATTATGATGTTGATGTTGACATTAATAGAAACATGGAACTCAGTGGGAAATGTAAGGATTGAAATATAAATTTTAGAATCATCTTCATTTAGAAGATACTTAAAATTATGGCCTTGGATGATACCACTAAGGAAGATAATAAACACGGAGAAGAAGAGTCAACCTCAATCTGATCTATGGAACATTCCAACTCTAGAGAGTAGATAATGGGATCTATTTAATATGTCTGGGAAGGAGTGACCAGTGAGAGAAGAAGAAAACCAGAAAAGTGAGGTATCGTGAAAGTGATGTGAAGCAGGAGTTTTCAGGAGACAATAATCATTGATGTTTCCTTGGAAAAAGCCCAGGGCTTATTGAGCATGCATTTTGTAAATTTACTGCCAAAGTAGAACTTATTTTAAAGCTATTTTGGAGTCCAGAACAACACAATTTCAGGAAGTCAGTCAGCTGAGCCAATAGTTGCCTGATTTGTATTTTATGAGAATGGGGGTGACCTCACAAGAAATATCAACAGCTCTCAAATATTTGTTCATTCTATTCCCATTTTTCAATAGAATACTCATCAGGTGAAAGCAGATTTTAATCATTCTAGGTAGCATTGTGCTGATTGGACTCATCACCTGACTCTTAAGTTAACTGATGTCCTTATTTGGAGGCTCTTACAGCAGATTCAAGCACCAAGCAAAGGTAAAATCCATGTGGAAAATCAATAGACCACTCAGGAGAATTGTTAAACTACTAAAGTGATTGGTCTTTGTTGTTCAAAATAACTATCAACAAGGAATTTTATAATCACAAAGATTCACTTCGATAATGAGGATGAGATACATATTTACACAGATATAAAAATGGAGAGAGTTTATCACCAGACAATTGTTAAAAAATTTCTTAAGCAAGGAAGATGGCGCTCTAGAAGCAACTCACCACTGCAGCTCTCAGTCAAGACGCAGAGGGTAAGCAAACACCGCATTTTCAGACGGATCCTTATAGCCCACAGAGCGGGGAAAAAGCCCAGGTGTAAAAGGCACTCAGAACTCAAGCGCAGCGCTCTCCACTGGCGCGGCCAGGCAGCCAGCGCCGCCACAGCGGCCTGGCGCACAAAACACATGGGTCTGGGCGCCCTGTTAAACCGACAATTTGAGACTGGGGAGGGCAGATTGCAATGTTCATTTGACTGAACGGGTTTTGGATGGTGAACTAGATCAGGAGATTTCTGGGAGGTGAATTGTGAACCAGCGCAGCGGGTGGCTGCATGGGAAATCACACAGATCCTGCTGCCCTTTTGGCCAGCGACTGAGGCACCTGGGAGAGAGTCAACCCTACAACTTAAAAAGAAAAAAAAGCAAAAAGACTCGGAGGCAGGGAGCCAAGTGATCAGGCTCGATGGGTCCCACCCCCACAGGGACAAGCAATAAGTCCATATGGAGTGCTGGGGGTTGAGAGTTCCACTGCAGGAAGAGCGAAACACGTGACTGTGCAGCTTGGTGGGGGAGGGGTGTATGCCATTGCCGAGAGCTTCCGCCCCTGCTGAGGTACCCGCACATTGCTGACACAGTCAGCCATTGCCAAGGCAACCCGCAATAACAAAGAGACTCCACCGACAGGGCAGAGCCCACATCAGCAGGGCGGAGCCTACATCAGTAGGGCAGAGCCCAAAACAGCAGGACAGAGCCCCCCAGCAAAAGGGCGAACCTCACGCCAGCAGGGCAGAGCCTCGGCACCCAAATAGTGACTAGACTGCCTCCTAGCTGAGCAGGACAGCACAACGGATACTCACAAATAAAGCCCTAACTCCCCGAGACACAGCATCTAAGGAAAAAAACCGGTTTCATGACTTCTGCCACAACAGACTTAAACGTACTTGCCTAGCAACACTGAATGAACAACGGAGCTCACAGAACAGCACTTGAGCTCCTATAAAGTACAGATCGTCTCCTCAAACAGCTCCCTGATCCCCGTATACCAAAAGAATCACCTCAAAAAGGACCGATCAGACTGACATTTGGCGGGCATCATTCTGGGACAAAGAT
>CM052656.1:100657948-100671493 GCA_028533165.1 Leontopithecus rosalia
AAAAATGATGAGTTCGTGTCCTTTGCAGGGACATGGATGAATCTGGAGAACATCATTCTCAGCAAACTGACACAAGAACAGAAAATGAAATACCGCATATTCTCACTCATAGGTGGGTGATGAACAATGAGAACACATGGACACAGGGAAGGGAGTACTACACACTGGGGTCTATTGGGGGGAATAGGGGAGAGACAGCAGGTGGGGGAGTGGGGGAGGGATAGCCTGGGGAAAAATGCCAAATGTGGGTTAAGGGGAGGAAGTCAGCAAAACACACTGCCATGTGTGTACCTATGCAAATATCTTGCATGTTCTGCACATGTACCCCAAAACCTAAAATGCAATTAAAAAGGGGGGTAGGTGCAAAGAGGTGTAAAGAAGCAGAACTCATGCTAATTTTTTACTCAAAGTACATATATCCTTTAAAATTATTTCTTTTTTTTTTTTTTTTTGAGATGGAGTTTCGCTGTTGTTACCCAGACTGGAGTGCAATGGCACGATCTTGGCTCACCGCACCCTCCGCCTTCTGGGTTCAAGCAATTCTCCTGCCTCAGCCTCCCAAGTAGCTGGGACGACAGGCACACACCACAATGCCCAGCTAAGTTTTGTATTTTTAGTAGAGATCTGGTTTCACCTTGTTGACCAGGATGGTCTCGATCTCTTGACCTTGTGATCCACCCGTGTCGGCCTCACAAAGTGCTGGGATTACAGGCGTGAGCCACCGCGCCCTGCCTAAAATTATTTCTTTTTATCTTAGACTTCACAAAGTATCTGTGGAGAAGTTTCTGATATAATTGGGGTGTTTGTACTAGTTAGCCTTTAAGGTATTTTCCAACATTAGGATTCAACAATTGTGTGATTTTGCCCACAAAAATTAAGAGGTGAAGGAGGGAAATTTCAATCAATAAAATACACATATCAATGCATTCATAGCTGAAATTCTGTGAATCAGGAGATTTTTCCAGAATATGTTGCTTGAAGTTGGACTAGAGTTAATCCTTCCTGCTGCTTTTGTTACAAGTTGTTGAATCATGTAATGTGACAACGGCTGTGCAAATAGCAACTAAAATTTTGGATAGGATGTAAACAGCCAACTGCAATACAGACAACTACCAGCACTGTTGTTTTAGTCCTTGGAATAGACCACAAAGCCAGGGACCCAGAACATCCCAATATATTGCAGGGTCTGTTTCAAAGAGCTGGATGGCTTTTTCTTTTAGCTTAGTCATGGCTACTTACTTGATTGTTTATATCTATGAGGTGCAGAAAGAAGTATTTTGCTGTAGCATAGCACTTCCTTGGGAATTCCTTGAAAGGAAATCAAGGACTATTCTAAACTTGGCCAATGGATTTTAAATGGTTTGTTGAGTCTTCAGAGCACAAGGGATGTTCACATAAGAAACAGTATTCTAGAAGAGCACCGCCCCATTGGTGATATAAGTAGCCTTCATTTTAACAGAGGTGAGTCAATCATTGCTACCTTAAGTTGGTCAGATTTTCTAAGTAGAGAGAAATAATTTCTGCAAAGTGGGCTGGAGTGTTTCTGAAAGAATAGAAGACAGACTAGCAATGATAGTCTTGAAATTAGTACCAGTGTCTGATGAGCTGCATCTAGCTAATAAGGATATAACGGCCTCAATGGAAGCATTTTGTTGAGTAGGTTTAAGATCCAATTTTTCTAAGAGTAAAGGTTGGAGTTAATAATGTAAAGGTAATTTAAGTACCAGACAAGACCCCTAAAAGAGAATTGGCCTTCTGAAATATTTATGTAATGTTTGACAACCTTTGTTCAATATTATTTTCTAAAAAGCCTTTTTAGACATTTTGTTTCTAATTGCCACACCCATGAAATTTTAATACTGTATAGATGCATACCTGTTCATGTACCATGCAAAGAACCAAGTTTATACATAAAAAGAATATGACATTTTCAATTCATAAGAACAGATTTTTGTTCCCATGGGGGTGATGCCACTTCTGTTGAGAATGCATGTTTTAAAGAGACAGCTATTAAATTCATGGCAGCAGGATTGCATGGAGGATGACAGAGCAACAATCAATTAATTCAAAGTGATAGAAATGATCTGAAGAAAATGCACAAGAGAATTTCGTTTCTCTTTTAGCAACTGAAGACCATAGGTGTCAATGGTAAAAACATGGGTGGAAGCATGTTGAGAAATCAGTCTCTTTTCAATATGGTATGCTACAGTACAGTAGTAGGCCAGATTAAAGAAGAGCAAACAAAAGAATAAGATGATGGAGAATCACAAAATTGATTTTGTTTGTTCATGCTGGGCAGCAGTTTTCTACTCCCTAGAACTTTCTGATTTTAGAAGACAGCTAAGAATCCTCCATCGAAAGTCTCCCAATTCAATGGACATTCAGCTACTAAAAGAAGATGATATTCAGTGGTCAAAAGAAAATGATATCTGTCTTTTTAAATCCAGGGATCAACTTTTGTATCCAGGGATCAACTTTTTGGAATTTTACTGTTATGCTGGTTGTTACCATACCTGGTAAGATTGTTTCCTTAAAATTATATTAAAGGGCTTGATTCTGTCTCTTCTAGAGATAGAATATATGAATCTGGGAACCATGGTATGGATTGGTAGTGGCTTTTAAAAAATACTTGTTTTCTATCCTCAGGAATAGGATCCTTTTTTATTCAGATGTTTCAGAATCCAGGAAAGAAGTATATTTTCATTAACATGCTTAAGAATAGTTCCACTGAATTGGAAGCTGAGACTGTTTTCTGGCCATTTGGAGATTCCCACATCTAGGCCTCTGAGATTAACATAGCCAAATTCTCAAGAAACAATACATTTACTGATAAATGTAAATGGCATTTGGGGACAGGAGATGACTGGAACTAAATGGATCTCATGTAGCCCCTCCACATTCCACAATGCAGTTTTTATGTTTAACAGAAGGAGAATGTTACCTGTAAGATTTATTGCCGAGGTAAAATGAGAAAACTGAGGCGAGTATAAAAAAGTGAGAAGCCAATTTATTCAGCTCCCAGGCAAGCTTCAGTGGCACAAGTGGGGGCCAGAGAAGTCACACCTGGCTGTTCAGGGTGTGGGGGGTTTTATGGGGAGTGCAGGCAATTGATTGGTTACTGGGGAAACAAAGAGAAGACATTTCTATTGGCTGCTGAGGAGTAGGAAGTACATGGAGTTAAAGTAGGAAGCACATGAAACTAGCTGCCATTGGTAGGCAGGCGGGACTTTGAGTAAGTGGGCCTTGATTGACTACTGGGGAAACAAAGAGAAGGCATTTCTATTGGCTGTTAAGGAGCAGGAAGTACATGGAGTTAAAGTAAGAAGTACATGAAACTAGCTGCCATTGGTATACGGGTAGGACCTTGGGTACGCAGGCTTGCAGGGGGCGTACGGGGCAGGCTGTTGCTGGGCAGGGAATGGTGGGGCTTCTTTTAAAAAATTTCTCTGCAGGGTTTTTTTAACAGCAGGCTGGAGGTTGGAGGCATAATTTAGTGCTGAATGTGGGCTTGGGCAAGGTATGCAGAGGCCGGTGCAGGGAAGCTTTGTGGGGAAGCCAGATAATGAGTTCGGGTGATGATGCAGTTATCAGGTGCAGAGAGTGATTAATGTGTCTGTTTCACTCCCAGCAAGGCAACCGGCCTTGCATTACCCTCCCACCCAATTCCGTCAATGCATCAGATTCCTCAATTTATGAAATTAAGACCAGACAAATGGTAAAGAATCTTAATGATCTATGAGCTTCACTGAAAGCAAAGTCAAACCAAACCAAACTAAAACAAAAACACAAAAAACAAGCAAACAAACAAAAAAGGAATAAAAAGATCCTAGTAGCCTTTTAATAAATTTCTTTACTGCTCAAGTTAGCAGGAGAGATCTGACTAATACATTTCATCTCTAAATACAGATGGCTTAGATAATTTATTTCAAGGAGTATCAGACTTTTTTTTTACTTATATTGGTTGGTCTTCTACAGATTTACAGATTTTTATATTTGAAAAACAACATATTCTATGTAAGTAACATGGATTTAGATATAGAAATTCTGCTTGGCTCTTCTAAGATTATTTCTCTGAGCTTCTCCTATACCTGATCTCCAGAAAAGAAGGATCTAATAAAAATGGATGTCAAAAATATGAAGATCCTTCATTGCATAACTTTTGTAACAATCATTCAACCAAACACTTTTGATTAGGTTTGAAGTTCTGGTTTTACTCTTATAAGAATAGATTTAGAGATAATTAGCTCCAGCAGAGAGAACAACCTGGAGCTAATTATCTCTAAGAATGACAGTATTAAATACCAAGGCATGTGAGTCTTCAAGGCACAGCTAGTTCACAAAACATCTTTAATTCATTTAATATACAAGTACTTTATTGATGCACCAGTGCTCTTCGCTATCAAAATATTGAAGCAAAAGGTAGTCCTACCTTCATATAAAATATAATTCATTATGGATCTTCCAGAATAAAAATGTATCCTAAAACAGTTTCTAAATGAACTTATTATGATGGCTTGTGTGTGTTTATTTGTGTAAACTCAATATAATATTTTGGCAAAATATATATTGAACTATCCATCATAAACATAATTTAATAGGGCTACTTTCTTCTTGAGATTACTTCTAGAACATATTAGCAAAACTACAGCATAGATGGTCAGTTTTATTAGTACGTCAATAAACAGACCTAGCAGAATAAACTTTCAGTCTAAATTCTTCATATTATGTATTTAAATATTTAGATTAGGATTTGTAAATTCTAAATGTAATTCTTCCAAGGGTTCGTGTTTTTTTTTAAAAAAACTTGGGATGGGAAGAGATAGAATTAAATATGCAAGGAAAATTTTAGTAAGTTTTGTTAACATGTAATTCAATTTTATTAGAACAACAATGATTAAGCCAACACTTTATTTCAAGATCTATACTCCAATGACAGAATGTGAATTGCAGCAATCAAGCAAGAAAATTATATGACTACAATAACGATGAGAACAATGGCTCTAAAATTTAAGCTAATATGGCCTGTGATCATGTCATGTACATTTTTGTGCCTTGAGCATTTGGATTAGTCCTTAGCACTCTACAGTATTTTTTAATTTAATTTAATCTGAAAAGAATGAAGAAGGAATGAGTTCTGGTGTTCTATTGCACAGTAGGGTAACAATAGTTTACAGCAAGATTTAGTAAATTACAAAATAGTTAGATCAGAGGCTTTTAAATGTCTTCACCATAAAAAGAAAGATAAATGAATGAGGTACTGGTAATACTGCCCCAATATGATCATTATATATATATATATATATATATATATATATATATATATGCATGTGTGTGTGTGTATGTGTGTGTGTATTGAAACATCAAATTGTACCTGCCTGTTCCCCCCCTTTTTTTTGAAGACAAAGTCTCACTCTGTCACCCAGCCTGCAGTGCAATGGTACCATCTCAGTTCACTGCAACCTTCACCTCCTAGGTTAAAGAAATTCTCCTGTCTCAATCTCCCAAGTAGTTGGGATTATAGGCATGCACCACCACACCCAACTGATTTTTGTATTTTTGGTAGAGATGGGGTTTTGCAACATTGCCAAGGCTGGTCTTGAACTTTTAGGCTCAAGTGATCTGCTCATCTTGGCCTCCCAACATGCTAGGATTGCAGGTGTGAGCCCACTATGCCCAGTCAAATTGTGTCCTTTAATTATGTACAATTACAATGCTTAAAAAAAAGAATATAAGCAATACAAGTTCTTACGACCAAAGCATAGTGTATTATCTTCTATGATCTACAGACAGTAGGGTTCTTAAGCCCTTAAGCCCTCACAAGCTCTAACAAAATATACTTATTTGTTTCATAAGGGAAAATATTGAAAAAATATTTTTTTCATAAGAGAAAAAAGCAGGATTTATGTTTTGAATCTAAATGCCTTGTGAAAGTACGTAAAGCTCAGGGGAAAATTATATTGGGACTTTTTGTTTAAGTCCCCTATGGTCACACATCAAAAATCTTTAAGAGAAACTTGAAGATAATTTGCTGATTCTAAAAGCAATAATATATAAACACTATGTAGCTTTAAGATAAATAGCACTATAGGTACTGATTTCATAATCTATGATAATCTAACTGGATAAGCTTGGTCAATATTTGATATGGATATGAACTACAGTTAACCCCTGAACAACATGGGTTTGAACTTCATGAGTCCACTTATACTGGATTCTCTTCCATCTCTGCCACTCCTGAGGCAGCAAGACCATCCCTCTCCTTTTCCTCCTCTTCCTCAGCCTACTCAATATGAAGAAAACGAGGACAAAACCTTTATGAGGGCCACTTCCACTCTGGTTTACCTTAGTGAAATAATACAGTATATAACATACAAAATATGTGTTAATTGACTGTTTCTGTTTTTGGCAAGGCTTCCAGTCAACAAGAAGCTTCCAGTCAAAAATAGTAGTTAAGATTAGTGGGAGTCAAGTTATATGTGGATTTTCAGCTCTGCAGGGATCCATGCTCTTAACCCCCATGTTATTCCAGGGTCAATTGTACCTGTCAATGAGGCCCAAAACAAATTCATATATTTGGGTCCCATCTTTCCTCTACACTCTAGACAAATTTTTCCAACTGCCTACTTGACCTTGCTACATGATGTCTGAAAAAAAAGTTTATATTTTATATATATTGTATGTAGAGTAGAACTCTTAATTATTGGCTCATTAATACGCAATCTCAGAAATTCATATTAATTATTAATTTTGTACCATAGCAAAAACAAAGGACTAATTATTGACTCCTCTCTTTTCTTTATCTTTCATAGCAAGTCCAGATGACTTCACTTTCATAATATATTCCAAATGTTGTTAATTCTATCTCCCTAGGCACCACCTCAGTACCAAGTTACTATAGCCTTTTATGTGTATCTCTTCCACAGCCTCCTTTAGTGGTTTCTCTGTTTCCATTTTTTTAGTTCCCAAAAACCAATTTTCCACAGACCCCCCAACACAGGTCTGTGGAAAAATTGTCTTCCATGAAAACAATCCCTGATTCCAAAAAAGTTGGAGACTGCTAACATATATATTTTAGTAAATGAGTTGTTATATTATGTTACAACTGAAGAGATAGTAATTCAATGAATAACTATAAATCATATTTAACTTTTTATATTACTTTAGCTCCTTTGATGAAAATAGGTTTTGGAGCCAGCCTTGGTGGCTCAATGATTTCAAGCACATATAATTTATTGTGCATTTTATTTCTAGTATTATTACATTGCAATATATAATGAAATAATATACAACTCACCATAATGTAGAATCAGTGGGAGTCCTGAACTTGTTTTCTTACAACTAGACTGTCCCATCTGGGGACGATAGGAGACAGTGACAGATCATCAGGCATTAGATTCTCTAATGGAGCACGCAATCTAGATTCCTCACACATGCAGTTCACAATAAGGTTTGCACTCTTATAAGAATCTAATGCCACTACTGATCTGACAGGAAGTGGAACTCAGGCAATAATGGAGGTGATGGGAAGCAGCTGTAAATACAGATGAAGCTTCCCTTGCTTGCCAGCCACTCATCTCCTGCTGTTCGGCCCAGTTCCTAACAAACCATGGACCATTGTGGATCCATGGCCCAGGGTTAGTAACCCCTGTTATATAGTATTAGGCACTGAAAATACTAGAAAGCAGCACACAATTTTTTGTCCTCTGCCCTCATCGAGCTCACATTTGAGTAAGGAAGACAAATATTGAATCAGCAATACAGCATGGAGGAGAAAAGGGAACAAGAAAGATGCCACATGAAATAAAAAATGTTTCAGTGGGAAAGGATTATACTGCCATTCAGATTCAGTGTAACAAAATACTGACTTACACCTTATGTCCCTTAGGGATTCTCTAGGGAATGAGGAATAAAAACATCTTAGTCATAGATCACAGCATAGTTAAACATCTTGTGGTAAGAAAGCTGTTGGGATTGAGGATTGGAAGAAGTCCATGAGGTCTGAAGTGGGCAAATTTTATTTTATTTTATTTTATCTTATTATTATTAATATTATTATTATTTTGGAGGCAGGGTCTCTCTCTGATACCCAGGCTGGAGTACAGTGATGGAATCTCAGCTTGCTGCAACCTCTGCTTCCCAGATTCAAGTGATTCTCATTCCTCAGCCTCCTGAGTAGCTGTGATTACAGGTATGAGCCACCACACGCAGCTAAATTTTGTTTTTTAATAAAGACAGGGTTTCACCATAGTGACCATGCTTGTCTTGAACTCCTGGCCCCAAATTGTCCACCTGCTGCTGCCTCCACAAGTGCTGGGATAACAGGTGTGAGCCACTGTGCTCAGCCTGAGGTGGGGCCAATCTTTTTTGATCCATTTAGTTTTGTTACAGAGTTTCTTGAATTGAGACTTTTTAAATTGTTTATTAGGGTTTCAAAAATGAAAGAAAGTTATAAATAGAAAATTTGTGCTACTCAAAAGCTGTGTAAATAAAATTCTTACAAAGAAAGAGCACCAATTCTCCATAACACCAAAAGGATCCCCTTTGCTTACTTAGAATCATGACCTTCATCACTTCTACAGGCCCCAAGCAAGGTCAACTCTTCCTGGTCAGCCCCACCAGCCTTGGTTTTAATGTTGATAGTATTCATTAAGTAGACTGAAGTTGATAATCCTAGGTATTGTCACAAAAGAAATGCCTGGCTTTTATAAGAGCTCGTTCACAGAGGGAAGTGAATATGATTTGTCTTAAATATTGAAATAGGAAAAAATGTATATTGGGCTAACTTTTTAATGTTCAATTACATGTTTCAAAGGCATTATCAAGATGGGGTATTCTCATTGATCTAATAATCTAAAAACCAACTGATTAAACATTAGCTTGTTTCAGCCTTGGACCAATTATTTATAAAACAAGATTTCAAAGACATGGAAAGAATGGGATCTACAATGCAAACGGAATAATTGGCCTTAAATGGAAGAGGAAGACTCTAAGGATGAATATGCAGGATTCCACTTATGTCAGGTATCCAAAATAGTGAAACTCTCAGAAAGAGAGAGTAGAATGTGGGTTGATTGGGAGGAAGGGCAATGGAATTGCTGTTCAAAGGACACAGAGTTTCAGTTGTACAAGATAAGAGCTAGAGATCTGTTGTAAAATATTGTGCTTAATTAACAATAGTGTATTGTGCACTTGAAAAATGTATTAAGAGGGTAGATCTCATGTTAAAGGTTTTTACCACAATAAAAAAATGAGTTGTGGAAAGTGGATTCAAATATATTGAAGATTTGAGTGGTAGTGGAGGGAAATAATATGTGATATTCTCAATTTTATTGATGTCATAGGATAAAACTTTGAAAAAGTAAAAAGAGTCACAGGTAATGGAAATGGAGTAACTTGCTTATCTGGGCCATCAAAAGTTTAGCTCTACAAGGCATTAATTTGTGTAATTGTATTATTTCTTCACAACTGGGACATGATTAAAAATAAGAGTGTATTATTCTTGGTCAGGGCTATCTTGAATAATAAAGATTTTACCAGAAAAAAAGAGGCTCCATTTCTTTTTTATTCTTTCTTTCTTTGAAGCTCTTCTCTTTATTATTTTATAATACTGTAAGATATAACTGGTCAATAAAAGAAAATACATGCAGTTCAGATCTTTAGAAGGCTTTTAACAAAGACATTAGTGTTAGACGAACTCTAAAATATATTCTAATCCCCAATAAGTCCTTTCGTATTTAAACAATCTTTAGTTCACAGAAGAAATGCCTGGCCTTTATAAGAGCTCAATAGCACTTGAATTTTTTGTTTTGTTTTGTTTTGTTTTGTTTGAGTCCTGGAGTAGGGAGTAGGTGAGGAAGCATTTCCCCATGTTTGTGTTTGACTAAACTAAGCAAATATGGTTTTGGTAAATTACACAATGCCAGATCAATTAGGCAGAGGCCAGTTCATAGCAAAACATTTATGTTCCTTCCTCCTTCCTGGAACAATGCAACTCATTGCCCTGCTAACAAGCAAATGACCATTTGCTTTTCTAACAATTGATCCTGTCTCTGACCCGGACCTTCAAATAATCTAACCATAGAAGTAGGCTGTATAAACTTAGAATCATAGAGATTGCACATTGTACAATGGCCGCATTCTACAAAAGCGGAAATAAGGTCAGGTCAAAGACTTTTACTTTGCTTAAATTCAATGTCTCATCTCATCTTATATGTCCTAACATTTATTGAATGTTTACTATTTGCTAAGCACTGTTCTAAGCACTCTGTCTTCAATAACTCATTTAATCCTTATGAAAACCCTATAAGGTAGGCATTATTATTTTTCTCATTTTATAGATGAACAACTTTGGTTCCCAAGAGATTTCAGCATGCCCAATGTCAATCAGTTTGTCAGTAAATAGCCTAGATTGGAACCCTGTCAGATTTTGGAGCCTACACTGTAAACATAATATATTCTGTTTCTCTAATACTTTGTATCTAGCAGTGTTACCCAATCAATGTATTCAAATGGTAAAACTGTACACAATTATTTGTATTATTATATGAATATAGTAGTCATATTTTACATGTCTTATTCTTTGTCAACATAATTTAAACTATATTATATTTATTTAATCTAGCATAATAAAATTGCATTTATCAGTTTAGACAATGGTGAATTGCTTTTGCATGTCTGTTCTCATCACTGACATTTTTATGAAATGTAGCAAGCAGTTCAACACTAAATTCACTTAATATATTATACCTCAAAAATAAGCAACAAATGCTTATTTACAAACTAAATACTATCAAACTTTTTTCCTTTTCTGATCAGTAAATATCAGTAAGTCAATCTGCAAATAAATAATGCGTTTTTTTCCCTGAGGCATGAACAAAACCTTAGCTTCTTCCTTTTTTCTGCTTTTCGGGATGAGGATTCCCAGACTCTGATACATAGAAGACACCCAGTAAATATGAATCAGTGGAAAGGAACAATTTACACCCATAACTAGAATCTGAATTTCCTCTTTTATAATTAAAATCTGAAAAATTTTCTCCCTAAATGAAAGTGGAATATATGTATAAGAAACTATCATTATTTGAAGATAATATTATTGTGTATCTGGAAAATTCAAAAGGATCCTTTGAAACATTCATACACAAGATAATGAAATATAAAATGAATATTCAGACATTGAACGGACAAGAGGAAGCAAAGCAAAAGTGCAACTTACTCTTCTAGCTATGCGTGAATAAAGTTTCTTTTTCTCTGACTCAGGAGGCTCATGTCTTAGGTCAGTATTCATGAAACACACAGGCTAACTTGTTACCTTGCAAGTAGGATAAACATCTCAGATTCTTCACAGTTCTTGATAGTTTTGGGGGATGAAGATGGATGGGTTGCCAACAGAAGCATGGGTTTCTGAAAGAGAAGGGTCAAGAGTGTCCATGGATTGGGTGAGGGAATGTTAGAAGACTTCCTGGGATCTGATGGAAAATGTTCTCACCCAAATAGTAAGTGGGTGGAGAGGAATAAAGGTCCTCCACTCTTCTACCCTGGAGGCTGAGAGGTAAGAGGCAGAACTGAAACAAAGTACCTGAATGAGGCGTTAATTGCATCACTCTCCTCCAGGCAGCTGAGGATGCAGAGGTAGGCAGTACCCAGTCTTATAGGCCTCATAGGTCAAGCCTCAGTTCTGTTTTCTGCTCCTGCACCTTCATTGGCTTCTATAATACAGCCATGCTTCTTTACCTTCATCCTGCAAGGGTTCAACATTTGATGTTTCTTTATGCATAACCAGCACTCTAACCCAAATAAGCTTAGCCATGAATATCTTTTACAAAGAAAAAAAATGACTTTGCAAAAGTAATTCATAAAACTCCTGACTAAAATAAATAATAAAACATATTACCTTCCCACTGTCCATTTCTTTCTAACTTTCCCTTTCTATCTGCTCGTCCAATTATTTTTTCCTTCTTCCTTCCTGGTATGGAGGCGTCAGGATCTACCAGTGCAGGGGGAGCCATATAGGAAGGCTTCTTGGAGGTATGCAGGACTCTGCAGCAGATAAGGAGAGTCAGGCAGAAGTGCATTCAAGGTGGGTGAGGAACTGGCAAGTGGAGAAGATATCCAGGGGTGGTCTGGAGATTCATTACATTGAGCAAATAATAACTTTAACTGAGCAAATAAATAAAGGCATTGTAAATGATGAGAGCCAGGTTTATCTCAGGTGGAAAACATACTTAAAAACATGGAAGGGTAGAAGGCCAGAATAACTCTGAAGTATTAGACTAGAATTGGAGGTACCAATATGAACTCATAGTTACAGATGTATCTATCTATATAATCTATCTGTCTATGTATAATTTGCCTTTGCTAGCTCTCCTTCCACTGAAAGGAGCTAGAAATAAGATACTCCAGTAATAATGAGCATACAGAGACCTCAGACCTTGACTTTCAAATACTGTCTTCTCTTAAAGAAACCAGAACTTTTTGGAGAAATGGGTGATTCTAAGGCTGAGGCAGAGAAAGAATAAGACGAGCCCCAACTACCAGACATTTTTTAAGGTGTTGGAAAGACAATTTTTGCCCCCATTTTAATGAGTAAAACAAATCAACAAATAAATAGCAAATAGGTATTGTATGCTTACTGTGTTTCAGGCGCTGTGCTCTTTCCTGAAATAAGATGCTTGAGAACAGCCAGACCATTTCTGTCCTCAGATAAAATATTGCACAATAAATGTCTGCTAAATGAGTGTGTTCCAAGAGAAATGGAGCATTTGTTCTCTAAGGCAAAATGTATATATATTCTACAGTACAAGCACCGAAGATAAAATACTAGAAGTAATTTGAACTATCCCAACCAATTGAGCTAGATTCAATTTGGCACCTGAATTTTCTTGTTGCCTCAAGTCTCACTGCATTATACCCTGTCTATTGATATCCTAGCCACTTTGACTAATCTAAATCCTTGAAAATGACAAACAGATTCTGTCTTACTTACAAGCTGTGGCATACATTTTACCTTCATCAGGACTGTCTTAGTGTATTTTGTGCTGCCTGAGACTGAGTAAATTTCTAATAAACAAAACTTTACTGATTTGCAGTTCTGGAGGTTGGGAAGTAAATGATCCAAGGGCTGGCATCTGCAAGGGTCTTCTTGCTGTGTCATATCATGGGAAAGGAGCAAAGAGTGAATGAGAGAGAGCAAGAGATCAAATGAGCAGCATCAAGCACTTTTATAAGTGCCATTAATCCATTGATGAAGTTGAAGCTCATGATCTAAACACCTTTCATTAAGCCCCATCTCCCTGCAGCATCAGGAGTTTAAGTTTCCAACACATGCTTCCTGGGGAACACATTCAAACCACAGCAAGGACAAACTACTTTTTTCTAACAACAGATACATCATTCCCTTATATGTATACCTATTTTTCACATGAGATGTCACACTTTTTTTCTTCTTCCTTTTTAAAAGATTTAGAGGGTACAAGTGCACTGTTTATACATGGATATATCACACAGTGGGAAAGTCTGGGCTTTTAGTATAATCATCATCCAAAT
>CM052656.1:100681900-100707847 GCA_028533165.1 Leontopithecus rosalia
ATGCCTCCTTCCTTCTGTGTTCCTATAGATTTTACATATAAATGCATTTATATTTGCAATGTGGTCATATAAATGTATGTCTGGTTTTGCTAGGAAATGAAGATTTTCCCTTGAACTGTGACTATTTTTGTAATTCCAGAGAACAATGACATGAATGTATATTGAAGAAGAACGGACATGTGGTGTATTTATTGAGCTTATCCTGTGCTTCCTATTTGCACTGGAGTGTAGCTCTGGAACGCCTTCTACATTTGTTTTCTAGAGCTTCCATGATGAAATGCCACAGACTGGGTGGCTTAAATGAAAAATAACTTTTTCAGGCCAGGCGCGATGGCTCATGCCTGTAATCCCAGCACTTCGGGAGGCCAAGATGGGTGGGTCATGAGGTCATGAGTTCAAGGCTAGACTGGCCAACATGGTGAAACCCCGTATCTACTAAAAAACACAAAAATTAGCTGGGCATTAGTGGCTCATGCCTATAATCCCAGCTGCTTGGGAGGCTGAGGTAGGAGAATTGCTTGAACCAGGATCCAGGAGGCGGAGGTTGCAGTGAGCTGAGATCATGCCACTGCACTTTAGCCTGGGCTACAGAGCAAGAGAGACTCCATCTCCAAAAATAAATAAATAAAAATAATTTTTTCACAGTTCTGGAGTCTAGAAATCTGAGATCAGAGTGTTGGTAGAGTTGATTTTTTTAAAGACCTCTCTCCTTGGCTTGTAAGATGGTCATCTTCTCTTTTTGTCTTCACCTGGTCTTACCTCTGTATGTATCTGTGCCTTAATCTCTTTTTATATAAATGCCAGTCATATTGGATTACTGTTCACCTTTAGATTAATTACTTCTTTAAAGACTCCATCTCCAATACAGACATATTCTGAGGGCTAAGATATCAACATATGAATTCCGGGGAAGATAATAGGAAAACAGTTCAGCTCATAACACCTCCTAACAAATGTTCCACATTTAGTCTAGGGAAATTATTATATTTCCCTATAATAATTTATATTTCCCTATAAATTCTGTGTGTGTGTGTGTGTGTGTGTGTGTGTGTGTGTGAGAGAGAGAGAGAGAGAGAGAGAGATTCAGCATTATAACTGAATTTACCATTACTAATATAGGAAAACCATACAGCAAAATATATGATTTTTAAATACCAACTGAACCTAACCTACTCATCAATACAAGACTTGAAATATAAACTCTTTCCAATAATAAATGTATTTCTATAACCTGTTCCATGATAGATTATATCAGTATTCAGAATATTTTAAAAATTATCATAAAAAAATATATTGTGTGCAACCTTTTGATGTTCAAGGTTCAAAAATTTCCACTGCAAACAAAATTAGGTCATCTGCACAGGAAATATTTACCACAAAAGTCTCCAAATAAAGGTATTTTTATAAGCCATCATCAATCAGCATGTCAACTCTTAGTGGAGACATTAGCATGAGACTGAAGTCCATTCACTAAGATGGGGATATGTATTGTTAAAGCTCACTTTTATAACCTAATAATTGTGTTTATTTTTGGAATAGCACATTTCTCCTATCATTTTTGTGTTATCAAATACAAATGCAAAGTTTAGGAATGGGGAATAAAGCAGCTTCTGGGAGTTAAATTCTCAAACTATAAAATAATATGATCCCCTTATTATGAGATTTACATGAAACTCCAATTTAGTAATGTAGTTACTATTCAGAAAGCATCTACTATGTTATGCTCCACGTTATCTGTTGGGAGGATTATATCAAAATGTTAAATTTAAAATACAAATGTATAATAGAAATATAGCAGCAGCAAATGTAAAATACAAGCTGTGTCTTCAGTAAAACAGGAAATGGTAACTTCCAGCTGATTTTGTGTAGATGGTTGTGCTGTTCCAGATGGTGGTGAAGATAAGAGAGTTTCTCCAAAGCAAAAAGCATCCTAAAACAAGTGGTCAAGGAGCTTGAATTTTGAACACCATGCAAAGAAAAAAATACATGAGGTAATTCTCATCTAGCAATAAATATTTATAATAAAAGCATAGAAAACATGCCTGAAAATAATCATGTCTATGCATATGTCTCCTGTAAGCTATTCGTGTGAATTCTGCATTGTGTGTAGAACCAGCTATCCTGGCCAGCAGTTTGTTCAAAGATAGTTTGGGGAGGGATTGGTAGAATAAGATGAATGAACCACAAGTTTTCAATTTCACACCAGATGTAATATGAAATCACCAAAGGATTTTAAGAGGTAGACTCTATATAAAAACTTTAAGAACAATACAAATAGAATTTAGGTAAAATATTTTAAAAGAAACAATATAAGGTAATATGATACCATTTTTTTAACAACCAGTGAGAAGAAAAATCCATCATCTGTCTCTAAACATCCATGCAAAACTTTTTAATATCAGCTACTTTTCAGAAAATACTTTTATGACAGCATTCATATAGTCTTCACCTCCAGATTCCTGAGTAAATTATTTAACAATGTGCCACTTATGAAAAAAGTACTCTTAAGTATTAATAATAATTCTATTCTAATTTGGAAACAAGCAAACCAGGTCCATATTGGCTACATTTCATCCTCTCCTAACCATATTCCATGTTATTTCTGTTAGTTGATTCATTTTTGATTGATATATTGGTGTTGTATTGCTGTTTAATAAATTACTGCCAAACTTGGCACCTTAACACATTTATTATGTCACAGTCTCTGTAGGTCAGGAATCTGGGTGTAACTTAGCTGGGTGCTGTAACTCAAGGTTTCTCACAAATCTTCAAGTAAGGTGCTGCAGAGGACTGAAGTCATCTCACTTGGAAACTGGTAGGCCTGTGGTAGCCAAAAAGATCGATTTCTTTTCACAAAAGGGCTATTCACAACATGGCAGCTTGCCTCTTTCAAAATTAGGGCTTCTAGAATGTTATCAGTTGAATTGTGTACCTCCAAAATAATGTAATGACATTCTAACCCCCAGTACCTCAAAATATGATCTTATACAGGAATCGCACTTTTGCAGATATAATTAGTTAAGATGAAGTTATAGTGGAGTGAGATGAACCCTTAATTCAACATGACTTTCCTCCTATAAAAGGAGAGCAACTTGGACACTAACACACAGGGAAGAATGCCATGTGATGGTGAAGGCAGAGATTGGAGTTAGCAGGTACAAACCAACAAGTGCTAAGGATGGTTGGTGACACCAGAAGCAAGAGAAAGGCATCAATCAAATTTTCTTCTAGAGGCTGCAAGAAGGCATGATTTATGCCCACACTTTTATTTCCAACTTCTAGCCTCCAAAACTGTGAAAGAACAGGTTTTTTTTTTTAGGCCACTCAGTTTAAGGTAATTTTTTATGGCAGCCATGGGAACTGAGAGAGAGAGAGAGAGATAGAGAGAGAGAGAGAGAGAGAGAGAGAGAGAGAGGAAGAAAGAGGTGGGGAGGGAGAGAAAGAGAGAGAGATTCTTTTAATCTAATTGCCGAAATGATACCTGTCATTTTTGCCCACAGTCAAGGAGGAATTACACAATGGTATGATTACCAGGAGACTGGGACCATTCCATACTATCTTAGAGGGCGCATATCTGTATCTTCCATTAAATTATTGAGTTTAGGTATCAAGTTTATTCAACTACACTTACAGCATATCCTAAAACCATGGATGGGGCATGTACTATATACTCGATGATGTTTTGATGTTTGCTAACTAATCACAATTGCATTTGCAAAGTTGAATATTTAAATACTTTTACAACCAATATATTCTTTCCTTTATCAGTAAGGACACACTAAATTGTGCTGAAATTCAGGTTCCTTAGAGCTAAGAATCATGCTAAATTTAGACATTTTTTCACACTCTAGGTGTCATAAAAATATATCATCGACACAAAGTGCTAAAACTTTTTCACAGATCTTAATACCACTTCAGATATTCTCAGGCAATGAAAAGGAGGTGTTTTCTTACTTTAGATGTTTATCTCATGAACAAGTAAGCAATAGAAGCATTTTAGTGGTTAAAGGCAATGACTAATAACCCTCAAATTCCAAAATTTTTTCCTCATGCTTCACATCTATTGATAGTTAACTAGGCCAGGGCCTGGCATGGTTGATCAAGCCTATAACCCCAACCCTTTGGGAGGTTAAGGTGGGCAGATAACTTGAGGCCAGGAGTTGAAACCAGCCTGGCCAACATAGTGAAAACTTGTCTCTATTAAAAATACCAAAATGAGCCCAGTGCGGGGTGTATGCCTGTAATCCCGGCTACTCAGGAGGCTGAAGCAAGAGAATCACTTGACCCTGGGAGGTGGAGGTTACAGTGAGCCAAGATAGTGCCACTGTACTCCAGCCTGAGTGACAGAGGGAGACTCTGTCTCAAAAAAAAAAAAAAAAAAGAACAGTGTCTCAAGCTTGTCATCCCAGCACTTTAAGAGGCCAAGGCAGGAAGACTGCTTGAGCCCAGGAGTTCAAACCCAGTCTGGACAACATAGTGAGACCCCATTTCTATTAAAAAAATCAAAAATATTAGCCAGATGCCATGGCATGTACCTATAGTACTTAATCTGGAGTGGGAGAATTGCTTGAGCCTAGGAGGTTGAGGCTTCAGTGAGCTGAGATCACACCACTGCACTCAAGCCTGAGTGAAGTGAGACCCTTCCTATTTTTTTTTTAAGAAAGTTAACTGAAGGCTCTGCTTTGTATTTACCTCACTGCAGGACCCAGGGCACACAAAAGATACCATTGGAAATGTTGTCTGCTATGCTAGGTGGAGGAGAATGTGCAAACCACATTTTAGTTCTTAAAACTTCCAAAAGTAACACATACAGACATTTAATTGACTGCAACTAATCATGGGGTTATACTTAAATTTAAGAAGGTAGCAAAGTATAATTCTATCATGCTCTTGAAAAGAGGAAAACCAAAATGTATTTTTGAACAACACTAATTCTACTAACACTCTCACAAAGCATTCCAGAATCCAGAGGAACATGCTACATTACTATTTCAGAATGTATGCTCAATGAATAGCATTTTAACCATATAAATAATACAATCTATGTGGTATTTAAGAAACAAATAAGGTGAAGTGGATTTCTTTTCACATTGTTTGTCTTTAGGTCTAAAGGTCTGATGATCATTTTTAAGTTTCTTAACATCTTGTCAACTACTTTCCAGAAATTTTGTGTCAATTTAATCTCGTGCCAATTATGAATAACAGTGCCAATTATTTTTTCCATTATTTTATTGTGATTAAAAACACAACATGAGGTTATCTTGTTAATATATTTTTAAGTTCAATACCTTATTGTTGACTGTAGGTACAATGTATAGCGGATCTCTAGAGCTTATCCATCTTACTTGTCTGCAGCTTTATGCACATTGACTAGTAACTCATTTTCCTTCTCTACATTCCCTGGCAACCACCCTTACAGGCTTTAATTCTATGAATTTGACTATTTTAGACACCTCATGTAGGTGAAATAATACAGCATTTGTCTTTCCCTGTCTGGTTTATTTCATTTAGCATAATATCCTACAGGTTCATCCATGTTGTTCCATATTTCAGAATTTCCTGCTTGAAATAGTTGTCACAGTTTATATCTACTCGTATTATATATCTCTTAACTTTTAAATAATTATTTTAATGGTATTATCTTTTAACTTTTTGGGTTCTTTTTTTTGAGACAGGATCTTGCTATGTTGCCCAGACTATTCCCTAACTCCTGGACTCAAGTGATCCTCCTGCCTCAGCCTCCCAAGTAGCTAGGACTACAGGTGTATGCAGCTATGCCTGGCTGTTTTGCTTTTACCTTTATGCCAGAACTAAAAAGGATTTGCCCATAATTATTACAGTAATGCAGTATTCTATATTTGTCTATATATATACTTTACCAATGAGTTTCTTGCTTTCCTATGATGTTGTGTTACTCTTGTTTGGTAGTGATAATCTTTATGTCACCTGTAAACAGTTTTGTTGGGTTCAGTCTTCTTCACTGGCAGTTTTCTTTCAGCACTTTTGATTTATGACTCCACTTTTTTCTGCCCTCAATGTTTATGCTGAAAAAATGTACTAATAGTCTTATGAAGATTCCCTTACTTTGACAAATCAATTCTTTTCTTGCTTCTTTCAAAATTCTCTTTGATTTTTGACAATTTTATTATAATGTGTCTTGGTATGAATTTTGCAAAGCAGTCTTTTTTGGTTTGGTGTTTCTTTGTTTTCAGGCTTCTTGGATCTGGATGTCCACTTCCTTGCCCAGATTTGAGAAGTTTTCAGTCATCATTTCTGCGAATAAGTTTTCTGGTCTTTTCTTTCTCTCTTCTTCTAGGTCTCTGCTAATGTTTATATTATTCTGTCTTACATGATCCATAATTCCCTTAAGCTTTCTTCACTCCTTTTCACTCTTGTTTTCTTTTTGTACCTCTGACTGAATTATTTCCAGTGACCATTCTTAAAGTTCACTGGTCATTTCTTTTACTGGATCTAGTCTGCTCTTGAGCTCCTCTACTAAATTTTTCAATTCAGTTATTGTTTTCTTCAGGTTCTTGATTTCTGTTTGGTAGTTTTAAAAATATTTTCCAAATCTTTCCTGAAATTCTTACTTTACTAATGCATTGTTCTCTTGATCTTGGTGAGCGTCTTTGACTTAGTTTTAATTTTCTGTCAGGTGAATCATGTAACTCTGTTTCATTAGGGTTCATCTCTAAAAATGTATCTGCTTTTCTTTTTTGAAACATCTTTCCCTACATTTTTTTCTTGATTCTCTGTATTGATGTCTGTACTTTAGAAAAAGTAGGCACCTCTTCTAGTCTTCACAGACTGACTTTGTATAGGAGAAGACCCCACAAACTAGTCCAGCCACATATTTTGGGGTCCTTACCAACTCTTCCCTCCTCAAGAAAGCCACTGTGGTTTTTGCCAGCTCACTCTTTGCTGAGCTAGGGTTGAGGAAGAGCTATGGTGTCTACCAGGCCAAGCTACCACCTTCGTTTTCTCCCTGGTTACTAATATATGCAGGACTCAGTACAGTTCTAGGACTGATGAGTCAGATGTTCATATTTGGGCAGCCCTGGAGAAGCTGAGGTACTGGACACATTGATTAAGTTTTCCATTCCCAAAGGGAAGCTAAGGGAAACTTTTCATCTGCTTGCTGTATGCTGAGCAGGGGAAGTATCCATGGCATCTATCAGCCTAAGCCACCACCTTTGTTCTTTTAAAGGTGGCTAGACTGCTGGAAACTTCAGAGTTCCAAATATGGCAAGACAGAAGCCAGTCCTCTGGGGAACCCCCTCAGAAAAGTTGGAGTACTGGATGCACAAATCAATACCTTCTCTCCCATGGGTAAAGCTGAGAGCTAGAGAGTTTCTTCCTAATTATGTGTCACTGAGAAGAGTTTTGGCCAGAAGGTATTCTGAATTTCCCTAATAGCTTTGGTGAGTATAGTTTTGCATTCTCTCATGGTGTAGTAACCTTTCAATTTGTTTCTGGTTTCTCAAAAAGGAAATGTTTTCATGAATTGTTGCTTAATTACTGTGTTTGTTGGAAGAAGGAGGGTCCGGGGCTTCTTACTCCACCATGTGGCTATTGTACTCCTCCAGCACAGTGCTATTCCTACCTATCTATATCACTCCCAAATATTATATTTTTATTTATCCAATATTTGCTAATTAACTAGATGAAAATAGTATTTATTTATTTTTATATTTTATCCTATTCAATTATGTAGTCATTGTTTTTGTTTCAGATCAAACGTATATGTACTTTTGGTTTAAGTGTGCTAAGCCAGATCAGAGAAAAAGAGTGATCACAGTTTTTGAGTTAGACCTACACAGGTGTGCTTGAATTTGTTGTGGGCTTATAAAATGATACTCCAAACATTGGCACTCTGGCATGCTGAGTACTTTGAAATGGAAAACATTGGAAGGGCCTCAGAAGCAGTTTCTCTTTGACCTTCTTCTATCCACCTGTTTCTGACTCCCCTTTATCCCCTAGGCATGCCATAGAAACCAGAATTCCTCTTTCTAAAGGCTAATTATAGAAACCAGAAATATTACTCTAAGTTTACTCTATTTTTCCATGTAATCTGGCCATAAAGAAATTCTCTGACCTACTTCTCTGATACTAGATCATAAGAGCCTCATCCTAGAATGGGTCTTGCCCTCTACTCAGAAGGAAGGACTGCTGCACACAGAGGCCAAGATTGGAACAAACAGGTCCTGCTGGGTATGACCCCCCACCTCAGTCTGTACCTTTAATTACACTCTTCGGTCCAATCACAGTCCTACATGGCTTTCCATTCTCCATACAATATAAGCATAAAAATGGACAGTTTTCCTCGAGTCTTCTGGTTTTTATTTCTGAAATTTCCATGTCATACAAACTTTAAGTAATTTGTTATGGTTTTCTCTTGTTAACCTGTCTTTTGTTATAAGAGTATAGGCTATAACCAATATGATAGATGACAAAATGTATCACGTCTTTCTGCACCTGTAAATTGTACCTGTCACTTAGTAGTTGCATCACATTGGGTCCTCCAACTGTCAGTTTCCATGGACTCTAGAATCAGGTGGCATGGATTCAGGTATGAGCTTTTGCACTTACACATTCTGTTACCTTGGACAAGATATTTAAACTATTTAAACTTTTTCTTAATCAGAATACTCCAGAGATAGTAGTGCTCTGGGGAAACTGACTGAGACAATATATGTATCAGACCTAACAGAGCTTCTGATTGCACCACCACACTCCATCCTGGGCAGCAGAACAAGACCTTGTCTCTCCTGCCACCCCACCTCCCTCAAAAAGAAAGAAAGAGCTTGGGATCATGGTAGGGTAATTCCTGGAAGGCTCAATATGTGTTGACTGCACTATCTTGGGCAGTGACTATAAATTGAAAATAAATTATTATATGTACAAAGTATATGTGGCACACTTTAATCATTCAAAAAGTGTTATTTAAGTAACTTGTAAAGTAGTGTGGAAAGTCATTATTCCAAATGTCAAATTTTTGACCTAGAAGGGTTTTTATTTTCAGTTTTGCACAGGAAGCACTAAAGTTCATCACAGGGCATAATGTCTGGTCTGAACTGTGGACAGCTTGACTTCTGTCTGTGTGATGTAGAAGCAGGTAGTATAATAGATATGTTATTCTGGCCACTAAAACTCCTACCTCCTCCTGTAACCTGCTACCTGGAGACAGCATCTACTGAACACTTCCATGAACCTCTAATTTCTTCCACTTGCTTTAGAAGTAAATTTTCCTTTATCCACCTCCTAGCTACCCCAGAGGCAGAGGCAGGAGGGTAGTACCCAGAACAGCTAACCATCTCTCCTCTCCTCACTCACCTCCTAAAAGATCTTTCCAACCCAAGGAAGTTCCTTCTCATGGTTCAGTCACTTTCAACACCATTTAATTGCTCATTAGGAAGAAAATATCCTTGTATTTTAAAACAGACTGAATATAACTTTTTGTTTTTGTTTTTATTCTTTTAGATAGAGTTGTCTTGCTCTGTCGCCCAGGTTGGAGTGCAGTGGACAATCTTGGCTCACTGCAACCTCTGCATCCCAGGTTGAAGCAATTCCTGTGTATCAGTTTCCCAAGCAGCTGGGATTACAAGTGCCCGCTTCCACACCTGGCTAATTTTTGTATTTTAGTAGCGACAGGTTTTCAGCATGTTGGCCTGGTTGGTCTTGAACTCCTGACCTCAGGTGATCTGCCGGCCTCAGCCTCCTACAGTGCTGAGATTACAGAAGTGAGGCACCGTGCTAGGCCTGAGTAGAGATTCTTTTTTTTTTTTTTTGAGACGGAGTTTCGCTGTTGTTACCAGGCTGGAGTGCAATGGCGCGATCTCGGCTCACAGCAACCTCCGCCTCCTGGGTTCAGGCAATTCTCCTGCCTCAGCCTCCCGAGTAGCTGGGATTACAGGCGTGTGCCACCATGCCCAGCTAATTTTTTGTATTTTTAGTAGAGACGGGGTTTCACCATGGTGACCAGGATGGTCCCGATCTTTTGACCTCATGATCCACCCGCCTCGGCCTCCCAAAGTGCTGGGATTACAGGCTTGAGCCACCGCGCCCGGCCCGAGATTCTTAAATCTGTCCCAGGCCAGTGGTCTCAGACCCTTTTCAGGTCTGATTGTTGCATAGTCACAAGCTCCCAGGCATTAGGGAGGGTGATGGGACCCAAAAACATAAACAACTTGCTCCTGGGGCCAGGTTACCCCTTTGTGCTGTGCTATACCCTCTTCCTCACCCTATGCAAACATCTGCTGAGCCTCTTACTCCCTCCCGTGCTGAGAACTGACTCTCCTAAGGACTGTAGGATTTTTCCATTTTACCACTCTAGCAGTGAGTATTTCTGTTTGTATGCCAGGACTGGAAGTTTCTGGAAGGCCCTTTAACTGTCCAATGGGTTCTTCTTGCCCACTGCCCAGATAGAGCTGATTTATCAAGACAGGAAAATTGCAGTAAGAAAAAGTTCTACATATGAAAACCTGGCTAACTACTCAAATCAGCCTCCTCCTAAATTTGGAGGCTAGAGTTTTCCAAACATCATTTTCAGAGGAGGGAGTGGTTAGGAAATGGGTGTGGCTCATTGGTGGGAGATGCAATCCTGGTGTGTGGAAAATAGTCCTAGTGAGCACTAAGTTAGCTTCTGGGCGGGGTCCCAGGACCACTTGGTGTGTATGGGTGGAGCCATCAGTCATCAGAAATACAGAAACCTGAAAAGACATTTCAAAAGGCCAATCTTAGGTTCTACAAGAGTGATGTTATCCACAGGAGTAACTGGGGAATTTGCAAATCTTGTGACCTCCGGAATAATGGATGGTAATCATTTATGTTTACACTTCGACAGAATTCAGCTTCCTCTCATTCTCCTAGCTGGGTGGCCTTTCATTAACTTTACAAATGCAGTGTAGATTTGGAGAAGGGCTATCATTTAAACTATAAACTAAATTTCTCCCAGTTAGCTTGGGTTCATACCCAGAAATGACCAAGGGCAGTTGGAGGTTAAAGGAGTTGGAGGTTAAAGGAGTTGGTTAGGTCAGATGTCTTTTAGTGTCATAATTTTCTTAAAACCATCATTACAAAGTTATAACTGAGATAGTGGAAGAGACATGACCTAACCAGCTCTATCTTGCTTCTAACCTCCAAGCTGTCCTTATTCATTCCTGGGTGTAGGCTGAATTAACTCTAGGAGAATCTTAGTTTATAGTTTAAAACAAAGATGATTACAGTCCTTTCCCAAAACAAACCTCCTTCATTCCTGGGGACTAGACTGCCTTTGGAGAACTAACAAATCAGCCACAAGATTACAAATTATGGTTTAGGAGTCATGCAGCTGGAGGCTACAAAAATCTGATCCTCCCCAAGTTGCTCCTGGGAGAAAATCACTATTGTAAAACCTAAGAACAGTGCTTGAGATATTTTGCAGACCCTGCACTTGAAGAATCAGCTGGAACCACCCGGATAAATAAAGTGGTTCATCTAATATTGTGTCCCCCATCCAGGAACTGATTCAGTGCAAGAAGACAGCTTTGACTCCCTGTGATTTTATTTTTGACTCAAATGATCAGTACTCCTGACTTACTGGGAAGCGGCATCACTGTCTTGTGTAAATACCTGAGATTTGCTGTCTCATGGCCACTAAAAACTAGGGCACAGATACACCAGAATGAGGTTAAAAGAAGTTTAGCAGGCAAAAGAAAGAGTAGAGAAGTCTCTGCTGCAGAGAGAGGGGGTCCTGAAGAAATGGGTTGCCGCTTCTGCAGTGAAATGTGGAAGGTTTTTTAGATGAGCTTGAGGAGGTAGCCTCTGATTCATGTAGAGCAGGAAAGATTGGTCAGCTGTGTCATTTACATAGTGGGAGAAAAACTGGTTAGGACTAGGTGTGCCATTTGCATAGTGTGTGAAGTAGCTGGTCACCTCCTCCCTAATCTTTTATTATGCAGATGGTTCTCTACCTGGCCTGTGCCATGTTGCCAGTTCCTTTACTGTACTTTCATGTGTTATTGAGAACACTGATCTGATAATCATCTGGGATTTGCTAAGGCGTTTATGAATCTTCCTTATAAACCTGTAGATCTCAAGCATCCAGCTTCGCTGAGGCATTTATGAATCTTCCTTATAAACCTGTAGATCTCAAGCATCCAGCTTGCAAGTCGTCAGAGAGGTTTATTCCTTTGAGAGCATCAAATCCTCAATTAATGATTCTTGCTTTCATCCCTCTAGTATTTGCCATGGGAGCTCTTTTTATTCTTTAATTTTAAATTCAGTAATTTTTCTTCTTCATTAACAGAGTTTCTCCCCTCACAAAACTGTTCTTTTTCTCTTTCTTTCTTTTCTTTTTTGAGACCGAGTCTTGCTCTGTTACCAGGCTGGAGTGCAGTGGCGCAATCTCGGCTCACTGCAATCTCCGCCTCCTGGGTTCAAGCGATTTTTCCATTTCAGCCTCCCGAGCAGCTGGGACCACAGGTGCATGCACCACACCCGGCTAATTTTTTTGTATTTTTAGTAGAGACGAGGTTTCACCGTGTTGGCCAGGATGGTTTTGTTCTCTTGAGCTCGTGATCTGCCTGCCTTGGCCTCTCAAAGTGCTGGGATTACACGTGTGAGCCACCATGCCCAGCCCACAAAACTGTTCTTTAAGTCATAAATGTAGCCAGTCACAAATAAATAAATGTTAACCTTCGGGTTGGAACTTTGTCTGTTGCAGTATAAGGTAATGGCTATTGTAGCCCATCTGAGTTTTCTTCACTCTTATACTTGTAATTCTGGAGTTTCTTCAGATTGTGGTGTCTTTTATTGTGCTCCTATGTAAGATGAAGAATTAACTATTAAAATTACATTTTCGACATTAAAAAAAAAGAAAGAAAAGAAAAAAAGACAGAGCCTCCATTTGAGCTAGCCCTTTTCTATTGGCATAGCTGTCAGCATTCATTGGTGCAAGCTTCCAGCTTGCTTAGCTATGTCTGCAGTTCAATTTCGCAGGCTGCTCCTTGTTAGAAAAAAAGTGATTTTGGGGGCTGCTTTTTGTTAAAATGGAGTATTCTGCCTATGACTCTGTTGTCCTTCCTATCTGCCTAAATAATTTATTTCTATCACCTGTATCACTGGCTTCCTCCCACCCACCAAGTTGTCCTTAAGAACTGCTTCCTGAATGCTCTGAGAGACTGATTTGAGTTTTGACTAAAACTCTGGACTCCCACACAGCTGACTCTGCATGAATTACTTTTCCTCTATCGCAACTTACCTGTCTTGATAGCTTGGCTCTGTCTAGGCATTAGGCAAGGTGAATCTGTTGGGTAGTTATTTTCTCACTGCTACAATTTTTGCAAAGGTGATTTCAGTCATGCCACCATCAGTGTAGGCCTCACCTGGGAGATTGTTAGAAATGCAGAATCCTGGACCCAGTGAATATGAATCTTCAGTTTAAAAAGATTTCCAGGTAATTTATTGGTGCATTAAAGAATTTTTAGAACTACTGCTGTAGGTGACATGAATTCTTAATAAATTATTTTCTGATTTTCATTCTGAGTTTCCCTGGGCTGCCCAAATGCGTGTGTATAAGGATGAGGAAAAGAATGAACATTGGTGTTTCTCTTTACATGTTTGAATTTGATGTTTGTTTGCACATTTCAATGTATTTATATATTTTTACAAATTGAGCAGTTATTCCTAGAGTAAAACTTTTGTATTCACCTAGAAAATCCAACTATCTGAGTTAATTTACCAACAGTTCCCAGAAGAGGGAGCGCTGCAATGCCTTTTTTTTTTTTTGGTCTGTTCACCTGTGTACTGAAGTCAAAGTAATTGGTAAAATGTTTAAATCCACCTTATTTCATTGGATGTACCAATACTTACTTGTATTTGCTAGGTAGGTATTTACGGCCCAGAAATACCTTTCTCAAAAAACTGGGAGCCATTTTTTTGAAAAATAATAATCGAGAAAAATAGTTCCCTTATCTCCCCATCTCTGTGGGAGGGTAGGACTGTTACTTCCATATGTGCCAGTTAGCAAATACAAATGGCCTCATCATGTTGACCCACCTTCCCCACTAACATTTTCCAGGACTTTTTTACTAGCATATGCCAGGCTTTACAAACTGTCCTGCCTTTTGTTCAACAGAGTTGAATACAGTCTCCCTTCCCTATTGAAACAGGCTTGACCCTATTGCAACAATTTTGAATAAAGTTGTCCTTGACTTTTTAACTTTGTTCAATGCAAATCTTCTTTGAGAATAACCTACAGAGATGCAAATACAATAAGTTCATTGTATTAGCTACGTGCATACTACAGGCATTCTTTATATCTCATTATTAGAAAATAGTAAGTGTAATTGAGAAATATGGATATTTTTCCTTTACACTTGAAACCACTGAAAAATAAACCTATAAACAAAGTAACCCCTGTTCAGTGTCTTTCCCTTATATCTTCCTAAAATACATTATTCTACCGTTCTTCCCACTTCAAGGGCCAGTTTCTCATTTGCTGACTTTTCTTGTGTTTTCCTCTAAATGTGAAAAGAAGATTTTATTCTCGGCTCTGTGAAGCCTGACCATGAAGTAATAAACTTACTTTTGATTTTACTGGCTCATAGGTGTGACTTGCCTAGTCTCAGATGAGACTTTGGACCATGGACTTTTCAGTTAATGCTGAAATGTGTTAAGACTTTGGGGGCCTGTTGGGAAGGCATGATTGGTTCTGAAATATGAGGATATGAGATTTGGGAGGGGCCAAGAATGGAATGATATGGCTTAGCTCTGTGTCCCCAATCAAATCTCATCTTGAATTTTAGCTCCCACAATTCCCATGTGTCATGGGGAGGACCCAATGGGAGGTAATTGAATCATGGGGCAGGTCTTTCCTGTGCTGTTCTCATCATAGTGAGTAAGTCTCATAAGATCTGATGGTTTTATAAAGCAGAGTTTCCCTGTACAAGTTCTATTTTGTTTACTGCCATGTAAGATGTGCCTTTTGCTTTCTGCCATGATTGTGAGGACTCTAGCCATATGAAAATGTGAGTCTATTTAACATCTTTTTCTTTATAAATTACTCAGCCTTGAGTGTGTCTTTATCATAAGCATTTGGACTAATAGAGTATGGTGCTAGAATAAGACATATAGACCAATGGAACAGAATAGAGAACCCCAAAATTAATCCATGTATCTACAGTCAACTGATTTTTGACAAACGTATCAAAAACACTCATTGTGGACAGGACAGTCTCTTCAATAAATGTTTCTGGGAACACTGGATATCCATATGCAGAAGGTACTACTTCTGAAATGTGATCAAGGCTGTTTCGTGATCATGTAAGAAAAATTTTAATCTTACTATATCCAGTGGTGCAGGATATATATGTATTTTTTTATTTGTATGTGGTAACAAATTCTAAGTCACATTGAAGGATGATTATTTCTATAAAACAATCATAACACTGACAAAAAGTCATCTGCTTTTTAAAAATAATTAATACATGTTATTTTAGAATAGGTTTAGGGTTGTGGAAAAATCGAGTGGCAAGTGCAGAATCCTCATTTATCACTTCTTCCTCCCACACCATTTCCCTTATTAACGTCTCCCATTAGTGTTGTACAATTTGTCTTGATGAACAAATATTGATACATTATGAGTAAATCCATCGTTCAGGGTTCCTGCTTTCTGTTGTATATTCTGTGGGTTTGTCAAACATATGAGATGTATCTGAAGCAGCCTCGTTGTCTGGGGTAAATACCAAGATTCTTGGTCTCAAGGCCAAGGAAGTTGAGGTATTGGATACATAAACACACACGGTGAGTTTGGAGCAGGAGTTTAATAGGCAAAAGGAAAGAACAGGTCTCTATTACAAAGAGGGGTCCCAAGCATACTGCCAAGTTGTGGTTAAAGTGTCAGGGCTTTTATAAATGGGCCAGAGTGGAGGGGGCTCATGAGGAGGGTATGTCTTATCCTCTTATGGCCCCAGGATTTAGTTGGGACCAAGTGTATTACATGAACAGAGCTGTCTTTTATCAGCTCTTATCCCATTCCCTGACCATATAGACTCTTAGTCTCTGTTTTTTGGTCCTGCTTATCTGGGAGGGAGAGTTTCTGCGTCTGTTTCCCTACATCTTGCAGCTGCAGGCATCTTGGTGCGCCTAAAGGGAAAGGAAAGTGCTTATTATAGCCTATTGTTTTACTTGGGTCCATCGTGTAAGTGTGAAGCTTGGTGATTTACCCAGGAGACTCCCTGCACCCGCCCCAGTCCTTCTGTGTCTAAGCTGTCTTATTTGTGTTTTACTGTCTGCTCTTTCAGGCTGCTTGTTGTTAGAAGTGATTTCTTTGAGTGGCATGAGGTTAGAAAGGAAGCTGTTTTTGAGCTGCTTTTTGTTGTTTTTCTACCTGAGACTCGTTTTACCCTGTCAACCGAAATGATTTCTTTCCACTCCTATAACATATCCACCATTACACAGAATAGTTTCACCACCTAAACGCTCCTGTGCCCCCGGGTATAAATTGGCTCTGGGTCGAGGCCTCCATTGGGTTCCCCTTAATCCCTGGGCTCTGCCTCCAAATGAGGTACATGGGACAAGGGCATCCTCTGTATCCTTATCACCGGAAAAGGGATCCACCAGACCTGGACTTAAACGCTCTCAGTTGGAGGACGGTCACGTCCCTGCCGCAGGTGGGACAGGTAGTCCAAGAACTACCTTCCTACAGATTTGGGCTTCCTGCTCGGGTCACAAGCGCCAGCGGCTGCTGGGAAAATGGAAGGAAGGGAATCCAGGGGGCGCTGGGGAGGTGGGGCCTTGCTGGGCGCAGTCTCGCCTCCCGCCCCGTCCCCCGTCCCCCGTCCCCGGTGCTGCCGCGCGGACTTGAGGCCAGGAGACCGCGGGGACCGGAAGGGGTTCCCTAGGTGGGGGCCCGGGTCGGCGCGGGGACCGGAAGGGATTCCGTAGGTGGGGGTCCGGGTGAGCGCCAGAGAGCCTAGAAGCCCACTGGGCGCCCGCTTAGCAGTAGCCGCGAATTCCGCAGCCGCAACACTCCTCCCTTCCGGCTTCCCAGCCATTTCTGCAGCGTTCTGCCTTGGGGTAAAGGAGAAGTCGGTACCAGGAGCGCAAAAAAACGCGGAAAAAAGCGCCTTCGCCTCGATTTACCCAGTGTGACCGCGCCAGGGCCTTCTCAGTTGGGTGAGCATCCGCTCGGACCAGACCATGGAAGAAAAATCTGTCCGATGCCTCCCCACGTGTCACGGGCCTCTGACCTGCCTTTGTCATCAGAGTTTGCAGAACTTTGGGGGACCTGAGAATGGGTGTCCCCTGGACAGGCCACGGGTGTCTGTGGCTTACGGGCTTTTGGAAGGACAGGGAGAGGGAAACGAGGGATCCTAGTGGCCTGCTCCGGGGCCGCCTAGTCGCCCTCTCCCCACACAACTCTCTCTGATCCAACTTGTTCGTCCAGCCTGGGGTGGAAACGTGCACATGCTGTGATCTCAAGAAAGCTTGGCATTTTATTTGGAAGAAGGGCATCCATTTGCAGTGGCCTGAGCCCTATATTTTCTTCCCACCTTTCTTGGGGAAACTTGTTTTTTAAAGGAGGTGTGCCACTTTTTGTAACACGGTGCTCTTATTTGTTAGCATTCGTGGTACTATTGTAACTGTCCAATGGGTTCACCTTGCCTGCTGCCTAGATAGAGACGATTTATCAAGACAAGGGAATTGCAATGGAAAAAGAGTAATTCATGCAGAGGCAGCTGTGCAGAAGACGGGAGTTTTATTACTACTCAGATCTGTCTCTGGGACATTCAGGGATTAGACGTTTTAAAGATGATTTAGCAGAAGGGACATGGGAAGTGGGGAGTGCTGATTGGTCAGGTTGGAGATAGAATCATAGGAGGTCAAAATGAGGGGGTTTTTTTGCTGTCTTCTGTTGTTGGGTGCGATGGCAGAATTGGTTGGGTCAGATTACAGGTCTGGATAGTGTCAGGTGATCCATGGAGGGCAGGATCTGCAAAATACCTCAAGCACTGATCTTAGGTTTTACAATAGTGATATTATCCCCAGGAACAATCTGGGGAAGTTCAGACTTGGAGCCAGAGACTGCATGACTCCTAAACTGTAATTTCTAATCTTGTAGCTAATTTGTTAGTCCTGCAAAGGCAGAGTGGTCCCCAGGCACGAAGGGAGTTTCTTCAGGGAAAGAGCTGTTATCAATTTTGTTTCAGAGTGAAATCATAAACTGAATTCCTTCTCAAAGTTAGTTCAGCCTATGCCCAGGAATGAATGAATAAGGACAGCTTAAAGTTTAGAAGCAAGATGGAGTCTTTCTTTCACTTTCATGATTTCCTCAGTTGTAATTTTTCAAAGGTGGTTTCACTATGTCTGTTTAAATGCCCATCTCTCGACTAGACATCAGAAGAGGGGTGCCTGTCCTGGCTGGGCCATTCTAGAAAATCTGTCTAGACTTCTGCAGATATCTCAGATGGCATTTTAAAAATTTGCACTTGAATCTACAATTATAACAAAAATAATATTTTATTTACAAATAACTGCCAGCTTTAACTCCCATTTGAGTTAGGAATCAGAGTATAATCAGCACTTAGGTTTATCATTGTACCTTGTTAAATAAAGATCTTGAGGCACAATAAAACTTTAAAAAGTTTATTTGGTAAGAAGAAATTCATAAATTGGGAAATATCAAACCAAACGTTGTTTAATTTTCTGGACTTCTATGGGGGTAAATGTGAAAACAAATCATTTGATTGGTTGCGGTTATATATTTGCCTTATTTGATTTACTCCGTTGGAAAGTCCCTAGTTATGAAAGTGTGTTGGCTACTTCTGATTGGTTGAGCTTAAGTTCTGTTTTCTTTCAAATAGAGAATTACAGAAATAACTTAAGTTTCAGTTATGTTTTCAAATCAGTCAAGGTTAAGGTCAATTCTGAGGCTTAACTGGGTTTGTCTGCTCAGGGATTCTTCAGGCCTGGTGTCCATTTTAATATACTTTAGTAACCTTTACACATAAAGAAACAAGAAATTCTTGTTAAAGCTTTTCTCTGGCTTACAGGGAAAAATATTATCCAGTCAGAAGATGAATGCATCAATTTACAATGTGACAGTTACTAAGTTTACACAAACGTTTATTTTTGCAGTCTTTCATAGGACAAAGCTACAATTTCTGATATTTAGGTGTCTTAGAAGAGCTTTCTTTCTGTAGATGACATTAGTAGAATTTTATATAATAGAACACAAGACAGGGCTTTACATTTTTAAATAACATCTGTACTTCATTAGGAGAGTAATACTGATACTTTTGTTAATTTTATCAATTTACTCTTTTATAAGAGCCAGATTTTAGGATTTCAGCTGTTGGGGAAGAGGAGAAATTTTCTATTTCATTTTTCTGAGACACTTTCTACTAGGATTTATTAATAAAAAGGAATTTCAAGTGTAAGTACCAAGTATGGACTTGAGAAGTTTAAAACTTCATTATAAAAAAGAAAAGGGCATACACTTTCTTTTCTTTCTTTCTTCTTTCTTTCTTTCTTTCTTTCTTTCTTTCTTTCTTTCTTTCTTTCTTTCTTTCTTTCTCTCTTTCTCTCTCTCTCTTTCTTTTCTTTTCTTTCCTTTCCATCCTGGAAGCAGTGCTCCACTAAATCTCCTAAAATTACAGTATTAATTACTAATACCCCCATTGCACAGCTACTTTCATGGGTCCCCAGTGGCTATATCCATGGCCATTTACTGTCACTAACCTACCTTTGTAATATCATTGTTACCAATTTTTACACTTCTCTTCTTCAGGTACTCTATACCAGTGATTCTTAACACAGGCTTCCTTTAGGGAGTGTCATTTGGGAGAGGGATTTCTCAGAAAATAGGGATGTTCAAATTCCACCCCCAGAGATCCTGATTTAGTCTGTTGTACATTATAATTGTTTTTTAAAGGCACTCTAGTGATTCACATGTGTAGGCAAGGTAGAGAATTCCTGTCCTGTCTCATTCCTTATAGCTGAAATAACTTCATTTCAATTTGATCTCTCAAAATCTACTCCTCCTTTAAGATTCAGTAAAAGTGCCTTCACCCCCTCATTTGTCTCCCAAGGAAAGACACTCTCTGCCCTCCACTTAGACCACAGGTAGTGTAGTTGGCAAGTGAATTATAGACCAAGTTGATGATGTCGTACTAGCATCACTGACTTTCCTATAGCTTTTCTTATTTTATGTATTCTATTTTTAGTCCCATTTCTGACCTGCCCTCTCTGTCAGAGTTTGCAGAACTTTGAGGGGCACAAGAAGGGAGTTCTCCCAGACAGGCCATGCCATCTGTGGCTTAAGGGATTTAGACCACAGATAATACATTTGGTGTGTAAATTATAATGTGAGTTGATGCCACACTGTCCTCATTGACATTTCTATAGTCTCTCTTAGTTAGTATTCTCTTTTTAGTCCTACTTCCCAAACCCCTACAGGCAGGTACCCATTCTGATGCATTTAATGTGTGCTATTTTATTTTTTTAATACAGGTATTGTTTTCGGCACAAATATATTTATTCATTAAAGATTTTTATTTAGCATAGTGAACAGTTATATATCACAAGTGTATACTTAATTCTCACAAAGTGAGCACCATCCATACAACCACTACTCTTCTTATGAAATAGAAGTTTACCAGCAGTGTCAAACCCTCTTGGACCCTTTCCAGTCACCTTTTCCCTTCTTTTTTCACAAAAGAATCTTCACAGATTACTTTTGTCTGTTTTTGACTTTATATAAGCGTAACAGTTCAAGATGTATGCAGTAGTGTCTCAGTTCTTGAGCTAAATACTATGTTTTTGAGTTCATCCATGGCGTTGCCTATAGTAGGAATTTCTTTCTGTTTATTGTTATATATTACTTCATAGTATTAACATGCAATATGTCTCCATTCTACTTGTAATGAGAATTTGAGTTTCCAGGTTTGCTACAAGTAATGCCATTATGACCACTTTGTGCATGCCCTTTTGTGTACATATGTGTGTTTCATGGGGAAATATACTTAAGAGTAGAATTACTAGATCAGGATTTGGTTATGTTTAACTTTAGTAGTTATGTCAGAGAGTATTACACAGTCGTTAGATTTGTTCTCCTACCAGCAGTGTATTAGAGTTCCAATAGCAGCATATTCCCCTAAAAATATTTGTATTAGTCTTTTTGTTTTAGCCATTATAGTGGATGTTTAGTGATATCTATAAGGATTTTTCCTTGTGTCCACTTTTATCCCTGAATCTGATAATTCCTCATATCTGGTGATATTTGAATTATTTGCTTATCCAGAGCATTCCGTGAGTTCATGGTAAGAGTTAAGCAAATCATTTCAACATCACCACATACGAAACTGTTGATGGCTCGGTTTCAGCTTCCTTTCTAAAGGCATTTTCGAATCTGTTCTGCTAAGCTACAAGATGACAGCTGCAGAGGCTAAACAGAAAATGTTAAAAATAGACCTTGCATTCAGAGCTGGCTTAGAAGAGGGAGAATCTGGTAATGTAATTGATGGCATTTGAAAAAATTGAGGCAACTTTTCTTCCACTGCAGCATGAAGGAAGCTGGGTTTTAGGAGCATTAGCACTTGATAGTCTCTGTAGAAGTGATATGTTTGCAATAGGGATGGTTTGGAGAATAGATGTGTAATTGCTACATCAGTTATTGTACTGTGCACGTTACTTAAATATCTCTGGGGTAAGAGAAATGAACAATTAATTAGATTATAAGAAGATGAAGGAAAAAACGTTCTTTATGTTTATATTGTTAGTGCTATTTTTGTTAAGTGTTGCCCTGCAAACACGGGGGCTTTTCATTTATTGATCCATGGCTTTTGATTTATAGATCCTTTGTAATTAAAAAGAGATGTGGAGATTTGAAGATAAGAGTGAGAAGGGGACCTTGCCACCAGCAAACTCTTTAGCATTTCAATATGTGGCAATTTTTCTAAGAACAACCGCTTAATAGGTGTATGTTTGTGCTTCAGTACAGTGGAAAGGATACCTTTTACTGAACCTCTTTTGCTTTTCAAAAACCAAAAGTACAGCTTCAGTACAGCAGAAAGGATACCTTTAACTGACCTCTTTTGCTTTTCAAAAAAGTGATTTAATTCTTTTTTTTCTTTCCTTCTCCCCTCCTCCCTCAATTTTATTTATTAAATTTACTTTTATTCAGGAGTTCAGGATACTGCATTTCATAGAAAAAGTACAGGGTACTTTTTTTCCCCTCCAAACTCTGCCGGACCTGACTCTGCCCAGGGTTCTTATTTAAACATAAATGTTCTAAAGATTGTATGAACTATCTCAAATGTTTCCAGAACTATAACTAAGCAAAATATTTACAGAACTGAAACTAAATATTTGCTACTTGGTGCAGTTGTGAAACTTGTTTTTTAAGATGCATTGTGTTGTTTTTTGGATCCTGAAACTGAGTTAAAATTTGACCAGTAATATGGTTTATTTCTTTGTTCCTCTGAGGCATAATTCCTTATATTGTTTTTCCAACTAGAAATCTGAAGGGTATTGTGTTCAGTGTGTACTTTAAGAGTGACATGGATTTGCAGGAGTCAGGACACACCGTAACAAAGATAGAAGAGAAATAAGTGAGTAAGAGAGAGAAATGAAACAAGATGCATGCGGGAATATTGTTGTAAGGCTTTTCCATAGTTCAGCTGAAAACGAGGTTCTATGTCCCACGGCCACGAAAATTCAGGCTTGCAGATGGTTTAAAGGGTGAGTGAAGCAGGGTATTATTGGGTGAAAAAGGGAAAAAGGAGGGCGAACAAGTACTCTCGCAAGGCCAGAGGCCCTCTGCTAGAGCGCTTTCCACCCGGCAGTTTGAATCTCAGGTTCCACACAGGAGAAAGACGGGCCGGGCTCAGGCTCATTCCTGCTGCAAAGCTTGTGAACTTCCCAGGGCTCCACCTCAGTGGGCAGGCTGGTTGGAGTTTCTCTAGGGGCCGCTTCTCACCTGGCTGTCTCAGTATTAGTCGGAGGAGCTAGAGATGTAAAAAAGCAGAAGAGTACTAGGGACATTTAGGTTTAGTAAGAGAGCCAAATGGGAGATTTGGGGGAAATTTTAAGGGGAGAGTTATATATTAGCTTAGTAAGAATGAAAAAGAATTATGGAAGTCTTAGTATTCTGAACCTTTAAGACAGTTTTGCATTAGTGTGGAACCAGAAAGAATAAAGGTTGAGATTTTATATGAGCAAAAATCCAAATAGTATTTACTGCTTAATCCAATATTACCCATCTTTTCCCCTGTCTAGAATCTAAGCTGAAGCTCCTTGTTATTCTTGGAGATGTATGTTAAATGAAAGAAAGTTGGCAGGGACTTTTAAAATACTACAATTTATATTCAGTAAAATTCACTCTTTTGGTGTACATTTCTACGTGTTTTGATAAAGATATAGTCATGTAACACCATCAGAGTCAAGATATCGAGCCATACCCATCCACTCCAGATTCCCTCATGCTCCTGTGTAGAATGTCTCTTCCTCTACCCCTAGCCCTTGGCAACCACTGATCTGATTTTTTGTTCTTGCACTTTGGCTTTTCCAGAATGTCATATCAGCGGAATCCTGCAGTAGGTAAATGTAGAATCTGACTTTATTCACTTAGCAATAATACATTTGCAAGTCATCTGTATTATAGTATGTGTCATTTGTCAAAGAAAAACAAGTCTGAGCTTAAATAGGGAGAAACTTTATTCAAAGGGACTGTTGAAATAGAAGTAACATTGATTTGGAAAATATGTTAATGGTGTGGGAGAGAGCAGGGGAAAAGGTCTAGGGATTTCAACAGGAAATGGTGTTTTATAGTTAGGATAAGGCAGGATGTTTTTTTGCAAGTCTGTGCTTTGGGGCTTGTTAGGCAAACTTGCAGGCAAACCCATTTGGGGTCTGTCAGGAGGAGAAAAACTTGACAAAGGTTTGGCCACAGTAAGAAATGGGCAATTGTGAATGTGTGAATAAATTTTTTCTTTTATTAGGGCTGAAGAATAGTTGTTTACCTCTTCACCAGATGAAGCATATTTGAGTTGTTGCTAGTTTTTCTGATAATGAATGAAGCAGATGTAAATACTCCTTGCAGGTTTTTGGGTAAACACAAGTTTTTACTCTCCTTGTTTAAATACCTAGGGATAGGATGGCCAGGGCATGTGATGCATTTACATTTATCATGACGAAGTGCTTAACTGTTTTCCAGAGTGCTTATAACATTTTCTATTTCCAGTCAAGATGCATGAAAATTCCAGTTGCATCCTGTCCATTCTGGCACTGCTATAAAGAAATAACCTGAGACTGAGTAATCTGTAAAGAAAAGAGGTTTAATTGGCTCACCATTCCACAGGCTGGGCAGGAAACATGATTCTGGCATCTGCTCAGCTTCTAGAGAGGCCTCAGGAAACTTAACAATTCATGGCAGAAGGCAAAGGGGGAGTCTACACTTTACTTGGCCAGAGTGGGAAGAAGAGAGGGAGCGGGGGAGGGTACCACACAGTTTTCAACAACCAGGATCTCAAGAGGACTCACTCTTATTGCAACACAGTACCAAGTGGGAAATCTGCCCCCATGATGCATCACCTCCCACCGGGCCCCACCTCCAACACTGGAGATTACAATTCAACATAAGGTTTGGGTGGGAACAGAGATCCAAACCATAGCACATCCCTTCCTCACCAGCAGTTGGTTTTGTTTCTTTTTTGTTTTGTTTTGTTTTCCACTCTAATAAGCATGTAGTAGTCACTTATTACTGTTTTAATTTGTATTTCTCAAATGACTGGTTATTTCAAGCATGTTTTTATGCACTTATTTGCCATTCATATCTTTAATCAAGCGTATCTCCAAATAGTTGGGCACATTTTTAATTTAGTTTTCTTATTGTTGAGTTTTGAGTTCTTAATATATTCTAGATACAATTCACTTTTTAGAAAGATGTTTTTCTGCCTTTGCTTGTCTTTTCCAGCATTACATGTTCAGAAAATACTACCCCTTACATGCCTGATTACTTTCCACTTCTGTCAAATGTCAAGTGACCATACATGTTTGGATTTGTTTCTGAAATCTTTTTTCTGTTCCATTGATTTATGTGTCTGTTCTTTTGTCAATATCATACTGTCTTTGTTTCTATTTGTAAATTATGAACACAGGTTCTTTGATTTCCAAATTTGGCTATTTTTTCTTCAAAATTGTTTGGCTATTCTAGTTCTTTGCTTTTCCATATAATTTTAAGATTACTTTGCTTGTTTCTACAAAAAAAAATTCATACCGCAATGTTTATCAAGATCGTGCTGAATCTCTAAACCTTTTCGGGTATAATTGACATACAGAATATTGCATATTACGGTCTATGAATATCTTATATCTCTCTGTTGATTCAAGTCTGCTTTGATTTCTTTGTCCCTTTGGTTTGTAGCTTTCATCATACTGATCCTAAACATATTTTGATATATTTATAATAGTCTTTCTTGTTATTATATATGGTATTGTTTTTATACTTAAATTTCTACTTCATAATTACAAATATATGAAAATATATTTTTATATGTTAACATAGCTAATCCTGGAACTTTGCCAAATTCATTTATTCTGGTAGCAGTTTGGTAGATTTCTTAGAATTTTGCATGCAGACAACTATGTTGTCTGTGAATAGCAACAGTTTTATTTCTTTCCAACCTCTATGACATTTCTTTCTTTGTTCTTATCTTTTTGCCCCTAATAGGACTCCAGCAAAATGTTAAATTGGATTGGTGAGAGAGAGCAGACATGTTGCCTTATTCCTTGTCACTGGAATTCATTCTTGTATCAAGTTTTGTGCTAGCTGTGGATTTTCTGTAGTTGCCCTTTATCAAGTTGAAGAAGGTTCTTCAATTTCTAATTTGTTGAGACTACTATCGTGGATGAATATTAAGTTTTTCACATGCTCTTGCTGCATTTATTCAGATACTCATATGTTGT
>CM052656.1:100708347-100789127 GCA_028533165.1 Leontopithecus rosalia
GGACTCCCTCTTTTTGGATTATTTGGAATAGTTTCAGAAGGAATGGTACCAGTTCCTCTTTGTGTGTCTGGTAGAATTCGGCTGTGAACCCATCTGGACCTGGGCTTTTTTTGTGTGGTAGGCTCTTAATTGCTGCCTCGACTTCAGACCTTGTTATTGGTCTATTCATAGTTTCAGCTTCCTCCTGGTTTAGGCTTGGTAATTTTGTCTTTTTTTTCTGCTAAGCTATTTAACAGTAGTTGCTCTGCCTAATGGGCTTCATCTTCTCTCAGATTGTTTTGGTGATGCACTAGGATGAAGCACACCTTTTCTCCTAGTCTTGAGGAAACGTCAATATTCAAAATATTTAAACCCCAGAACTGAACAGTCAGAACAGTCTCTGGCCAGTATTCCACACTTGAGGGAAATGGCAATATGTGAGCCCTGAAAAAAATGATTGCAGATATTCTCCATATCAAAGCATCACCAGGAAGATTTGAGATGTTGAAGTTCATAATATTTCCTAAAGCAGGCATGAATTACTAGTAACTTAACAAGTATATTAACTGATGAAGTTTTTTGGGCACCTTGACCTAAATCATAGATTTCATTCCTTAGAACAAAACAGTCAAAGAAACTCTTATTATACTCCTTTATTCATATAGATCTTGAGGTTGAGAGAGCTTAATTAACATAATATATTTGTGTAATCATAAAGTACCATAAACTAGAATTTCTATAGTCTGAATATTTGTGCGTCCCACTCCGAAATTCTTTATGTTGAAATCCTAACTCCCAAGGTGATGGCATTAGGAGGTGAAACATTTGGGAGGTGATTAGGTCATGAGGGTAGAACACTGACGAATGGGATCAGTGCTCTTACAAAAGGGGCCCACTACCATACAAGGACACATATAGAAGGTGCCATCAATGAATCAGAAAGTGGGCTCTCCCCAAACACCAAATCTGCCAGCACTCTGATCCTGGACTTCCAGCCTCCTGAACAGAGAAATACATTTCTGTTGTTTATAAGTTACCCATTTTATGGTATTTTGTTACAACCCAAATGAACTAAGACAAGTGGTTTAAAATCAACACAAATTGTGGGGCCCCAAGATGGCTGAGAGGAGGCAACACCAGCATGCAGCTCCTAGTGAACGAGATGCAGAAGGCTAAAGGACTTCACGATTCCAAGCTAGGTGCTGGAGTTTTTTTTCAGTGGGACTGGTAGGACACTGAAAATAATAGCCTGGGGAAAGAGCTGAAGCAGGGTGAGAGCCACCCAGAGAGGTTGAACCAAGACAGGGCAGGATGTGACCCCACCTGGACCATGCAGCCAGCTCCGTGGGTTGGGGACTTCACCCCCTTGGTGCTCCGAATCAGATCCTGTGCTTACCTCATTCCTTCTGCAGCCCACAGTCCACAAGATCCCTGCCAGACTCGGGCACTATGGGTTGTCAATGCAAATCTGAGCAACATCTCCCACCTGGTGCCACAAGTTGTTGACACAGACCTGGGCAGAAGTTCAGACTAATGCCAGTGGGATGGACCCATCCCACAGAGAGAGGCAGTGTTGAAAGCAGGGAAACAGGCCATAAGGCCTGGCAGGCCCCATCCCCACAAAACTCAAACCAAAGCCCATGCACTAGACAGCTTGACAGCAAATATGCCAGTTTGACTAGAAAGATCAAGCATGGGGAAGGAGAGAGCCATTGGGAAGGTGGGCCTAAACTCACCTGCAAACAAATGCCAGGGGAAGACCACCCACCCAACAGCCTGACTGAATTTGAGGCAGCCCAGCATCTCCTCTACAGGCCAAAAAAGATACAGCTCCAAACTTAACAGAAAGGACGTCTACTCAGAGATTCTTCCCAAAATCATCAACTTCAAAGATCAAAGGGAGAAAAATCCATGAAGATGGAAAGAAACTAGCATAAAAAAGATGAAACCATCAAAGACCAGAACACCTCTTCTCCTCCCAGGGATCACAACTCCTCACAATCAAGGGAACAAAACAAGACATAGAATGAATTTGATGAATTGACAGAAGCAGGCTTTAGAAGGTGGGTAATAACAAACTTCTCTGAGTTAAAAGACCATGTTCTAACCCAATGCAAAGAAACTAAGAACCTTGAAAAAAGGCTAGATGGAATGTTAGCTAGAATAGCCAGCTTAGAAAAGAACATAAATGACTTGATGGAGCTGAAAAACACAGCACAAAAACTTTGCAACACATACATGAGTTTCAACAGTCTAATCGATCAAGCAGAAAAATGATATCATAGATAGAAGATCAAACCAATGAAATAAAACAAGAAGGCAAAATTAGAGGGAAAAAAACGAACAAAGCATCCAAGAACTACGGGATTATGTGAAAAGACCTAATCTATGCTTGATCAGCATACCTGACTGTGACAGGGAGAATGAATCCAAGTTGGAAAACACTCTTCAAGATTTTATCCAAGAGAACTTTTCCAACTTAAGAAGGCAGGCCAACATTCAAATCCAGGAAATACAGAGAGCACCACCAAGATATTCCTCTAGAAGAGCAACCCCAAGGCACATAATCATCAGATTCACCAGGGTTGAAATGAAGAAAAAAATCCTAAGGGCAGTCAGAGAGAAATGTCAGGTCATCCACAAAAGGAAGCCCATGAGGCAAACAGCAAATCTCTCAGCAGAAACCCTACAAGCTAAAAGGGAGTTGGGGCCAATATTCAACATCCTTAAAGAAAAGAACTTTCAATGCAGAATTTCATATCCAGCCAAACTAAACTTCATAAGTGAAGGACAAATAAAATACAGACAAGCAATTGCTGAGAGATTTCATTGCTACAAGACCTGCATTACAAGAGCTCCTGAAGGCAGTACTGAACATGGAAAGGAACAACCAGTACCAACCACTGCAAAAAAGAACCAAATGGTAAAGAACAATGATGCAATGAAGGAAACGCATCAACTAATGGGCAAACAACCAACCAGTAACAAAATGGTGGGATGAAATTCAAGCATAACATATTAATGTTGACTGTAAATGGCCTAATGACCCAATCAAAAGACACAGACTGACAAACTGGATATAAAGTCAAGACCCATTGGTGAGCTGTATTCGGGAGACCCATCTCACATGCAAAGACTTACATAGACTCAAAACAAAGGAGTGGAAGATTTACCAAGCAAATGAAGAGCAAAAAAAAAAGCAGGAGTAGCAATCCTAGTCTCTGATAAAACAGATTTTAAACCAACAAAGATCAGAAGAGGAAAAGAAGGGCATTACATAATGGTAAAAGGATCAAGGTAACAAGAAGAGCTAACTATTCTAAATATACATGCACCCAATTCAGGAGCACCCAGATATGTAAAGCAAGTTCTTAGAGACCTACAAAGAGATTTAGACTCCCGCATAATAATAGTGGGAGACTTTAACACTCCACTGACAATATTGAACATATAATGAGACAAAGTCAACAGAGATATCCAGGACTTGAATGCAGATCTGGAAGAAGTAGAACTAATAGACATTTACAGAACTCTCGACCCCAAATCCACAGAGTATGCATTCCTCTCAGCACCACATCACATTTACTGTAAAATTGACCACATAATTGGAAATAACTCCTCAGCAAATGCACAAGAAGAGAAATCATAACAGTCTCTCAGACCACAGCACAATCAAATTAGAACTCATGATTAAGAAAAGCACACAAAACTGCACAATCACATGGAAACAGAACAACTTGCTCTGAATAATGAAGGGATAAACAATGAAATGAAGGCAGAAATGAAAATGATCTTTGAAACCAATGAGAACAAAGACACAATGTACCAGAATCTTTGGGACACAAAGCAGTGTCTAGAGGGAAACTTACAGCAATAGATGCCCACATGAGAAACAAGAAAAGATCAAAATCAACACTCTATCATTAAAATTGAAAGAGCTAGAGGAGCAAGATCAAAGCTCAAAAGCAAGAAGAAGACAAGAAATAACTAAGATGAGAGCAGAACTGAAAGATAGAGACACAAAAAAAAACCCTTCAAAAAACAATAAATTCAGGAGCTGGTTTTTCAAAAAGATCAACAAAATAGACAGACTGCTAGCTAGATTAATAAAAAAGAAAAGAGAGAAGAATCAAATAGATGCAATAAAAAATGATAAAGGGGAGATCACCACTGATTCCTCTAAAATACAAACTACCATCAGATATTACTACAAACAGGTCTATGCACATAAACCAGCAAATATGGAAGAAATAGATAAGTTCCTGGACACTTGCACACTCCCGAGACTAAGCCAGGAAGAAGTCAAAACCCTGAGTAGAACAATAACAAGGTCTGAAGTCAAGCCAGCAATTAATAGCCTACCAACCAAAAAAAAGTCCAGGTCCATAGGGGTTCACAGCCAAAGTCTAACAGATGTACCATTAGAGTGAACCAGCAACCAACAGAATGGGAAAAAATGTTTGCAATCTACCCATCAGACAAAGGGTTAATATCCAGAATCTGCAAAGAACTAAAGCAGATTTACAAGAAAAAAAAAAACCTTCAAAAGTGGGCAAAGGATATGAACAGACACTTTGCAAAAGAAGACATATATGTGGCCAAGAAACATATGAAAAAATGCTCATCATCATTGGTTATTAGAGAAATACAAATCAAAACCACATTGAGATACCATCTTGCTCCAGTTAGAATGGCGATCATTAAAAAATCTGTAGACAACAGATGCTGGCGAGGATGTGGAGGAAAAGGAACACTTTTACACTGTTGGTGGGAGTGTAAATTAATTCAACCATTGTGGAAGACAGTGTAGCGATTTGTTAAGGATCTAGAAATAGAAATTCCATTTGACCCAGCAACCCCATTACTGGGTATATACCCAAAGGATTATAAATCATTCTGTTTTAGACACATGCACACATATGTTTATTGCAGTGCTGTTTACAATAGCAAAGACCTGGAACCAACCCAAATGCCCTGTGACGGACTGGACAGGGAAAATGTGGCACATATACACCATGGAATACTGTACAGCCATAAAAAACGATGAGTTCATGTCCTTTGTAGAGACATGGATGAATCTAGAAACCATAATTCTCAGCAAACTAATGCAAGAACACAAAACCGAACACTGCATGTTTTCACTCACAGGTGGGTGATGAACGATGAGAACACTTGGGCACAGGGAGGGGAGCAACACTCACTGGGCTAGGTTGTGGGGTGGAGGGGAGGGGAGGGGATGGACAGCAGTGGGGAGGGGAGGATGGGGAGGGATAACACCTGGAGAAATGCCTGATGTAGGAGATGGGGCGGGGGGCGGGAGGATGGAGACAGCAAACCATCATGGCATGTATGTACCTATGCAACAATCCTGCAGGTTGCAGAATGTGCATATGTATCACAGAGCCCAAAGTACAATAAAAAAGAAAAGACATAGATATAAGAAAAACACACAAATTATCTTACTGTCTAGAGATGAGAGGTGTTCAAAATGGCTAGTTAGGATGCCACTGATAGGACTATATTTCTTTTGGAGGCTCTAGGGAAGAAGCTGTTTTCTTGCTTTCTTTCAGCTTCTAGAGACCACTTCCATTCCTTAGCTTATGGTCCCTTGCTACATCTTTAAAGCCAGCAGCATAGCATCTTCAAATCTCTGACAGTGACATTCCCGTCTTCCCTGAATAAAAACCCATGTGATTAGCTTAGGCCCACATGGATTATCCAAGACAGTCCCTCTGTCTTTAGACCCTTAACCATATCTGTAAAACGTCTTTTGCCATGTAAAATAACATTTTCCCTGAAGGTTTTGGGAATTGGGCTATTAATGTCCTTAGGGGGTCATTATTCTGCTTTCCACCTACATTTAAACAACTATCAGGCTACAAAAGTCATATTTGAATTGGGCTTGTGTTGCCACAAAGGTTGTGTTCTTTTACATCATAATACATTGCCTTTTATATCCCTCACTTACTCAATATTGTTACCATTCATCATGCTGTCACAAACAGAAAAATCCAAGAGAAGTGGGATACCGGTCATTGAGAATAAATAATTTTATAAGTTTTTGTTCTTTCTTGTAACTTTTCATCAGTAGCTGTTCCAATAAAGCAAAATCTGATAATATATTGCTTTTATACTACTCAGTTGAGACATTCACATCTATTGAGGAGTAATGGGTAACTTGAAGGGGCTTTTTTCTTTCCTTTTATATTCAGTCAATTAGTCATCAGTTTCTGCCTCCTAATATAGACTCAACTGAATAATTATATTTTGAAAAAAAGGAACAAATTTATTTTCGAAATGAAATTAAGATTACTCTATATGTGTACTTATTTTCCTCACACTTCCACTCTCTAGGGATCATGTAAATACACATCACTGTATCTTATATATGGTATCAGCTATTTAACACAGGGTTGCACAAGAAAGTAAGCACAGTGATATAGCTTAGAAGTCATGAGATTCACATTGTTTAATATAAAGCTTTTGTGATAACTGGAGAGATATTTTGTCACATTTCTCCTTTCATAATTTGTGCTCCAGCCATCTCAAATTTTAGGTGTTTTCCCAACTCTGCTATGTATTCTCTTCTCTCTGGGCCTAACTGAAGAAACTGGAAGACCTCCTTCAACTGGAAGACTTCTTCCTTCACCTCAACTGCCTCACTTTATTTTTATTTTTTAATTTATTTTATTTTTTGAGACAGTCTCGCTCTGTTGCCCAGGGTGTATGATCTTGGCTCACCACAACCTTTGCCTCTAAGGTTCAAGCAATTCTCCTGCCTCAGCCTCCTGAGTAGCTGGGACTACAGGTGCATGCCATCATGCTCAGCTAATTTTTGTATTTTTAGTAGATGTGTTTTCACCATGTTGGTCAGGCTGATCTTGAACTTCTGACCTAAGGTGGTCCATCCACCTTGGCCTCCCAAAGTGCTGTGATTACAGGTGTGAGCCGACATGCCTGGCCTAAATGCCTCACTTTATTTAGCTAACTCTAGCTGATTTTTCAGATGCTAAATTTGATTGGTAGGTACTTTCTTGGAAAAACTTCTTCTGGGTTAAGTACCCTCATTAGCTGCTCTCCTAATAAATTATTATACTGCCCTTCACAGCTTGTTACAATAAGTCATGCATACCTACTTATTTTTCAGTTTTGTATTAAGTTCCTTAAAGGAAGGGACATTACTGTATACTAAGAATCCACCTGGCATGCTGGCTGAAAGATACTGAATTTGAAAATATTTGCTAAAGGGTAAATGATTATGTGCATCTTTAGAACTCCATGATCTTACTTTCAGTTTAGTTTCCACAGAAGGAGAAACTTACAGCAATGTAGAAACCAAGAGACTGATATGAATAAATGATGTGACTAACTCAGAAATACCATGTCATTTGATATTTAACCTTTATATTTAAAGTAGTTTTTATATCAGATCTTTCAGTCATGGGTTTTATTGCTTACTTTGAACTTAGTCATGTTAGTTAGTCCCTCACCCAAAAAGCTCGTCTAAAATATAAAAATAATGTCAGCCTCATTAGTTATGCCAATTAAATAAGAACATATATTTAAATCTCATATTAATGTGTCTGGAGCATAGTAAGCAGTAATAAGCTGCCAGGACAGTAATAGTAAAAGTAATATCATTAATTTACTAGAAAGTCCAAAGTTAGTGTGGAAATTCCAAGACGATGTGAAATTTATCAAGGTTTATCTTTTGTTCCCTTTAAGCTAAAAATAAAATCATAAAAGAATGTGAAAACGATAAGCCTGACAGTTCATATCCACTTCTGTGTACGACAATATAACTGGAGAGACATCAAACTCATGCTGAGAACAACTAGAAGAGCTAGATTTAAAGAAAAAGGACTTCCTTAAGGTACTGGAGAGTGTTCAAGGCAACTGGAAGGGGAACAAAGATTCTGGAAAGGAGCCACAGAGAAGTGAGTCAGCATTCCAGGAGCCACCCTTCTTTTAGGGGCATCTTGGCAGTGGGTCAGATGCTGAGTTTCTGAGCAGAAGGCTTTAGAAACCAGGTTTGTTTTTTTTGGGAGAAAAATCTCTTCCTAAGCGCTTAAAGGGCCAAAATCCCAAAGAGGAGAGAGGGCCAAAGAAATCAGAATAATTTTTCCCTCAAACCATGTTCCAAATTATTAAATTTCACAGGAAAAGAGGTTAGGAAGAAATATGTAAAAAACAGACTTCAACTTTTAGCAATCACACATTGTTCAGGAGACAAAATCAAATTTGGGTTCCAACAAATAGAAACAGCTTTAATAAAAAACACTGTGTTCTCGGCCGGACACAGTGACTCATGCCTGTAATCCCAGCACTTTGGGAGGCCAAGGCAGGAAGATCACCTGAGGTCAGGAGTTCAAGACCAGCCTGACCAACATGGAGAAACCTCATGTCTATAAATTAAAAACAGACAAACAAACAAAAAACAGGTTCTCAGATGGAATTTCTAGAAGGCTTTATCATAGATACTAGGACAAACTAGAGATGAAATAGTAAAGAAAGAGATATATAGAATCTTACAGAAACTGAAACTCAGGCCTAACTCAACATTGTTTCTATTCGATTAAGGCAATAGTTGTCCAATCTGGAACTTATTTCTCATGGCTAAGCAGGAACTGCTGTATAGAGTTCAAAAACAGGGAAAAAAATTTATGGTGTCAGAGTTAAGATAGAGATTATATTTGGGGTAATGAGCATTACAGGACATGAGCTGGGCACATAGAGTGTATTGTTTTATATGGCTTTATATCTTCATCTAGGAACTTGTTACATGGTGTGTGTGTGTGTGTGTGTGTGTGTGTGTGTGTGTGTGTGTGTGTTTTGAGATGGAGTTTTGCTCTTGTCACCCAGGCTGGAATGCAATGGCACCATCTCAGCTCACTGCAACCTCCTCCTCCCCAGTTCAACAGATTCTCCTGTCTCAGACTCCCAAGTAGCTGGAATTACAGGTGCCTGCCACCATGCCTGGTTAGTTTTTGTGTTTTTAATAGAGACAGGATTTCACCATATTGGCCAGACTGGTCTCAAATTCCTGAACTAATGATCCACCCACCTCAGCCTCCCAGAGTGCTGGGATTCTACATTACATTTTTAATAAAAGCTTACGATTTGTGCAAGGTACTATAAATTATATTTTAGTAAAAAGTGCCCTTACAGGCATTTACATACAAGAAATTAACACATCTGACAAGAAGCTGTTGCTGCTGCTAAAGAGCCTCTGTGCTCCTGGATTATTCCAGAGGGAGCACAGAAGCTGCATACCCTTGAGGCCCATTTGAAAGACTCTGTAGCAGAGGTGGCGGCAGCGGGGACAGGGAGCCTGGAAACGGGAGCTGGGATGGTAGGTGGTTTGGACCCACCAGGCCGCCGTCGTTTCCAGAAAGGGTTTGACTGGAGGAACCTCTGGAGCAGCTGTTGGCTGGCTCCTGTGGCTGGTGGCATGTTGCGGTACGTGGGCCAGTGGCAGCGAGGGCAACCGATCCAAAGGGGGTCACTCTAGAGGCTGGGCCAGCAGCACCATGGGCCAGTGTGTCACCAAGTGCAAGAATCCCTCATCGACTCTGGGCAGCAAGAATGGAGACCGTGACCACAGCAACAATTCACACAGCAGGCTGGGTGCAGGCCACCATGTGAAGCAGGTACCACCCTGTGGCAAGCCAGGTGGAGATATACTCGTCAATGGGACCAAGAAGGCTGAGGCTGCCACCGAGGCCTGCCAGCTGCCAACGTCCTTGGAAGATGCTGGAAGGAAGTCCAAGTCCAATGCTGAGGAGTCTTCCTCGCAGAGGTTGGAAGAACTGTTCAGGCGCTACAAGGATGAGAGGGAAGATGCAATCTTGGAGGAAGGGATGGAGCACTTTTGCAATGACCTATGTGTCGACCCCACAGAATTTCGAGTGCTGCTCTTAGCTTGGAAGTTCCAGGCTGCAACCATGTGCAAATTCACCAGGAAGGAGTTTTTTGATGGCTGCAAAGCAGTAAGTGCAGACAGCATTGACGGAATATGTGCACGATTCCCTAGCCTCTTAATAGAAGCCAAACAAGAGGATAAATTCAAGGATCTCTACCGGTTTACATTTCACTTCGGCCTGGACTCTGAAGAAGGGCAGCGGTCACTGCATCGGGAAATAGCCATTGCCCTATGGAAACTAGTCTTTACCCAGAACAATCCTCCAGTATTGGACTAATGGCTAAACTTCCTAACAGAGAACCCCTTGGGGATGAAGGCCATCTCCAGGGACACTTGGAACATGTACCTTAACTTCACTCGGGTGATTGGCTCTGACCTCAGCAACTACAGTGAAGATGAGACCTGGCCAAGTCTCTTTGACACCTTTGTGGAGTGGGAAATGGAGCAAAGGAAAAGAGAAGGGGAAGGGAGAGGTGCACTCAGCTCAGGGCCCGAGGGCTTGTGTCCCGAGGAGCTTAAGCAGCAAGGATCTGCCCACTGCCCTACTGCCAACAGAGGAATTGGACCTTTTTGGAAATTACTGAAGATCCGGATATTTTCTACTTTACACATTTCTCTGTCTAGTATCTGAAAGGGCTCTAAAATGCTATATCATGTTTTAGGCACTTTCTTCAATTTTTTGTTATTTTGGTTATTTCTTTTTTGGGGGGAGATCTCCCAAAATATTTGAACCTGGCTATATGTTGTGTATTCTTTTTTTGAAGACTTCAGACAGAATAAGCCTACCATTTCTTGCACAAATTAGATTTTTTGTTGGGGAGGGTTTAGAACAGGGAGCAGGGGATGGGACTGTTAGGTTGAATTAACATTACAAAATGATACAGTGCCAGATCTCAGTTTTGCATATTGTTTTTCAGGGCAGGTCTGTACTGTGTGTAGTGCTGTTTACATGGTTGAATTTAGGTTGTAATAATTCTTTTTAAAGATTTACACAGATTTGAATAGCAGTATACAAATAAAAATAAAAACTCTTGTAGCAGCCAGAGCAGCAACTTTCCAAAATATCGTGGAAATTTCTGCTTAATTGGGATTATGGCTAAATTAGTGATTGGACTGCCACAGAACTCTAATTTTCAGTGCTGAGGACCAAGCTTTTCCTTTGAATCGTCTTTGGAGAAAGGAGCCACTACTGAGTGTGGAGGGTGGGGAGGGAAAGCAAGGCAACTATGGGAGGGAGTTGGGTCTGTGCACCACAATCTTAGCTTTATCATCACTCTACTACAGGGGCATTTTCTTAACTCCTGGACTCAGTTAATTTCCCATTTCCTATGTTTTTATAACACTTTTCTATATGTATGTGATATTTCAATGATAAAAAAGACTCTCAAGCACCCTGAGTCTCTCTAGAGGAAGACAAGATATGTAGCTCTTTTGAAAGCAATATATTTTTCAAATGAGTATAAACTCTTGGGAATGAATTTTAATTTGATATTAAAATTGCTGCTGTCTTTACTTACCTAACATTCATTTCCTCTGAGAGCTAACTTTTCCTTTCAATACATTTTTATTTTCTATCATAACATTGCTTTGTACCCCATATAATAAAATTATAATTTTAATAACAAAATAATTTAAAGTTATCAAGGATTATTTTCTCTTGTAACCAAAACACTATTAGAGAAGTAGCTTTAATATATTTTCTTTTAAATTCTTACACACACTAGTTTTTTTTTGTGTGTGATGAGCTGATTTTTTTTTTGACAGAATTTGTGCTTCATTTTTTTCCTCTATTTAATTTAAAGGCTTGACATTTTGAGTTACTGGGGCAGTTACACACTGACACATTTTAGTCATTGGGGCTTTTTCTTTTTGAATCATTCTTGGAGTTGAGAAGGTAAAGACTGTGGTTGAGATCACACGTGGAAGCTGGAGGCAAAATGAATGACAGTAATAATGTGGAGAAAGACATTGCACAGTCTAAATTGCTGGCAAACCCAGGTAAGAAGCTGGGCTATACAGAGTGAGTGTGGGGACTGGAGTGGGAGGGTAATGGTATGATGGGCTTACACAGGAAAGGGGCTGAACTAATAAAAAGTTTTCCAGGATAAGAGATGGAATGTGGGAGTCCATAAATTGGTTTATAATTTGTGTAAAATATGCATATATTTATATTCCCAGTCCTAACAAGTAAGGAAAGAAAGATGTAAGACAGTGAGATCAGGTTAAGTTTATGACTGAAAATAAAAATAATTTCACTAAAAACATTACACAAGCTCTACAGTGTTACTCAGATACAAGATACTATCATTATTCTATAGGTAAAAAACCTATCATGGAAGCTTATCAGAGAGAAAAAGTAGAAAATAGTATGTAAAGGACATTTCCAAATCAAAAAAGTAAACAAAGGTTGAAGTAAAAGCTTCGTAGGGCATTCTTATGGAATTATCTTACATTGGATGCACTGGAAAAATAAATAAATAAATATATATATATATATAATGTAAGTATGTATATATGAAGCTTATTTTTTTAAGAAAAAGCTTTACCTGAAGATTTATATGATGGTTTAGTAAGCTAAAATAATAACTATTGCCAAAGCCAGAGAAAATCAAGCTTTTATAACTTAGGACTTAAAAGTTTGGAGTTTTTTCTTCTCTACTTAAAAGGTAATCAAATTAGAAAAAAAGTAACTTGGGGGAAACAGATGAACTCTAAATGTTGTTAAATGACGTCAACTATTTATTCATTCATTGGGTATTTTGAGCATTTTATACCAACTGCTTTGAAGTATTTGTCAGATAGTTCCAACATCTCTGTCATATCTTCCTTGGCTTGTGCTGTCTTGCCCCATGCAAGTTGACATTTTCATGGTTCTTCATATGCTGTGTAATTTTGGATTGTAATTTGAACATTTTGAATAAATATTTAGTTAGACTGGATCTTATTTAAGTTTTGGAGTATATTGACACTATTGTTTTAGCAAGCAATCACCCTGGTGGGATAAAGACAATCTGTGGGATATGGTTCCAATATCAGTTCTATTCTGAAAACCTTTGTAGTACCATTCAGATATGTCTTTCCTGTGCACCAACCAGGGGTGAATTTGGGAACTATGCAATGCTTTGTTCATTAGTTCAGGTCTTAACATCTTTACTATGCCAATTAGAACCATATCTAGGCATGCATAGGTTCAGGGGCAGGTGAATACAGGAGTTTATAAATAATGTTCATGGGTCCCTTTCTAAAGTTCTTTCCTCTTCACCATCTGACTAGTACTTTCAGGATCCCAGTGGCTTCTCCTTTCCATCCTCCAGCTAGAAATGTGGGGCTCCTTTTATTCTGATGTACCATACACTTCTGCAATCATTGCTTTATCTTTAAGCTCATGAGGCAGAAGGACAGTGAGGAAGATGACAAAAAAAAAAAAAAGGAAAGATTTGTCCACAGCTCTACTAAATGGAGAAGATTGACCTTTCTCATGGTTTTGGCTATTGTTTGTTGCTGTAGTTTCCACTACCATTATCAGATTCCCTGAGGTTTGAGGTACATGAGAATGCAGACAAGAGAGAAAGAAAAAATAAGGTGACATTTTCATACTCTATTTGAGGTAGGGGTTTGCTTTTCTGTCCCTCAAGTCATACCTACAGTGCCTCTCCTGGAGCCCTCTCTAATTTTTTGCTGACAGATGCTCAATTCTTTGTTTCTGGCTGTATTAAGTTCAGGAAACTAATATTAGAGGAGGGAAATTTAAATTCACCACTGATTTGATGGCTGTTCAAATCTACATAGTCTTGTCAGATCTGCTTCTAGTATATCCTTTTTTCCTTTTGCTCTTTTTCTGTTTAAAGACCATGTTTTTAGAGCCATTTTGGGATCACAGCAAAATTGAGAAAAAGGTAGTTTTCTTCATTTTCTCCTTGTTGCCATACATACATAGACTTTGTCTTAGTCTGTTTTGTGCTGCTATTACAGAATATCTGAGACTAGGAAATTTATAATAAACAAATGTGTTGGCTCATGGTTCTGGAGGCTGGAAAGTCCAAGACTGAGTGACACACCTGATGAGGGTCATTTTGCACATCATCCCATGGCAAAATTTGGAAGGGCAAAAGAGCACATGTATAAGAAAGAGAAAGAGCAAGAGGCACCAAACTTGCTTTTTAACAAATCCAATTTATTGATAGTAAACCCACTCCCATTATAGGAACATTATGACCTAATTACCTCTTAAAGGGTCCACCTCTCAACACGATTGCATTGGGAATTAAGTGTCTAACACATGAACTTTGGGAGACACATTCAAACCATAACAGTCTCTAACATCAACATTCTTCACCAACAGTACATTTATTACAATTAATAAATCTACACTGGCACTGGCATATTGTAATCATACAAAATTGATAGTCTGATGGGCTTACCTTTGTAAGTGACCTGACCTTTCTCCCTGGCTGCCCTTAATATTTTTTCTTTCATTTTGACCTTGGAGTATCTGATGATTTTGTGTCTTGGGGTTGATTTTCTTATGGAATATCTTATTGGGATTTTCTGGATTTCCTGAATTTGAATGTTGGCCTGTCTTACTAGATTGAAGAAGTTCTCCTGGATTATATTCTGAAGTGTATTTTCCAACTTGGTTCCATTCTCCCTATCTCTTTCAGGTACTCCAATCAGTCATAGGTTCAATCCTTTTATATAGTCCCATAGGTATTGGAGGTTGTGTTCATTCCTTTTCATTCTTTTTTCTCTAATCTTGTCTGTTTGCCTTATTTCAGCAAGATAGTCTTCAAGCTCTGATATTTTCTCTTCTGCTTGGTCAATCTAGCTATTGATACTTGTGTTTGCATCATGATGGTCTCATGCTGTGTTTTTCAGTTCCATCAGGTCATTTTTGTTCCTCTCTAAACTGGTTATTCTGGTTAATAGCTCCTATAATCTTTTATTATGCTTCTTAACTTCTTTGCATTGGGTTAGAACGTAATCCTTTAGTTCAATGAAATTTGTTATTACCTACTTTCTGAGGCCTACTTCTGTTAGTTCATTCATCTCAGCTTCAGCCTCATTCTATGCCCTGGCTGGAGAAGTGTGGTGATCATTTAGAGAAGAAGAGGCATTCTGGCTTTTGGAATTTTCAGCATTTTTGCCTTGGGTTTTCTTCATCTTTGTGGATTTATCCACCTTTGATCTTTGAGGCTGATGACCTTTGAATGGGGTTTTTCTGGGGTCTTTTTGTTGATGTTGTTGTTGTTACTTTTTCTTTGTTTATTTTCTAACAGTTGGCTCCTCTGCTGCAGGTCTGTTGCAGTTTGCTGGGGTCCACTTTAGACCCTGTTCACCTAGGTATCACCAATGGAGGCTGCAGAACAGCACAGACTGCTGCCTGCTTCTTCCTCAGGAATTTTTGTCCCACAGGGGCAATGGCCTGATGCCAACTGGAACTCTCTGTAGACTGTATGAGGTGTCTGGTGAGACTTGTTAGGAAGTCTCTCACCCAGTCAGGAGGGATTTATTTGTATGTGGGTGTCTAGTTGTTCAGCATCATTTGTTGAAAAGATTATCTTTTCTTAATTTTATTGCTTTTGCTCCTTTATCAAAGATTTGTTGACTATATTTACCTGGGTCTATTTTCCTTTAGCCTACTACTCTGCTTTCTATCCTTGTTCATTAATTTATTTGTCTATTCTTTAACCAATACCACATTGTCTTGATTATTGTAGTTTTAGAGTAAATCATAAAGTCAAGTAGCATCAATTTCTTAACTTTGCTCATCTCCTTTAATATTGTGTTTGCTTTTCTGGGTCTTTTGACTATCTATACAAACTTTAGAATCAGTTTGTGGATATTTACAAAGTAACTTGCTGAGATTATTATTATCATTGCATTTAATCTGTAGATAAAGTTGGGAAGATTAATATCTTGGCAATATTAAGTCTTTCCATGAATGTAAAATACTTCTCTATTTAGTTCTTTGATTTCATTCATCAGTTTGTAGTTTTCCACATATAGATTTTATACATATTTTATTAGATTTATACCTTTGCATTTTATGTTTTGAATGATAATGTTTATGGTGCTGTATTCTCAATTTAAAGTCCATTTGCTTATTTCTGGCATATGGAAAAGTGATTGACTTTTGTATGTTAGTCATGCGTTCTGCAACCTTACATATCAGTAACCTTGCATATCAGTTCCCAGAATTTTTAATTCTTTTTGATTTTCTACATAGATGATTATGTCTTCTGCAAAGAAATACAGTTTTATTTCTTATTTTCTCATCTGTATACCTTTTATTTCCTTTTCTTGTTTTACCGCATTATCTAGTACTTCTAGAACAATGTAAAGTACTGACAAGAGGCACATCTTTGCTTTGCTCTTGATCTTAGTAGGAAAGTGTCAAGTTTTTCACCATACTTGAGGATGTTAGCTGTAGGTTTTTGTAGATATTCTTTATTAAAGTGAAGAAATTTTTTCCTATTTCTAATTTACTGAGAGTTTTGTCACAAATCTGTGTTGAATTATATTTACTGAGAGTTTTTATCACAAATGGGTGTTAAATTTTGTTAATTTTTTTGTATATATGGACATGATCAAGTGATTTTTTTTAGCTTGTTAATGTTATGGATAACATTAATTGATTTTTAAATGTCAGGTTACCTGTCTTCAATAGCTGAAATAAATTTCACTTGATCACAGTATATAATTCTTTTTAGACATCATTGGATTAGATTTGCTAATATTTCATTGAAGTTTTGCATCTATGTTCATGGGATATATTCACCCATAGTTTTCTTTTATTGTAATGTCTTAATCTGATTTTCCTATGAGAATAAACCTGGCCTCATAGAATGAGTTAAGACGTATTCTCTCTGTTCTAACTTCCAAAACAAATTACAGAGAATTGGTTTGATTTTTTTCCTTAAATGTTTGGTTGAATTCACCATGAGCCCATCTTGACATGGTAGTTTCTGTTTTGGAAGATTATTAAACACTGATTCAACTTCTGTAATAAATATAAACATATTTGGATCATCTATTTCTCCATGTATGAGTTTAGACAAATTATGTCTCTCAAGTGATTGATCCTCTGTGTGGACATAGAACTGTCCATTTTAACATCCATGGGATCTGTACTAATTGCCTCTGATTTATTTCTGGTATGAATAATTTTTGTCCTTCCCCTTTTCTCCTTAATTAGTCTGGCCAAAGCCTTATCCATTTTTTTTAATCTTTCAAAACCTAGTTTTTGGTTGTGATAACCTTTCTCTATTGGTATTCTATTTTTTATTTCTGCTCTATTTCTTTTCTTCTGTTTACTTTGTACCTTATTTGCTCTTCTATTTCTACTTTCCTAAGGTGCAAACTTAGATCATTGATTTTCTTCATTTATTTCTGATATATGCATTCAATACTATCAATTTTCCTCTAAACAAGCTTTTACGGCCTCCCACAAATTTTATTAAGCTATATTTTTATTTTCATTTAGTTGAAATATTTTAAAATTTCTGTTGTGATTTCTTCCTTAACCTATGTGTTGTTTAGTAGTATATCGTTTAATCTTCACGTTTTTGGAGATTTGTGAGATTTAAAAATTTTCTTTCTGTTGTTAACTCTAGTTTAATTACATTGTGGTCTGAGAGCAGACACAGTATGATTTCTATTTTGCTAAATTTGTTAAGTATGTTTTATGGCCCAGAAAGTAGTCTATTATGATGACTATTCCACGTAATTTTGAGAGTGCATATTCTGCTGTTGTTGGATGTAGTAGTCTGTAGATGTCAATTATATTCAGTTGATTGATGGTGTTGCTGAGTTCAACTAAGTTCTACTGATTTTCTACTTCCTGAATCTGTGCGTTTCTTTCTTATGTGGTTGTATTTGAGACAGAGTCTTGCTCTGTTACCCAGGCTGGAACACAGTAGTGCAATCTCATCTCATTTCAACTACTGCTTCCTGATTCAAGCAATCCTCCTACCTCATTCTCCCCAGTAGCTGGGAATACAGGCATATACTACCACACTTGGCTCATTTTTGTCTTTTTGTAGAGACAAAATTTTGCTGTGTTGCTCAGGTTGGTCTTGAACTCCTGAGGTCAACAAATCCAGCCTTTTTGGCCTCCCAAAGTGCTGAGATTACAGCATGAGTCCTTATACCCTGCTGGATCTGTGCATTTCCGACACGGTGTTGTTGAAATCTCCAACTGAGATAATGAGTTCATCTATTTCTCCTTGCAGTTCTATTACTTTTTGCCTCATGGAGTTAAATGCTCTCTTGTTAGTTGCATGCACATTGTTTGTTATGTGGAAACATAACCTAGTTTTTTGGAAAACTTATTCTTATACCATTATGCAATGCCTTTCTTTATTCCAGATAGATGTCCTTGCTTTGAGGTTTGCTCTATCTGAAATTTTTATAGCTTTTTCTGCTTTCTTTTGTTTATGCCAGTATGATATATAAATGTGTGTGTGTGTATATCTATATATGTATATATATATGTACATATATATGTACACAAAGACACACAAATTAAATGTAAATGGGTGGTATATATATGTATATATGTATATACATATATATACATTCACAAGTATATATGTAGATATATGTGTGTATATATGTATATATGTATATATATGTGTGTATATATGTATATACGTATATATATGTGTGTATATATGTATATACGTATATATATGTGTGTATATATGTATATACATATATACATATATATATGTGTGCATATATGTATATATATACGTATATATATACGTATATATTTACCACCCATTTACTTTTAATTTGTGTGTCTTTAATTTAAAGTGCATTTCCTGCAAACATCATATAGGTTAATCTCTGATTTTTAATTGGTGCCTTTAAATCATTGACATTAAAATGATTTTTAACATAGGTGGATTAAATATCTACTTTATTTCTTTCTGTTTTCTGTTTTCTGTTCGTTGCCTTTGTTGTTTCTTTTTTGTTTTCCATTCTTTTCTTTTCAGAGATAGAGTCTCACTGTATTCATTAAGCTGGAGCGGTGATATAATTATAGCTCCCTAAACCCTTGAACTCCTAGGCCCAAGTGATTCTCCTATCTGAGTGTTGAGTAGCCAGTATTGCAAGCATATTCCACCAAGCCTGGTGGACTTTTTATTTAATTTTTGCAGAGACAGAGTCTTGCTATGTTGTCCTGGCTAGCATTGAACTTCTGGCCTCAAATGATCCTCCTGCCTCAGTGTCCCAAGGGCTTAGGACTATAAGTGTAAGCTACTGCACCCAGCCTTGTCTTCTTTTTCTGCATTTGTGGTTTTTAACTTAGCATTTATAAAATTCCATTTTTTCCCATGCTTAGTATATTGATTATATTTTAAAAATTTGTTTTTAATAGTTCCTCTAGTGTTTGCAATATACATTCACAACTAATGTAAGTTTGTTTTCAAATAATACCATACCATTTCACAGGCACTGTAACTACCTTATAATAAAAAAAAATGACAATTTTCTGCCTTTATCCCATGTATCATTTCTGTTATTCATTTCATTTACATGCATAAGCCTATAAATATATATAAAAGATATACAAGGAAACATAATTAAATTGCTACTATTGTTATTTTGAACAAATTGTCATCTGTTAGATCAATTAAGAATAAGAAAAATAGTTTTATTTTACCTTCACTTAATTTTTACATTCTTTTTAATATAATTCAAGTTTTTAATCTGTATAATTTTCTTTCCTTTTAAAAAAAGGCATTTAACTTGTTTTATTTTTTGGTATAAGACAGGTCTACTGGCAACAAGTTGTCTCAATGTTTATCAAAAAATTTGTTTGTTTCTCATTCAGTTTGAAGAATTTTTCAGCTAAAGAATTCTAAGTTGATATGGTTTTTTGCTCTTAAGACTTTAAATATTTTTTTCCACTCTCTTCTTGCTTGCATGGTTTTTGAGGAGAATGTAAATGTCATTTATATCATTGTTTCTCTACATGTAGAATTTATTTTCCTCTGGATTCTTTTATGATTTCTTAAATCTTTGATAAAGGGAGCACAGGAATATATGCTAACTCTGAATTTTTCATTCAGTATCTCTGTCAACTGAAATGGATAAAAACTAAAATTTATTGATTAAGAAAAATGTCAGGCTGGGCGCGGTGGCTCACGACTGTAATCCCAGCACTTTGGGAGGCTGAGGCAGGTGGATCACGAGGTCAGGAGATCAAGACCATCCTGGTCAACATGGTGAAACCCCGTCTCTACTAAAAATAGAAAAATTAGCTGGGCACGGTGGCGCGTGCCTGTAATCCCAGTTACTCAGGAGGCTGAGGCAGGAGAATTGCCTGAACCCTGGAGGCAGAGGTTGCGGTGAGCCGAGATCGCACCATTGCACTCCAGCCTGGGTAACAAGAGTGAAACTCCGTCTCAAAAAAAAAAAAAAAGAAAAATATCTTGGGGAACATCAATGTAAATCTTGCTAATGTCTCTAGTGTTGAGGGGAATGTTAGAGAAAAATATGCCTATTTAACTAAGGACAAACCTAGATAAATGAACTAGAGGTGTGAATTGTATGCAAGAGATTGTGTTAGAATGGGTTTCCCAACAACTAACTTTATAAGAGGTTTTATATAACCTAAGATATTTTGAGATATAACACAAAAACAGGAAATTATACAATAACAAATATATAGCTTGATTAATATATTGTAATATAAACACATTTGTTGACTACCGATATGGCCTGGCTGTGTCTATACCCAAATCTCATCTTGAATTGTACTTCCCATATTCCCTACTTGTCATGGGAGGGACACAATGGGAGATAACTGAATCATGGAGATGGTTACCCCCATGCTGTTCTCGTGATAGTGAATTTTCATGAGATCTGATGGTTTTATAAGGGGCTTTTACCCCTTTGTCAGGCACTTCCCTCTCTGGCTGCCATGTGCATGTTTGCTTCCCCTTCCACCATGATTGTAAGTTTCCTGAGGCCTCCCCAGCCATGTAGAACTGTGAGTCAATTAAATCTATTTCCTTTATAATTATCCAGTATTGGACAGTTCTTCACAGCAGTGAGAATGGACTAATATAACTACTGACATTGTCTCTGAGAAAGATTCTTCTTATGTGTCTCAGAAGCCCACCATGTATTCTTAAGTTTTCACCCTCTTATCTTCCAAGAGTAACACTTTTGACCTCTACAATAATCACTTTATCACTTCAGTTTTGCCTTTTTTTCTCCAAAACAATATCTTTTAAGTCTATTTTAATCAATAGATCACCTCTTAAGATCTTTAAAAAATGTTTCTTTACATTTTTAGACAGGAATCGGGATAATTTGCTATGTTGAATTTCCAACAATTTGGATTTTGTTTATTTCATCCCTGTGGTTTAGTTGATATGATATCCTCCAATTAAAAGGGTAACTTGAATACGGTAGCTGGAAAGTTAAAGTCAATTGTTTTAACTTTGGAAAATTATTAAACTCTGAAGACAAAATAGTAAGTTCATAAGATGACAGGTCAGTTGCATCCTCTAGTGAAAAGGGAAGGTATTAAATAAAAATAACATTTTGATAGTCAATGCTTCTGGCAGTATTGTGTCTGTATTTAATTTTAAAAATGTTTTTCAATAATTTTTTCCCAGATTATCTGCATTCCAAAGAGCATTGTAGTAAAGCTACCTTAAATTGGTGCTTATTTTTCTTAATCGTGTTTCTGACAATCATACTGTGTGGAATGACTGTTACTTTAAAAGGTAAGTGAATTGTAATCTTTATTTCTCTAGAGATAATTGTACTTGTAAAAAGAAGATATGGCATCTTAATAATTTTGTTATTCTTTACAGCTTTTAATATATTGTCTCACTAATTGAGTTAAACTCCAATAACTTTTTAAGTGGCATCAAAAATTTTAATTACATAAATAGGGTTCCATTATTCCAAGTTTACTGAAATGATCAGAGTCTTCAGAAGATACAACCAAATTGCCAGTTATGTTATGCTTAAATTTACATTATTGCTAGGTCTTCTATTGTGCAGTTTTACTGTATATCTTTTGACTCAAGAATTCCATTTTCATTTAAGTGATTTCAAAGGCATTGCTTCTGATAAAGTTCATACCAAAATAGAGCTATAGAAGTCTATGTAATTTTAGAAGTGTGTTTATGCTTGAATGGAGTAGCACACCCCTTGTCTGTGGGGTATATGTAGACACATGAAGATGCAGATAATTCTAAATCCAATTGCAATCAATTGGAACATATTTCTATTCAGGTCTTCCACTCCGAAATTTAATGCCACTTTTATCTTAACTGAGCAATTATATCTTTCAGTTTGAGGGGCAATAGCAAAACTATCATGAATTTATTTTTCTTTCTTCACAATTTCACAGACAGATGATTCATTTTTACCTGAGATCATAGCAATGTCAACATACTATTTTTTTCTAATTAAGCTGAGAAATTTTATCTTTTCATTTTGAGAAAGCACTATATGGCTTCCTTTTGGCATAATTAAACTGCAAGAATTATTACCTTTGTGCCTTGGGGCTTTTATTAAGTAAAATATGGATTACTTGAACACAGGAATCATGATACTGTGAGAGTCAATTTGATAACCAAGATGGCTACTAAGTGACAAATAGGTGGAGAGTATCTACAGCATGGATATGCTGGACAAAGTGATGCTTCATGTTCTGACATTTTATCACCCTACTCAGAATGGTGCACCATTTAAAGTTTATGAATTATTTATTTTTGAAATTTCCCATTCAGCACATTTGATCTCAGTTGACCATGTGTAACAGAAACATCAGAAAGCCAAACCACAAATAAAGGAGCTTACTGTATTGGCCAATGATTCATTATGTGTTCTTAAAACAATATATTACTTAGGATATAGGCTGAGAAGATGAATGGAGGACCAATCATTGATCTTAATCTGCACCATAGGACAGATGGACATAATAAACATTTACAGAATGTTTCATCCAACAGCTGCAGAATACACATTCTTCTAATCAACAAATGGAGCATTATCTAGAATTGATCACTTTTTAGGATTTACAACAAGTCTGAAAAGATTTTTAAAAACTGAAGGTATATCCAGCATCTTATCTGACTGCAATGGAAGAAAACTAAAAATCAATAACAAGGGCAACTTTGAAAAACATATAAATACATGGATAGTAAACCACATGTTCCTGAACAACCATTGGGTCGATGAAGAAATAAAGAATAAAATATAGAACTTTTTTTGAAATGAAAGAAAATGAAAATATAACATACAAAAACCTGGTATGGAATATAGCTAAAGCAACACTTAGAGGGAAATTTATAGCAATAAATGCCTCTTACATCAGAAAAGTAAAAAAACTTAAAATAAATTACTGAGTGATACATCTTAAAGAATTATAAAAGCAAGATCAAACCAAACCCAAAAATAGTAAAAGAAAAAAAAAGATTAGAGCAGAAATAAAATAGAAACATAAAATAAAAGGTCAATAATACTAAAAGTTGGCCTTTCTAAATGATGAACAAAATTGACAAACATTTAGCCAGACTATAAGAAATTAAAAGACCCAAAAATAAAAATTAGAGATCCAAAAGGAGACATGACAACTGTTACCACAGAAATTCAAAGGATAATTAGAGATTTATGAGCAACTATTTGTAAATATATCGGAAAATCTGGAGGTAATGGATAAGTTCTGGGACACATATAATTTACCAAGATTAAACTATGAAGGAATCTAAACCTGAATAGACCAATAACAGCTAACAAGGGGAAATTGACTCAAGGTGGGAGTCAGGCCCTCTGCCGTCTTCCATCTGATTCTTGTGCCAGCGCTACAACCAGGCCCTGAAGCTGAGCTGCTTCTCGGAGTCCGGGGTCCTCCCTACAGTCCTGACACTCACCTCCGGGCAGGCTGAGCCCAGAAACACCCAGGAGCCCAGCGCCACTAGGGAGGTGACAGACTGAAAAGCCACAGGACTGTACCTCCAGCCCACCCCTTCCAGGGGATGGCTGTGTGTCCAACCACAATGCCAGCATCTTCACCCTGCTGGGGAATCTTGGTGCCATACGGGCACTCAGCAGCATCCAGAAGGCAGCTGGTGACATTTTTGACATTGTCTCTGGCCAAGAAGATGTGGACCATCCCCTATGTGAAGAGTGTACCGACAGTCTTCTAGAGCAGCGGGACTTCCAGCTCACTCTCACTGAAGCTGGGAGTCAGAACTACCAACGCTGCCTGGAGAGCAGGGAGCTGGCGACCAACGAGGAGGAGACAGAGGCTCTGCAGGCGGAGCTGCGGCACCTGGAGCTACAGGAGGCCACGCTGGCCCAGGAGCTGGAGGATGTGGACAGCGACCATACGAGAGCAGCCGCGTCAGAGCAGCATACCTTGAGGCAGCCCAGTCAGAGACTGCGGAGCTAGGCTGGCAGGAGAGGCAGTACTACAGGGACTGCAGTGCCTTGGAGTGTCAGCAGCTGGAACTGCTTGACCAGCTGGGGCACCTGGAGAACCAGCTGCAGTATGCCAGGGTACAGCTTGACCAGCTGGAGGAAATCAACTGCTTCAATGCCACATTTGAGATCTGGGCAGAGGATCCCTTGGGCATCATCAATAACTTCAGGTTGGGCTGCCTCCCCACTGTCCCTGTGAACTGGAATGAGATTAATGCTGCCTGGGAACAGACGGCTTTGCTGCTCCTTGTCCTGGCCAATACAGGTGGACTGGAGTTTCAGAGGTATCTACTCATGCCCTGTGAAAACCATTCCTATCTGAAGTCTTTGACAGATGACCGCATGGAGCTGCCCTTGTTCTGTCACAGGGGGCAGGATGTTTTCTTCCATAACAAGTTTGACCGTGCCGTGGTGGCCTTCTTGGACCTCATGCAGCAGTTCAAGGAAGAGGCTGAGAACGGTGAGTCAGGCCTCTGCCTGCCCTACGGGATCCAGGTGGAGAAAGGCCTGATCGAAGACTCTGGCGGCCTCGGGAAATGCTATTCCGTCAGAAGCCATCTGAACTCGCAGGAGCTGTGGACAAAGGTGCTCAAGTTCATGCTCATAAATTTCAAGTGGAGTCTCACCTGGGTTGCCTCACGGTATTATCAAAAGTAGCTTTGTTTCTTTTCATTGAGATGGAGTCTTGCTCTGTTGCCCAGGCTGGAGTGGAGTGGCATGATCTTGGCTCACTGCAACCTCCACCTCCTGGGTTCAAACTATTCTCCTGCCTCAGCCTCCTCAGTAGCTTGTATTACAGGCACCCACCTCCATGCCATGCTGATTTTTTGAATTTTTGGTAGAGGTGAGGTCTCACCATGTTGGCCAGGCTGGTCTTGACCTCTTGTCCTCGTGATCCACCCACCTCAGTCTCCCAAAGTGCTGGGATTACAGGGAGCCACTCTGCCCTGCCCACTTTTTTTCCTAAAGTACTGTAAATATATTATCAGATAAATCTTCCCCAACACATCTTGTACTTCCACTCCCCTTCTCCATCCGAATATTCAAAATGACAGGAAAAATTTGAATTATAAGAGGCCAAGATTACTCCTGCATAAGGGATAAAAGGACACAGAGGGCAAAGACTAAGTGGGGGGAGGAAAGAGGGCATGGAGAGGAGCCAAGTAGAGGTTTTCAATTTTTTAATTTCAAAACAATTTTGGGCCACAGATGTATGTGATGGAACATTGGACTCGAGGGAAGGGGAGAGAATACTAAAAAATTATGCTTTTGTCTTCATCCCTGAGTAACTTTCAATAAATTTCTGCATATTCTTTAACAAAAACAAAACAAAACAAAACAAAAAAAACAGGAACAAGGTTGAAGCAGTAATGAAAATCTCTCATTAAATAATAATAATAATAATAAAAAGCCCAGTACCAGATCACTTTTCTGGTTAATTCTACTAAACATTTAAAGAATAATTAATACTAACTTACTCAAATTTTCCCCAAAAAATTGAGGAGGAGGGAATACTTTCAAACTAATTCTGAGGCCAGTATTACCTTGATACCAAAACCAGATAAACACACAACCAAAGAATACTACAGGCCAATATTTCTAATGAACTAGATACTAAAAGTCTTAAAAAATAAAAACTAGTAAATTGAATTCAACAACACTTTAAAAGATATTTTTTATCATGATAAAGTAAAATTCATCTAAGAGACGCAATAATAGTTCAACATATGCAAATCAATACATGTGATACATTATATTAACAGAATGAAGACCAAAAGCCGTATGATTATCAGTAAAATTCAACATTCCTTCATGTTAGAAACTCTGAACAGACTGGATATGGAAGAAGGAGATCAACATGATAATAGCCATAATTACAAACCCAAAACTTGTATCATACTGAATGAAGAAAAACTGAAAGCCTTTCTTCTAAAATTAAAAACAAGATAAAAGTGCCTACTTTCACCACTTTTATTCAACATAATACTAGAATTTTTACCCAGAGTAATTAGGTAAGAGAAAGAAGAGGCATTCAAATAGGAAAGAAAGAAGTCAAATTATTCTTGTTTGTAGATAATACAATTTTATAGTAATGACAACCTAAAGGCTTCACCAAAAAAATTTTAGAACTGATAAATTTAGTACAATTGCAGGACACAAAATTAAAATGTGCCAATTGCAAACAATCTGAAAAGGAATTGAAGAAAGTAATCACAGTTGCAATCATTGCAAATAAAATACCTGAAAATAAACTTAACCAAATAAGTGCAAGTTCTCTACTATGAAAGCAATAAAACATTGATAAAAGAAATTGAGCAGGACGCACACACAGAAATATGTAAATATTCCATATTCATGGATTGGAAGATCAATATTCTTAAAAGGTCCATATTCCCCAAAACAATGTACAGATTCAATGCACTCCTTATTCAAATACTGATAACATTCTTCACAGAATTAAAAGAAATATCCTAAAATCTATACAGACCCACAAAAGACCAGTTTCAGTTTTCTGCATATGGCTAGCCAGTTTTCCCAACATCATTTATTAAATAGGGAATCCTATTTTGTCCCATTCTGTGGGTTGTCTTTTCACTGTTGGTAGTATTACTCTATGCATAAAGGCTATAATTTTATGTAGTTCAATTTATTTATTTTTCTTTTTTGACTGTATTTTTGATGTTGTATCTAAAGTATCCCTTTTTTGACACTCCCACCAACTGTGTAAAAGCCTTTCTATTTCTCAACACCCCCTCCAGCACTGTTGTTTACTGACATTTTAACTGGCGTGAGATAGTATCTCATTGTGGTTTTGATTTGTCAGTGTTTTGGGCTTTGATCATTCTAATAAATGTGTAGACATATTTCCTTATTTTACTTTACATTAAGAGGAAGAATTTTGCTCTGTCATCCAGGCTGAAGTTTGTGGTGCAAACACAGTTCGCTGCAGCCTTGACTTCCTGAGCTTAAGCAATTTCCCTCTAAACATTGCTTTAGTTGTGTCCCTTCCAGAAATTCTGTTATGCTGTGTCTTTGTTCTCATTGATTTCAAAGAACTTCTTTATTTCTGCCTTAATTTTGTTATTTACCCAGTAATCATTCAGGAGCAGATTGTTCAGTTTCCATGCAGTTGTGCAGTTTTGAGTGAGTTTCTTAATCCTGAGTTCTAACTTGATTGCCCTATGGTGTGAGATACTGTTTGTTATAATTTCTGTTTTTTTTAACATTTGCTGCTGAGGAGGGTTTTGCTTCCAATTATGTGGCCAATTTTAGAATAGGTGCTCTGTGGTGCTGAGAAGAATGTATATTCCATTGATGTGGGTGGAGAGTTCTGTAGTTGTCTATTAGGTCTGCTTGGTCTAGAGCTAAGTTCAGGTCCTGAATATCCTTGTTCATTTTCTGTCTTGTTGATCTGTCTAATATTGACAGTGGGGTGGTAAAGTCTCCAGATATTATTGTGTGGGAGTCGAAGTCTCTTTGTAGGTCTCTAAGAACTTGTTTTATGAATCTGGGTGATCCTGTATTGAGTGCGTATATATTTAGAATAGTTAACTCTTCTTGTTGCATTGATTCCTTTATCATTCTGTAATGCCTTTCTTTGTCTTTTTTTTTTATCATTCTTTGTTGGTTTAAAGTCTGTTTTATCAGATATTAGGATTGCAACTCCTGCTTTTTTCTTTCTTTCTTTCTTTCTTTCTTTTTTACTTGGTAAATCTTCCTCCATCCCTTTGTTTAGAGCCTATGTGTGTCTTTGCACGTGAAATGAGTCTCCTGAATGCTGCACACTGATGTGTCTTGGCTCTTTATCCAATATGCCAGTCTGTGTCTCTTAATTGGGGCATTTAGCCCACTTACATCTAAGGTTAATATTGTTATGTGTGAATTTGATCTTGTCATCATGATGCCAGCCAGCTCGTTATTTTGTACACTAGTTGATGCAGTTTTCTCATGGTGCTGTCAGTCTTTATATTTTATTATGTTTTTGCAGTGACTGGTACCGATTTTTCCTTTTTATATTTATTGTTTTCAGGAACTATTGTAAGGCAGTCCTGGTGGTTACAAAATCCCTCAGCATTTGCTTGTCAGTAAAGTATTTTATTTCTCTTTAACTTATGAAGCTTAGTTTGACTGGAAATGAAATTCTGGGTTGAAAATTCTTTTCTTTAAGAATTTTGAATATTGTCCCCACTCTCTTCAGGCTTGTAGGGTTTCTGCAGAGAGATCTGCTATTAGTCTGATGGGCTTCCCTTTGTGGACAACCTGACCTTTCTTTCTGGCTGCCCTTAACATTTTTTTCCTTCATTTCAACCTTGGTAAATCTGATGATTATGTGTCTTGAGGTTGCTCTTCTTGAGGAGTATCTTAGTCATGTTCTCTGTATTTCCTGAATTTTAATGTTGGCCTGTCTTGCTATGTAGTGCCCTTCTCTCTTGCTGAATTTTAATGTTGGGGAAGTTCTTCTGGATAATATCCTGAAGTGTGATTCCACTCTTGTCACTTTCAGGTACACCATCAATCATAGGTTTTTGTCTTTTCACATAGTCCCATCTTTATTGGAAGCGTTGTTTGTTCCTTTTCATTCTTTTTTCTCTAATCTTGACCTCACACTTTACTTCATTAAGTTGACCTTCAATCTCTGATATCCTTTTTGCTGCTTGATTGATTTAGCTATTAATACTTGTGTATGCTTCACAAAGTTTTCATGCTGTGTTTTTCAGCTCCATCAGATTATTTATAATTTTCTCTAAACTGATTATTCTATTTAGCAGTTCCTATAACCATTTATCAAGGTTCTTAGCTTCCTTGCTTTGGGTTAGAATATGCTCCTTTAGCTTGGATGAGTTTGAAACCTACTTCTGTCAATTCATCAAACTTATTCTCTGTCCAGTTTTGTTACCTTGCTGATTTTTCAAATTTTTAGCATTTTTGTGCTGTTTTTTCCTCATCCTCTTGGATTTATCTACCTTTGGTCTTCGATGGTGATGACCTTTGGATAGGGTTTCTGTATGGCGTTCTTTTTGTTGATGGTGACATTATTATTTTCTGTTTGTTAGTTTTCCTTTTAACAGTCGGGTCCCTCTTCTGGAGGTCTGCTGGAGTTTGCTTGAGGGCCAGTCTAGATCCTGTTTGCCTGGGTATCACCAGGAGAGGCTGCAGAAAAGCAAAGATTGCTGCCTGCTTCTTCCTCTGGAGGCTTCATACCAGAGAGGCACCCACCAGATGCCAGCCAGAGCTCTCCTGTATGAGGTGTCTGTAGAACACTGCTGGAAGCTGTCTCCCAGTCAGGAGCCATTGGGGTCAGTGACCCACCTGAGGAGGCAGTCTGTCCCTTAATGGAGCTCGAGCATTGTGCTGAGAGATCCATTGCTCTCTTCAGAGCTGACAGGCAGGAATGTTGAAGTCTGCTGAAGCTGTGCCCACAGCCACCACTTTCCCCAGGTGCTCTGTCCCAGGAAGATGGGAGTTTTATCTATAAGTCCCTGACTGGGACTGCTGCCTTTCTTTTAGAGATGCCTTTCCCAGAGAGGAGAAATCCAGAGAGGCAGTCTATCTGTAGCGGCTTTGCTGCTCTGTGGTGGGCTCTGCCCAGTCTGAAATTCCAGGTGGCTTTGTTTACACTGTGAGGAGGATACAGCCTACTCAAGCCTCAGTAATGGCAGACACCCCACTCCCCACCAAGCTCAAGTGTCCCAGGTTGACTTCAGACTGCTGTGCTGGAAGTAATAATTTCCAGCTAGTAGATCTTAGCTTCCTGGGCTCTGTGGGGGTCTGTGATGGTGGGACCCACTGAGCAAGACCACTTGGCTCCCTGGCCTCAGCCTCCTTTTCAGGGGAGTGAATGGTTCTGTCTTGCTGGGGTTCTAGGCACCACCAAGGTACAAAAACAAAACAAAACCAAACAAAAACTCCTCAGCTAGTTCTGTGACTGCCCAAATGGCCACCCAGTTTTGTGCTTGCAACTCAGGGCCCTGGTTGTGTAGGCACCCTAGGGAATGTCCTGATCTGTGGGTTGCAAACACCATGGGAAAAGTGTAGTATCTGGGCCAGAGTGCACCATCCCTTACAGCACATTCCCTCATAGTTTCCCTTGACTAGATGAGGGAGTACCTTGACACTTGGCACTTTCTGGGTGAGGTGATGCACTTCTCTGCTTCTGCTCACTCTTCATGTGCTGCACCCAATGTGTAACCAGTCCCAGTGTGATAATCTGGGTGCTTCAGTTGGAAATGCCGAAATCACCCACCTTTTGTGTTGGTCATACTGGGAGCTGCAGACTGGGGCTGTTCATATTCAGCTGTCTTGCCCTTTCTGGTCTGGGCATTTTCTTTAAACTGGTTGTTATAGGAGCAGTGATAGCACAACAAATATGCACAGATTTAGAGAAAGTCATCCTACCTTCATGTCTAATTCAAGAAATTACGTTATAATGATTATAAATTGATACCTGGTTGGTGGTACCAAACCAGGTACAATACACATTTTCCTGGTATTATAATTTGACATTCAGATTACACCAGCTATTATTCATAACCAGGAGTGATTTCTCATCTCATAAGAGCCAAAGCCAAAAATAGTGGTGCTGATTGATAGTAATGATTCTATGAGTACCCAGCATTCTGGTCATAGACATTTTCAGAACTATTCAGTGGAAGGGAGAAGGTGGTCATAGAATAGAAGATGGTAAGCCACTAAGGTCTCAGTGACAACTATCTGGAGAGACACTCATTGCTCTGGATTCCACGTGAAGAGAGCATTTCTCCTTATTATATGAGAAATAGATAAGAAAAGCCTGTGTAGTGAAGTATTGCTGCCTTCAAAGTGTAGAAAACCTCACTAAATCCCCTTAGTGTATGGAAGCTCACTGTACAACTTATTTCATATTTATGAGACTATTTAGACATATACCAGGCCTTTTCACCTCAAGAAACCTTTTTCACATAAGGTATCTATATCCTGCCCCTCGCTTTACCAAGTCATCTAGAGCAGCAGTCTCCAACCTTTTTGGCACAAGGGACTAGTTTTGTGAAAGACCACGTTTTCATGGACTGGGGTCAAGGAATGGTTTTGAGATGATTTAAGTGGATTACCTTTATTATGCACTTCATTTACATTATTATTACATCATGCAATAATATATAATGAAATAATTATACAATTCACCATAATGTAGAATCAGTGGGAGCCCTGACCTTGTTTTCCTAAAACTAGATGGTCTCATCTGTGAGTGATGGGAGACAGTGACAGATCATCAGGCATTAGATTCTCATAAGAAACACACAATCTAGATTTCTAAAGAGCAGTTCCCAGTAGGGTTTGCATTCCTATGAGAATCTAAAGCCACTGTGGATCTGACAGGAGGTGGAGCTCAGGAGGTAACATGAGTGATGGGGAGTGGCTGAAAATATAGAGGAAGCTTCACTCATTCACTCGCCGCTTATCTCCTGCTGTACAGCCTAGTTCCTGACTTGTCATGGGCCCATACTGATCCATGGCCTTGAGGTGGGGGACCCCTAATCTAGAGCATTTGGAGAACTATTTGTTCAAAGCTAATCAAATGCTGTCATTAATGTATCTAATATTTTAAGAAAGGGTAACACTATTGAGAGCCAAATAAGTACATGGCCCAGAGCAAGCTTAAGGCACTAATAACTCCTTTTTGAGCTCACCTCCTACTGAAGGCATAAGTTTGAATCTCAGTTTTGCCATTTGCTGTGTAATGTATGCAATTATTTTCAGCATCATATTTCTCATTTAAAAAATGAAAATGATACATTTAATACTTAACAGGAGTGTCAGAAAGTATATTAGCTCTTGGTAATTTATACAATGCAATATAAAAATAAGAAGTTTTTATTTTCAGCAATTAGAACTAACTACCATCAAAAGCCATTAGTATGTCTTCAAGCTGCATGCCCAGAAAGCTGGATTGGTTTTCAAAGAAAATGTTTCTACTTTTCTGATGACACCAAGAACTGGACATCAAGTCAAAGATTTTGTGACTCACAAGATGCTAATCTTGCTCTGGTTGAAAACTTCCAGGAACTGGTAAGAAAATAGTTCTGGCAACAATCAAAGATTCAGTCCTACAAGGATATGTTTTCCTATTAAATTATCTAAGAGGTAGGTTTAGACACCTACTTATACATTGATTTTCTTTTAGCATAAGAAGAGAATACCCCAGCATGTATTACATATTAAAGTGAACCATCTAAAATTACCTTAACATTCATGGCAGAAACAGGCCCAGAGGGCAAGCAAGCCAGAGCCTTATTTGACTTGTGAGCTGAAACTGTGCAAATAACGATTGGAAAAGCATTGGTAAAAACACAATTTTAAGTTTGTATGAAGTTAGTGACATTGTTTTAAAATAAATCAAGTAAGGCTGGGCACAGTGGCACCTGTCTATAATCCCAGCACTTTGGAATTCCAAGGTGGGTGTATCATTTGAGATCAGGAGTCCAAGACCAGCCTGGCCAACATGGTGAAACCCCATCTTAAATTAAAATTATAAAAGTTAGCTCGACATGGTGGTATACACCTGTAATCTCAGCGACTTGGGAGACTGAGGCAGGAGATTTGCTTGAACCTGGAGATGCAGACTACAGTGATCTGAGATCATGCCACTGTACTCCAGCCTGGATGACAGAGTGAGACTCTATCTCAAAATAAAGTAAAATAAAACAACCTAGAAAGAATGATGTCAGAGAGGATGGTGGAGTAAAAAGCTACAGGAATATGTTCTTTCTGGATCTAGCTAAACACTGGTAGCATCAAGGGAAGAGTTTGATGATGAAGATGATAAATTTTGGTTAATATCACTGAATTTCAGCCTTTTCACTCGATAACAACCATTTTCCACACCCTATGATTGCAGGGAGCCATGGGAACTGCTGCCCATGCCCCCAGAATGAATTCCTGCAGCCACTGTGGACAATAAGAACTTTTTCTCCAAATATCAGGGTTATTGCTGATTTCTGCCTTTGGATGCTGAGGGGAAGACACAGAAGTGGGTCATCATTGCTTCAATCCTCATCAGCTGAAGTGGCTTCCAACGGATTTAAAGAAATAGTATGTGCTTTTATCCATTTTGGAGGCAGCCATGTAAGACTACTTTTGTGAGGTAACTGGCTGACTGCAGAGATAACAGAACAGAGATTTCAATGACAATGAACAACAGAGAACACACACTTTGTAAAAAATAGTTTGGAAAAATCATGAACAAATGACTCTGAATGACAACAATGAGGATTTGACAATCCCTAAAGAGCAAAAGAATTAAATTACCAGAGTTAGCACAACACAGTACTCATAACGTCCAGTTCTGAAAAAAATAAATTACCAAACATGCAAAGAAAAGTATGGTTCATTCACAGAAAAAATAATCTGACAGAAACTATCCCTGGAGAGGCCTAGATATTAAAAATATGAGTAAAAAATGTTAAATCAGCTGTCTTAAGTATATCCAATGAGCTAAAGAAAACAAGTAAAAAAGCTAAAGGAAAACCAAAACATAATAAATGAACAGAATTAGAATATCAATATAAAGGTAGAAATTGTAAATAAAATAGAACCAAGCAAAAATTACAGAGCTGAAAAGTACGATGAGTGAAATATAAAAAGAATAAAGAAAAACTCACTGGAGAAATTCAACAGCAGATTTCAGAAGAAAGAGATCAGAAAGCTTGAAAATAAGACAATTGAAACAATCAAAACTAAGAAAAACAAAGAGAGAGAATGAAGATAAATAAACAGATTCTAAGAAACCTGTAGGACATCACCAAACATTTCAATATATGCACTGTAGAAATCCAAGAAAGAGAAGATAAAGAGAAGCAGAAAAATACATTTAAAGAAATAATAAACAAATCTTTCCAAATCTGAGGAAATACATAAATATATACATAGAAGAGGCTCAATGAACTCCAAAAGGGTAAACTTTAAGAGAACTACATTGACACAAATTATAGTCATTAACAAAATAGAAAGAGATAATTTTAAAAGCAGCAAGAGTGAAGCAACTCAACATTTTCTTAAGATGAATAAGGTTAATAGCTGATTTTCTCTGAGAAACCATGGAGATCAGAAAACAATGAAATGGCATATTTAAGTGTCTGAAAGAAAAAAATAAATAAAACTGCCAACCACAAATTCTATATTAGCAAAGTTGTCTTTCAAGAATGAAGGAAAAGGTAATACATTTTCAGATTATTAATAATTAAGGGATTTTATTACCAGTAGACCTATGCTACAAAACTTGCTAAAGTGAACCTTTTAGGTTGAAAGTAAAGGACACTAGACAGCAATTCAGAGCCCAACAAATAAAGAATATTTATAAAGGTAACAATAGAGGTAAATATAAAACCCAGAATTGCTGTATGTGTTGAATAGTTTATAACTTCTCTCATTTATAACTATCTATATTTGTATTTATCTATCTATAATTTCATAGGCAAATGCATAAAAATTATAAATCTATGATGGTGGTCACATAATGTATAAAGATGAAATCTGTGACAATCTTATAAAGGAGGGATGAAGACATATGGGATCAAAATGTTTGCATAGTCATTGAAGCTATGTTGATATTATAAAATTATATCATTACAAGTTTAAAATGTTAATTATAATCCTCAAGGTAACCACTAATAAAATTACTAAAAATATGCAGAAAAGGAAAAAAATACACTATAAGAAATCAACTAAATTCAAAAGATATCAGTAACAGGCAACTTGAGAAACAAAGACGTAAAAGATAAAACAAATAGTTCAATGGCAAAAGTGAAATTTGTTTTAGTAATCACATTAAATTAAAAAGGATGAATTTATCCTATTGAAGGACAGAGATTGGCAAGTTGGCTAAAAAACAAAACAAATTTAAAAGGAAAACAAGACTCATCAATATGCTGTCTACAAGAGACTGACCTTTGATACAAGAAAGTTGAAAGTAAAAGGACTGAAAAAGATATTCCATACAAATAGTAACCAAAATAGTGTTGAGTTTTGTCAGGCAAAATAAACTCAAGCAAAAAATTTTACAAGAGACAAAGAAAGGCATTATGCATTTTAAAAAGTTTGATATAGCAAAGCAGTTATTAGGTATAAAATATATGTACTTAATAGAGCTCCAAAATATATGAAGCAATAATTGTGATAATTTAAGAGAGAAGCCAAGAGTTCTATGAAAAGTTGGAAAAAGAAATAGTCCACTTCCAATCTAGAGATTAAACAACTAGACAGAAGATCAATAAGGAAATAGAAAATTTGAACAACACTATAAACAAATTTCTAACAGGCATCTACAGAATAATCTACCCAACAAGAGCAGGATATTGATTCTTCTCAAGTGCACATGAAACATTCCCCAAAATAGACCATATGTTAGGCCACAAAACAAGTGTTAATACATTTGAAAAATCTGAAGTCATAAAAAGCATTTTTTGTAATTATAATGGAATGAAGCTAGAAATCAATAACAAGAAAAGCTGGAAAATTCACACATATGTAGAAATTTTAAAAACTCACTCCTAAACAGCCAGGGGTCAAAGAAGAAATCACAAGGGAAATTACAAAATACCTTGAGACAAATGAACAAAAAATACAAAAAGCATGTTTATGGTATACAGTGAAAACAGTTCTAAGAGGGAAATTTATAGCTGTGAACACATAACTAAAAAAGAAGAAAGATCTCATATCCATAGCCTAACTGAACACTGTAAGGAACTAAAAAAAGTAAAGCAAAAACAAGTCATTTTTATGATTTGAAAGAGTAAAAGATTCTCCTAAGAAGTCCCTAAATTTACTAGTCATAAAGAAAAATGTTTATATATTTAATTGCATTAAAATTCAGAGTCATAACATGGATAGTGCATGTTGACAAGCAAACATAGCAAAGAAAACCAGCCTACAAGGCTGGTGTGAGGATAATTTGGTAGTTTGGTGTCATCTCTTTTCCTTTCTTTCATTTCTTACATTCTCTCCTCTCTCTCTCTCTCTCTCTCTCTCTCTCTCTCTCTCTCTCTCTCTCTCTCTCTCTCTCTCTCTCTCTTTCTCTCGTCTTTCTATTTTTTTTTTTTATAGAATCTCACTTTATTGCCCAGGCTGGAGTGCAATGGCATGATCTTGGCTCACTGCAACATCTGTCTCCCAGGTTCAAATGATTCTAGTGCCTCAGTCTCCCAAATAGTTGGGATTACAGGTGTGTGCCATCATGCTCAGCTAATTTTTGTTATGTTTTTAGTAGAGAGGGATTTTACCATGTTGGTCAATGCCAGTCTCAAACTCCTGGCCTCAGGTGATCTTCCTGCCTTGCCTCTCAAAGTGCTGGGATTACAGGTGTGAACTACTGTGCCTGGCTTGGTGTCATTTCTTAAAATTGACAAAAAGCATATCCTGCAGCCGAAAAATTTTATTCTAAATTTTATTCTAGGACAAGTGCCAAGAATGTCATAGTAGAATACATTCCAAACTCAATAAAACCCTAGTGTCAACCAATAGTTTAATACATGAATTGGGGGACAGTCAGACAAAGGAGTACTGTACAGAAACAAAAGTAGCAAAATTTTGAACAATTTTTCTCAGTTTTAAATTATCTTCTTTTGGTATGTATGATAATATAGCATACCTATTCTATATGTATTACTAAACAAAAAAACAATAAAAAAGAAGAACATTATGAGTAGTTAAGAATATAGCATAGCAGCAACATTTCTAGGAGAGGATGGGTTATGTTAGATTAATGAATATTATCTCTGTGTTTTCTGAAAGAATTTCCTGTTGAGATATAAGGGCCCATCTGATCATTGGATTGGTTTGAGCAGAGAACAAGGCCAACCATGGAAATGGACAAATGGTACTGAATGGACAAGATCGTAAGTTTGAAAAATATGGCAGTGATATTTGTATTTAAATTTACTTTACATGAAACCTAAAGTATTCTCTAGTTACATGCTTTAAAAATTCTCATTTTAAGATTAGTTATAAAAGAAGCACCACCAAGGTTTCACAAGTTCCTCAAATTAGCCCAAAAGCTGTTATGGTGAGGTAGACAGACTGTGAACTTGACTCCAGGTTTATCTATGTTATTTTTGAAGACTTTCATTTCAAAGCACACAATACAATATCTTTAAGTCTGTTCCTTACCTCCACAACAAAATTAAACTGTTCTTGTCCTCCAGATCTCACAGTGTTGATGTGAAGAACAGAGATTTTGATGTATCAGAGAATGATTATGAGTGACAGTAATTATATCTATTATTTAATATAAGACAATAGTTTTAAAATTTTTTAAATGGGTAAAGTTTGGAACTAGAAAATTTAATCTCAATTATATATTCATAGAATCTTTAGATTAATAAGGGGATTTGAGATAATGCTGTAAAAATTGAATTCCCAAAATTTGACTCTATGTTTTCTAAGAGATGAGTTTTGAAAAGCTGCTTTATTATAATGCATTCATCAGTATTGGAAATATAACTGAATATTTAATAAAAAGGGCCCCAGACTGGAAATTGGCAGGTTTGAAATGAGTTTTTTCTCATTAGCTTTTGACCTTGGATAGGAAGATAAGTTTTAGAAATCAGAGAACGTGTACATTTACACACTGTTTCATCTACACCACCTAGCACAGGGTGAATTGCTTCATAAATACTTGGAATTAACTTTTATTTCTTGTTTTACAATACTGAAGTAGTAAATTTTCTCTACCTATTTCTAGAAATGGGTTTTTGTTTTTTGTGTTTTTGAGAGATAGAATCTCACTCTGTTACCCAGGCTGGAATGAAGTAATACCGTCATGGCTCACTGCAGCCTTGACTTCCTGGGCTCAAGTGTTCCTTCCAGCTCAGCCTCCTGAGTAATGAACTACAGGCATGTGACACTATGCTTGGCTATTTATTTATTTAGCAGAGATGGGATTTCACTATATTGCCTTGGCTTGTCTTAAACTCCTGAGCTCAAGTAATCCTCCCACCTTGACCTTCCAAATGTTGGAATTACAAATGTAAGCCACCATGCCCAGCCTCTCAAAATATTTTAAGGATCAAATATATTGTTAAATAACCAGTTGTTGGAAACTGATCATTACTTTAAAAAATGTAAAATATTATATGATTAAGGTTTAGCATGTTTTAACAATTAGTAAATCATATCATAGACCATAGTGATTCTAATGAGCAAAGAGGAAAAATTTATAATGCAAACTCTGACCTAAAATATCTGTGCCAGGCCATCTTAACTCAGCTAAATAGCACTGCAGTTTTAGTACTAAAACCACCAGGGAAGTAGGAGAAATACAATCAAGCATGTTTTTTAGAAAGAGCTGCTGAGTCTTCAGTTATTTAAGGAAGCAAAATACTGGGAAACTGTGTAAAGAAAAAAAGTGTCAGCCTTCTCCCATAAGAAACTGAAGCTTTGGATATAGTGGAAATAATATGCTTACAGACATGATATAAGTTTAATTCATGACTTTGCAGTGTTCCTATAGTTGAATTATAACATCTTCTGCTAAGCAAAGCCCATTAACTAATTAATACTAATACACAAGGAGAAAATCTGGACTTAGGCACACCACAACTGCCACAACAAAATTGTTTATAATAATGCATCCTTTCTTTACTTGCTCCCTTTCCAAAAGGAAGAAGATGGAAATAGGCATAGTAGTCTCATGGATCTGGTATAAATCCTGGTTTTACTTGCTGTACAACCTTGAGGAATTCAGTTTCCTTGACTATAACGGAAGATAATTATTAAGGGGTAATTATTAACATTAAAGAGATAATATGTGTAATGCATATTACTTTTAGAGACTGAATTAATGTTAGTTTTCTCATTCCCTTATCTTCATTCTCTCTGCTTTTGAAGAAATGTTTAGCGGCCAACTAATTCTGCTTCTTCTGTTGCAGGTTTCCTATCATGGGAGGAGGAGAATGTGCCTATTTGAATGACAAAGGTGCCAGTAGTGCCAGGTACTACACAGAGAGGAAGTGGATTTGTTCCAAACCAGACACATATGTCCAGATGATACAGCAAAGCTCAACTAATCTTTAGAAGCAGATTGGAACTGATAACCCCATTTAAAAATGAGCAAAGAATTTATTTTATATACCAACAGGTATATGGAAATGTGCTTGATGTCAGTAATAACCAGGAAAATACAAATCAAAACTGTAAGAAAATATTATCTGTTTTTACACTGCTAATATTACCTGTTCTCACACTGCTAATGACATACGCAAGACTAGGTAATTTATAAAGAAAAGAGGCTTACTTGATTCACAGTTTCACATGGCTGAAGGCAAATGAAAAGCAAAGCCATGTCTTATATGGTGGCAGGCAGGAGGACTTGTGCACAGGAACTCCCATTTATGAAACCATCAGATATCATGAGACAAGAACAGATGGAGAAAACTGCCCCCATGATGTAGTTATCTCCACCTGGCCCTGCTCTTGGCATGTGGGGATTACAACAATTTAAGATGAAATTTTGGTGGGGACTCAGTGAAACCCATATCAGATGACTGTATCAAAAGACAAGAAATAAGCATTGGTGAGAGTGTGAAAAAAGAGGAACCCTTGTACACACACGGTTGGTGGGAACACAGTTTGATGCAGCCATTAGAGAAAACAGCATGGAGGTTCCTAAAGAAATTAAAAAGAAAATTACCATATGAACCAGCAATCCCTTTTTCAGATATATACCCAAAGAAAATGAAATCTCTACCTCATAAAGGTATCTGTATTCCTGTTTATTATAGCACATTATTATTCATAATAGCCAAGATATAAAACTAACTGAAGTGACAATTAACAGATAAATGGATAAAGATACACACATATTATATATATCATAGAATATTATTCAGCCTTGTAAAAAGAAATCCTGTTATTTGAAACAACATGAATAAAACTATACGGAATTATATTAAGTGAAATAAGCCAGACAGAAAAAAATGTTTTATAATCTCATTTATATGTGAAGCTTAACAAAAACCCAAATACATAGAAATAGAGTGGAATGGTGGTTACCAGAGATAAGAAAAATGGAGAGATACAGGTCAAAAGACATACAGTTGCAGTTACAAAGGATGAGTATGTCTTGATATCTAATGTACAGCATAAGGACTATAATCATCTTATTTTGTACTGAAAAGTTGATGACAGTAAATTTTAGATGCTCTTAACACACACACACACACAAACAAAAAGAAAGGTAAGTGTGCAAGTTGAAGCTTAGGTTAATTAGATTAAGTGTAGTAATTACTTCACTACACATACATACATAAAAATTTCACATTATGAACATTAAATATATACAATTAAAAAGAAGCACACTGGGAGATACATGATAAATTGCTATCTACAATTGCTACTTGCATTTTAAAAAGACATTTTTTATTTATTTTTTAAATTTTAACTGACAACTGTATATAATAATGGAATACAACGTGATGTTCTAATATATGTGTACACTAAGAAACGATTAAATTGAGGTAATTAACATTTACTCATCTCACATTTATCATTTTCTGTGGTGAGAACATTTGAAATTTATCCTCTTGGCAATTTTGAAAGATACCATATGCTATTATTAACTACAGTCACTGTGCTGTGCAATAGATCTCAGAAGCTTATTCCTCCTAACTGAATCCTACTACCCTGTGATATATGGGGAAAATCTCCCTATTTCCCACCCCTAGTCCCTGGTAGATGAATACATAATGGGGAGAAAAGTCTTTTCAATGAATGGCATTGGGAAAATTGTATATCCATATGCAGAAGAATAAAATTGGAACTTATTTCACACCATATGTAAAAACCAACTGAAAATTGATTAAAAACTTAAACTATAAAACTACTAAAAGAAAACATAGGGCAAAAGGTCCACACTGTTGGTCTGGGCAATAATTTTTTGGATTTGACCTCAAAAGCAGATGCAACAATAGTGAGAATGTACAAATAAAATTGTAAAAAACAAAAATATTTTCTGCACAGCAAAGGAAACAAGTAACAGAGTAAAGAGAAAACCTACAGTTTGGGAGAAGATATTTCCTAACTATTGTTGAGGCTCAGAAATGGATACCCTAAAATATAGTGATTTGACAGGCAGAGCTGATGAAGCCTCAAGGTCTCTCTGATCTCCTCCTCGACCCCTGTTTCTCAATCCTCTGTCCTTCCCAAAGCACAGAAGGCAGTTGTTTTCTGAAGTTCCTTTATCTGCCTTAAATTCAGACTCACCAAATAAGAAAACAGTTAATTTCAGTGCCTTTCATGTGTTTTCATTAACTAAAGTCATACTGCGGGAAAAAAGACCGAAGTCTCTTAACACACATGGATAGATTTTTGTCACAAACCATTGTCTGTTATGCAAGCCTAATACCAGGCCATTTTTATGATCTTCACCCCATTAAGTTCTCCCCAAATTATTTACTATCACCCCAAAATTATCCACACTTCCCCATCTCCCTTTCCCTTAAAATCAAGTGTATACAACCATCTACATCCATTGCGTGGTGGGGTGATCACTCTGTGATTCTCTCCATGCATGTCAATAGATTTATATGTTATTTAGCCTATAAATCTGCCTTTTGCCAGTTGATTTTTAACAAAACTTCAGAGGGGAAAGAATTTTTACTTTGGCCCCCAACCACACATTCAACAAGGGGTTAATATTCAAACTACATAAGAAATTCAAACAACTCAAAAGCAAGGAAACAAATAATCTGATTAAAAAATGGGCAAAGCACCTGAATAGACCTTTCTCAAAAGAGGAAATACAAATGATCAAATAATATAGAAAAAGAAAAAATGCTCAATATCTTTAATCATTTAGGGAAATGCAAATTAAAACCACAATTAGCACCTCACAGCTTTTAGAATGTTTTCAGTCTCACCCATTCTGTTCTGAGGGAAAAAACGAATATAAATTAAGTTTCATATTATCTTTTCAAATGCAAGAAGCTGTTCATTCAGTTTCTCTTTTAAATCTTTCTCTAATTTAATTGCTTTGTTTGCAATTCAGTGTTTCCACATTAAGATGTCTAGGTCAAGACTAGGGATTAAGTAACTCCAGATGATACAGTAACTGGTGATCTGAAACCCCAGCTGGTTCCTATTATTGAGGTTCATGGCCTTTGGTTCCCTAGACTAACATATTCCTGTTCTCAGCAGAGCAGCTTAATAATGACCTTGACATTCAGAGTGGGAACAAACTGAGGCCTACTGTAAACAAATTGCAGCTGCCAGCCCTCACTAACCAGTGAAACTCACATTTATTTAGTAAAGTTTAATTGACAAAGGCTTGATTTAACAACACTAGAGGTTAAAAGTTAAAGCACAGGTTTTGATGCCCAAAGCAAACATCATTAGTGGGTAATATCCCTCGTTGGCCACCTCCTGAGAGGGCCATCTGGCTTAAAGTTTAGTTTTAAGAACACATGAGTAAACAAGTTATTTAGATAAAATTTCCCAACATAACCTAGCTATTTGCTTTTTTATTTTTAATTAACTATACATAAAGGGGATTTAGGCTGCCTTCAGCTGAAACTTTTACTGAAAGTATGAAAAAAACCTTAGGCCTTCCAAAAGGGTTTGAGACTATATTTTATAACTTCCTCTACTATTTTTTCCTTAATATTTTTGCCACCACCCTGAGTGAATTCCCACAAAATGACTATTATATTACACAGGCAAAAAACAGTATAAAAAAGAATCTGATTGTAATCTCAAAAACAAAAATTATTGTTGAATGTGCAATTGGTGAACTGGCAAATAGAAGAGTGAAGTAGCAGGGTAGGTTAAGATACCACTCAAAATGTAAAATGGAGAGATGAAGAGTTAAAAAACAGAGATTCAGAGCTATGGATAACTAATGGAAAAACTCAAATATTTGTTCTCTCATCTGAATGAGATGTGTCCTCACAAAATTTTCTATGTTGAAATCTAATACTCATTGTAATAGTATTGTGAAAGGAAAATAAAGCTCAGGACTCCCAAATCACTAAGCCAAAAGGGAAAAGTCAAGTTGGGAATTGCATCAGGGAAACTTGTCTGTGATTTTATTTCTAAATAAGATAGCTACAAAGATTTTAAAAAAATCTATGTTCTTTCCTCACAATTTACCCACTAGGAAATTCCTTGTGCATCTCAATATTTTTATCCTAAATCAGTTCTGTTGAATTTCACCCTGGCAAAGTAAATTTATAGCTTATCTTCACAGGTGTGGGACAAAGGACAGAACTCTAAGACATCTCTCTGCTCACCTGTGACAATTGCATATTTGGTTGCTTCTTCTGCGCTATTTTTAATGTAAAAATGCAGATTTACTAAGCCAAACTGAACCATAAGTGACTATTCTTCTACTTATCTCTCATGCATAAATTGGAGTTCTGTTATTCTGGGCTCCCCTTTGAGTCCTCCTGACTTTCTGGACTGAACCAATGTATATCTTACATGTATTGGCTAATTCCTTATGTCTCTCTAAAATGTATAAAAGTAAACCATACCTCAACCAACTTGGGCACATGTTACTAGGACCTCCTGAGGTTGTGTTATGGGCACATCCTTAACTTGGGCAAAATAAACTTTCTAAATGGATTAACACATGTCTCATATATTTTTGATTTACAATATTAAGAGGTGGGGCCTTTAGAAGGTGATTAGGTCATAACAGCTGAGCCATCATGATTAGGATTAGTGCCTTTGTAAAAAAGGCTACAGAAAGCAGCCTTGTCCCTTTCACCATGTGAGAACAGTGATTAGGCACTATCTATGAGTGGGCGCTTGCCGAACACTGAATCTGTCAGCACCTTGATCTTGGACTTCCCAATGCTCAGCACTGTGAGAAATAAATGTTTGTTGTTTATTTGCCACCTGGTTTATGGTAATTTTTTATAACAGCCTGAACAGACATTTTATCTACTCGGAGTGCTAGAAGATTATAAGAAAAAAATAAAAGAAAGAAAGAAAGAAAGAGAAAAGTAACTATCTGAAGAACTTACAAAGTGAGTATAATACAATCACTGAACCTGAGCTATGGATTACTTTGGCGAGTGTAAAGCTCATCATTCTAAAAACACGGAGAATATACTATTATATTTACTATGATTTTCAGGAAATTATTTGGTAAAAACAAAAATAAGGGAGACATTTTTAAAAACTTGTATCTAATGCTTGGCTCTAGTAGGTGCTATGAAGGCTACTTTTATACGCCAATGGAAAAATAATGAAATAATAGCTTCTATTGACAGTAAGGGTTTTAATGTAGAAAGGAAGAATGCAAAATCTTCGTCTTCATCCTATGGAATGTGGGTGGCCAAGAAAAGGTAGAGCTCCTATGATTCTCTCAGTATCTACTGTTTTGTTTTGTTTTTGTGATTGACTGTAATGGCAGAAAAAGATTGAATGACAAAAGAGCAAAGTTTTTTGAGCAATCACTGACAACCTAAAAATTATGCCTTATTACCATTTGTGTACAACGGATATACCCAAATGATGAAAAAAATGTTAAAGCTAGATTTTCAATATCACACAAAATGGTATTGGCATCTGTGTCACCACTGTGCTCTGGTAATATGAAAGACTAGATGTCCTTAATTGTTCAGCTCATAATTAAAATGTTTTGTCTTCAGAGAAGTCTTCCTCCTGATGTAGGGCAGTCAATCTTTTCCTGAGTATCAGTTTAGTTTTTCTCAGCTTTAAGCCATGCTTTCATTCCCTGCTCTGGATGAATAGGCTAGAATATTTAAGCTTTCCCCTTTGTAGTGAGTTGATATTAAGCTTCTGAGCAGAGAACAGTTGAGGGACATTGTGGAAGAAAGGGTCTTCTCTTCCTGGTTCTGATTCTTCTGTTTTTTTCATCTTCTCTTTTTGTTCTTGCTATACCTTGAGCAAGGCATAAAATTAACATAAAAATTGGTTAATGACTTTGTGACAATAAGCAGAAACAAAAGCAAAAACCATTCTGGAGTTGCAATATTATTCAGCCATTAAAAACATGCAGTACTGATACCTGCTGGTTAACCTCGGAAAATATCATGCTAAGTTAAACAAGCCAAACCAAAGGTCACATTTGAATGAATCCATGTATATGAAATATAAAGAATAAATTAATTCATAGACAGAAATGTAGCTTGGTGGTTCACAGGGGCTGGGGGTGAAGGTGGGGAATGAGGAGTAACTGCTTAATGAGTATGGGGTTTCCTCCTGGGGGGATGAAAATATTTTGGAATTAAATAGAGGTAGAGGTGTACAATGTTGTGAATGTAGTAAATGCCACTGTATTTTCATTTCAAACTAGTTAATTTTATGTTATAATGATTTGATCTCAATTTTAAAAAAACAATTCTTGGCGACAATTCCACTTGGTGGTGAATCATGTTTCCTCTAAAGGAAGTCATGGTTATCATCAGTATACAACTGTCAAGTGGCCCCACGTAGGCTGACACTAGTTAGCTGGCAGAGTGGGTTTCAGAGAGAAGAGGTTCAGTCACTCAAAAAATGTTTTATAGAACACATATTACATGTTAAGCCCTGCTGCACAGCAATGAAAAACACAATTCTTGCTTTCATAAGTAATATATTGTTAATTTTAAGAAGAATGATAAATGCATAAGTAAATAACTGACGAATGCTACATGCCCCTATTAAAGATCTTAAAAACTTAACAAAATATACTGGCAACTGTAAAGGATGTGAGCCATTGTTCTCCCAGTTTCCGGCCTTCCTCACTGATGAAGTGGAAAGTCTATTCCAAACATATGCTTCCTTGAATTTAATATGTTTGAATTTCTAAAAATAACCAAAAGAAAGAACTGCAGTGTAAAGAAAAACACTAATGAAATCACTTGAGTAAATACATGACTTGTAATCTGAATGACATCTTAAAATTCTTGAAGTAAAAATGATCAGAATTGAAAGAAAAAAATAAATAGCTTATTTGACCAAGAACAATTGTTTTCCTTATCTATAAATATCCATTGACCTCAAACAAAGTAACAGAATATCTGTATAATATTATCTAAAGGCATCAGTACCTTTTTGGGAGGCAGAGGGTGATTCTGTAAGATTGAGAAAAAGCCTTTGAGAAAACTAATTTTGTCTTCATGAGAACAGGAAGAGATTAGAAAAATCTGGTGAAGATCCAGCAATGAGAAAAGAGGAATCTCAGAGGCTGAAATCCTGAGGGCAGAGGAGAGAAAGAAAACAGTTGCTCTGCTATAAAAAATAAGAAATGCCATAGGGTGGGTATTTTGACAGAAGTGATGTATTCGGTACACAGTGAACATCCCCTTTCGAGCTTCTCTATACATCTCCAGTGACACACGTGTGCGATGCTCACACTTTGGAGTGAATAGGTTTTTAGGGCGACTGGGAATGGTGCTGAGTACTGCTTTAAGGCTATCTTAGGGTGTAAGTAAAAACTGCTTGCAAAGACAGCTAAGAGCCAAGCTGTAGTCAACATTTTATCATAAGGCCAAGGAGATAAAGATAAAAGACCTGTGTGAAAAACAATTCATTTCCTGTTTGAATAAATGACACACGGAGGGGGCAGGGAAGTGCTGGGTAGAGAAGGGCTGGGTCCCTGGTGAGGACTCCACCCTCAGGCCTCTGCCCACAGACCAAGGTAAAGACAGGCACTTCTGTTTTCACACCCAAATGGGTGCATTTTCCAAGACCACTCTGGCCCATCATGCCCCTCCTCTTGTGCCCAGAAAAACCCCAAGATTCTGGCTGGCACAGACACAAGAGGCTGGAGGTTGAGGGAGACACACTAGCAGAAGAACACACTGACAGACACTGGCAGGCATTAACAGTGGAAAAACACAGACACCAAGGGGAATTTGGTTGGAAGACAGCCTGGAGGCTGGGAAGCCTGATTCCCGGGAAGACCACTTTCCCACTCCATCCTGCATCACCTCACTGAGAACTACCTCAATAAAACCCTTGCACCCGTCCTCCAAGCCCAAGTGTGATCTGATTTTTCTGGTCCTTGTCATAAGGTAGAGGGTCTAAAGAGCATTCTGTAACACATGCCCACTGGGGCCTCAGGAGCTGTAAACACTCAGCCCTAGATGCTGCCATGAGGTTGGAGTCCCTGAAGCAGCAGGCTGGCTGCACACTTCCAGTAGGGGATGGAGCAGCGAGGTGCTGAAGAAATGAGCCACATTCCTGTTTTCCATGCCCTGTAAGCAAGATAAGGGAACTTTTCCCATTTCGTAAATGAAAACAAAAAGTTCATTAAATTGAGAAAAACAGAAGTAAAATTCTCAGCATTTCTGATAACAAACTTGAGCAACTTCCTGTTTTTTGAAAGCATAACAGTTTAATATCTCTGCTATTTGAACTGTGAACCCAAAATATCTGAGTCAGATTTCCATCAATTTAGAGAGATTATTTTGCCAAGGTTAAGGATGTACTGTCTACACAACCTAGGATGTCCTGATGACATATGACCAAGGTGGTCAGAGTATAGCTTGCTTTTATGCATTTTAGAAAGACATGAGCCATCAATCAATAGGTGTAAGATATACATTGGCTCAGTCTGGTAAAAGAGGAAACTGGAAATGGGGGCTCCCAGGTCATACATAGGTAGGTAAGAGACAAAATGCTTCATTCTTTTGAATCCTTCAGCAGCCTTTCACTGATTACACAATTTAGTCTGGCTCAGTGAATCTGTATTTTTACATACACAATAGGGCAGAGGAAGCAATCAGATATGTACTTGTCTTGAGTGAGCAGAGGGATAATTTCTAGTCCCACACCAGGAAGATAAGCTATGAATTTACATTACCAGGGTGAAATTCAACAGAATTGTTTCAGGGTAAAGATCTTGAGGCCCATAAGAAATTTTCTTGTGAGGGAGTTATCTAGCTCTTTTATCTTTTTAACTATTTTATTTGAGAATTAAAATGAGAGGCAGGTTTGCCTGATGTAGTTCCCAGCTTGACTTTTACATTGGCTTAATGATTTTGGGATCCCAAGATTCATTTTCCTTTCATAGACCCCCCGCAATATTTAGAATACAAGGTTTTATTATGCCCTATCTAATACATCTATAGAGTTAAAGACTAGAGCTATATTGGATTTCCTAGCAAAAGAAAGGAAACAAAATACTTTTAGCGAAGGAGGAAGTTTCGTATTAGAGGAAATTGGGATAAGGTTTTTTGGAAAGGAGATTATTTGGAAGTTACCTGACTCCTTCTCCCTGAAAAACCGCTTCCACACTCTTTCCACAGCTTTTCAAAGCAACTCGGAACCGGCCTGTGAGTGATGAGATGGAAACAGCTCCCACTCTTCAGAAAGTTCCTTCTCTACTTTCTCTATACCCTCAAGCCCCTCCCAAATTATGTTTTGTAGTGAATGCCCACTCATTTCAAATTTATCTCATGCTTTACTTCCTCAGGTCTACTCATGCTGTGCCACCACGCTAAGCACATTGAATGGAGAGACCTGTCTGTTTTGTTTCCCAGGAGCCAAAACAGCACCGAGCACGTAAATACTCACTGAATGATTCAAAGTACTCTTTTTACAATGCATTATTATTTTTTGCTATTGCCACAAAAGGGAATAACATAAAAATATAATTGCAAAGAAACTTTCTTTTCTAATTACAGTAGTTTATTTTTATCTGTGGTTTTGCTGTATCTGTGGATTTGTTATGTGTGGTCAAATATAGTAATGGGCAGTCCAAAAATAATAAATGGAATATTCCAGAAATAATTCATGATGTAACTTTTGGAGGGGCTCTTACTGCCTGCTGCATAAAGCAAGAGCACGGCATTGTAGTAGGGAAGGAGTGTAATAGACACAAGTCCAGCCAAGCCACAGGGGAGATAGAGTTTGTACTCAAATCATCTTGTCCAAAGCTTGTAGGTTAGGGATTTTTCAAAGGCAGTTTGTGGGACGGGGTGGGGGTGACCAGGTAATAGGTGCTTACTGCCACTTGCTTGGGGCAGAGGTGAAATCACAGGGGGTCAGGGCTGTCCTGCTGTGGGCTGAATCACTTCCAGGTGGGGCCACAGGAGTGTGCTTGGCAGGTCCAGGTGGAGCCATGGGTGTCAGACATGCAAAAAACATGAAAAGGAACCTCAAAAGGCCAATCTCAGGTATACAACAGCGATATTATTTGCAGGAGTAATTGTGGAAGTTGCATATCTTACAACCTTTCGAATATTGGCTGAAATTTTTTTTATGACTGCACCCTGGTATCACTCAGGCTCCTCTTCTCCCCCCATACTGGTGGCCTCGAATTTTTTTTATGTCTGCACCTTGGTATCACTCAGGCTCCTCTTATCCCCCCATCCTGGTGGCCTTGAATTAGCTTTACAAAAGCTGTTATATGGCAAGGCCTATTATTATTTAAACCATAAACTAAATGTCTCCCAAAGTTAGCTTGGCTCAAAAGTCCAAGAATGATTTAAGTGAAAGAGCAGACAGACGGGAAGGAGTTAGCTCAGCTTGCTATTATAGTTTTTCTCACTGATACAACTTTTGCAAATGTGGTTTCATTAAGTTTTGAATAACTTATTACTATCACTGCAATTATTCTATTTTATTATTAAATATTGTTAAACAAAACTTTTGTTTTTATTTTTATTTAATTTTATTATTTAAATTTTAAGTTCAGAGTACATGTGCAGGATGTGAGGGCTTGTTACATAGGTAAACATGTGTCATGTTGGTTTGCTGCACAGATCATTCCATCACCTAGGTATGAAACCCAGCATCCATTAGCTATTCTTCCTAATATTCTCCCTCTTCGCCACCAATCCTTTGACAAACCCAAGTGTGTGTTGTTCCCCCGATGTGTCCATGTGTTGGTAATTTAATCATTGCTGGGGATGGCAGCAGTGTGTGGAGGGGTCTTTCTCATGCTGGTCTTGTGATAGCCAATGAGTCTCATGAGATCTGATGGTTACGAGACTTTTTTATGTACAAACTCTCTTTGCCTGTGCCATCCATGTAAGATGTGATTTTCTCCTCCTTGCCTTCTGCCATGATTGTAAGGCCTCCCCAGTCATGTGGAACTGTAACTCCATTGAACTCCTTTTTCTTCTCAGTCTTGGGTAGGTCTTTATCAGCAGCATGAAAACAGACTAATACAGTATCCCATTGTAGTTTTTATTTACATCTCTAATATCAGTGATTTTGAGCTTCTTTTCCACGTTTGTTAGCTACATGTATGTCTTCTTTTGAGAAGTGACTGTTCATGTCCTTTGCCCACTTTTTAGTGTTTTTTTCATGTAAATTTGTTTAAGTTATTTGTAGTGCTAGATATTAGACCTTTGTCAGATAATAGATTGCAAAATTTTCTCCCATTCTGTAGGTTGTAAGTTACTATCACTCTGACGATAGTTTCTTTTGGTGTGCAAAAGCTCTTCAGTTTAATTAGATTCCATTTGTCAAAACTTGCTTTTGTTGCAATTGCTTTTGGCATCTTCTTCATAAAATCTTTGCCTATGCCTATGTCCTGAATGGTATTGCTTAGGTTTTCCTCTAGGAATTTTATAGTTTTGGGTTTTACATTTAAGTATCTAATCCATCTTGAGTTGACTTTTGTATATGATATAAGGAAGGGGCCCAGTTTCAATTTTCTGGGTATGGCTCGCCAGTTCTCCTGCCACTATCTATAAGGGAAATCTTTCTCCATTGCTCATTTTTGTCAGGTTTGTCAAAGTTCAGGCAGTTGTAGGTGTGTGGTCTTATTTCTGAGTTCTCTATTCTGTTCCATTAGTCTTTGTGTCTGTTTTTGTATCAGTACCACTCTGTTTTTTGTTACTGTAGCCTTGTAGTATGGTTTGAAATTGGGTAGTGTGATACCTCCGGCTTTGCTGTTTTTGCTTATTATTACCTGGGTTATTCAAGCTCTTTTTTGATTTCACATAAATATTAAAATAGTTTTCTAATTTTGTGAAGAATGTTAGTGGTAGTTTTATGGGAATAGCATTGAATCTCTAAGTTGTGTTGGGCAATATGGCCATTTTCTAGATCTTGATTCTTTCTATCCATGAGTATGGAATGTTTTTTCATTTGTTTGTGTCCTCTCTGATTTCCTTGAGCAGTGGTTTGTTATTCTCCTTGAGGAGGCCCTTCACTATTTTGGTTAGCTGTATTCCTAGGTATTTTATTCTCTTTGTAGCAATTGTGATTTGGCTCTCAGCTTGCCTGTTATTGGTGTATAGGAATGCTAGTGATTTTTTGCACATTGATTTTGTAACTTGAGACTTAAAACAAAGACAGTTTGATTTCCTCTCTTTCTTTCTTTCTTTTTTTTTTTTGCTTGAGACAGAGTCTTGCTCTGTCTCCACGCTGGAATGCAGTGGCATGATCCTGGCTCACTGAAACTTCTGTTTTCCGGTTTTGAGCAATTCTCCTGCCTCAACCTCCCGAGTAGCTGGGACTACAGGTGTGTGCCACCACACCCAGCTAATTTTTTGTACTTTAGTAGAGACGGGGTTTCACCATGTTGGCCAGGATGGTCTCAATCTCTTGACCTCATGATCCACCCACCTCAGCCTCCCAAAGTGCTGGGATTACAGGTATGAGCCACAGCACCTGGCCTCCTCTCTTTCTTTTTTGACACAAATTATTATTTCTATTTGGTAATAACACACTATTTTAAAACTAAGATAGTGCTTGAGACATTTTCCAGATCTTGCACATGATAAACTGAAACTACCCAGATCATAAACTGGCTTATCTAATCTTGTGGCTCCCACCTAGGACCTGACTCAGCATAAGAGGACAACTTCAACTCCCTAGGATTTCATCTCTGACCTAATCAGCACTCCTGACTTACTGGCCCTTAGCCACTAAATTATCCTAAAAATTCTGATCCCTGAATACTTGGGGAGGCAGTTACAGGACCACCAGGGTTTCCAAGTGGGCATTAGGAAGTGAGGAGGACATGGGAAGACAGGTGTAGAAGGGCAGTAGAAATGTAACCACCCATTGGGTTCACCTTGCCCACTGGCTAGACAGAGCTGATTTATTAAGACAGTGGAATTGCAATAGAGAAAGAGTAATTCATGCAGATCCAGCAATGTGGAAGATCAGAGTTTTATGATTTCTTAAATCAGTCTCTGAAAATTCAGGCATTGGAGTTTTTAAGGATAATTTAATATAGTTTCAAAGTTAAACTACAAAGTAAGTTCCTCCCAAGTTAGTTTAGCCTACTCCTGGGAATGAACAAGGACAGATTGGAAGTTAGAAGCAAGATGAAGTTGGTTAGGTCAGATTATTTTCACTGCAATAATTTTTTTAGTTATTAATTTTGCAATGGATGTTTCAATCAAGCCCTGCCTTAGTTGTCCTCTACCAAACCCAGCCTTTTTCACAATGTCTCATATATCAGATTTTTCTTCATCATTAATCATTTCACCCAAACTCACTTCTGTTCTATTCCCTACAATCTTGGCCCTATGGCAGGAATAAACCAATGAAGGGTTTCTAGTTGACTTATTTAACTCATAAATTAAGCTAGGAAAAAGTTAAATGGCCTTTCTAAACGATGCAAAGCAGTGTCTAGAAAAGTTATGGATCCCTTTGGGGAAGAGATACATAGCTTTCATCATGATTACATGTTAGTGATCACAATTATTGGTGGTTTTGTGCTCCTTTTCCATCACACCTCTTCAAAAGAGTTCTTTATGGGCCAGGCACAGTGGCTCAAGCCTGTAATCCCAGCACTTTGGGAGGCTGAGGTGGGTGTATCACGAGGTCATGAGATCGAGACCAGCCTGGTCAAAATGGTGAAACCCTGTCTCTACTAAAGATACAAAAAATTAGCTGGGCATGGTGGTGCGTGCCTGTAATCCCAGCTACTCGGGAGGCTGAGGCAGGAGAATTGCCTGAACCCAGGAGGCAGAGGTTGCAGTGAGCCGAGATCGCGCCATTGCACTCCAGCCTGGGGAACAAGAGTGAAACTCCGTCTCAAAAAAAAAAAAAGAGTTCTTTATAATCCCCTTCTTCACTTATTCTCCTCCCATTCTCTCTTGAACCCATTGGGATAAGTCTGTTTTTCTCTTTCTACCACTTCACCAAAAGTGCTCTTTCCAAAGTCACTATGACCTCCACTTAACTGAAATCAAGGGGAAGAGTGGCTCCCATCCCCAGCCCTATCTCTGGTTGGTTGCTTCCCTCTGAGAGCAGCCAGCTTGTCTCCCACTTCTGGGATGGTATGGGGGTTGGGGGTGGTCACAAGGTCTGGGCTTCAGGTGGAAAATGCCTGGTCAGCTGGCCTCAGGGCAGCACTGGGCTGAGTCACTGAGAAGCTGCCACTTCCATATTTAAGCCCTGGCCTGAGAGCTGAATGTCAGAAGTGCAGAGATCACAACGGAGGTATAGGAGGAGAAGCCATGGGAGAGTGTGCAGAGCCAGACAGGACAGGGAACTATTGAGTCACACCAGCCCAGAATGTCTCCCTCACCTCCAACCCCACCTCTGCCCTGCAGAAAACACACATACACAAACACACGCATACCAAAGCCATAGCTAGTGCCCCACTTCCTCCATTTGAAATTTAAAAAAAATATTATTTTTTCCGTTACTCTACTTTCATCATGGAAAATAAAACATGATAAAGAAATTAAATTTCCTGTAGTTCTACTAAATATATTATCAAATATGGTCATGACAGAAACCCTAGGATGGACTACATGTTATTCCTGTATGCACAATATCATTAAATCCATCAAGCTGCACAGTTGACCCTAAGCCAAAAGGCCACTTGAAATGTTGTAAAATGATTATAAAAAGCACCCCACCACTTGGCCTGTATGTATGTACATGGGGTCCTTCAACTGAGGCCTTGAAAGGCAAGCCAGCCATGCCATGTGTGTAGATGGGGCACAGGAATCTGAAACAATGGTAAAATAAAACTATTTGTGTCAGATACAGCTGTTAAAGTAGTAATGACGCTAGGGACCTTAACTTTCCTAAGGCATACCTTCCTAGCTCCCTCTGTCCTGCAATTGTGTGTGAAACTTATAACCTTGATGATTATTTTTTGCAATTTATTCTGGATTAAAAAATAAATAAATATAAAAAGCAAACACACACACACACACACACACACACACACAGCTAGTTCACTTCATAGGGAATAATCTCAGTGTTAAATTCTCTCCATATCTGGGAAGAAATCCTCAGGCCCCCTGAGCTTATAAAATGTAAGGTGGGGTTAGGAAAGTGGTTAATTATGAAATCTTGGCCTCTTAGGACTGGAAGGGCTCCTCTGACTGCTCAGAAGGGAAGTGACTTTTCTAAGAGCAGCCAGTATACAGGCCAGGGGATGGCGGGATTACTGGTTGCCTGGTGGTAATCCTTGGCTCTTATTCTCTCTAGGGCCCTGGGCCAGCTACTCCACTTTTTTGTACATCAGTTTTGTTTTTTGTAAAATGAGCAGAAAATGTAGCTGTCAAACATGCACAGTTTTGTTTTGCTTTGACATTTGCCTAAAGGCTCTGCAATCAGAGAGAGGTCAGAGTTTGTGAATTCATTGAAGAAGGACCACCTCAGGGACCACATAGAAAAGGAGTGCACTGGGCGTCTCTAATCATCTACACTCTATAGACTCAGAGGGACAGGCTTCTGGTGACTGTGCTTAAGTGATGTTCAGACCGTTTTAGTGGGTATAAACAGGATTTCCAGAACTCTCTTTAGCTGAGAAACAAAATTCCTGAGACTGCTAACCCATGACCCATTGGAACAAGAATCAATTACTAAGGACCCATTGAACTCATGAGAGAAATTTTATTATGGCTGTTTGGAATACTGTTGATGTTGTTTTAGAGTTTGATTTTCTGCATCTATAATGAAGATCTTTCTCTTTCCTCTTAGGCTATCTGTAACGATCAGCAATCTAGTAGATTCTTTTGGAAACTGAAATAAAATATTTTTAAGTATCTGATTTTTACTCTCTGTCCTCCCGTGTCTCCAAATTCAGAAATTTTTTCATAACAATATAGTTACTTGCAAACAAAAAATCCCAAGAAAATGAAAAAGAAGAAAACTCAGATGACAACAGTGAGTTAGTCTATCTGTTATTCTGTTCACTTCCAGAAATTGCTCCTGTTATATGTACCATATGTGAATTTTATCTGTTACAAACCTTATGGTTAGGAGATTATCAAGCTCAGGAGGCCCTCTACTTGACAAAGTTCATTAGCAACCCAGAACCCAAAAAAAAGGCAGACAATAGATGTCAGCAAAGAGTCCTGATGAATGAATATCACAAAACCTGGACATTATGAAAGAGAAAGAAAATAAAGGGTTTTTCAAGGTTTTTTTCCAAATAAGAAAAAGCAAGAGCTAACCACAAGTGCTACTGCAACATTTCTAACAAGAAAGCCTTATCTGACTTTTATGAGGTTCAGTATAATGCTTAAGCTGCATATTTCAAACTCTTGCCATCAGATTCATCTAAGAAGACAAAAGCTCCTATGCCTCTGAACCTGCAGTCCCAGAGCACCCAACATGAACTTGCCTACATCTGAGGGGGAGCAGCTTCTTAACGTAGTGAATTCCAAAAGTGTTGCTGAAATCATGAACTGGCTCTGCTCATGCTGGCAAGTGAGACATCTATCGCTGATTGCCTAAAAATGTCTAATGAAGCTATAACATCACTGCAATTTGGAATAGACACTTAATTCAGCATTGAAGAGATATAGATAAGACGAACTGAGTGCAATGCCAAAAGATAAGGATAAATATGCACCCCCCTCTCCATAAAAAGATCCTGATTCAGTCCTTGGCAATGTTACTAGAGATTCCTCACAAAACTCCAAGAATCTCAAAGTTGTTGGGTCCAAACAAAGAGACTTATGAAATTTAATAAGTATCTGTCCAATTAACACAGGTAATAATATGAACAATGGGGTGAGGAGGGCAGAGAGGTAATAATGTTGTTATGGAAGTCGGCAGATGATCAAAGTGTCAGGTATGTAAAACTGATCGGTAAGATGTTCCAAGGAAATTACTCTAATTGTTTCAACAATTTTGACTCAAAAATTAAATCAACTCAAACTGAAAAAAAGAAAAAAAGGCAAAAGTCACAGTATAATGATGCTCTTTTTACTCCTTTGGAAGGGATTGATAAAATTGCAGCTATTTCTTGTATAAAGAGTCATTCATTTTATAGATGACTACAAATTCAATCCTAAACTTTCAAATAAAATTAAAAGAAAGTATGTACTGAGAACTGGACCAAATTCTCACCTGGGAAGGAAGCATCAGGCACACAGTGCACTGAGGATGGCTGAAAGTGCATTGACTGATCTTCTGAAACTTACCCCTGAATGAATGAGAGAGACTGGTACAACTCCACTTGTGCTAAATTTGGAGACATGAAAAACATTTTGGAGTTAAAACTTAGATTGAAGCTTTCAAATCTACATAAAAATCAACTTTCATTTTTTTCCTTGCAAAAGCAGAAAAGACAAAAGGACATTGGCACCTGCCAAAAGTGGCAATGAAAGGGGATAGTTTCCTTACCCCTTTGCAGTAGTCACAATGGGTTTGGCTTGTTTATTCAGCTCACAGCTCTCAACCCCTTATAGGAGGTGGAGTTCAAAGGTGAGTGGGTGTAGGGGCCAGGACAAGGGCTTCTGGGTGCCAGCAGGAGTAGAAATCTGTGCTGCCCAATGGCAGCATCTGGGGTGTTCCCATGACCCCCAAAGCCCCAGAGAGTGTTACAGTGTGCTCTTTTAGTTTTTCCATCCACAGATGGCTTAAGTGTTTAACAGCTCAGTGGAAGGTCAGGGTGACAGCCTTTTGGACCTGCCTTCTTGGTACCCAAGTTCTTGTTTAGTGTCCAGGGAGAATCAGGTCATGTGAACAAATTGAAGGGGGTGAATGTGGAGGATTTTATTGAGGGGTGGAAATGGCTCTCAGCTGGATGGAGAGCTGGAAAAGGGGTGGAGTGGGAAGGTGGTCTTCCCCTTGGAGTTTGGCTGTCCCCAGCCAAACTCTTCTCTGAGGTCCCACCATCAAGCTAACCTTCTGAGGTCAAACTGCATCTCTGACATCTGGCTGTTTCTCTCTTATATAAAATAACTAACTTTCCTACACAGAGTAATTAAAAAAGAAAACTAATGATGACATTAGTCAGAAATCTGTAGACATCTCTACTCCTCCAGTAACTCTGAAAACTGGATCTTCTAATGAGTTGGTATCACTAAATCTGAAGATTGAAAGTTTTCTATTCTGTTTCTTCTCTTTTTACTCTTACTTTAGTAGAAAAGTCTTTCAGTAAACCCAGTGAAGGTATATCTGCCAAGGTTCCACTCAACAGAGAGGAAAAAAAGACCTGTTCTATACTAAACTAGTAGACAACCCAGAAAACTTATGATAAACAGAAATCCTAATTACTATATTCAACTGCCTGACCATCATTCATTTTTAAGAAATAGACTTCTTTACTATTCCAAAGTTCTCACCCAAAAGAGATCTGACAGTTTTCTGACTGCATTCCATTCTGGAAAAATTGCTACTAAATTGAATAGAATAAAGTTATTGTTTGTATGAATATAATATCTATGAATAGACAATCAAGACTTATGTCCCTTAAGGCACAGCTGTAAATGTTGTGCCTTCATTGTGCTAACTTCATGTTACTGGAATATATTTATAAAAAATATTTATATGTGTGTGTATATATATATATACACACACATTCTTAAACAAATTTGTGCTAGGTTATTTATTTATTTATTTTCATGTTTGTAATAATTGCATTTATTTCCACTTGTATTATAAAAATTAGCTTGTTCTTAGCTCCCCAAGCACACATATTTATAAATATTGTATATTATAAACATTTGGAAGAACAGATAAGCAAAGTTGGAGCCATTAGGCTATTTTGTAACAAAACAAGTTTTTTTTAATGGGGCAGGGCGTGGAGTGTTATAGAAAACACTGAAGTTGCATTAGGGCTTCCACAGAAATAGATTCTTTTCCCTAGTGAGGAATGGTGCTGGGGGCAGGGGTGGCTGAGGGCCACTCTGACTACTCCAGGTCACAAAGAGATGGGCTGCTTGTTCTGCAGCCTTGGGCATTGCACCCACTGGTTTCCAAGCCAGCCTCTAGCGTTGGTGGTGCACATGATCAGAAAGTTTTAAAATATACAATATGATGACCCACATTTTGGCATTTGCATAACTGGCAGGTGTTGGGATTGGTACTTAAAAGGAGATGGATTTGGATCCCAAAAGTTTGATGTAAAATATTTCCGAGGGATCTAAGCAAACTTGCTTGTATAAGGCCTCTCTGATTGGCAGGAAACAGCAGGGGAGAAGAAATCAGAAGCAAAACGTAAAATTTAGAAGCAAAACCATGAAGGGGACTGTAACTAGTGGGTTATATTGAGGGGTTTTCCCCACAACAGATTGTTGACCAGTTTCCTCCAGGATTATTGTTTCTGTTTGGCTTGGGTGGTAATTCAGAAAGTGACGTTTTCCTTTATGGCAAAAAAAAAAAAAATCAAAGGTAAAATAAATGTTTTCCCATCATGAAGATAATGCTAAGTTTAATGGCTTATCCGGCATTTGAAGTCCTCCCACGTCCATATTGTACGGTCAGCAGGGCAGCCTGCGTCTAGACCTCATTCCTTTGAAGGAGTTGGTCCAGTAATTGCTTTTTGAAGACTTTGGCACGGAGTCCGTTACTTTGTAAGATCACCCTTTTTTTTTCCTTTGTTCTTCTTTCTTCTTTTTAACTTCCGGCAAGTTATTATAGATTCCCTTAGATCGCATATGCATCTCCTTCTCTGAATGCACCATTCTTTTTTTTTTTTTTTTTTTTTTTTTTGAGACGGAGTTTCGCCCTCGTTATCCAGGCTGGTATGCAATGGCGCGATCTCGGCTCACCACAAACTCCGCCTCCTGGGTTCAGGCAATTCTCCTGCCTCAGCCTCCAGAGTAGCTGGGGTTACAGGCACATGCCACAGTGCCCAGCTAATTTTTTGTATTTTTTAGTAGAGACTGGGTTTCACCATGTTGACCAGGATGGTCTCGATCTCTTGACCTTGTGATCCACCCCCCTCGGCCTCCCAAAGTGCTGGGATTACAGGCGTGAGCCACCGCGCCCAGCCCGTTCTTTGGGTTTAAATAAGTTATCATTCAGAGGATGGGGAACCGTGAACTGCTTCTTGCTGGTGCTGACGGGAAGGAGGTTCTGCTTCTGCCTCAGGTCGTCCTTCTGCTGGGCTTTCCTCTGCTGGACCATGTGTTCGAGCTTTTTCAGCCGTTCTTGTGAGCAAGAAATAAACTGAGGCTTATGAACTTCCAGGACTTCTTGCAAGGTCAAGGATCTTGCAGGCATTTACTGAGGCTCAGAAAAGTCTTCAGACAGGCCAGGGCTCCCTGTTCCCTTGCAAGGTGAGGGCGAGGGTGCTGCTGGGGAGGGCTGAGGCGTGGCAGGGGTCCTTAATCTTCTTACATTTCTTTATTTTTACAACCAAGTCGCAGCATATGTAATCTCCTGCCCTGTAACTCCAGCCAGGAATGTGAATGGACAGTTGGTTGGCACGACCGCTGGCATGACAATGAGCCCCATGGTCCTTTATCCCTTTCCTTACAGTGACCTGGTTAGTTCCCACATCTGCAAATTCCGTGTTTTCCAATGGAAAAGAATCACTCCAAGGACATGTGCCAGTCCCCAAATTCACCCGTCCCAATGATGGGGTTTCCTTCAAGCGACTTTCTTGTAAACCTGGGTTCCAGCGCTGGCCTAGGAGGTCCTGGTCTCCCTCCACGAGCTTCTGCTTTGGGGCTGCGCTTATTGGCTCTCCGTTCACTATGTAATCTACCCCATCTGCTGTTCATCTGTGGGAACTACCATTGAGGTTGAGCGACAGGACGGATCTGTGCATTTTGGGGCTGGCAATTTGAGGTTGCTCAAAGGGAATGGAGAGAGACTTGTCTCGGAATAGATGGAAGTTGGACACTGCTGAGACACCCTGAGGTGGACACAGGAACTGAACACCAGCGGGCTCTTTCCTGTCAGTGGGGTGTCTGGAGAAAAACTGCTCTGTCATCCGCATGGGTGACCCAGGCCTTAAGTCTCTCACACAACCCTACGGGGGCCTCAGGAACCTTCAGTCGCACCTCCGAGCTGTTTCTGGAGAACTCTGTGCAGGCAAAAGCTCACTGGTACTGACCTGCATGGGGCCATTGGTCAGAGCGGGGGGCGCCTGGAACAGAGTGTCCTCAGCCCTGCACTTGGGTCACAGAGAGTCCCCAACAGTCCCCCACACCAGAGCACTGGCTAGGGTGCCCACGCACCTGGCCGTGATGGTAATGGATGCAAAACCTCTGCAGGGGCCTTCATAGGGGCTCTCCTCTTTGGGTGGCAGTTCCATCCCAGGTTCTCGCTCATCTGACGGTGTTGGGATTCCTAATCTGCCCGGAGGGAACGCAAATGCCCTGTGAATGTTGACTCCGCTGCGTTTAGCCAGAGATTGCTTGGTGTGATGTCCATGAGACTGAGCCATCGCACATGGCAGGGGCAAGGAGACCCTGTTTTCTCTTGACTTATTCTTATTAATCATCCGGGAGATTACTATGGATGAAATCATTTTTGTGTTTTGTAATGCCACAGTCTCCTTGGTGAAGTCAGATTTCGCCTCTGTAACATCAGACTGGAGATTTTTAAGGGCAATTTGATCGCTTGTACTGTGATAGTTGTCCCGTAATCCTTCTAATTTGTGAGTTACACAGTGGAAACACAAGGGCTGCAATGAGGGATACCGGGACAGCTCTGCTGGAGTGCAGCGAGACCAGGCTCCCTGAAAAGCCACCTGAAAGGCGAGAAGGAAGGAAGCCACCGGCCAAGAGAAGGAGAAGGGTGTTCCAAGCCGGAGCAATTGCCTGGGCAGGCTCCTTGAAGCAGGAAGGACGTTGGTGAGGCTGAGGACCAGAAAGAGAACAGTGAGACTGGAGCTGGTGCCTGTGGGGCAGTGGCCTATTTATTTATTTATTTATTTATTTATTTATTTATTTATTGAGACAAGGTCTCACTGTGTTGCTCAGGCTGGAGTGCAGTGGCATAATCATGGCGCACTGCAGCCTCAGCTTCCTAAACTCCGGAGATCCTCTCCCATCAGTCTCCCAAGTAGCTGAGAGCATAGGCATGTGCCACTATGCCTGACTAATTTTTGTATTTTTTTGTAGAGACAGAGCTTGTCATGCTGCCAAGCCTGTTCTTGAAATTTTGGGTTCAAACAATCTACCTGGCTTGATCTGTCAAAGTGCTTGGATTACAATTGTGAGCCAACAAGGGCAGCCCGTCCTAGGTCTTTTAATGTCAAAAGAACACTCACCAGTATATTTATTTAATTTTTGTTGCCATTTCTTTTTCTTAAAACTGGAATATCCTGCTTTAAAACTTTAAGACAAAGTGTAAATGACTTCCCTTTTTAATGAAAAATAATCACCTTTTGTCAATTTTATTTGCTGATTTGTTGACTTGCATATTCTACAGTGGAGACCTTAACATAGTCTATACATTGTGTTTCAGTAGCTAGGTGAACATATGTATGATATGTATTTTTTACCCTAATGTAAAAAATATCCATATGTTCGCCTAGCTACTGAAACACAACACACAGACTATGTTGCATAAAATAAGCTTTAATTATGTCATCTGCAAACAAAGACAACTTGACTTCCTCTTTACTCTTTAATTGGAGACATTTATAAGTTATGTTAAAGCCTATTTTATGCTGAAAGAAGGAGCTAAAAAACTAGTGATGTTAACAATGGGTTAACATTTATTTTCAATGATGAATCCTTTAGTTTACAAGATGTATCTTATATATTTTTTTATGTGTTGCCAAATAAGAGTGATATTTATGTTAAGTTCATTGTACTTTAGTGTTTTATTAACATGAGAAACTTGATTTTTACTTCTTTGGAATTTGAATTGCACAAAGAGAATTTCCAATAAATATTTTCTGTATATAATTATGAATGACACTTTCTTCACAAATATTCCACATTCTATGTGCCAAGGCCTTAAGCAATTTCTTGTGAAAATGTTGCTGTATTGCCAGTTATTTCAAAAATTTTTATATAGAGAGGAGTAGGGATTAATTTATGTTTTTGTTTTTAAATTTTTATTTTAAGTTCACAGGTACATGTGCAGAATTTGCAGGTTTGTTACATAGGTAAACACATGCCATGGAGATTTTTTTACAAATTATTTTATCACCCAGGTATTATGCCTACTATCGATTTTTTTTTATTCTCCCACTCCTTTCACCCTCTACTATTCAATAGGTCCCAGTGTTTGTTATTCCCCTCTATGTATCCATGTGTTCTCTTCATTTAGCTATCAACTATAAGTGAGAACACGTCGTATTTGGTTTTTCATTCCTGCAATAGTTTGCTAAGGTTAATGGACTTCAGTTTCATCCGTGTCCCTGCAAAGGACATAATCTTGTTCCTTTTTATGGCTGCATAGTATTTCATGGTATATATGTACCACATTTTCCTTATCCAGTCTATCATTGATGGGTATTTAGGTTCATTTAGTGTCTTTGCTATTGTGAATAGTGCTGCAACGAACATATGTGTGCATGTGTCTTTATTATAGAACAATTTATATTTCTTTGGGTATATATCCAGTAAAGGAATTGCTGGGTCAAATAGTAATGCTGTCTCTAGATCTCTGAGGAACTGCTATTTGTATTCCACAAAGGTCAACCTAAATACACTCCCACTAACAATGTAAAAGCATTCCTTTTTCAACACAACCTTGCCAACAGCTATTATTATTTTAATAATAGCCACCTGACTGATGTGGGATGGTGTAATACCTCCGGCTTTGCTGTTTTTGCTTAGTATTACCTGGGTTATTCAGGATCTTTTATGATTTCATATAAATTTTAAAAGTTTTTCTAATTTTGTGAAGAATGTCAATGGTAGTTTGATGGGACTAGCATTGAATCTGTAAGTTGTGTCGGGCAGTATGGCAATTTCACAATCTTAATTCTTTTTATCCATGAGTATGGAATGTTTTTCCATTTGTTTTTGTCCTCTCTGATTTCCTTGAACAGTGGTTTGTTGTTCTCCTTGAGTATGCTCTTCACTTTTCTTGTTAGCTGTATTCCTAGGTATTTTATTCTCTTTGTAGCAATTGTGATTTGGCTCTCAGCTTGTCTGTTGTTACTGTATAGGAATTCAAGATTTTTGCACATTGATTTTGTAACCTGAGACTTTGCTGAAGTTGCTTCTCAGCTTAAGAAGCTTTTGGGCTGAGATAATGTGATTTTCTAAATATAAAATTATGTCATCTGCAAACAAGGACAATTTGACTTTCTCTCTTCTTATTTGAATATGCTTTATTTCTTTCTCTTGCCTGATTGCCCTGGCCAAAAATTCTAATGCTATGTTGAAAAGGAATAGTGAGAGAGGTTATCCTTGTTTTGTGTCAGTCTTCAAGGAGAACGCTTTAAGCTTTTGCCCTTTAATATGATATTGACTGTAAGTTTGTCATATATGGGTCTTATGATTTTGATGTATGTTCCTTAAATATCTAGTGTATTGAGAGTTTTTGACATGAAGGTATGTTGAATTTTATTAAAAGCCTTTTCTGCATTTACTGAGATAATCATGTGGTATTTGTCTTTAGTGTTGTTTATGTGATGAATCACATTTATTGATTGGTGTACATTGAACCAACCTTGCATCCCAAAGATAAAGCCAACTTGATTGTGGCTTACCACTTGATTGTGGTAAGCTTTTTGATGTGTTCCTGGATTCAGTCTGTCAGTATTTTGTGGTAAACTTTTGCATATTTTCATCAAGGATATTGGCCTGAAGTTTTGTCTGTCTTTTTGTATCTGCCAGGTTTTGGTGTCAGGTTGATACTGGCCTCATATAATGAGTTAGGAAGAAGTCACTCCTTTTCAAGTTTTTGGAATAGTTTCAGTAGGAATGGTATCAGCTCCTCTTTGTACCTCTGGTTGAATTCACTGTGAATCCATCTGTTCCTGGGTTTCTTTTTTTTTTTTTTTTTGGCAGGGGGTAGGGGTGTTGGGAGGCTATCTATTACTGCCTCAATTTCAGAACTCATAATTGATCTTTCAGGGATTCAATTTCCTCCCTAATTTAGTCTGGGGAAGGTGTATTTGTCCAGAAACTTATCCATTTCTTTTATATTTTCTAATTAATCTGTATTTTATACTAATTAAGTGTATTTTATACTCATTCAAAAAAACTGAAGGATTACTTGGAGTATCAGAAATTTTAGTTTTAGTTCTAGCAAAATGATTCAATAAAATTTTGATGTAGGTATGCAGTAGATACCAGTTTAAAGTTCTGGTAAATCTCACCAATCTAAAAATTATGAAGGATAATGATGATAAAAGTCTTATATGAAATCGGAAGTATTAGCTTAGTCTTACATATAAGACTACTAAAATTACATAGTAGTTTTATCATTTTATTAGAATCGGAAGTATTAGCTTAGTCTTACATATAAGACTACTAAAATTACATAGTAGTTTTACCATTTTATTAGAATTAAAGCCAAGATTTTTTTTTTTTGAGACAGAGTGTCACTCTGTCACTCAGGCTGAAGTGCAGTGGTGTAATTTCAGCTTACTGTAACCTCTGCCTCCTGGATTCAAGCGATTCTCCTGCCCCAGCCTCCCAAGCTGCTGGGACTACAGGCACATGCCACAATACCCAGCTATTTTTTTGTATTTTTAGTAGAGACAGGGGTGTCACTGTGTTAGCCAGGATGGTCTCAATTGCCTGACCTCGTGATCTACCCGTCTCAGCCTCCCAAAGTGCTGGGATTACAGGCATGAGCCACCACGCCTGGTCTTAAAGACAAGATTTCTTAAACATATGCACATACCTTTGATATGGGAGTGCTGGAAAGAAAAGAACATGGTCCCTTTAAATGATATGGAAGGGAGAAAAGGAAGTGCTAGGTAGATAAGGGTATGGTCCCTGGATAGGGCTCCACGTCAAAGGACTGGGTGAGGATAGTCATTTTCTGTGCAAATGTTGCATTTTCCAAGACCACCCTGGCCTACCATGCCCCCATCCTGTGCCTATAAACCTGAGACCCCAGCAAGGTAGACACAGAAGCCATTGGACATTGAGAGGAGCACATTAGTGGAGAAACACACAGGTACAGGAACACCTAGGTGGCTGGACATCAAAAGGAACACACCAACAGGCACAGGCACATCAGCAGGCTACTTCGGCAGCTGGAGGAGAGCCCCAGCGGCTGAGCACCCTGACTCCAGGGGAAAACTGTCGCCCTTATCACTCCCCAATCTGCTGAGTTACTTCCACTTAATAAAACCTTGCACTCATTCTCCAAGCCCACATGTGATCCAATTTTTCTGGTACGCCAAGGCAAGAACCTCAGGATATAGAAAGCCCTCTGTACCTGTGATAAGGCAGGGGTCTAACTGAGCTAAAACAACCTGCCTATGGATGGCTAAGTTAAAAGAGCAAAACTAAAAGAGTGCAGTGTAACACATGCCCACTGCAGCTTCAGCTGTAAGCATTCACTCCGAGACACTGACGTGATGTTGGAGCCCCACAGCCTGCCTATCTGCATATGCTCCCCTAGAGGTTTGAGCAGTGGGGTACTGAAGATAAATAGCCACACCCCATCTTATGTCCCACAAGGGGACAAGGGAATTTTCCCATTTCAACTAGGAGTTTTTCCAGGATCTCAGAAGGTGAGTGTGAGCAAATGCAAGACTGTTGGGTCTGCCTTTCTTCCAAAATCCTGTCGCTTCTCTTTCTGTGGGTAAGAGGCTCTGCTTTGTGTTTGTCTCTTTTCTCTCTCACATGGTTTAAAATGGCTCGTCTCTTTCTTTACAGAGTGTTAAGAGTTTTGCCACAGGCTGCAGCAATGTTATTAAGTAAAATGAGCTTTTGGCTCAGCCGACAAAGGTTCAAGTCAGATCAATTGTTCCTAGAGGTGCCATGTATGCCTCCATGTCGACAGCCACAAGCACACATGACTCAGGGCACCGCCTGTTACCCTTTTCCCTTCCAGCTCGGGTGCCTGGGTGTTCCCACAGCAGGCAAAAGCCAAGTTCAACAGCCACCAAGTGGGTGGGAGGAAGCTGAGGCAGTAACCAGTGTCCTTTTTACCTGCTGTGCCAATGGAACATTTCCTCTCTTGGCCAAGGAATTCAACCTGGTCTGAACTGGGGGAAGAATGGGAAAATTACAAGGATTAGGCAGGCCCACTTGCACTAAGAAAGATGTTCTTATCCCAGAATATCTCCCATTTTTGCCCCTTAAAACTGTTTTTCACTGTTTTCCTTTTTTAAGAGAGAGGGCTCCCCCTTCCAATTCTTTCTGATAGGGAAGTTAAAGGTGGAATAACCCCTGCTGGCTGCAAATTTGGCAGGGCACATTTGAGACACTCTAAACAGACACAAATAGCCTCTAAGATGCCTTTTCAGTCCTAAACTTAATTCGAAGCTTCAGGCTGAGGCCCTAAAGAGGAATTCCCGGTCTAAGGGATCCAAAGCCAGGTGACAGGCACAGTGTAAATGGGAAGAACCAATTTCTGCTGACTGAAACCCCCACCACATGGAAGGAGACCATGCTTCGTGAGATAAACAAGCCCAGGGAACTCAAAGTTTGCCAACAGCAGGAGGAAGAGGAGTAGTAGGTGAGGGAAGTTAATTCCTATTTTCCAGGTTTTCCTGCTTCATGGGTATTTATGGTATTGGTACTTATGACTGGCACCTGCCAAGGTCCCTGGAGCTCAGGGACAAGAGGTGGAAAGCGAAGGGAGGACACTCACTTTCTCTCTCCATCACACACTGAGTATTCACTGAAAGAAGGAAGAGAATGAGAATGAGGGACATCTTTATTCCCTGTCTTTCAGAATGAGCAACCAGGTCTGTTCACCACCTCCAGCTTGTACACCTCTGGAGTGTACTCTGAACCATTGGGACTGTTAGGCCACATATATAAAGTCTTTCTATACCTTTCAAGGCAATCCAGACCTTTGCTAACCATGTAGGATAGATCCAGCCCTTCTGTTTGCCGTCTCAGGGAAGGCTGCAAGGAGCAAGCCCAGGGAATTAAAGATATGAGTCCCAGAGCCATTTCCCCCAAGTCCTGCTCCTCCAGGTCCACCCCAACCTCCCTCTCCTGCTTCAGTCTCTCACTTGCCCCCTCCTAGAAATCCTCACCCTAAACAAGCCCCAGTCTCACTCCTGCCCTTCCAACAGATGCCCAGTGAATTTGGGCTCAGTAAGGTCCATGTCTCCTTCTCCCTACAAAACTTAAAGCAAATTAAGGGGTATCTTGGCAAGTTTTCAAATGACCCTTATTGATATATACAGGCTCTCTAGAATTTCACCCAAATATTTGAGATCTTCCAAAGAGACGTTATGTTACTTTTGAATCAGACTCTGATGGACACTGAGAAGCAGGCCACTCTGCAAGTAGCAGACAGATTTAGAAATGAGCTTTGTATCTCATACAGCATAGAGGAAGGGGATGAATATTATCCCAGTGCAAGAGAAGCAGTAGCAGTGAATGACCCTAAATGGCATTCCAATGATGAGATGGGAGACTGGAGGAGAACACACTTTACGTGTGCACTATGGAAGGCTAGTATAAATTTATTACTCAGGCAGCTCCTGATACCAGGAGGGAGTTGCAGAAATAGGCCCTGGGACCAGATAGTACATTAAAGGACCTCCTGAAAGTGACTATCTCAGTCTTTTATAATAGCGACAGGGAGGCCCAGGAATAAGAGGGGAAATACATGAGAGTGGTAAAAGCTTTAATGACCACGATGCAAGCCAACAAACCCTAGAATTTCCAGAGTACACCAGTTAATTGCTGAAGATATGGCAAGAACCATTATCTCTCTTCTAAAGTTTATTTACTCCTGTACGAGATTTTATTTCTTTCAACAGGGTAAAACAGCTCAAGGTACAATGTTGTTGTTAGTATATTTTACTTCTTATCACTTTAATCTTTGGCACTAAATTCTTTCTTTTATAATGCCCATGTTTAGCCCATGCACTCTTAACCTTATGAAACGTGTTATTCTCTGGTGCCTAGAAGCCATCAAACTCTAAATGTTCAGGCAATCAGAGCCTCAGGCAATGGCTCCCCTTTTCTAGGAACCTTAGACCTTTGGGAAGAGTCTGATTGCAGTTTACCTCAAAATAATGCCCCCTGTAAGCAGAAAGCTGTTAAGACTAGACTAGTCACTGTCCATTTTCTAATGGCAGTTAGATGTACCTCTTCAGAGGGGGGAAATAATCTGGGAGTGCTAGAAAGGGAAGAGTATGGTCCCTTTAAATGATATGGAAGGGAGAAAAAGTAAGTGCTGGATAGAGGAGAGTGTGTTCCCTGGCTAGGGCTCCACCCTTATGGACCTAGGTGAGGTCAGGCATTTTCTGCCCAAATGTTGCATTTCCCAAGACCAGCATGGCCTGCCACACCCTCATCCTGTGCCTATAAAAACTTGAGACCCTAGCAAGGCAGACCCAGAAGCAACTGGACATTAAAAGGACATCATCAGTGGGGGAACACACAGGCAAAGGAACACACAGGAGGCTGAACATTGAGAGAAACAGACACTGGCATGCTGGTAGGCCACTGACCAACAGAACAATACAGTTTGGCTGGGGCAGCTGGAGGAGAGACTGTACCCCCCGAGCAGCCTGACTCCAGGGGAAAACCATATCCCTTCTGGCTCTCCCATCTGCTGGGAGCTATTTCCACTAAATAAAACCATGAACTCATTCTCCAAGCCCACATGCGATCCAATTCTTCTGGTATACCAAGGCAAGAACCTCAGGATACAGAAAGCCCTCTGTCCTTGTGATAAGGCAAGGGTCTAATCAAGTTGACTTACACAAGCTGCCTATACATGGCTAAACTAAAAGAGTACACTGTAACACATGCCTACTGGGACTTCAGCTGTAAACATTCACTCTAGATACTGCTGTGGGATTAGAGTCCCACAGCCTGCCGGTCTCTATGCTTCCTTAGAGGTTTGAACAGTGGGGCACTTAAGAAACGAGCCATACCCAATCACACACCCTGAGAGGGGATAAGGGAACTTTTCCCATTTCACATTGAAGCCAGAACTGTTAAGAGAAACAATGGGTAATTTTCTGGCCTATACTTATTCTGGGTTCTAGAGAAGGTTGGCCTTCTGTTTCTACCTTCAGAATTGCATTGGCTACTGAATCTAAAAGCACTGGTCAAATAATTGTATAGTTAACTGCTCTTCATTAAAGCTATTTAGAGCTTTTCCACTTCGTTTTATTAAACTTCTTTGAAAAATTTCTATTGCCTGGTTTCATAGAGTAAGTTATTTTTAAAAAGTCACATCTTAGTTTTCACCATATTCAACTATGAGTAGAACTTCACATACTTAATTGCTTTCTCCTTGAAATTCTTTATTTAAGAAAAGCCCCTTTCTCCCCTAGATTCTTCTTTTTTTTTTCATTGGTTCTTCTGAGGTTTCTTTTATAGTTTCTTTTTCTTTTTCCACGCCCTAAAGTTTGGAGTGCCCCAGTCCTTGGACCTCTTCTTATCTGTGCTTACTTCCTAGGCAATGTCTTCTGGTCTCACTTATGGGCTTCTAACAGTCACATTTATTTCTCTTGACCTAGCTGCTTTCTTCCCTGACTTCCAGTCTAAAGCATCTGACTAGATTCCTGGTGTAAAAAGTAAAAAATTCCCTTCAAACTTCTCTTTTTGTTAAAGAATAAATAATGTGTTAGAAATAATAGTTTCTTTTAAAAACTAGCTTCCTTCAAACTTCCTTGCTTTTTGCCAATAACGCTTTGTTAAGCCCTATGTAGCTGCTAAATATCATGAGTTAATAAGTACATTCTATGTCCTTATACTTTAACCAAGTTATTTGTTTTGACTATAGCCTGCTGAGATATACCCAAACATGCCTGGGCATTTCTGGCTTACAGCCTATGCCTCTTCCTCATTTGTAAATGTGATTACTCTTCTAATTTCCTGTAAGCAACCCCCTTTCTTTCTTTGTTTTCCATGCATGTTTATCTATTTAGGAAAGTTTTAAGTTTTTAGCCAATCAGGATCAGTCTAGATTGTGCTGTCCAACTCCAGCCAATGGAGGGAGAACATAGCAGTAAGGGCCCAACACATCAGGAATAAAAACTTCTGCTTTTCTTTGTTCAATGTGTTCTCGAAGCAATCAGACTTCTGAGAAGCATCCTTTTTGCAGAAAGTAAAGTCACCTTGATGAGAAAAGTTCTTTGTCTGAGTGCTGGTTCTTCCTTTTGGCACCGAGAAACAAGCATTTGTTTCCAACACTGACATCCCTACAGTGATATTTAATAGGCACTTTACAGTTAACATGACTCAAGCTGAAAACCTACTCTTTTACTTCACACAAGTTTCTCCCTCAGTATTATCATTATCAAATACATCTTACTAGTTGATTTTTATTTCATATTACCTATTCAATACATCTAGATAAATTTAGAGTATATCCAGATATTCTCTACCTTTTGAAGCCAGGAGTTTAAGACCCACTTGGGAAACACAGGGTAAAACCCTATAACTTACTTTTAAGGGAAAGATATACTTATCTTAAAGATAGCTGCCAACCCAAACCAAGACATTTTTATATCTCACCTGATTATTGACTATTGTAATAGGCTCTTGACAAGCATACTTGTAACTATCTCCTCATCCCCATAGTCTATTCTGCACAAATTATTTAGAATGAGTTTATAAAACTGTAAGTCTAATAATGCAAGTCTTGATGGCAAATTTTCAACTACTTATCTCACTCAGTAAAATGTGGAGATTTCCCTGTGGTTCACAGGTTACCATATGATAAGACTCCCATGCACTTCCCAAACTCAAATCTTCCTACAATTCCCTTTAGTTCCTGTTGTATCATTACTCTGTTCTCCTTCAGCCAAGCATGCACAATGCAATCTGAAAATGGGGTCTGTTTTCTTCTTTCTTTATAATCTGTATGCCTTGTATTTATTATTCATGTTTTATTGCACTGGATAAAACTTCTATTATGATATTCAATACAAGTGTCAAGAGTGGCCATCCTTGCCTTTTTTCTAATCTTAGGGAGAAAGCATTCAAATTTTTCCCCATAAAGTATGAGATTATCTGTAGTTTTACTATACACAGTCTTTAACAAGTTAAGGTATTTTCTCCTTTATTCTTAGGCTTATAAGAGTTTTAACCATGAATGGTTGCTGAAGTTTGTCAACTTTAAAAAAAATCAATTGATGTGATCATATAAAGCTTTTCATATTATTCATTAAAATATTAATAAAACCCAGAATCAGAAGACTAAAAAAACTTCACCATCTATTAAAACATTTAGATAAATTAATAACTGTAAGAGAAACAAAAACTATATAGCATCTCATTTCATATTACTACTTCACAAGGAAAAGGGAGTTTAATTTAAAAAGTTGCTAAAAATCACTAATGTGATCTCAGTTAGACCGTATCAAGTGGACACATGCAGAAAATAGCACCTGAATGCCTTTAGATCCCCTGGATATAAACTGAGGAAAGGATTAAAGGATCTTCTGGTGAAATTTAACACCATGCACTTACTTTTTCTTAAACTGACATTATTTTTAAAAACTATAAATATAATTCAGTGTTTTTAGCTGCAAAGGAGTCACTCAAATACAATATATGCAGTTCTAAAACATAGCTTTTTAATACTTGTATCACAGATTGAGGAAACTTGACCAGGAATCATTTGTATAGGATAATGCTTACTTTGCCCAGCATCGACAGCACTTTGTTACCATGATAAGTGTAGCAGATTTAACACTTTGGTTCAGATATGAAAAATTCTCCAGTGGGTAAGATATATCTTGAGACTTTTAAATCAACATAGACTAGTTCTCCAGTTTGGTATTTTCAGACACCTGGTAAATATTCTTTTTTTCAAAGACAATCTTGAGCTTCTACAAGAATGAGAAAAAGAATTAGATATGATGACTTTTTCCTTCAATGAATTATGTTCTTTTAGAAGAGGAGCTGCTGATAAGTTCTTTTCTTTTGGAAGACTAACTTAGGCTTAATTTCTTCTGACTTGAAAACTAGTTTTAATGTAAAAAGTACACATTTGGACTATTATTAAAATGTCAAGAAATGACAGATGCTGGCAAGACTGTGGAAAAGTGAGTGCTTATACACTGTTAGTGGGAATGTAAATTAGTTAAGCCACTGTGGAAAACAGTTTGGAGATTTCTCAAAGAACTTAAGACAGAATTATCATTTGCTCAGAAGTCTCATTACTGGGCATATACCCAAAGGAATATAAATTATTCTACCATAAAGACATATGCACTTGTAGTTTATTGCAGCACTCTTCACAATAGGAAAGACATGGAGTCAGTGTAGATGCCTATCAATGGCAGACTGGATAAAAAAATAGTGGTACATATACACTGTGGAATACTACATGGCCATAAAAAAAAACAAATTCATGTCCTTTGGAGCAACATTGATAACGCTGGAGGCCATTATTTTTAACAAATTCAGGAACAGAAAACAAAATACCATATGCTTTTACTTTTTAGTGTGAGCAAAACATTAAGTACACATTGACACAAAGAAGGGAAAAACAGACACTGTGGCTTACCTGAGGATGAAGAGTGTGAAGATGGTGAAAATTAAAAAAAATAAAAAACCTCACCTATTGGATATTATGCTTACTACCTGGATGATTAAATATTGTACATCAAACTCCTATGACATGCAGCCACTGATCATGCTTCCATATACATTGCATGTATAGAAAATGACAAACGTATCTGTACATCAAACTCCTATGACATGCAATTTACCCATGTAGCCAACTTGCACATGTACCCTTAGAACTTAAAATAAAAGTTGGTAAAAAAATTTTGTTAATCTTCACATTTTATGTGGTGATAATTAATCACAGATATTTAATTACTTAAGTATCAAATGCCTAATTATATATATTTTTTCTTCTTAAAAGTAATCTTTCTTCCATCAAAGACTGGAAACAGAAAAATAGAAGACAAATGTAAAATTTGATCAAAACGTAAGTACTATTGCTATTTCTTGACATTCATATACATATTTCATATGTTTTAATCACCTAACTAAAACAAATTAATAATGTTTATTTAAATTTTTTGTTAGTGACTTTTTTCTTGAAATAAAGAGAAAAATATTTCCCTTTGACATCAACATTGAGACCATAAGCAAAACATTATAATTACAAATTTGAAGGGCTTTCTTCAATCAAACAATCAGAATATATTTTCAAGCAAACTCAAACTTTTTCATACAAAAAAATGCTAAAGGTAATTTATTTGATCATTATGAAAGAGAAAAATAAATAAACAGAAAAGGAAGGTAGCCTAGTGAGAAGGTAAGAATAAATACAAAATTTGACTGGCAGTCAACGAATATTTTCTAGGGAGAAAGGAATCTTGACCAAGGAATTACATCATCACAATTTCATTGGTAAGTCATTTTGTACATAGAAGCTGAGGGACTTGTACATTGAGACAGAGAAAAACTGTCTTGATTTTTTTCTGATTTGATTGACTGCAGGAAGTTAATTTACAGTGAAGGAGAATCTATGCTTTTGTCTTTTATTATGGTACTTCAGTTTGAATCAATACAGTTATATTCTATTTGTTTCTGAGTCTTATATTTTAGTTTGCATAAGTTAGATTTCCTGAAAACAAAACAACACTTCTATATCTTCATATCAGTGGGCCAAATTCTTGATGTGGGTATCAGTAACCTCACACCCCCAGGTTTTTTGGTACACATGGTGAAAAAGCACCCCCTTTTAACTGTTGCTCTTTGAATTCTTACTGTTCAAGGAGTTCTAGAAAGAAACTCGGTCCAAGAAGTTGGCTCCAGAGATCTGAGTTGGAGATGAACTTTAGCTAACTCTCCTCATTACCACAATAAAAACCAATTCCAGGGAGGGGCATATTTGCCATTTTCTATACACACAATGTATATGGAAGCATGATCAGTAACTGCACTTGTGCTGCCTTTACTACATCTGTGCATGTAATGACTCAACTCACCAGCCCAATGAAAACCTTGTTTTCAATTTTGTTCTGGGTGCCACTGCTTTGGGAACTATTGTTATTGCCGATGCCCTCCTTATTTGTTGCAAGTCATGAAGTCCTCGGGTTAAATCCTTCATTGGTTTTGGTCTTTGGGCTATCTGTCACTTGCCAAGCAACTGAACACACACATTGTGTGGGTAACATATTCTGTTCAGTTGAAACTAGCTGTTTCTTCTTTTTTTTTTAGTTTTCCATCCTTTTTAGTTTTACTTTAGGTGTATACTATATCCAGCATTTTCCCCCATGTTATCCCCCCAACCCGCTCCACAACTGCCCCCAATGTGTGATGCTCCTCTCCCTGGTCCATGTGTTCTCATTGTTCAACATCCACCTATGAGTGAGAACATGCAGTGTTTGGTTTACTGTTCCTGTGTCAGTTTGCTGAGAATGATGGCTTCCAGATTCATCCAAGTCCCTAAAAAGGACACCAACTCATCATTTTTTATGGCTGTGTAGTATTCCATGATATATATGTACCACATTTTCTTTGTCCAGTCTATTATGGCTGGGCATTTGGGTTGGTTCCAGGTCTTTGCTATTGTACACAGGGTCGCAATGAACATACATGTGCATGTGTCTTTATAGTAGAATGATTTACAGTTCTTTGGGTATATACACAGTAATGGGATTGCTGGGTCAAATGGAATTTCTATTTCTAGATCCTTGAGAAATCACCACACTGTCTTCCACAGTGGTTTAACTAATTTACACTCTCACCATCTGTGTAGAAGTGTTCCTATTTCTTCACATCCTCTCCAGCATCTGTTGTCTCCAGATTTTTTAATGATTGCTATTCTAGCTGGTGTGAGATGGTATCTCAATGTGGTTTTGAAGAAGTAAAACAGACAGACAAGAAAAAAACAACCCCATTCAAAAGTGGGTGAAGGCTATGAACAAACACTATTCAAAAAAAGACATATATGAGGCCAACAAATGTGAAAAACTGCTCATCATCAGTGGTCATTAGAGAAATGCAAATCAAAACTAACTGTTTCTTAATGTGATAGGCAAAAACCACTCCTGACAGCTGGGAACCAGCCTAGTCCTAACAGCTAGTCTTTGAGGTTACTAGGCTCTGATGTGGCAGTCAGACCTTGAGACTTTCCTGCTGAATATAAGGAATACCACAGAGCACAACCTGAGCACAACCTGCTGTTTATTCTGTAACAGCAATAAAGTGATACAAACTAAGCCTCTCTAAAACAAAACAAAAATGAAGGCCATCTCATAATTGTGTCTAAGCACAACAAAACAGGATGAAACCCACAAAAATGCCAAATTCCATCTCCTGTCTCAGGATCTCTATCCCCACTAACATGACTGAGGCTTTTTTTTTTCTCAGATTACAGCTATAGTCTCACTTTTTAAAATTGTCTGAAGAGGTATTGAGTTAAGTATGATTAACAGTTCAAACACCAATTAGCTGGAATTTATTTTGTTTATCTTTAAGAAATACGTTATTTTTACTCCAGATCAGCACTGTCCAATTAGCTATCTGAAGTGATAAAAATATTCTATATCAGTACACCCCAAACTGTGGCCATTAACTACATGTGGCTGTTGAACAATTTAAATGTGGTTAGATTTTTAATCGTATTTAATTATAATGAATTTAAACAGTCACTTGTGATTGATGGCTACTATATGGGACTAAGCAATTCTGTAGTTTTGATTTGGATTTAGTCATTACAGCATTTAGAGAAGAATATTTTCATGATCAGATTCTTTATCAGGATTACAGTGGCAAAAGCAACACACACTTCAAAATGAGCTCTTGGTTACTTCTTGTGAAAAGTTGGTACATTTATAGATTATAAGCATTAATCAGATGTTTGTTCTGATTACACAAATCAGCACCTAATCACAGCAAAAGTCAAGGATTGACTTCAAAACATCTGATACTTTGGAAATCAGTTAGAAGATATTGTATTGGGGATACAGTAAGTAGTGAAATAATAGTGTTTCAACAAAAGTTCTAATTAAGGGGAAAACAATGGAAGAGATGGGCTTTAAGACTAGGAAAGTGCGAACCTTAGCTTGGCCATCACTAACTGTGCAATGTTGGCAAGTTACACAGTCTTCCAAATTCACTTACTACTAGAGCAGGAATAATAATAGTAATGTTATAACTTGTAGAGCACAGTACCACACCTAGGATAAAATAAGTGCTTTATTCATGTTAATGATTCATGAAATTAACTCCTCTTAGTATCCTTTACAAAGCATAAAATTATACAAATTTAGAAAGGGTCTCATAAAAAAGCCACCTCTGGTATGCAGAAAAAAAGTACTTTAATGATGAACAAGTAAACAGATCTTTAATCTTCCCAAATACCCCAAAAGCTAAATACTGTTACAGATACCTGTCAATATAAGTTGGTGCCACTAAGAAGCAGCATAATACATGTGATAAAACAGACATTGGTGCCTGAAAGGATTTAGGTACAAGCCTAAATTTAGCTATGTTAGTCAACAATTCTGTGACTTTGAACAAATCATGTAATCTTTCTAGGTCAATTATTCAGTGGAAATAATAATGTCAGTCTCAACTACATCATGTGAGAGCTGTGAGGATCACATAAAATTTGCATCAAAGCACATTTAACATATTATACAGCAAGTTTACTTCCTCTAAATTTTTATTCACAGAATCACTGCAGTTATAAAACTCTGTAAGAAAACAATGAACATTAAAAGCAATAGAAACAAAATTATTTACTAATAAACTGACACAAATTGGCTTCCATTCACCCTCCCTTCCTATTTGCATTAGTCCCATCTCTGTCACTACATTATGATCATTGTGAACTGTCTTTTACCAGCTGTCGGATTCTAATGCTTAATAATATACTGTAAATATAATGTACTATAAAAATTAAGATAGTTTGCAAAATATTTAGGACTTTAGAGAGACATGAAAGTAATATTCTATATTTATTCAAATCACAGGCAAAGTCACTAAGAAATGGGAGAGCATCAGTTATACAACTTAGTGATTCAAAAATAGAAAAACACAGGACCATAAAATTGGTAGGTGTTTCAAAGGAGAATGAATTAAGTCAAAAACAAAGTACAGTTGTGATATTGCACTAACATAAAATTATGTTGAAAAATAAAGGCATAAAATTATGTTGAAAAATAGAGGAGTTTTTTTCTTGCTTCAAAAATTGTTACATATACACAATTGTAGCTTAAATTTTAAGTATAAGATAAATGGATTTTCAAAAGTATTTTGCAGCTGGGGCAGTGTCTGTAATCCCAGCACTTTAGGAGGCTGAAACAGGAGGATTGCTTTAGCCCAGGAGTCTGAATTTAACTTTGAGCTTCCTGGCAACCAGAGCTGAGAGAAAAGCATGATTATTTATATAGCTGTCACTATAAAAGCCATGGAGCACATCAATTCATTAGGGACTGTGAAATTTATTTGTCTTATACTCAAAAGCGTATTTCTCACATGAAAATTTCTGTAGATGAGATAGGTTAGACCACAAACTATTTGGCTGACATACTGTCTCCAAACCACAAACAATTCCTCCATAAACAGGAACAATCTTTAATAGTTGCTGTTTTTAATGTGTGAACTAGAATATACATGTGTGTGTGCATGTGTCTGCACAAACATTTGCATGATGAGTTTATACAGTGCTGGTCCAAGGAAGACTATATGCCAGGGATAGTCCTGGTTTTTTCTTTATGATTACAGGCTTTTTGTCACACAGAGAACATATAAATAGAAAACAGGAATGCTGATTTTGAATGTTCTCCTAAGTTCACCCCCCAAAAAGTCATATTTTTACTCAAATAACTTTTCAATTTGGCCCTCAAGAGCAATATAAATAAGTAGTTATACATAAACTCTGAAACCAGATGGCCTGTGTTCAAATTTTAGCTCTGCCCTTACTAGATGTAAAATTTTACAAAATTACTCAAATTCTTCAGAATATTCAGTTTCTTCATAAATAGAAAGGGAATAATTTCAATATCTACTTAGTCACTTTTTGTCAAGATTCCACTTTTAAGCACCTAGGACCATACTCAACTAATATTAAGTGTTATTTAAAGTGCTGTTTTTTATCATAAAGTTTGTGATCTCAGTGACTTGTTTAAAGCAAATATGTGATTATTTTGCACTATTTTCTATCTCTTTAATTTACATCTGAGATATTATTTTTATTTTTTTATTTTTTACTGATTGCATTTTAGGTTTTGGGGTACATGTGCAGAGCATGCAAGATAGTTGCATAGGTACACAGATGGCAGTGTGTTTTGCTGCCTTCATCCCCTTCACCCACATTTGATATTTATCCCCAGGCTATCCCTCCCCAGCTCTCCTCTGCCGCTGTCCCTCCCCTATTCCCCCGAATAGACCCCAGTGTGTAGTACTCCCTTCCCTGTGTCCATGTGTTCTCATTTTTCATCACCCGCCTATGAGTGAGAATATGTGGTATTTTGTTTTCTGTTCTTTTGTCAGTTTGCTGAGAATGATGTTCTCCAGATTCACCCATGTCCCTACAAAGGACATAAACTGGTCATTTTTGATTGCTGCATAATATTCCATGGTGTACATGTGCCACATTTTCCCAGTCCAGTCTGTCATCGATGGGCATTTGGGTTGGTTCCAGGTCTTTGCTATTGTAAACAGTGCTGCAATGAACATTCGTGTGCATGTGTCCTTATAGTAGAACGATTTGTAGTCCTTTGGGTATATACCCAGTAATGGGATTGCTGGGTCAAATGGAATTTCTATTTCTAAGGCCTTGAGGAATCGCCACACTGTCTTCCACAATGGTTGAACTAATTTACACTACCACCAACAGTGTAAGAGTGCTCCTATTTCTCCATATCCTCTCTAGCATCTGTTGTCTCCAGATTTTTTAATGATCGCCACGCTAGCTGGTGTGAGATGGTATCTCAATGTGGTTTTGATTTGCATCACTCTAATGACCAGTGATGATGAGCATTTTTTCATATGTTTGTTGGCCTCTTGTATGTCTTCTTTTGTAAAGTGTCTGTTCATAACCTTTGCCCATTTTTGAATGGGCTTGTTTGGTATTTTTCCTGTAAATCTGTTTGAGTTCTTTGTAAATTTTGAATATCAGCCCTTTGTCAGATGAGTAAACTGCAAAAATTTATTCCCATTCTGTAGGTTGCCGATTCACTCTAATGACTATTTCTTTTGCCGTGCAGAAGCTGTGGAGTTTGATTAGGTCCCATTTGTTTATTTTGGCTTTTGTTGCCAATGCTTTTGGTGTTTTGGTCATGAAGTCCTTGCCTACTCCTATGTCCTGAGTGGTTTTGCCTAGATTATCTTCTAGGGTTTTTACGGTGCCAGATCTTATGTTTAAGTGTTTAATCCATCTGGAGTTAATTTTAGTGTAAGGTGTCAGGAAGGGGTCCAGTTTCTGCTTTCTGCACATGGCTAGCCAGTTTTCCCAATGCCATTTATTAAACAGGGAATCCTTTCCCCATTGCTTGTTTTTGACAGATTTATTAAAGATTGTATGGTTGTAGATAAGTTGTGTTGCCTCCGATGCCTCTGTTCAGGTCCTTTGGTCTATATCTCTGTTCTCGTACCAGAACCATGCTGTTTTGATTACTGTAGCCTTGTAGTATAGTTTGAAGTCAAGTGGTGTGATGCCTCCCACTGTGTTCTTTTTGCTTAAAATTGACTTGGCTATGCGGGCTCTCTTTTGGTTCCATATGAAGTTCATGGTGGTTTTTTCCAGTTCTGTGAAGAAAGTCAATGGTAGCTTGATGGAGATAGGGTTGATTCTGTAGATTACTTTGGGCAGTATAGCCATTTTCACGATATTGATTCTTCCTAACCATGAACATGGAATGTTTCTTCATCTGTTTGTGCCTCTCTTATTTCGTTGAGCAGTGGTTTGTAGTTCTCCTTGAAGAGGTCCCTTACTTAACTTGTAAGTTGTATTCCTAGGTATTTTATTCTTTTTGTAGCAATTGTGAATGGCAGTTTGTCCTTGATTTGGCTCTCTTTCAGTCTGTTATTGGTGTATAGGAATGCTTGTGATTTTTGCACATTGATTTTATATCCTGAGACTTTGCTGAATTTGCTTATCAGTTTCAGGAGTTTTTGGGCTGAGGCGATGGGGTCTTCTAGGTATACTATCATGTCGTCTGCAAATAGAGAAATTTGGCTTCCACCTTTCCTATTTGAATACCCTTTATTTGTTTTTCTTGCCTGATTGCTCTGACTAAAACTTCCAGTACTATATTGAGTAGGAGTGGTGAGAGAGGGCATCCTTGTCTAGTGCCAGATTTCAAAGGGAATGCTTCCAGTTTTTGCCCATT
>CM052656.1:100789227-100821417 GCA_028533165.1 Leontopithecus rosalia
TTGGCTGTTGGTTTGTCATAAATAGCGTTTATTACTTTGAGATACATTCCATCAATACCGAGTTTATTGAGGGTTTTTAGCATAAAGGGCTGTTGAATTTTGTCAAAGGCCTTCTCTGCATCGATTGAGATAATCATGTGGGTTTTTTTTTGGTTCTGTTTATGTGGTGAATTACATTTATAGACTTGCATATGTTGAAACAGCCTTGCATCCCTGGGATGAATCCAACTTGATCATGATGAATAAGTTTTTTGATGTGCTGTTGCATTCGGCTTGCCAGTCTTTTATTGAAGATTTTTGCATCTATGTTCATCATGGATATTGGCCTGAAGTTTTCTTTTCTTGTTGAATCTCTGCCAGGTTTTGGTATCGGGATGATGTTGGTCTCATAAAATGATTTGGGAAGGATTCCCTCTTTTTGGATTATTTGGAATAGTTTCAGGAGGAATGGTACCAGCTTCTCTTTGTGTGTCTGGTAGAATTTGGCTGTGAACCTATCTGGACCTGGCCTTTTTTGAGTGGTAGGCTCTTAATTGCTGCCTCAACTTCAGACCTTGTTATTGGTCTATTCATAGTTTTGGTTTAGGTTTCGGAGGACACAGGTGTCCAGGAATTTATCCATTTCTTCCTGGTTTACTAGTTTATGTGCATAGAGTTATTTGTAATATTCTCTGATGATGGTTTGAATTTCTGTGAATTCTGTGGTGATTTCCCCTTTATCATTTTTATTGCATCTATTTGGTTGTTCTCTCTTTTCTTTTTTGTCAGTCTGGCTAATGGTCTATTTTGTTGATCTTTTCAAAAAACCAGCTCTTAGATTTATTGATTTTTTGGAAGGGTTTTTCGTGTCTCTATCTCCTTCAGTTCTGCTCTGATCTTAGTTATTTCTTGTCTTCTGCTGGGTTTTGAGCTTTTTTGATCTTGCTCCTCTAGCTCTTTCAATTTTGATGATAGGGTGTCAATTTTGGATCTCTCCACTTTCTCATATGACTCTTATTGCTATATATTTTCCTCTGGAGACTGCTTTAAATGTGTCCCAAAGATTCTGGTATGTTGTGTCTTTGTTCTCATTGGTTTTGAAGAACTTCTTTATTTCTGCCTTTATTTCGTTGTTTATCCAGTCAACATTCAAGAGCCCATTGTTCAGTTTCCATGAAGCTGTGTGGTTCTGAGTTAGTTTCTGAATTCTGAGTTCTACTTGATTGCACTATGGTTTGACAGACTGTTTGTTATGATTTCCATTGTTTTGTATTTGCTGAGGAGTGCTTTACTTCCATTTATGTGGTCAATTTTAGAGTAGGCGTGATGTGGTGCTGAGAAGAATGTATATTCTGTGGATTTGGGGTGGAGAGTTCTGTAAATGTCTATCAGGCGTGCTTGTTCCAGGTCTGAGTTCAAGCCCTGGATATCCTCGTTGATTTTCTGTCTGGTTGATCTGTCTTATATTGACAGTGGAGTGTTAAAATCTTCCACTATTATTGTGTGGGAGTCTAAGTCTCTTTGTAAGTTGTTAAGAACTTGCCTTATATATCTGGGTGCTCCTGTATTGGATCCATAAATATTTAGGATCGTGAACTCTTCTTGTTGTATTGATCCTTTTACCATTATGTAATGACCTTCTTTGTCTCTTTTGATCTTTGTTGCTTTAAATTCTATTTTATCAGAGACAATAATTGCAACTCCCGCTTTTTTTTTGCTCTCCGTTTGCTTGGTAAATCTTCCTCCATCCCTTTTCTTTGAACCTTGGTGTATCCTTGCCCTTGAGATGGGTTTCCTGGATACAGCACACAGATGGGTTTTGGTTTTTTATCCAATTTGCCAGTCTGTGTATTTTGATTGGAGCATTTAGTCTATTTACATTTAGGGTTAATATTGTTATGTGTGAATTTGATGCTGCCATTTTGATGCTAGCCGGCTGTTTTTCCTGTTAGTTGATGCAGATTCTTCATTTTGTTGATGCTCCTTAGCATTTGGTATGTTTTTGGACTGGCTGGTGCTGGTTGTTCCTTTCTATGTGTAGTGCCTCTTTCAGGAGCTCTTGTAAAGCTGGCCTGGTGGTGACAAAATCTCTGAGTACTTTCTTGTTTACAAAGGATTTTATTTTTCCTTGACTTATGAAGCTCAGTTTGGCTGGATATGAAATTCTGGATTGAAAGTTTTTTTCTTTAAGGATGTTGAATATTGGCCCCACTCTCTTCTGGCTTGCAGCGTTTCTGCTGAGAGATTTGCTGTGAGTCTCATGGGCTTCTCTCTGTGGGTGACCTGAGCTTTCTCGCTGGCTGCCTTTAGTATTTTCTCCTTCATTTAAACCCTGGTGAATCTGACGATTATGTGCCTTGTGGTTGCTCTTCTTGTGGAATATCTTTGAGGTGTTCTCTGTGTTTTCTGGACTTGAATATTGACCTTCATTGCTAGGTTGGGGAAGTTTTTCTGGAAAATATCCTGAAGAGTATTTTCCAGCTTGGATTCATTATCTTTGTTACATTCTGGTACACCTATCAAACATATGTTAGGTCTCTTCACATAGTCCCACATTTCTTGGAGACTTTGTTCATTCCTTTTTGTGCTTTTTTCTCTAATCTTGGTTTCTTGTTTTATTTCATTGAGCTGATCTTCGACTTCTGATATTCTTTCTTCTGCTTGGTCAATTCGGCCGTTGAGACTTGTGCATGCTTCATGAATTCTTGTGTTGTGTTTTTCAGATCCTTCAATTCATTCATATTCCTCTCTATGTTCCATTCTTGTTATCATTTCCTCGAATCTTTTTTCAAATCTTTTTTCAAGGTTCTTAGTTTCTTTGTGCTGATTTGGAACATGTTCTTTTAGCTCACAAAGTTTCTCATTACCCACCTTCTGAAGTCTGATTCCGTCATTTCATCACACTAATTCTCCATCCAGCTTTGTTCCCTTGCTGGTGAGGAGTTTCGGTCCTTTGTAGGAGGTGAGTTGTTTTGGTTTCGGATGTTTTCCTCCTTTTCGCACTGGTTTCTTCCAATCTTTGTGGGTTTGTCTACTTGTTGTCTGAGTAGTTGCTGACTTTTTGATTGGGTCTGAGTGGGTGCCCAGATTCTTGATCATAAAGTATTTCTGTTACTTAGTTTTCCTTCTAACAGTCTGGCCCCTCTGCTGTAAGACTGCTGAGGTCCACTCCAGGCCTTGCTTGTCTTGGGTGCACCTGTAGCAGCTGCAGAACAGTGAGGGATGCTACCAGTTTCTTCTTCTGCTATCTTTTTCCCAGAATGATGCCCGCCAAATGTCACTCTGATCAGTCCTTTTTGAGGTGACTCTTTGGATATACAGGGGTCAGGGAGCTGCTTGAGGAGGCGGTCTGTATTTTATAGGAGCTCAAGTGCTGAGCTGTGAGCTCCGTTGATCATTCTGGACTGTTAGGCTGGTATGTTTAAGTCTGCTGCAGCAGAACTCATAAAATCCCTTTTTTCCTCAGATGCTGTGTCTCAGGGAGTTAGGGCTTTCTTTATGAGTATCTGTTGCACTGTCCTGCGCAGCTAGGAGGCAGTCTAGTCACTATTTGCCTGCCAAGGCTCTACCCTGCTGCCATCGGCTCTGCCCTGTTGCCATGGGCTCTGCCCTGCTGTTGTGGGCTCTGCCCTGTTGGCGGAGTCTCTCTGTTATGGCGAGTTGCCTCAGCAATGGTAGGCTGTGTTCAGCAATGGGAGTGTACCTCAGTAGGGGCGGTATGCCTCAGTAATGGTGGACACTCCTCTCCCACTGAGCTGCACCGTCCTGGGTTCAGCTCTGCTTGCAGTGAAATCTCAACCCCCAGCATTTCAAATCTCTGTTTTGTTTGTCCCTGTGGGGGTGGGACCTGCCGAGCCTGGTCACCTGGCTCCCTGCCTCAGAGCTCTCTCTCTCTTTTTTTTTTTTTAAGTTTAACGATTGACTCTCTCCCAGGTGTTTCAGTCGCCTGCTGAAAGGGCACCAGGATCTGTGTGATTTCCCATGCAGCGACCCACTGCACCGGCTCAAACGTCTTTTCCCAGGAATCTCCTGGTCAGGCTCACTGTCCAAGTCCCATTTAGTCAGATGGATATGCTAATCTGCCCTTCCAAATCTCAGATTGCCAGTTTAACAGGGCACCCAGACCAGTGCCTTTTGTGCGGAGTGTTGCTGCGCTGTGGCGCTGGCCAAAAGGGCTGCATGAGCTGAAACAGCTGCGCTGGCGTCCTGTGTCTCTCCTAGACCTGGGAGTTTCCCCATTCTGTGGGCAACAAAGATCCATCTGGAAATGTGGGTTGCACTCACCATCTGCATCTTCACTGAGAGCTGCAATCCTGATTTGCTCCTACCATGCCATCTTGAGATGTTGTTTACTTCAACTCTCCTAAGCATCCTGTGGTTTTCTGATGTAAGTATAATTGGTCTTCTCTCTGATCCCTGGCACAGAGTTCTTAAAATGCTTGTAATTTCCCAAGAGATAAGATATTGAAAGTGTATTTTCTTACATTTGGTCTTTGTCCCTGGTTCCTAACATGAGAGATGTAAAAACCCTTGGAGTTACCTGAGTGATAGAAATGAGAAGTTACCTGAGTGATAGAAGTAACTTATTGTTCATAATAAGCAACTTTCAACCACACCTGAATTGATGCTAAGTTGATTCTTGGTGGACCCCTAAATAGCTTCAAAATAGGAGGAACTTACTGTGTGATTAGAGGGTGAGAACTTTCACCTCACCCCTTAACCTCCAAGAAAGGGAGAGGGGCCAGAGTTTGAGTTAATTGTCAATGACCAATGATTTAATCAATCATGCCCATGTAATGAATCCTGCATAGAAATCTGAAGTAATGGAATTCAGAGAGCTTCTCAGTTGGTGAACACATCCATATGCCAGAAGGTGAAGCACCTCAATTCCATGGAGAGAGAAGTTCTTGTACTGGAAACCCTCCTAGAACTTGCCCTTTATGCCTCTTCAACTGTTTTTTTAAATTTTTATCTTTACATAATATCCTTTATAAAAAACTGGTAATAGTAAGTAAACTATTTTCTCTTTCTGTGAACTGGTGTAGAAAATTATTAACTCCAAGGCAGGGATCACGGGAATCCCTGATTTACAGCCAGTTGGTCAGACATATGGAAGTTAAAGGACTTGCAACTGGCATCTAAGTTGGGGCAGTTTTGTGATACTGAGCCTTTAAGTTCTGAGTCTGACACTAACTCTCGGTAGTTTTCATAAGAATTTAACCGAATGTCTGGATATCCAGTTGGCATCAGAGAGTTGAATTGGTTGTTGGTGTGGGAAAAATAAAACCCACACATTTGGTGTCAGAAACGCTGTAGGTAAGAGAGTTCATAGTTGATATCAGAAGTAGGAATTTCAAGACTAGCCCTGGCTCATGGAAACATATGGTATGGAAAGAGAAGAGTTGAGGCTAGGCATGGTGGTGGTTCTGACCTATAATCCTAGCACTTTGGGAAGCCAAGGTGGAAGGATTACTTGAGCCCAGGAGTTGGAGACCAGCCTGGGCAACATAGTGAGAACTCACCTCTACCCCCCACCAAAAAAAAAGAAAGAAAGAAAGATAAAAAAGAAAGAGAAGAGATGAAAGGGAAGAACATAAGCCACCTTTGATCCCTGGAGAGTCACCTAGTCACCCACAGTATAAAAATACAGCTGTGCTGAACTGTGCTAATCTCTCCCAACATTAATTACTAAAGGTAAAAGTTATCAATGGGATTTAAAAGACCTGACTTCTGAGAAGTCAGCTCATTTGATACTTAAGGAAATGCAAAATAATAAGAAGCATGTATGGTTATATAATCCCTTGGTTATATGTAACAGCTAAAGTGAAAGTTAAAAAAAGGTGCTGGATTAGACTTTGATGCTAAACTAAGCTCAGACTTCTGTCAGTCTGAGTTTTGTCCACTGTCCACAAAGCCATCCACAATGGAAAAATTATGTTCAGTTAACAGAAAATACCTGTAAGGCTCCTGATGACCAAGAAGATAGTCAATGTATCAGTTTCAGTGGTTTCAACCAAGAAACTACTGATACCAGGTGGTAGTGTGTGAGTTGCCTCATTTTGTAGATTGCTATAAAAAATTCCTGAATAAAATACAAATTATTCCTTTAATAAAATGGATTGTGAGTGTGACTAATTTAGGGACAATATCTATGATTTTAAATGCTGTAGAATAGGAGAGCATGTTTGGGTTGACACAGGACCTTTGGTTTATTATTAACTTATCAGAGACACACAGTGATGCAGAAGTTTTTCTTGACCCCTTTGTCAGTCTTGCGACAGGGGTTCCCTGTTTATTCAGCCCTCTGTGCTCAACCTTTGTGTGAGGTAGTGTGTGGGCAAACAAGTGTGGGATCCAGCTGGTCACTTTGAGCACCAGCAGGAGTAGATTCCATGCAGGCCCTGTGGCACCCAGATGCGGGTGCCTGCAATCCCAGAGAGTGTATTACAATAGTCTCTTAACTCCACTGTCTGTGGACAATGGTGTATTATCAGCTCAGTGGACCCCATCTCATTGCGTAGGATGGCTGCCCTCTACCAGTGAGGGCAAAGGGCCAGTGTGGCAGCCTTCTTTGGGTACCTGCGCTTAGTGGGTCCTGAGCTCTTGTCTGGCATCCAAGAAGAATTATGTGACATGGACTCTTGAAGGATGGTGGATGCAGATAATTTTAATTAGCAATGGAAGTAGCTCTCAGTGGAGAGGGGAGCTGGAGAGGGGATGGGATGGGCAGATAATCTTCCCTGAAATCTGGCCATCTCTGACTGGCTCTTCTCCGAAGTTAAATTGTCTCTCCTCCAAAGTCCAGCAGTCCCTCTGAAGTCAACTTGCCTCTCTCCAGTCAAGCTGCTTCTCTCCTCTACTGACTGAGTTTGGGATCTTTATAAGCACAGGATTGGGGGCAGGGTGGGCTATAGATAGTTTTGGAAAAGGCAACATTTGGTTTATAAAAATACATTATTCAGAAAGAACCAGTCAGGAGAGAGCGGGCAAACAGGGATAGAGCTGCAGGTTTCAGTCTTTTTGGCTCAAAGATGGGCTTTTGTCAGAGACCCACCCCGTCTGTCTATAATTACTCTGCTTCCTTCCTCTATCAATCAGAGGTTATTTCTGAGGGAGCGACAAGCCTGGTGGACTGGAAAAAATCCACTGTTAAGTGGGTTTACCCTGAGAAGGCAGACAGCCCTTTATAAATACCAAGCAGAATACCCGTGTGAAGCAGCTGATATGCTTGATATGTAAACTATATGAACATTGAATATGCCCATTACCCAGGCTATAGTAAATGCTCTTTTTGTATTGGCATGCAATACAATTGTACTGCTGTAATATCAAACAATAGTTTGAGAACCTTATTAAATTTGCTGTCTTAGCTTTCCAGTAAGGGTCATGCTGATACAAAAAAAGACATTGAGGAAATTAACAAGAAAGTGGAGAGACAGAATGGAGACTTGAAGGACTCATCTCAGCAGGGTGGAAGGCTTTAGAAGATTATTTAAAAATGTAATGAATATGGCATTGAAACAAAGGCATAGATGCAACGTTATCAGATGTTGGATGGACCAATGGGATGACCTCCTAGTCTCCCAACATAAAAGGGCTGCAAACAAGTTCACCACATTTACCCTAGTTAATAGAAATTTTAAAATCTGGAAGACTAAAACAGCAATGAGAAATCCTACCCAGAATCACCTGGGGCAATGGTTAGGCAGATTAATCAAGGTAAAGTTGATGAGGCGTCAGGTCTTTTAGACTGACCCCTGGCTAGGGGTCAGAGACCGTGTGCACATGTGTGGGTAAAATGATGGTTGGGGGGCTTTTCTGGTATTCCTTTACATGGGAGATCTATGATTCTGAAACCTGTTGTTAAAGTCTTAACAGGAATCAAGATACATTGGAAGGATGTAAAGGTGCAACAGTTGATGAGGTTAAGGTGTAAGTTTAGATGAAAACTGGGATTTTTGAATGGACATAATGTGAGGTGGTTGTGTCTCCTTTGCCTGAATGTAGTATTGGGGAGGTTATTATATATAGCTGGGGATTGCTTCCTGTAGCTAACACAGATGAATTCAACTTAAATTTTTCAACTTCATGATGGTGCAAAAGTGATGGGCATTCAGTGGAAACTATAAGTACTTCTGTACTCACATACAACCATTCATTTTTTGCACTTTCAGTGCAGTATTTAATAAATTACATGAAATATTCAACACTGTGTTGTAGATTTTGTGTTAGACTTTGCCCAACCATAGGCTTAATGTAAGTGTTCTGAGCACACTTAAGGCAGGCTAAGCTAAGCTATGATGTCCAGAAGGTTGGATGTGTTAATATATTTTCAACTTACAATATTTTGAATTTATGATGATGATACAGTTTTGTATGTATTCCTTTCCAAATCTCATGTTCAATTGTAATCACCAATGTTGGAGGTGGGGCCTGGTGGGAGCTGACTGGATCATGGGGATGGTTTCTCATGAATGGGTTAGCACCGTCTGCTTGTTTTACTGGGGCTGTTTTAGTGATAGTGAGTGAGTTCTCCCCAGATCTGGTTGCTTTAAAGTGTGTGGAGCTTACCCTCTTCTCTTTCTCTTGTTCTTGCCATGTGAGGCATGTTGCTTCCCCTTTGCCTTCCACCATGATTGGAAGCTTCCTGAGGCCTCCCCAGAAGCAGAAGCTACTATGCTTTCTGTACAGCATGCAGAACAATTAAACATCTTTTCTTTATATATTAGCTAGTTTCAAATATTGCTTTATAGATGTGTGAGAACCAACTAATACAGATGGGTTTATCAGGACATAATTCTTTGCAAATTGAGGAACATATGTTTTATAAAACAAAAGGCATGTAGGTCTACCCTCAGGTCACTCTTAATTGAACATGTGAAATGGGTACCACTAGAATTGCCTGAGCTCACACAAGTAATTAACTTAAAACAATATAGAATACCTGGTGGGCAAAAAGAGATTGCCATTTTAATTAATGACATGCCAGAAGGTAGAATGCTGGTATCAATGAACTCTTGGCACATTAACCCTGTATGGCCTATGAAAAACGCAGGTGAATCAGAGAAAAACAGCAGACCACTGAGGCTTAAATAAAGTTGTAGTGGTCATAGCCTCAGCAGTTCTAGTCATGAATTCAACAATACAAAAAATACAATGGGCTAAAAGGAGACTAGTACTCAGCAGTTGATCTTGCAAATGCTTCCTTCTGTGTTTCCACCTTAAATCCCAATTTACGTTTACTGTGCTGGCAAGGGGTTATCTGAACTCACAAGGTTACTGCCATAATTTAAAAAGAAGGGATTTGAACTTGGTGCAGGTCTCAAGTATAATGCACTATACTGATGATGTTATAATGTAAAAAGAATAAGCTATGGCTGATACACAAACAGTGTTGTCTCACATGAGTAACTAAACCTTGTTAATAAATCCAGCAAAGGTCCAACCAAGGGCCTTCCAAAATGGTAACATTCTTATGAATAATCTGAGTGGGAACTACCTGGGATACTCCGTGACTAAAAATAAATTGCTATTACACCTGTTGTAATGTCTCTACTTTCATTTCTTATTTTGAGTCTTCTCTTTCTTTATTTAGTGTAGCTAAGAGTTTATCAATTTTGTTTATGTTTTCAAAAAACTCTGTGTTATGTTGATTTTTCCTATAGTTATTTTGCAGTAAATTGGATAACCTAAAGAAAATGGGTAAATGCTAGAAACATAAAACTAAAAAGATTGAATCAGGAAGAAATAGAAATTTTAAACAGACCACTAATAAATGAAGCAGTAATTCAAAATCTCTCCCCAAAAAAAGTCCAAGACTAGAAGACTTCACAGCTAAACCCTGTCAAACATGCAAAGAAGAATTAATACCAATCCTTATTAAACTCTTCCCAAAGAACAGAACTAGAGAGAGTACTTCCAAACTCATTTTATGAGGATACCATCATCCTTATATGAAAGCTAGACAAGAACAACACAAGAAAAAAACATTGCAGGCCAGTCTCTCTGATAAACATTAATGCAAAAATCCTCAACAAAATACCAGCAAACCAAATTCAACAACATGTCGAAAACATTATACATTGTGACTTAGGAAAATTTATCCCTGGGATGCAGGGTTGGCTTAACTTGACAGTGACTTTTTGGATATAACATCAAAAGCTCAGATGAAAAATGCAAAAATAAGAAAGGACTGCCTCAGGCTGAAAAGCTATTGCACAGAGAAGGAAACAATAAACAAAATTAAAAAGCAGCCTACAGATTGAGAGAAGACATATACAAGAAGACATATACATATATATTTTATAAGGGGTTAATATCCAAAACATACAAATAACTCACATAACTCAATAGCAAAAAAACAAATAGCTTCATTTAAAAAATGAAGAAAAAGATTTAAATAGATATTTCTCCAAAGAAGACATATGAATGGGCAAATGGCCAACAGGTATTACTATTTGTCAGAGAAATGTAAATTAAAGTCCACAGTGTGCTATCAGCTCATACCTGTTAGGATGGCTATTATCAAAATTCAAGAGACAAGTGTTGGAGAGGGTTTGGAGAAAGTGAACCCTTGTACAATATTGGAGAAATGTAAATTTGTGCAGCCATTATGGAAAATGGTATGAAGATTCCTCAAGAAATTGAAACTAGAACTACTACATGACCCACCAATCTCCCTTCTGGGTATATTATACCCAGAGGAAATTAAAATAGCACCTCATAGAGATGTCTGCACTCACAGATGATTATTGTGGCATTATTCACAATAGCCGAGAGAGGGAAACAGCCTAAGTCCACAGACAGGTAAATGAATAAAGAAATTGTGGTATACACTGTTAGTGGGAGTGTAAATTATAATTTAGTTCAACCATTGTGGAAGATAGTGTGGTGATTTCTCGAGGATCTAGAACCAGAAGTACCATTTGACCCAGCAATTCCATGACTGGGTATATAACTAAAGGATTATAAATCATTCTACTATAAACACACACACACACACACACACACACACACACACACACACATGTGTTTCTTGCAGCATTGTTCACAATAGTAAAGACTTGGAACCAACCAAAATGCCTGTCAGTGATAGACTGGATATAGAAACTGTGGTGCACATACACCATGGAATACTATGCAGCCATGAAAAAGGATGAGTTCATAAAAAAGGATGAATCCTTTGCAGGGACATGGATGAAGCTGGAAACCATCATTCTCAGCAAGCTAACACAGGAACAGAAAACCAGATACCACATGTTCTCACTCATAAATGGGAGTTGAACATGAACACAGGGAGGGGAATGGCACATACTGGGGCCTGTCAGGGGATTGGTGGGTAGGGGAGAGATAGCATTAGGAGAAATACCTAATGTAGATGACAGGTTGATAGGTGTAGCAAACCACCATGGCACATGTATACATATGTAACAAACCTGCACATTCTGCACATGTATCCCAGAACTTAAAGTATAATTAAAAATAAATAAATAATAAGAAATAAGAAAGACAAAAAATAAGAAATTGTGGTATATATATATGTATGTGTGTGTATATATGTATACATACACATATATGTGTATACACACATGATATATGTATATATGTATGTATATGCATACATATGTGCATATGTGTATACATATATACACATGCATGCATGTACACACATGCAAGTATATACATATACATGCATGTGTATAGATATATACATACATATATACATATATATAATGAAATATTATTCAGCTTTAAAGAAGGAGATTCTACCAGTTGTGACAATTTGGATGAACATGGAGGACATTATGCTAAGTGAAATAAGGCAGACATAGAAAAGAAATACTGCATTATCTCACTTATATGTGGAATCTTTTTTAAAAAAATCCAAACACTTGAATACGTAGAAACAGAATGTAATGGTTACCATAAGTTGGGGGGTGGTGGCAGGAAATGGGGAGATGTAGGTCAAAGGGTAGAAATTTGCCAGTATGTAGGATGAATAAGTTTAGAGATAGATTGTACAATCTGAGAATTACAGGTTTAATATTGTAGCCTATATTGGTAATTTAGTAAAAGTCAATTGCAAGAGTACTCACATAGTTACACAAAAAGGTAACTAGGTAAGATGAGGAGTATGTTAATTTGCTTGACTAGAGTAACCATTTCACTGTGTTTAAACCTATACATACATCATGTTGTATACCTTAAATATATATAATAAAATGTATTTTAAAACATTACGAAAAAAGATTGTTTTGAAAATTAGATACAATATCTATAAAATGCCTAGTAGTCTGGCAAGTACTTGTCAGATACTCAAATCAACAAATCTATCTATAAATAAACAGTTGCTTCAAAAAGCAAACAAAACAAAAACAAAAATCTCTGCTGCTACTCACCCCAGGACCAAACTAGAGGCCCAGCGTTTGGTTGGTCTTCTTGGATTTTGGTGAACACAGACTCTACAGCTGGCCTGCTGTTTCCATGAGACTACCAGAAAGAAAGCAGTGAACTAGTGGGAACCTAAACAAAGGTAGGCCTTACCTAAGTTGCAAAAACAGGTAGCTCTCTCAATGTCTTGGACTTTTATCATCTCAACTCAAATAGGTAAGAAGTGTCTGTCAGTCCTACTAATGTGGACTGGAGTTTATGGGAGCAGCTCGTGGTCACCGTGGGGATTTCAGACCGGAAAATTTTTGAATGGGGCCACCTGGTACATACCATTTGAGAGACAATCATTAGCTAGCTATTGGGCATTAATTGAGACTGACTCGATAATTAAAATACCTAAAATAATCATGAAATCTGAGAAAACTGTAATGTCTTGGGTGATGTCAGAGAAACAGTTTAATAAGGAAGGCAGTCCTCAAAAGAGTTTGATAATAAAATGGAAATGTACACAGGAGCATGGAAACAGGGGAATGCAAAGAGGCAGCCCCCATATCCATGAAAAGGTGGCTTTTCTTTCCCTAAGACTGACTTTGGAACCATCTGAGGAGCTGCTGAAACCTGTTGCTATGTAGACATGTGCCCCATGAGCAACTCTCAGTCAATCAATAAAGACTTGGTTGGTTTAGGAATGGCAGTTCCAATGTAAATGGATGGTTTCCTGTTGGAAAGTTACCACACATTAAGGCCAGTGAATGGAAAGACTCTGAAGAATGTTAAGAATGAATTGCCTTAATGTGCTGAATTTCATGCTGTTTTTCTAGCAGTGAAGAATTGAACAATGATAAAACTCCTATGTTTAGATTTTTACCAACTCAGAGGTGGTAGCCAGGGTCCTGGCCCTATAGTCATGTAGGTGCGCAATGGACAACTGGACTACTGAAGCATGTTCATAAGGGATGCCACTCTATGGAAATCACTCTGGGCTTTAGGAGTGTATGAAAGTGGGACATGTCAATGTCCATCATAACAACATTCATTCAGGTGCAGACGGTGATTGGAAGCATCAGGTAGATCTTTTGTTGTGCATCCTTGAGATGGCCACTTAGGTCTATAAAATGACTGGACAGGGTGAAGGGACTGTAGCAATTTAGAGATGGGCCAGATCTGGACATTCCTATTGCACTCTATCTGAGGCACACGCCAACAAGAATTGCTCTGCTTGCCAACATGAGACACAGAGACTTCAGGTGGCTGTAGAGAAGATTCCAGAATTTTCTGGGGTGGGGAGGGGAATTCTTGCACATTGCTGGACCAATGCCAGTAGCCCCAAGGAGGTCTAAATGGTTTCTGACTGGAATAGATACTCCAGATTGAGATTTCATATCCACATATTAAGCTTTGTTTGTTTTTTTGTTTTTTGTTATTGAGATGGATTCTTTCTCTGTCCCCAGGCTGGAGTGCAGTGGCACTATCTTGGCTTACTGCAACCTCCACCTCCTGGGTTCAAGCAATTCTCCTGCCTCAGGCTCCTGGGTGGCTGGGACTACAGGTGTGTGCCACCACACCCAGCTAATTTTTGTATTTTTAGTAGAGTTGGGGTTTCACCATGTTGGTCAGGATGGCCTCAATCTCTTGACCACATGATCCACCCGCCTGGGCCTCCTGAACTGCAGGGATTACCGATGTGAGCTACCATGCCCGACCCCAGGTATAAAGCTTTCATACCCAGGTAGATGTAACTGGTAGATACAAGTGCTTGAAATACTATTACATGATTGTAACAAAAGATATTGTACTTATTCGGGCTGTTGAGTTACACTTCTTCAGTCCACAGGTCATATTTTACAGCTCATAGTGTTCAACAGTGGGCAAAGAAATGCCACATCAAATGGACACAACATGTTGCATATCATCCACAGAGTAATAGTTGATTAGAGAACTGAAATAAACAGTTAAAACATTTTTGTTTTCTAAATTCTGGGGAGATAAAGTTCTGGCCTTCACACCTTCATGAGTGTGTGTGCTCTCACTCAACATGAGGGGGCCTAAGACAGAGACCCTACTGGATAGATTCTTCTGTCTTTCTGAGTGATTTCTGTAAGAGAAAGTGGAAGAGGACGCTGGCTTAACTATGCAATTTTCCCCCCACATAACCTCAACTCTCTGTTTTTCTACCTAATACAGTGGTCCCAGAAACGTAAATGCAAACTGCAGGTTCCTGAAGCAGAAATTATTCCTGAGAAAGAAACTGTAACTAAAACATTATTATTATTAATTACATTTTTTTGAGACAGAATCTCACTCTGTCACCCTGGCTGGAGTGCAGTGACACAATTATAGCTCACTGTAACCTCTAAGTCCATGATTCAAGCAATCTGTCTGCCTCAACCTCCCAAGCAGCTGGAACTGCAGGGGTGCACCACCACTCTCCGCTGATTTTAAATTTTTTTTTTTTGACAGAGTTTTGCCGTGTTGCCCAGGCTGGTCTTGAACTCCTGGGCTCAAGCCTTCCCACCTCGGCCTCCAGAAGCACTGGGATTACAGGTGTGAGCCACTGCCCCCAGCCAAACACTTTTGTTTAATGGTGCCATTTGTTGGAAAGAGCCCACACTGCTTGGCTTATTTCCTATAGCATCAGGGCTTAGATTTCTCAAAAACAAAACCCAACCAACCTACAAAACAACAATAAAAAACAAAAACAAAAATCCCATATTCTTATTCTTCAACGGCATAAATTGCAATGATCCCATTACAACAAAAATGGAATTCCCAGCCTTGCAGGATTTCTTTTGTTAAAGTGACGGCATTGACTGGGAAAAAATGAGATCCCAAAAATTAGAATGGGAATGTATGGGAAGATCCCAATCAAGTTAAGGACATCAAAACTCTAAATTCTGCTGAGTCATTTTTTCCAGTAGCCCTTCCATCATTGCCTGTAGAAATTAATCCTGCTTTGACTGAAGAACCTGTAATACCCTCTCTTGTATAGAACAATTCTAGATCTAGCTAACAGAAGTCTAATTTGAATCACCAACACAGAATCATGACTCCAGAATCAGTTCCCAGACTTGAGTCAGTTTACAGACCCAGAACCCCTTCAATTAAGTGATGATGGCTAAGTCTGCAGAGGAAGGATTCTGTTAAGCTGGCTAAATGTACACAACTAAATCTTTCACTGACTCTTCCTCAAAGAGACAAGTCACCATGTACCTGGGTGACTCGTAAGTCTGTGAGTCACAGACTGGGTGATTGTGCATTGAAAAATAGAAAATAATCTGACTTTTAGGGGGGTTACTGGACACTGGCTCTGAATTAACACTAACAGCAGAAGACTGAAAACATCACTGCATTCCACAAGTGAGAGTAGGAATCTGGCAGATTCCCTGTATTAATGGAATGACCTGTGAAGCTAGAGCTATTATGATAGGAAAGATCAAGTGGAAGCCACTAGAACAGTTTCTATTAAGGAAAATAAATCAAAAGCAATACCACATTTTTGGAAAGATTACTGAGAGTAGTACTACCATCAAAGATTTGAAGTAAGTAGGGGTGGTGATTTCTGATGAATCTTCATTCCACTCACCTATTTGGACTGTGCAAAAAAAGAGATGGATTTTGGAGAACAACAGGAGATTATTGTAAATTTAACCTGGTAGTGACTCCAATTGCAGCTGCAGTTCAGGGTATAATTCCAATCTTTGAGCAAATTAACCCTACTTGATATGCATCTACTGATCTGGCAAATACATTTTTCTTAATATCTGTTAGCAGAGGCCACCAGAAGCAGTATGCTTTCCATGGACAATTCCAGCAATACACCTTCACTGTCCTACCTCAGGCACAGATCAACTCTCTAGTCTTATGTCATAATATAATCCACAGGGAGTTTGGTCACGTTTTTCATTTCTATGAGACATCACACTGGTCTATTATACTGATGTTGCTAGACCTAGTGATTGGACCTAGAGTATTAACTCTAGAGTAGTTCTTAACTAGGTCCAATCAGTAGGTCTAGCATCATCAGTATAATAGATCAGTGTGATGTCTCATAGAAATGAAAAATATTGGCAAGACATTTGCAAGACATAGAGTGGGAAATGAATATGACAAAAATTCAGGGAACTTACTCCTCAGTAAAAATATCAAGGTTCTAATGGTATGAGGAGTGTCAAGATATTCAGTCTATGGTGAAGGATAAATTATAGCATCTGGCCCCTCCTGCAACCAAAAAAGAGGCCCAAAGTCTAATGGGCCTCTTTGGGTTTTGGAGACAGAATATGCTCTATGTCATCACCAAGTATGTGGCTCCATTTTTCCCATAGCCAGTTTTCAAGGTTCTAGGAATCAAGGGGTGAAAATAGCAGTGGACCACACACTTTGATCTCCAGTGATCCACTAGAAAACATGCTCTTCTCATTCCTATGATCTTATGTTCTACTGGTCTAGTGGTCTGAGTTGCAAAGAGAATAATTCTTCCACCACAGTCACAATAATAGTTCCTTTGAAGTGGAAGTGAAGACTACCACTTGGCCACTTTAAGCTCCTTATGCCTTTGAATCAACAGGCCAAGAAATGAGTTACTGTACCAGCTGGTGTGGTTGATATGGATTCTGAGGGAAAATTGCACTTCAGCTACACACTGGAAGTGAGGAAGAGTGTGTCTAGAATACAGGAGATACCTTGGGACATCTTTTAATATATAATACTACCATGTTCTATGATTAACAGCACTGGAAAATTACTATTCAATTCAGGATAGTCCAGACCCCTCAGGAGTGAATGTCTGGGTTACTCCACTAGGCAAAGAAGCACAACTAGCTGAGATGCTTGCTTATGGCAAAGGCAATATGGAATGAATATTGATAGAAGGTAGTAATAAGTACCAACTATGATTAGGTAACTTGTAGAAATTAGGACTATAATTCTTGTATTTCTTCCTTATTTTGCTATGAATATATTGTACATATATATAATATATTTTTGTGTGTATATATACAAAGAATATATACATATATAAAGAATATATGCACATATGTATATTCAAATAATATGCATATATATTTGCCTGTTGATACACTGTATAAGGACCACGAGTATTTTTTGTTTTCCTCTTTTTCTTATACTTTTATCATTTAAGGTAAGATGTATCAATAACAGTCAACTTTACATGCATTCCTACTCTCACTAGTGAAATACAGTGAAATTTTTAGTCACCTGGATACATGATCACACGTCTCTTTGAGGAAAGGTGGATGAAAGATTTAGCTATTTCAGGTTATATCTCAATATTTCAGTTACAGGATTATCAAGGAGAAGAGTGAATGTCACTCAAAAACTTTGCATCCTTTTTTGCGGGGAAAGGTTTTACATACTCACAGTTGCATGCAAGATAGCTGTGTCATTTTAGGCAGAATTAAGCCTTTGTCAATTATTTTTGTTTGGAGATTAAGTATGGTTTAAGGAGATTATGTATGAATATCAGATTGACAGTGTGTGGACTGTGATTTGTTTTACGTGTGGATTTGGCTAGGTTTCAGCACCCAGTCATTCAATCACACATCAGTCTAGGTTTTACTATGAAGGTATTTTGTAGATATGACTTACAGCTACAAATAAACAAATAAATTGACTGTATATAGAGATTATTCCTAATAATATAGGTGGACCTTATCCAATCGGTTGAAAGATTTGAGGTTTTCTGGAGAAGGAGAAATTCTACTGTGGACTGAAGTATCAACTCCTGTCAGAGTTTCCAGCCTGTCCTTCCTGTGGCATGCCCTGTGAATTTGGGATTTGCCTAGGCAGCCCTCACAATTGTGTAAAACAATTCCTTGCAATCGTCATTTATTCTGTCTTTCTATCTATCTATCTATCTATCTATCTATCTATCTATCTATCTATCTATCTATCTTCCTTTCACAAATTTTTGATTTTTTCTTCCTCTACCTCCAGCATCACTCTCTCAGATGGCCCTCCAGAGGTCTAGTTATTACCTCCACCCACTGTTGACTTCTCTCCAGTTCTGGCCTTTATTCTACCTTCTTATCCCGACCTCCCTTGAAGGTCCTCTTTCATCATTGGTTTCTTTTTTTTTTTTTTTAAGTCAGAGTCTTGCTCTGTCACCCAGGCTGGAGTGCAATGGCATGATCTTTGGCTCACTGTTATCTCTGCCTCTCGGGTTCAAGCAATTCTCCTGCCTCAGCCTCCTGAGTAGCTGGGATTACAGGCGCCCACCACCACGCCCAGCTAATTTTTGTATTTTTAATAGAGATGGGGTTTCACTGTTTTGGCTAGGCTGATCTCAAACTCCTGCCCTTGTGATCTGCCTGCCTTGGCTTCTCAAAATGCTGGGACTACAAGTGTGAGCCGCTGGGCCTGGCCTCATCATTGGTTCCTATCTCGGCTCTGATTCTCCCTCACCATCTCACTTTTTCTCATAACTTCACACTGGATCCTGTTCCTGCAGCACTCCTTTTACTCACATCACTGGCCTTCTCTCTACTGAGGCCCCTCTGACATTTTGGCCTGCATATTTTCACTAATGTTTTTCTTCCTGCCCATAAATTGTCTCATATCTTCTGCCCTCAAAGACTTTCTGGCCCCTGGTTTCCACTCATCCTTCGTGTGTTCTTAGTTCACCTGCACAGCTGACTTTCTCATCTTGGTAAACCAGGGTCTTCTCTGCCCTGAGTCCTTGCTCCCCACATCTTCTCTCTGACTCACCCTCACCACTGTGTTTCTGCCTCCCCTGCCCTTTGCATGACTGGACTTCATGTTCTTGTAGAACTGTCTTCTGCCCTTACCACTTGCCTTTTCCATGCTTTTCCTGGAGCATGGAACAGGATCCTGTTCCTGTTATCTGTGTCTCACTCTGTCTCTGGACAGCTTCTGTCATGGTATTGTCTTCTCACCAAACTTGGTCTTCTTCATTGATCCCACTGATTCATTTGTCTTTTATCTGCTACCATGAATCACTCTTCCCCATCCTCCTTGGACTTCACTCTATCTCTGACTAACACAAACTGTGACTCAAATAGGGCATAACAATTTGATGAACACTGTCCCAGAGAGTTTATCTTCAGATAATTCTATTGATTAGCCTTGAATTTCCCAGTAATATATTTCAGCCATCTCCTGGCAGCTGGTGGCTGCCAAGAACTTATCCCATTCATTTTACTCAAGCTTTGATAATCAGAGACCTCTTCCAGAGAAGACCTCAGAGGCAAACATATGGATTCTGGTAGCCTCTATCTCCTCAGCACTGAAATCCAGGAACTTCTATATGCATATGTCACAAAAGATTTGATTTCTAGATTTGAGAGGAGGGAGAGAGAAAATAATGAGGTATTATTCCCAAAGCATTTGAGGCAAAAGTACTGCATGGATTATTATGTGACCCTCCTAGAATACTTGCTAGACTACATCTTAGAATCATGTGAGAAGTAAACCACACCCTCATGTCCTTCTGTGAACTGAATGCAAATCAGAACACTGACAAAGCTCTAGCAGTGTCTGAATCCCAAGAACTTGTTGAACCATTAGCAGCATATACATGATGTCAAGTATTCTAGCGTCCATCCCTTTAACCAGCAAGTCCTGGATGATTATTCTTCCTGGAAGTCTTTCTGTGTTTTAAAATAGCTTAGTTTGAAAATTAGTTCAATAAATATTTGTATAGTTTTATAAACACTACTATGCCTGTAAAAAGAAAAGGTATTTTATTGTGTGTGCTTATATGCAGTGCCAACATGCCATAGCATGAATTTTTTTTCTCATCAATCAATTTCAACAGGGATGGCCAGGTGCAGTGGTTCATACCCATAATCTCAATGGCTTGGGAGGCGGAAAGGGGAGCATCACTTGAGGCCAGGAGTTCAAGACCAGCCTGGGTAACTTAGCAAGAGCCCATTTTTACAAAAATAAAAATAAAAAAATTAGTTGGGTTTGGAAGTATGTCCCAGCTACTTGGGAACACTTGAGCCCAAGAATTTGAAGCTGTGGTGAGCTATGATTGCACTCCAGCCTCAGTGACAGAGTCCCTGTCTCTAAAAACAAATAAACAACCACAAAACAAACACTGTTCAACTCAGCATATATAATGTGATTTGTCATGTTATAAGAGGATATGCAAAAAAATTGTAAGTATATAATCACTGTAAAGAGGTGAGAATAAACATAGCATTGACTTGGGCAAAATTTATCACTGAAGCACTTGCTTACATAAACTCCTTTGGTATTTATAAGATTCTCTTTCAGTATCAGTAACCCAAGCAGACAAATACTTGGATTTTCCCTTGGCACTCAGTGACCTTCTAATTAGGCCTCCATTGTCTATGATTCAATTTCTTCTATATCTTATCTCTTTGGCCTCATATCGCCACTTTACTTGTGAAATCTCCTAGAAAAAACTTAATACACGAACTCATCGTTTTTGATTGCTGCATAATATTCCACAGTGTATATGTGCCACATTTTCCCTGTCCAGTCTATCATTGATGGGCATTTGGGTTGATTCCAGGTCTTTGCTATTGTAAACAGTGCTGCAATGAACATTCGTGTGCAGGTGTCCTTATAGTAGAACGATTTATAATCCTTTGGATATATACCCAGTAATGGGATTGCTGCGTCAAATGGAATTTCTATTTCTAGGTCCTTGAGGAATCACCACACTGTCTTCCACAATGGGTTGAACTAATTTACAATCCCACCAGCAGTGTAAAAGTATTCCTATTTCTCCACATCCTCTCCAGAATCTGCTGTCTCCAGATTTTTTAATGATCACCATTTTAACTGGCCTAAGATGATATCTCAATGTAGTTTTGATTTGCGTTTCTCTAATGACCAGTGATAATAAGCATTTTTTCATGTTTGTTGGCCTCATGTATGTCATCTTTTGTAAAGTATCTGTTCATAACCTTTGCCCACATTTGAATGGGCATGTTTGTTTTTTTTCTTGTAAATCTGTTTTAGTTCTTTGTAAATTCTGGATATCAGCCCTTTGTCAGATGGGTAAACTGCAAAAATTTTTCCCATTCTGTTGGTTGCCGATTTACTCTAATGAGTGTTTCTTTTGCCATGCAGAAGCTGTAGAGTTTGATTAGGTCCCATTTGTCTATTTTGGCTTTTGTTGCCAATGCTTTTGGTGTTTTGGTCATGAAGTCCTTGCCTACTCCTATGTCCTGAATGGTTTTGCCTAGATTTTCTTCTAGGGTTTTTATGGTATTAGGTCTTATATTTAAGTCTTTAATCCATCTGGAGTTAATTTTAGTGTAAGTTGTCAGAAAGGGGTCCAGTTTCTGCTTTCTGCACATAGCTAGCCAGTTTTCCCAACACCATTTATTAAACAGGGAATTATTTCCCCATCGTTTCCTTTGTAGGGACATGGATGAACCTGGAGGACATCATTCTCAGCAAACTGACACAGGAACAGAAAATGAAATACCACATGTTCTCACTCATAGGTGGGTGTTGAACAATGAGAACACATGAACACAGGGAGGGGATCACTACACACTGGGGTCTGTTGAGGTGAATAGGGACAGTGAGGGGTGGGGAGTTGGGGAGAGAAAGCAATGGGAGAAATGCCAGATATAGGTGAAGGGGAGGAAGGCAGCAAATCACATAGCCACGTGTGTACCTATGCAACTATCTTGCATGTTCTTCACATGTACCCCGAAACATAAAATGCAATAAAAAAACTTTATACAATAAATATAAATTTTTGAGTACCTGTTATGCAGTAGGCATTGGGAACCAGAAATATAAAATCAGATACAGGACCCTCATGTAATTTCCAGGCAACCAAGGGTGGAGGACACTAATCAACTATTGACTCAAAGAGTGGCATATGTAATACTAAAAACAAGACAGAGTGCTAGAGAGAGAAGTCATGTTTGGGGGTTTGACATTGTCATAGAGCTCAAGTGTTCTTGAAAACTGAGTTGAGATATGGAGAATATTTGGGAGTTAACTCTATGGAGAAGAGAAGAAAGAGAATTCCAGGAATAGGAAACAAATTCTACCAAGGCACTATGATACAGCGTGAGAGTTTGAATTCCTAAAATTAGTCTAACATGATTGTGGTGCTGAGAACTGCTGCTGGTTTGGTGTAGGAAGAGAGGGAATAAGTACACAGTAGTTAGAACTCACAGGGACTTCTAGGTTTTGCCATGTAGTTTGGTGTTATTCTAAGGAAGATATTGAGGTATTTTAAATAGGAGGTTGTATTGTCAGTATAACACTTTTTAATACCACTCAGGTTGCGTGATAGTGAGTGACTGAAATAGAGTAAGAGTTCCATTTCACCCACCAAGACCTTGCAATTGCAGTTATTTCATATTTTAGTACCTTTGTATTAAGGACCTGAAAGTGGTAACTGAGGGAACGGGACAAACTTGAGAATATTCAAGGAAAAGAAAGTGGCAAGCTTCGGTGACATGAGAGAAAGAGAGGAAGGAGCAGCCTAGAGGTAAGAGAGAGAGGCTGATGACAAGACAACAACTGACTGATAGCTTGCATAATTTTCTTGTATGGTGTGCCATTTATTGAGATATGAAACACTAGAAGATGATTCCCTTTGTGGGGAAAGTTAATAAATTATTTTTATATGTCGAGTTTGAAATACCTTTGAGATATTCTATTTGATACATTGAAGAGGCAGTGTGGTATATGCATCTGATGATCAGGGAATGATCTGAGAGAGAGATGTAAATTTGACATGCATTGATTCATAGGTGGTAATTGGAGCCGAAAAAATGGAAGACATTAGTTAATTATTGTAAGGGAAGACATAGAGAAAATAAAGAAAAGACTGAAGTTTCAATAATATAGGCAAAACAAGATTACAATAATTGAATAAATGAATTAATTCAGATGAAAAAATAATCTTCATACCTACTCATTTTTGGTAACATTTTATTTACTCTATCACTCTTACTACACCCCTGAGAAGTAGGACTATACCCATTCAAATCATAAATGAACACACACACACACAGACACACACACACACACACAAACACAGCTCTGCAGATATACAACTCTCTGGACTTTCCTGTGATCTGAGTTCAAGCCTCATGTGGTGTTTGTCTTTCAGTCACAAAAATGAAGGCAGACTTCCTGCACAGTGGATTACAGTTCCCAAACCTACTCTTTATCATTCTCACAATTTCCTGGAACAATATTATTACCAGACACTGGGCACATTTCTTGCTTCAGGTCCATGGTTTACTGTTGTTTATTGAATACCTACAGGAAGATAGAAAATACTTGTCTTCATACCAGCTGGGTACAGTGGCGTGCACCTGTAGTCCCAACTACTTGGGAGGCTAGACAGGAGAATTGCTTGAGCCTGGGAAGCAAAGGTTACAGTGAGCCAAGATCGCACCACTGCACTCCATCCTGAGTGACAGAGTGAGATTTCATCTCAAATAATAATAATAATAAATGGAAATATGCAGAGACTTAAAAGGACCTCAGAGAATACTTTCTAATTTTGTAATGAAAATACGGTTGTTAAAAGAATGTAAACAATACATAACATAATAGGTAAAATAATTCTTCTCACTCTGTTTTATTTCTCAAAACTTCTCTCCATAGTTAATAGTATTAGAGGTTAATGATAAAATATCTCTTCTGATTTTTTAAGTTTGAAACTTATTGGTCACTGTTAGAAATAAGTGGACACTTCTATTTTGTGTAAAAACCTTCTGCTCTCATATTTTGCACTTGATAATTTCTTTCTTAGATAAAATGATAAAATAAAAAGGCAACAGTGGTCTGGGTGTGGTAGCTCATGCTTGTAATTCCAGCACTTTGGGGTGCTAAGGTAGGAGGATCACTTGAGGCCAGGAGTTCAAGCCCAGCTTGGGCAACAAAGCAAGACCCTGTCTCTACAAAAAAATTAAAAAAAAAAATTAGCCAGGCATGATGGTACATGTCTTCAGTCCCAGCTACTCAGGAGGCTGAGATGGGAGGGAATAGGAGGGACCCTTGAGCCCAGGAGGTTGAGGTTGCAGTGAACCATTATTATTCCACTGTACTCCAGTTTAAGTGACAGAACAAGAGACTCTGTCTCAAAAAAAGAATACCTTCAGTGGAAAATCTTGTTGCATATATAAATCTTCTGAGTGGATGGAGTAAGCTTTCTTTTGTTTGTCAACTTTCTTTGTGAACCATTTTATATAAATTATTTTTCAGACTTTAAGAGTTAGGAAACTTAGACCTGTTCACTCAGATCAAGACCAACAATATTGGACAACACGTTCTTGTGATGTAATAACAGATTAAGCCATAAACAAGGTACAATACAATAAACACAAATGAGGGTCAAAGATCTGTGGTCCACCCAGGTCTATGACTTCCTTCCAGATGGAGTATTCAAGCTAATCCAACAAAAGGCTGAAGGATTTAGGTAGTGCTGTAGAAAATTCTAAAGGGAACAGTGAATGTTTTATGAAACCATTGACTGATTCTTATTGACAGAAGAAAATATCTTCTATGTGCACCTTCTATGTACTTGGCTCTGCCCTAGAAGCTGGGAATGAACAGAGGAGTAAGACATACTTCATGTTTTCTAACAGATCATAGTGGAGGGACAGACATGTGTTCCAACTACTGTAATACAACAAGGTGATCACTAAAGAAGAATTATTAATAAGTATATTAGCAGATACTAAGGCCATGGAGTCAGAATGTCTAATTGAAGTCCTAGCTCTACCATTTACTACAATACATATTTGCATGGCTTTTACTTCTGTTTTTCCCAGTCTTTAAAACTCATGTAACAAGAGTAGCTTAAAGAGATATTATTGTTTTGCTATTAAGTAATATTATTCAGCACTGCTTGGCACATACTAAATGTTCAGTACATAAATGTTAGTCATTATTATTAAATAAAACTATGAAATAATAACTAGAAGCAAGAGAATAAGTAGTGGAAATGGAAGGAAGAAAGCAATATCTGAGCTGATGTGGCATTTATTGCTTATAGTTTCCTAATATCTCTTTTTCTATAGCAAGCCAACCCCTGAGCCAAAGTGTACATGGAAAGCCATCATAAAGGTTGTATTTTCCACTCTACCTTTTGGCTGGGTGTGAAAACATGATTTACCTAATTTCTGACCACTAGAATATCATGAAAGCAATTTTTAAGTTCCAATCATGCCTTTAAAAAGTAAGGGCATACCCTTCCATTCATTATTTTCTTCTTTTCCAGCAGTGAAAATGCGAGCATGGCTGTGGACCAAACCAGGACTAGGCAGTCAAGGGTAGCACCCTACTGATGGGAGTAATGAGCAGAAACCCTATAGCAGTTCAGACAGTTATGTCAGAGAGACGAACTATCACATATATTCTAAGACAGGGTTTTTTTTCCCCCGGTAGTAATGTTTTGGAATCAGAAATGTCTTATCAATGACTTGCAGTAGTTTAATTGACAACTTTATTTTTGCTTTCTAATTGATATTAACATTACACCTTATAATTTAAAACATCTCAGATTCAGTAAAAGAAGTAAATATTTATCTTGTTTCAGCTACAGTTTGCTTCTCAGTCACCTGCAGCTGAACTCTTAGCATACTAAGTGCTATAGCTGTTTATTGGAAAATAGTAATTAGGCAGACAAATGAGATAATAGCTTTCCTCCACTGAATTACCTTTGCACTATGTTAAAAACAACCAATTGATGATATTTGTCTGGGTCTATTTTGAGCCTCTCTTTTCAGTTTCACTCATCTGTATATCTCTTCTTTGACAATTCTACCCAAGCTTAACAAACTTAGCTTTATAGTAAGACAAGAAATTGAATAGTTTAAGTCTTCCATTCTGCTTGCTTTGGGTTTAGCTTGCTCTTCTTTTTCTGTGTGTGTGTGTGTGTGTGTGTGTGTTTCAAGTAGATGCTTGGATTATAAATTCTACATTATCTCTTTTTCAGATACAAGCATTCAATATTATACATTTCCCTCTAAACTCTGCTTAAGCTAAAATCCATTAGTTTTGATATATTGTTATATCAAAACTATATTGTTATTTTTATTCAACTCACAATACATTTTAAAAAGTTACCCAGATTCTTCCTCTCTGGTCTATACATTATTTAAATGTCTGTTTAATTTCTAAATGTTTAGGAATTTTCCAAGTATCTTTCTTTTATTAGTTTCAAGTTTAATTTTATTATGTTTTGAGATATACATTTGTATGATATCCATATTTGTAAATATTTGCAGTTTATTATGTCTCCAAATATGATCTCCACATGAAAGTTTCATGTGCACTTGAAAATAATGCATATTCCCTGTTGTTGGATAGAGATTCCTGTAATGTCAATTGCATCCAGTTGGTTGATAGTGTTGTTTAGTTCTTCTGGTTCCTATCTTTTTTTTTTTTTTGTCTATTAGTTTAGTTACTTAAAGAGGTGTTTATGTCTCCAGCTGCAACTCTGAATTTGTTTATTTTCCCTTTTAGTTCTGTCATTCTTGCCTTGGTTCATACACATTTATAATTGACCCTTGTTAAGAACTGTGGGGCCCAGAGAGTGTAATACTATTGGCTGAATAGTTACTACTCCAAAATTCATATGTTGAAGTTCTAGCCCAGTATCTCAGAATGTGACTGTATTTGGAGACACAACCTTTAAAGATGTAATTAACTTACAATGAGGCCATTGGGGTGGGCCCTAATCCAATCTGACAATGTCCTTGAAAGAAGAAGAAATTTGGACACACAGAGACATCAGAGATGTACACATATTGAAGAAATGTCCTGTGAAAGCACAGCAAAAGGGTGGTCATCTGAAAACCAAAGAGGGATACCTCAGAAGAAACCAAACCTGCCAACACCTTGATCTTGGACTTCTAGGGTTTAGAACAGTGAAAAATAAATTTCTGTTGCTTAAGCTACCTACTTTGTGATACTTTACTGAAACAGCCCTAGCATACAACACCTTTATTTTTATATAGTATCCCTCTTTATTCTCAGGAGTGTGTTCGGTTTTTGTGTTCAGTCTTTTCATATACCTCTTACTTGTTTGTTGAAAGTTGTACATCTTAATCTTGTCTAGGACAGTGAAAGTTGAGTTAAAATGCTTTTGTACTTGGAAATGAGCACACAGGTCCTTCTCCTGGGTCTTTAATGTGGGGTTTGACTTAATCATTAAGAGTTGGAGCCAGGTGTTGTGGCTTATGCCTGTAATAGCAACTGTTCATGAGGCTGCCATGGGAGGAACGCTTGAGACCGGGAGTTTGAGAACAGCCTGTGCAACATAGCAAGATGACCATCTCTTAAATAAATAAATAAATAAATAAGCAGTGTGGTGGTGCATGCCTTTCCAGAGAGTGGGAGGGGTGGATTCCTTAAGCCCAGGAGTTCAAGTGAGCTGTAATCACATCACTGCTGTCAGCCTGGGTGAGACAGAGTAAGATCCTGTCTCTAAAAATACAACCAAAAAAGAGTTGGTTTGGGTTTCTGATTTGTTCTTGCTGTGATTATCCTCACTGTTTCACACACTTTAAATTCCTGTAATGTAGCTGGTGTTGAATATAGAGAATTGTTTGCCAGAAGAATGTCTTCCTCATCCTGAGCATTTTAGTTTCTTTTGCACAGTGCCTTGGATTACTTTGCACATTCTTATTTCTCTCCTGTTTCTTTTCCACAAGCATTCTCTTTTACTTCTTTTCTGAAAATGTAATCTCGGTAGTGCAAGACAGTGAGTGGAAAGGGTGATTGCTGTTCTCACTCTGACTGAGCCTTAGACACCAAGCGAGTGCCTGTAATCTTCATGCTTGGCCTTCTCAGGTCTCTGTTGGCCCAGTGTGTATTCCTGCCCCTCTCACAGAGGTGTATTTTGTGTTTCTGCTTCTTTCTCCCATATGCAATGATGTTTCCCAGTTCTCTAAGGACAGTAATGGTTGTTGTCCTTCTTCCCAGCACACACATTAGGTCATTTGTTCCATTGTGTAGATAGGAGATGGGGAGAAGTGCTCTGTGGAATTTCATGCCCCCTCTGTATTATCCCTGTTTTCTGTCCCCAGGTCTGCATCACAATGGACACAAAGAATTTCTGCTTCATTCCAATCATTTCTGCGAGAATCTGGTGGAGTTTAGAGAAATAGCCTGGGAGAAGTGGTGGGATTCCTAATTTCTGCAGACCCCAGGAGCTTCACACTCAGTGCCACTGTACACTCAGCCCTAATCCATCTTTCAATGATTCGGGCTGAATTCTGAATGGTATCTGGTGTTTGATTTGATTATCCTAAATAAGAGAGGCTGTGTCTCCTCTCTTCCACATGCCACCACAGATTTTGGCCACCTTGTTATTCTACAAAGTTCATTCTTCAGTGGATTTGAAAGATGTTGAGAAGTTAATTTGGCTATTTTCCATTATAAAAATGGTAGCAGCATTTCTTTGAGGCATCTGCAACATGGAAGTGAAAGCTATACATCTCCCTTGCTTGTTTTTATGCCTTTTTCCCTGTGCAACCTTCTCCTTCTCATTTTTCCTTTATCTTTCTTTATTTTATTTGCCATATGACGACAGTTGGATACCCTAGATGGACTAAAAATACTTTTGCTTATTTGCCATTTTAACTTTACCTTACTTGAGAACTTGAGAATAATTGCTTGAAAACGATTTTACATTTCTTGGAGTAAATGTTCTTCTGTAACATATTTTATCTGTTTTTACTTTTCTTTTTTGGGAGATGTTTAGATATGGACATGCTTTGCATAAATCATATACTAATTCTTTTTTTAGGTTCTTCTTTACTCTTGAAAGGGAGCAATTGTGTCTGACTCATCTATTATCTAGGGATAATGTGAAGAGGTAAAGCCTAAATTGGAGGAAGTAAGTTTCTGTCACACTGTGTTGTTTTAGACCACCGTTCTCCTAAATCTGGTTTATTATTTGCTAAGAGACATGTTTTTTTTTGTGTTTTCACATTTTTCTCTTTGATTGTAAGCAGGAGATATATGAGATTCTTGGTAAAGTCATTTATTGCGCAATTGCTCCGTGCTGTTATTTATTGGTGATTCCTTTCAGACCGTTCTTTTTAAATGCTTTTGTGTTACTCCCTGCTTCCTCTTTCTTGTTCTTTAAAATTGAGCTCCAGAAGAACAAAGGTCACTTATTAATTTCTAATTTTCAAATTCTATTATTGATTTGGTTCATATTTTGCTGCCCCTTAAAGAGTCTTACAGTTTGATATTTGGGGTAGCACTGGTTTCACTGAGGATATTAATAGTTTACTTCTCTTTCAGTTTTTCTTATTGTGGATTTCTGTGAAACTCAGGAGGGACTTTTTCCCTCAGATGTCTCAGCAGCTGCCCTTTTCTAAGTTCTTTCAGATGGCTGATGTTCAACCAGGATTGTAAAGCACTGCTAGTCATAGGGTTTGCAGAAACTGAGCTATTGACATAGATCATGATTCTAACATACTGAGTCCCATGCTGAGAACCCTTATTTGATATTTGTAATTTAACATGTATATTGACTTTATCACTGAGAAGGTTTAAAGTGGTGTTCAACCTTCATTCAGCAAAAGTTTAATATAAATTAAGCCAGAATTAGCTAGATGTTGGCTCTCCTCTGAAAATACTAAATCTAAGTAAGAGATACTGTTCTGCATTCTCTTTCTCAGAACTTCATCCTTAATTTCAGCTGCCACAATATCTGGCTAAAGCCTTCATGAGCATTGCAGTAAACATAGGTGCTCAATCATATACTCAATCTCTTAAATTTTACAATGAAATCTGCTAAGAAGCAAGGGTCCCTTGGAGAGAAGAACTAGGTATAGAACATAAAATGAATTTCCCTCCTCTTCCCCCCAAAAAAAACCTCAAAAGTAATCGTGTAACTCAACAATTCATTTAACTAATATTTGTATAGTTAACAGCACATGAAGTTAAAACTTTTTTTCCACACAGACATTTGCCAAGTTTGTGGCACAAAAAAATCGCTGCAAATATGGGGAATGCTATAATCTCTAAATGTTAAATCTCACCATAGCAGTAATGTCTTGTATCATCATGAGATATGAATTTTTCATGGCACAGTCATTTTGACTTTTGTTCCACGATTTCTTCGTTTAAGCAATCCAGTAACATTTTCCATTATGCACCTTCTGGTCTTTGGCAGGACATGATTTTTGGACAGTAGAAAAGTTGAAAGAAACTGGGAGAAAGAAAGATAAGCAATTAAACAAATGTGCAACTGTATCCTAATAATGTATGCTAATTGAAGGGTCTTAAATTTGGTTATATTATGTGCAAAGCTTTCTTTGAAAAAAGTATGTGCTTTGTTCCAGGGTAGATTTGGAAATAAAAAGATTAAAATAATTGAAATCATGTGCATATTCATTCACTCATTCATCCTTTTTCCATTTAATTTACTCTTTTAAAAATATGTCATGTGTTCTATCAGCCAGGAAATGCACCAGACACTAGGATAAAACAATGAACATCCAAGCCTCAAGGAACTAAAAACCTTAAAAGAAATATAGATATTAAAAATTTTAGTTGTCCACTAACACATCAGAAATTTGGGGAGTTTATATCACACTAGAGTAGTTATTCATAAGCAATATTTGTACTATAGATGGTCCCCCAAAATCAAATAGGTTCATCTCTACTGTCACACAAAAGGATCTTGACATCTAAAAATGTCCTCTTACCACCTTCATAATTTATAATATTTCCCAGAAAATTTTGATGAGGATACAGGGTTTTCTAGATATACCAGTAATTTAGTATTTCTGTAAATAAATATTTGTTACATACACAGACACACACATGACCTGAAGCCACTGAAGAGTAAACAAAGCCTGACAGATCCTGGAGGGTAGATGACACTTCAAAGAAGTTATGGCAGGGCAAAAGTTAATTATTTTTACAATTGTTAGCCTTAGGCCAATCTTAGTCCTATGTAGAGTGAGTAAAATATCAATAAAAAACCTTCAGCCTTTTTTTTTTTTTTTGAGACAGAATTTTGCTCTGTCACCAGGCTGGAGTGTAGTAACATGATCTTGACTCACTGCAACCTCTGCCTCCCTGGCTCAAGTGATTCTCCTGCATCAGCCTACCCCAGAGTAGCTGGGACTACAGGTGTCTGCCACCACACCTAACTAATTTTTTGTATTTTAGTAGAGGCAGAGTTTCACCATGTTAGCCAGAATGGTCTCCATCTACTGACCTTGTGATCTGCCTGCCTCAGCCTCCCAAAGTGCTGGGATTATAGGCATAAGCCACCATGCCCCAGTAATGGAGAATAGAGTTAGGAGGACTACAGATGCTGAAAATGAAGAATCAATTTTATAAAATCAAAAACATGGAGGAGATGCTCTTAACTTCTGTGTATAATTTTTTCCCCTAAATCTCTGACTGATGCAAACACAAGCCAGGTTATGGTAACAATGAGAGAACTGGACTGAGGTTTGACCTGCTGCCCCAAAGATAGAGATTTAAATATAAGTCCAACTACACCAATTCCTTGCTAAAGAAGGAAAACTGACCAAGTGCAGTGGCTCATGCCTGTAATCCCAACGCTTTGGAAGGCTGAGGGAAGCAGATTGCTTGAGGCCAGTTTGAGACCAATCTGGCCAACAAGGCAAAATCCCATCAAGACGCAGAGTGGCAGAGCCCACATCAGCAGGGCAGAGCCTACGTCAGTAGGGCGGAGCCCAAAACAGCAGGACGGAGCCCACAGCAAAAGGGCGGACCTCACGCCAGCAGGGCGGAGCCTCGGCAGCCAAATAGTGACTAGACTGCCTCCTAGCTGGGCAGGACAGCGCAACGGATACTCACAAATAAAGCCCTAACTCCCCAAGACAG
>CM052656.1:100821917-100841999 GCA_028533165.1 Leontopithecus rosalia
CGTTTCTCAAGGCCTTAGAAATAGAAATTCCATTTGACCCAGCAATCCCATTACTGGGTATATATCCAAAGGACTATAAATCGTTCTACTATAAGGACACATGCACACAAATGTTCATTGCAGCACTGTTAACAATAGCAAAGACCTGGAACCAACCCAAATGCCCATCGATGATAGACTGGGCAGGGAAAATGTGGCACATATATACCATGGAATATTATGCAGCAATCAAAAATGATGAGTTCGTGTCCTTTGTAGGGACATGGATGAATCTGGAGAACATCATTCTTAGCAAAGTGACACAAGAACAGAAAATGAAATACCGCATATTCTCGCTCATAGGTGGGTGATGAAAAATGAGAACACATGGACACAGGTAAGCGAGTACTACACACTGGGCTCTATTGGGGGGAATAGGGGAGAGACAGTGGAGGGGGGAGCTGGGGAGGGATAGCCTGGGGAGAAATGCCAAATGTGGGTGAAGGGGAGGAAGTCAGCAAAACACACTGCCATGTGTGTACCTATGCTACTATCTTGCAAGTTCTGCACATGTACCCCAAAACCTAAAATGCAATAAAAAATACAATATAGTATAATTGGATATTTCTTTCCTCTCTTATTAGACGTCAGTTGTGTAAAACAACATGCAAACAATTGTAATGTTGAGGGTTTAACAAATAGAAACGTAATGTGTTTGATGATAGCTGCACAATTGAGGAAAATGAGAGAAAAACTTATATTGGAGTAAGTAAGTATCAGATACCTGAGTAAAAAATAAATAAATATAATAACTTGAAGAAGAAACAAGGAAAACCCAGAATAGTATATAAGAAGGTTAATATAGGAAAGTCTGTAAATCTATACTTGTTCTCTTTAAAAGACAAAATTATAGAAAGTAATAACATAATAATTTACTGTTTGGTCAGTAGCATAGAAAGACACAATATGCATATATAGTATCAAAAAAGGCAAAAGGATTAGAATCGTATAAGAGTGATGTTTCTAGATCCAACTGAAATTAAGGTAGCATACATCTCAAATGGATTCGTTTTTGTTTTTGTTTTGAGGTTTTACTCAGTCAACAAGCGTTTATTCAGGTTTCACCATGAACCAAGCTGATAATTATATAATTATACACAGGGAGAGTGGAGAATATTGAAGGGGTGCCACTTTCTTATCTGGCACAATTTCTAAGAGCACTGTCCAAAAACTAGAAACTGAATATATGCTTATCTCACAACTTTCTTTTCATATTTAAAAAAACATTTTCTGACCTCCTGTGTCAATTGCATCTGTAAGTGCATCAGTATCTTTACTTTGAATACAATCTATAAGCTGCCGATGTGAGCGCTCCCCAGAACTATCTAATCTCCGGGGTCCTGGGATTCTGCCTGTAGATCCAGCACTAGACTTTGGCAAAGCTTTTCGTCCTTCAAATAGCAGCACCAAGAGATGGTCAACCAAACACATAGTATCAAGCACACATCATCACCCTGCAATGCACTTTCGATTGAATCTGGAAGCTCTGACCTCAAGAGATCATGCGTTACTACCAGAGAGCTTCTGCAAAGTGTTGAGAGCAGACTTAAAATTGTTGACACCTGATTACTCAATTTGGAATCTGCAGTTGTGGAAGGAGCTCCTGTGGTGCTGTGACCTGGTTTGCATGCTGATGATGGTTCTGATACAGTACCCCCAGCAGCAGCCATTTGAGATAACAGCTCCTCGGTTAATCCATGCTTGGCTAATGGAGCTGGGTCAACATCACGATGGATAAATCGGTCAGCCAGTGAGGCAAAGCATCGCAGAGTTCCATCTGAAACCTGATGATCTTCGTGTTTTAATAAACTAGACAGAGATTCTACACAAATTTCTAAAGAAGAATCTTGAGGCTCCATTTTGCCACATAGTCTTGATACCACAGCCATGGCAGAGTGCAAGGTGTCTTTATGAACTACAAGTCCACTGTTATGAATGAAGGTAAGCACACAATTCAAACCGCCAGCCTCAAAGACTGCTCCTGACTCACGGGTACGTATCAGTTCTAATACCTTTACACATTGTTCAGCTAAGTCTCTGCTAGTCTCATTGCTAAGTTCAACTACAACTAACAATTACAAAGTGCTTTTATAGCTCCATCTACCCCAACAATCCTTCGGGTACATTCCACAAATACATCCAGGTAGTATGTTATGGCACGGGCTGTCACTTCTAATACATTGTTTGGTGCACTTTCATCAAGAAAAATTTTCCAGAGGGCTGGTAAGAAAGTTCGAGGAGGACATGTTTCAAAACAATGATCCACGTTGTCAGACATCAAAAGCAGTATGCATAGCTGTTCAAGGGCTGTTAGTTGCATGTCCCTTTCATCTCCTTGTACCATCTGTAGCCATTCCAGCAAAGTATCTGGGTCTACATCTGCCATGGTTTTTTAAAAGCCTCTTTGCTTAAATTTGAAAAGTAAAGGGAAAAAAGTCCTTTAAATGTCCAGGACTTCTCAGCTTGGACTTAAACGTTTTTTCCTTTACATCTGGTAAAACCAAATTTTCATAGCGTCTTCCTCACTCAGCGCTGGGGTCTCGCTTTCCGCCAGTCGCCGGGCGTCCGGAATCCTGGCCCCAATGCAGGGCCCTTCCTACGGTCCGAGGCGCTCCTGCCTCCCCTTCCCACAGGCTCTTAGTCGGGCTTGTAGTCCCAAACCGCTCCAGTCCAGCTCCCACCAGGATGCGGGCAGAGCCAGGCCCGGCAGCGGCCCTAGAGTTCCTGAGAAGCTGCAGGCCGCGCAGGTCAAACCCAGCAGGCGGCACAGGAAAAGCCGCGCCTCATCCCTCCCCTTCCTCCTCGGGGACCTGGTGACAGGGAAGCAAGAGGTTCCTCTGAACAGCCCTCAAATGGATTCTTATAAGTTAATTGTACATTAGAAGCCCTATAATACACACTAAAAAGAAACCTGAAAATTGTACTAAAAAATCTTTAAAGAAATTAAAATGTTAAACTAGGAGGTATTATATTAATGCCCAAAACCAATTAGTAAATAGAAAACAGAAAACATTGACCAGGCATGGTGGCTCATACTTGTAATCCAAGCACTTTGATAAGTTGGGCATAAGAGTCACTTTAGGTCAAGAGTTTGAGACCAGCCTGGGCAACAAATCAAGGCCCTGTCTCTACAAAATGCTTTTAAAAGCTAGCCAGACACAGTGGCATGTGCCTGTAGTCTCAGCTACTAAGAAGACTGAAAAAGAAAGATTGCTTGAGCCCAAAAGGTCAAGGTTGCAAGGAGCCATGATTACACCTTTATACTCCAGTCCAAGCAACAGAATCAGAACCCGTTTCTAAAAAAATAGAAAACAGAAATAAAAATGGCATGAGACACATAGAAAACTGTAAAATGGCAGACATAAAACCAGCCATGTTCATAGTTCTATTAAACGGAAATGGATTAACCAATCAAAAGGCTCAGATTGTCAAACTAGATTACATGAACACAATTCAATTATATGCCATTTACATAAGAAACTTCAGATTCAGATAAAAATAGGTTGAAAGTAAAAGTCTGTAAAATGATATCAAATGAACAGCCAATGTAAGAGACCTGGGCTAGCCTCAACAAATTTAAAACAATTAAAATAATACAAATTATGTCTTCCTACTACAATGGAATAAAATTAGATATCAAAAACATAGAATTTTTGACATTTACAAGTGTGTGGAACTTAAACAGCTTACAGCTAGGTTTATCAATGGATCAAAATCGCAAGGGAAATTAGAAAATACTTTTTGACAAATGAAAAATAAAGGTAACATAGAAATTATGGTATGCAAACAAAGCAATTCTTAGGCAATATTTATACCTATAAAGCTATACTCTTAAAATAGAAGAAATCTTAAATAATAACCTAAGCTTCTACCTGAAGGAATAATAATATTAAAGTAAAAAGTACGATGACCTAAGCCTAAAGCAAGCAGATAGAAAGATTACATTAGAAATAAATTTGACCAGGCAGGGTGACTCATGCCTGTAATCCCAGCACTTTGGGAGGCTGAGGTGGGTGGATCAAGAGGTCAGGAGTTCGAGACTAGCCTGGCCAGCATGGTGAAACCCTGTCTCTACTAAAAATACCAAAGTACCTGGGCATGGTGGTACGACCTGTAGGAATGCTTGTGATTTTTGCACATTGATTTTATATCCTGAGATTTGCTAATGTTGCTTATGAGATTAAGGACTTTTGGGCCTGAGACAATGGGGTTATCTAAATATAAAATCATGTTGTCTGCAAACAGAGAAAATTTGATTTCCTCTCTTCATATTTGAATATGCTTTATTTCTTTTGTTGCCTGATTGTCCTGGCAAAAACTTCCAATACTAAGTTGAATAGGAGAGGTTAGAGAGAGCATCCTTGTCTTGCACCAGTTTTTAAAGGAGATGATTTCAGCTTTTCTCCATTCAGTATGATATTGACTGTGGCTCTGTCATAAATAGCTATTATTATTTTGAGATATATTCAATCAACACCTAGTTTATTCAGAGTTTTTAACATGAAGGGATGTTGAATTTTATCAAAGGCCTTTTCTGCAACTATTGAGATAATCATATGGTTTTTGTCATTGGTTCTGTTTATGTGATGGATTGCACTTATTGATTTGTATATGTTGGACTAGACTTGCATCCCAGGAATGAGGCTGATGTGACTGTGATGTATGTTTTTAATGTGCTGCTGGATTCGGTTTACCAGTATGTTATTGAGAATTTTCACATCAGTGTTCATTAGTGATATTTACCTGAAGTTTTTTTGCTGTTGTTGTGTCTCTGCCAGGTTTTGGTATCAGGATGATTACGAACTCATAAAACCCAAAACCATAAAACCCTAGAAGAAAACCTAATTAATACAATTCAGAGCATAGGCATGGGTGAAGACTTCATGACAAAAATGCCGAAAGCTATTGCAACAAAAGCCAAAATTGACCAATGGGATATCAATAAACTAAAGAGCTTCTGCACAGCAAAATAAACAGTCATCAGAGGGAATAGCCAACCTACAGAATGGGAGACAATATTTGCAGTTTACCCATCTGACAAAGGTCTAACATCAAGAATCTAAAAAGAACTTAAATAAATTTACAAGAAAAAAATGAACAATCCCATTCAAAATGTGGGTAAAGAATATGAACAGAAACTTCTCAAAGAAGACATTATGGGGCCAAAAAAACATATGAAAAAAGCTCAACATCACTGATCATAAAAGAAACACAAATCAAAATCACGAGATACCATCTCATGAGACAAAATGATAATTATTAAAAAGTCAAGAAACTGTAGATTCTTCTGAGGCTGTGGAGATGGAGGAATGCTTTTACACTCTTGGTGGGAATGTAAATTAGTTCAACCATTGTGGAAGACAGTGTGGTGATTCCTCAAGGATCTAAAACCAGAAATACCATTTGACCCAGCAATCCCATTACTGGGTATATACTCAAAGGAATATAAATCATTCTAATATAAAGACACATGCACATGTATGTTTATTCCAGCACTATTTACAATAGTGAAGATACGGAAACAACTCAAATGCCCATCAATGATAGGCTGGATAAAGAAAATGTGGTACATATATACCATGGGATACTACGTAGCTATAAAAAGGAATGAGATCATGTCTTTTTCAGGGACATCAATGAAGCTGGAAGCCGTCATCCTCAGCAAACTAACACAGGAACAGAAAACCAAACACTGCATATTCTCACTCATAAGTGGGAGTTGAGCAATGAGAACACATGGACACAAGGAAGGAAACAACATATACCAGGGTGAGTCGGGGGATGGGAGGCACAGGAAGGGAGACCACTAGGACAAATGGCTAATGCATGTGGGCTTAAAACCTAGATGACTTGTTGATGGGTGTAGCAGTCCACCATGGCACACTTATACCTATGGAACAAACCTACACATTCTGCACTTGTATCCTCAAATTTAAAGTAAAATAAATAAAACAAAAAACAAAAACAATGAAAACATAAGCCACAGATGAAAAGAATATACTTAACAAGAGATATATCAGATAAAGGACTATAAAGCCAAAATAGATAACAACTCTTAAAACTCAACAATAAGAAAATGAATAATCTGATTAAAAAATGGGCCTAAGATCTGAACAGACACCTTATTAAGAAGAAGTACAAATGGAAAATAACCTTATGAACATATGATTAATATAATGTCAATAGGAAATTTTACATTAAAACATGCCATTACAGAAAAACCAACTACCGTATGTTTTCACTTATAAATGGGAACTAAGCTATGAGTACACAAAGGCATACAGGGTGATATACTGGACTTTGGAGACTCAGAAGGGGAAGAATGGGAGATGGGTGTGGAATCAAAAACTACATATTGGGTGCAACGTACACTTTGGTGATTGATGAGTGTACTAAAATCTCAGAATTTGCCATTGTATAATCTAGTGACCAAAAACCATTTGTACTCCAAAAGCTACTGAAATTTAAAATTTTCTTTTAAAACATATTACACACCAACTAGAAGTGTCAAAATCCAAAATATGAACAACACACAACACCAAATGCTGATAAAGATGTGGAGTATTAGGAATTTCATACTTTGCTGATTGAAATGCAAAATGGCACGCCACTTGGAAAATACGTTAACAGTTTCTTACAAAGCTAAACACATTCTTACCATATAATCCAGTAATTTCACTTCTTGGTTTTTATCCGAATGAGTTGACAGCTTATGTGCACACAAAAGGTTGCTCATGAATGTTTTTGTCAGCTTTATTCATAATTGACAAAACTTGGAAGAAACCAAGATGTCCTTTAGTAGGTGAATGGATAAATAAACTGTGGTACATTCAGACAATGGAATATTCTTCATCACTAAAATGAAATAAGCTATTAAGCTATGAATAAGCATGGAGGACCCATAAAATGCATATTTTAAATAATTAAAGATTTAAATGAAATCTGCTTATTAAAAATAAATGAGGTACAAAAATATATTCTTGAGATACAAAACTATGAAATCTCACATAATAATTTTTGAAATAACTATGGATCCCCTTTTTTGGGGCGGGGACAGAGTCTTGCTCTGTCACCAGTCTGGACAGCAGTGGCATGATCTCGGCTCACTGCAACCTCCACCTCCCAGGTTCAAGTGATTCTCCTGCCTCAGCCTCCCGAGTAGCTGGGACTATAGGCATGCACCACCATGTCTGGCTAATTTTTGAAAAAAAAATTTTTTTTAGTAGAGATGGGGTTTCACCATGTTGGCCAGGATGGTCTTGATATCCTAAGGTCATGATCCACCTGCCTCTGCCTCCCAAAGTGCTGGGATTACAGACGTGAGCCACTGCACCTGACCTGGAGCCTTTTCTTATAGATGTTTAAAATGTATTTGCTTACATGCCTTTAATGAATACATGCCCTGAACTTGTATGCTCATTATCCAATTCTTTTAAAAGTAAATATTAAATGCCTATACATAAAAAATTAATAAATCCAGCACTTATTGCTTGTCAGCTAATGTGCTACGTACTGGAGAATAAATATATCAGTAAAAGCTGCAACTGCCTCAAAGGATTTTGTATTTACAATACAGGCTAAGCTCTAATACAGAGAAAAACTGTATGATGGCAAGTCTCCAGAACTACATCTGATTGAACAGAAAGGGAACAAATTGACAAGACAAAGGTGAAAATTAAGGTAGTTTTTCTGATTGAGCATTGCCTATGGTAGTGGTAATTCAAACACAAAGTGATTTTTGTGTGTATTCTACATGCATTATATCATTAGAACTTCTTACCAGAATTCTGTGTTGGCTTTGGTTGTTATCCCTGTTTGAAAACAAAGAATAAGAACAAAAGAAGAATCATATTATTCTCCCAAAGTTACCCAGAGATAGTCAAAATTCTGTGGTTAGGACCTAGAAGCCTCAAATCTGACTTAATGGAGCTGTTTCTCCACACAAGCTTTCCCTAGACTAATGAGTAGTACAATTGGTTCTACACTTTCTCAAAAACTTAGTCCTTCAACAGCTCCAAACACACTGCTCTGAAAATCACTTAAATATCTAGTTGAATTAGATTTTTTTTCTTTTTATGCAAACAATGACCTCTGAAAGGAAAACAGACACCCCGGTTCTTCTATGTGATCAGAAAAAAAATAGATATCATATAATAAAATGCAACAGATGATATAATTTCTGTGATCTCACATCATACAAAGTTGAAACACATATGAAAAATGTATTAAAACCATATGATTGAACATTTACATAAAGGACCAAAGACCAAAATTTAGAAAATAAATTTCAAATTCCTATTTCTGCTCATATATCTAAGCCTTTTCTCTTGATCATAAACACTACATAGATAGAGAAGGCAGCTTTGCTCTTAATGATACCTGAGCTTGAAAATTGTTTTCCCTAAAATAGTTTCTACCGTACATGCATTCATTCTTTCACTCATTCATTCACTCAATGTCAGTCTAATACCTAGAATGTTTTAGATCTTGGAAGTGAATAACTGAAGAACAATAACTTATAATTGAGAAAGGAAATACCAAATATTGGTGATGAAGTTTATTTTTACCTAATTTTTACTTTTGAATTTATACACTATCAATAATTTATGAAATATATGATATAGAACAGTCTATAACTTTTATTTGTGTATTTCTAACATCCATCAGTTTCTGGCCCACTTTTTTGTCTAATAAGTGTTTGGCTAATGATCAAATGGAAAATAGAATTTGGTAAAGGTGTCCAAATGGGGAAAGGAAGGTGTTTACAGGGAGGACAACATGAGAGCCCAGCACTTTATTTCCTGACCACACAGTAGCAAGTATTTCCTTAAGGACTCACACCACCACTAGAGAGCAACACCACCACATCACCACTAAGTGAACTGAAGATCTAACTACAAGAGCCCTTGCTGGAAAGCAAAACAGGAAGGCTGTGAGGCAGGGACTTTGTGTCAGAAATTGACCTGAGGAGTTCATTTACTCTAGGCAGTTATCTGAAACACAAAATCAAGTGATGTGCTTTAATTCGCTGGCCCTGAGGCCTCTATTATTTAACCTGATTATTTTTTTGAGTCATGAAAAATAATTACTCTAATTATTTTTAAAAAAAATATTTTTAAGCATCTGTGCTGATCTGGTAATTGTGCTCAGTATTATCTATTACTATCTGCCTGCATTCACCAACTATTATGTAGCAGAAATAATGAATAGTTTCATCTTCTAAAACTTAGTTTTTAGGATTTTTCCCCAGAAAACATTGAAATGATTAGAATCATATAAATTAAAGTAATTTTGATTTAGGGTATCACCCTACTATTAAATACCTAATAAGACAACTGAATATGCATTTCAAGTTTATGAGAGCAAATAAACATACATATTATTGATTAGGCACTCTCTTATATTAAAGTCAATTGCCCTCAAGCCGGAAAAGAAATCAGTTTCTTTTTCTCAGCTTTATTATATGAAAAGTTTATATGCCACAAATAGACTAATTTGATTGCTTTACAAACATATTGCCTCTTTAAAATACAAAGTGAAATAACTTGCAAAAGGAACTTGAAAACTCAATGTCAATCTGTTCTAGAACACCATATGCCAGATCTTCAATAGAACTGAAAACTCTAACATTACTATAAGATCATTTATTTTCTTTCTTTCTTTAAGGAATAAAAAGCAGAGTTAGTAACTTAGTCTGTTAGGAATTGTGCCAAAATTAGTTCCACTAAGATTTGTGTAGACATACTATGTGATGTTTATTTTTTTTTTGAGAATTCTGTCCTAAATGGTGCTTACTTCCTGTTTAACATTTACTAAGAAAACAATATACAACACATCTTTTAGCTCAAGTTATAATGGAGTTATTACAGCTCATTAAAGCCAGTCCTTGCTCCCCAAGATTAGATGGATAAAAGGCTGATCACTGGCCCCTGCCTTTGGGAGTTACCTAATTGTAAACCAAAGCATGTATAAGATTGGTATAAAAGTAATTGCCGTTTTTGCCATAATTTCAGTGGCTAAATGAATATGTCTACTCCCCCCCAAAATGTGGTTGGAATACTTGTAAAAGAAAGAAGAAAAAAATTATTCACAGAGATCTAAAATCCTGAAACCATCTCAAGTATTATCTGAATGTTTTTATGTTGTTTTGAATTGAATAAAATGAGCAGTGAAAACAAAAAGAAAAAAAGAACTATGTCTATTTCTAATTTATTCTGTGTCCTGGAAATAAATTTTCTCTCATTCTTTTCTTTAAAATGAAATTTACACACACACACACACACACACACACACACACACACACGGGAGGAAATTAACAAAAGTTCTCTAACCAGTAAGTATAAAATTTCAGTGCAGCCTCAGGAAAATAAATCATAAATCCTCCACTCACAAATCGGATTACATAGAAAACTACATATTATAGCTACAATTATGACTACTTTGAAGAAAACATGAAACAAAGAAAAAGTCTAGTGCTTAATTCACATGAAGAGATTGATAGTGGTAGAGTCAGCAGAAGTATTACAAGTGGTGAAAATGGTGATGTTAATATCAGTGGTATTATTGATACTACTTCTCTAGCAACCAACGGAAGAAAGTATATAAATGAGAAGATGAGATTTTAACATTTTAAATTCAAAATGTCTGTTTGACACTGAAGTACAGAGGGTGACTAAGCAGTTGCCAGACAAATATGAAATGCCAAAATGAGGCCAAAGCTGAAAAACAGGCTGTAAGAATTTCGATGGCATTAATGCTATTGGCTGGAAGAGACAATCTAAGAAGCTGCTGTAGATAGAGCGAGTAGAGAAAACAAAGGGGTAAAAAAGCATTCTTCAGAGAAATGACTAGTGACATAAAAGGAGATAAGTTTCATGCAAACCAAACTGAAAGAGAGAAAGAGAAAGAGAAATAAATGGAAATCAAGATGAAAACAGAACCAGTCATTAGTCTTGTAAAATGAAGGTCATTGGTAGTCTTGACGAGAATAGTTTAAGGTGAAGGACTAACTACAAAAGCCTATTTCAAGTGGGATACATTTATTAAATAAAACATTTCAGCATGATTTTGTTATTTTCCTAGCTAACTAGAACTATTCAGTTGCAGGTATAATGTAATCATAGAAAAGTGGATTTAATTGCAGGGGAATACTATATAAGCCAAATTGTATTACTCAAGTCACACAACTGTGACAAGAGACAGTAATTTCATCATTGTCATGATACAAAGGTGATTCAGCTATTACTAACAGAATTTTACAATCCCAGCTGACTTACTGCTCATATAGACACAGATATTTTAAGAAAAACAATTTGGTGCTTCACTGAAATTTAAGATATATTGGTTCTATATTTATACTTCTTATTAATGTTCTCATTTTATCTTCTTTTAAATTAATCATTTGCTAGTTTGACATATTTTGTATTAGGCTTCTCTTTTACTAATAAGTGTAACAAATTATGACATTAATTAGAACATTCTCTCAAACCTTGAATGAAATTGGAAACCGCCAATACCTCTAAAAATAGCCTTGAAATTAGTAACTTCTTGTTTCTAAGAAAAGAAGTTAAATTGACTTTCTATAAATTACATAGTTTTTTGGTGAAATGAAGAGAAACGTGTATAGGAAACAGATGCGTAGGAGCTACATCCTTATTTGGTTACAAATGGATTCTGAAGTTTTGACGAAAGGTAAAAGGCGAGTTCCCCTAAAACCACAACACTTAAAAAACATTCCAACATCCAAAGCAATATTGAGAAGTATATTTCCTACAACTGGTTTATCAAATGGCCCCTTATTAGATCTTTTCCTTTTATCACCTTGTGTAATTGTGTAATCATATTATTTTACAACCTTTTTGCAGGTAAAATGTCCTATTTATAAGGCTTACATATATAATTCAACTGTAGACACACAGGTCAGAGACTATGGTATTCATTTTTTACCCCCCAGGGTTCTTACTTTTCTGGTAGTCATTGTGAAGCATGGGGCAATAGTACTTTTTGGTGTTAACATCTGGATAAACAGAGATATCTCCTATTTTATGCATCAATTTAATATCAGATATGTTCTGCTGTACTTCTGGATACAAAGTGCACATTGATTTTATCATTCAATTGCATTTGACTCAGTACAACTATCACTCAATCCAATCATGTGGTCAATGTAAAAAACGTAGATATACAGCCTTAGCCCCTATAGTCAAAGTTATACATTTTGCCTTTACAGCCTTTTGCTTTCTATTTCTTTGGAAAAAAATCATCTGCCCACACAACATGGTTCCTGGGAGGTTTTCAGTCAGAATACACCATTCTTTTAGTTGAAATGATTGCTTCAACAATATGCAGATAAAACTTCCTATGAAATAAAATATAGATATACATACTCTGGCCACAGTAAATAGTACTATGTTTGCTTTTTATTTGTATTACCTATGTTTATGGTTTCCTACAAAGCGTTCATTTTCACGTATTTATCAGAGAGTCAAAACATTCCTTATAATTGTCTCCAAAAAATACCAGATGCAAAGAGTTGGAGAACCAGCTCTTGCTGGGCTATAGGCTGCAGAGAAATTCTATGTTTGCTTATTCTTTTATAGTATGTATTGGTATGGCTTCTAGGGAGTAAAATTATATGTATCATATAAAGAATAAATGTATCAAGAATGATACGCCAATTTTTGCTAGGATTTGTCCCCAGATTTCTTAACACTGTGTTGCAGGTCAGGTTTCTCAAAAACAGACTCTCAGATGAAGAATTACATAAAGGATGTTAAACAGAAAGGGAACTCAAAATCCACATGTATGGATGAGAAAGAAAGGATTGGGCAAAGGAAGATATCGAATTGTGATGCAATAAAAACAAAGTCTTCAGCTAACACCATAGGGAGCTCTGGAGCTGAATGCCCTTCAAGTTTATCCTGATATAAGGCAACAAGTCCAAGCTTTTATAGTCCCACACAAACCAGCCGTTTGGTACATCTGGCACTGGGAGAGAGTGTGACTTCAAGAAAGTGGTTCTCTTTAGCTGAGAGCCATACAAGGAAGATTCAGTTGAAAGCCTCTGACTCCCAGGTGAGTCAGAGAGAATGAGGCTTCACTCCAAAGTGGACACATACCATTGGATCCACTGTAAATGGAAATCCAGTTTTTAAATCAAAAGATAAGGAAGACATATATACATATATGCACATATGTATACACATATGCACATAAATAGAGATATATACAGAGATGTTATACAATTTTCTTGATCAGACTCCTTTGCTTAGGGCTAGGACCATATATCTAAAAGTCCATTAAAATACCCAACTCAATCTCCCATATATTCCAGAAACAAAAGTGATCATTTTATAAATCTAATTTGTACCCCCATTTTCTTTCTTTTTTCTTTCTTGATTGGTTAAGCATTCTTGTTCTCTTATTTTATAAAGAAGAAAACTGGAAACACACGACGATCTGTTCATCTCTGGAGCCCAAGCTTCTTAAGTGTGCATTCTATTGCATCATTGTTCATGTCCACCACCCTACCCACCCCCATTCTATGGAGGGGAGAATCCTCATTTCAAGTCTCATTCACTTGTTATGGTTACAACTCACCAAAACTCCCTATGTCTCATTTTCCTACCTGCAAAATAAGTTGCCTTTGGTTGCTCTTTTCCGAAGGTACTGTGTATGGTTTGATGCTCTAGGCTGATAGGAGAGGAAGGGAGATAACCCATAGACTGTCAAGAGAAACTGAAATCACTGGGGTGATTTATTCCAGGATGAGAGAGCCCACTGGTTCATTAATGGCACAACTATTATAAAAGAGATAAATAGCTATTTTACATTTGTAGGGAGACATATTTACAGAACAGTGCTAAATATCAATTAAGACTTTAGGTGAGATGTGAGAAAGGGGCATTAAGCCTCTGCTAGACTAGGGCAGTTGCTCAACTGAAGCTGCCCAACCTGGTCTCATAGGGTCTGCTGGATGGGCCTTCAGGGCGGAGGTGGTCAGGAAACACAGAAGAGGTTGGAATGCACAGATTGACACAGAAAGGGCAGAGGAATAGGTAGTCCCAGGCACAGTGTACAGCTCCAGTTCTTTTTTTTTTTTTTTAGAAGGAAAGAAAAAAAAGGAGTAAAGGAGAGGAAGAAAGAGGAAGAAAAAGAGGGAAACAGAACAGGAATGCTGCTTTATTCTAAAAATGGGTATTTAAAACCTCTTTTGTGCTAATAATTGTACTTAATAATGGCTGATCAATATTTCATTTAAACCTATGAGTAGGTGCAATGTGGCACTGACAACAATGTACACCTTATGTATTTAAAGTGGAGAGCTCTATAAATTTGCCTATCAAGTTTACTTGTTCCAGATCTGAGTTCAAGTCCTGGACATACCCATCAGTCTTCTGTCTCGTTGATCCATCCAATATGGATGTTGAAGTCTCCCACCATTATTGTGTGGGAGTCTAAGTCTCTTTATAGGTCTTATGTATCTGGGTGTTAGGATCCTTAGCTTTTCTTGTTGCATTGATCCTTTTACCACTATATCTTTGTTGCTTTAAAATCTATTTTATCAGAGGCGAGAATTGCAACTCCTGCTATTTATTTATTTATTTATTTATTTATTTTTGCTCTCCATTTGGTTGATAAATCTTTCTCCATCCCTTTGTTTTGAGTCTTTGTGTATCCTTGTATGTGAAATGGGCCTGGATGTAGCATACTGTTGGGTTTTGGCTGTATCTTTTGATTGGGGGATTTAGTTGATTTACATTTAGGATTACTGCCATTTGATGTTAACTGGCTGTTTTGCCCATTCATTAATCTAAATTCTTCATTATGTCGATGCTCTTTACTTTTTGGTATATTTTTAGAAAGGCTAATACTGGTTGTTCCTTTCTATGTTTAATGCTTCTTTCAGAAGCTTTTGTAAAGAAGGCCTGGTGGTAATAAAATCTCTGAGTACTTGCTTGTTCATAAAAGATTTTATTTTTTCTTCAGTTGTGAAGCTCAGTTTGGCTGGATATGAAATTCTGGGTTGAAAGTTCTTTTCTTTAAGGATGTTGAATATTGGCCCCCACTCTCTTCTGGCTTGTAGGGTTTCTGCTGAGAGATCTGCTGTAAGTCTGATAGGCTTCCCTTTGTAGGTAACCTGACCTTTCTCTCTGGCTGCCCTTAGTATTTTCTCTGTCATTTCAACCCCAGTGAATCTAACAATTATGTGCCTTGGGGTTGCTCTTCTTGAGGAATATCTTTGTGGTGTTCTCTGTATTACATGGAGTTGAGTATTGTCTTGCCTTGCTAGGTTGGGAAAGTTTCCCCTATTTTCTAACCCATCTGAAAAAGTATCCCCTATTTTCTAACCCATTTGAAAAATACTGCCCACAGTTTTAGGAGTGAAAGCATGAAGCCATCCTTGACTCTCGGTCTGCATGTTTTGTCATTAAATGCCCCCATCTAATAATTCCTAGACTATAGTGACTAATAATGTCTTTAATTCAACAACTTTCCTTCATCTCTACTTCCATTGTATTGGTCTTAAAGGCAGTCATCTCTCTATGGTATCCCTTTATTTTAGTTCATCTTGTACCTGTTAGCCTGACTGATAATTCCAAAAATTAATACCTAATTATAATTAGTCACAAATTCGTAACAATTTATTACTTTCTTTCTATACTTAGAATAATTCCAGACTGCTTAACAGCATTTATTTCACATCATAATCTGGCTTTGTCTCTTGCTTCATTCTTTAGTCTCATTGTAGTAGACCATTCTTTCTCCCATCTCTAAGACTTGTATTTTTTGCTCTTGTCTACAGTTTTTTTTCCTCCCCTGCCTTATTCATCTGGCAAACTGTCTCATCTTTCACTTCTCAGATTAGATATTTATGTAATTTTGTAGAATGCTGCCTTGAGAATAAATTCTCCAAGATGTGTTCTACATGCTCTCTCATAATTACCTGCTTAATTGTCTTGCCAGACCTTAGCAGAAATAGTAGAATAAAGGCCTACAAAAAATGATTCTTTCTGTACATCAACAAAAATATTCGCAAAAATTGTCAAAACAAACTTCCTCAGAATATTTTAAATTAACCAAAGACTTGCCAAAATCTGGCAAGCATGTACTCAAGAAAATAGGTGAATTTAATTGAGAACAGTGGCCTTTATGGCAATTTAACTTGCTCTAGTCCCATTCCACTTTCCTTAGCTTCAAAATAGGCCAGGCATGGTGGCTCATACCTGTAATCCAAGCACTTGGAGTCTTAAAAAACTATAGTAGATCTTACAACTATAGTAGCAATAGTAAACAGTAGCCCAACAGGCCTCAAGGGGGAAGAAAGAATTTACAAGTCCTCAAAAATTATTCTTAAAGTACGGTCATTATTTAAACTATCCAACATTATCTTGGATATTCCCACCTACAACTTTATTTGATATAAAACAGAGCTTGCTCAATTCAAAGGGCTTTTTCCCTAGCAGGTATTTGACAAAAACAATCAGCATCTATTTCCGTTTGTGGCTGCTTAATATGGAAACAACTGGGGCAAAGAAAAAGCTGATCAAAAAACTTAAGAGGGAAACTTGAGGGATGGTCTGCCTATAGTAGGGCATTGAAATGATCCAAAATACTGATACAACTCCAATGAATGGAGGAACACCAGGGTCCTTTGTCTCATGTCAATTTAGATAACACAACATGGACACACATGGAGCACATGGAGTGGTTTTAAGAAGCAGAGAGTTTAATAGGCAAGAAAAAAGGAAGAAGTTCTGAGGTACAGAGATGTTGGGAGGGTGGCAGTTTCCAAGCAGAGAGAGGAAACCCCAGTGCATAATAAATAGTAGATTATATTAGGAGACTGGAAAAGGAGTTGTCTGGTTTGCATAGGGTCCACAGGATTGGTTTAACCAGGTATGTCATTCACATAGCCTACAAATAAACTGGCTCTCTTACCCTAGTCTTTTAATATGCAAATCATATTAAAAAAGACCTCTGGAGTGGCCATGATTTGTGGCACATATGATGACAAGGAGAATAGGGTGAGACTCCCCATATTGGATGGACCCAGTTTCTAACAGCTTGCATTTACATATCAAAGCTTGTTGGCCTTGCCCTTCAAGTTGTTTTATTTTTGCTAGGAAAGAAAGGTTTCTGGAGCTGCTTTTATTAAAAGAAACAAACCTTACCAAGAACCACTTATACTGTCTGCCTAAAATAATTTCTTAATAATTCCTTTAATAAAATGGACAATAATATCATGAAAATGACCACACTGCCCAAAGCAATCTACCCATTTAATGCAATTCTTGTGAAAATACCAACATAATTTTTCACAGAATTACAGAAAACAATTCTAAAATTCATATAGAACCAAAAAAGAGCCTGAATAGCCAAAGCAATCTTAAGTAAAAAGAATAAATTTGGAAGCATCACATTACCTGACTTCAAGTTATACTACAAGGCTATCATAAACAAAACAGCATGGTACTGGTATAAAATTAAATATGTAAACCAATGGAATATATTTACCAATATATTTACCAAAAATTAAATATATTTACGAATAGATAGATAACCCAGAAATAAAGCCAAATACTTATAACCAACTGATCTTTGACAAAATATACCTAAATTGGGGAAATAATTCAATAAATGGTGCTGGAAAAACTGGAAAGCCACATGTAGAAGAATGAAACTGTATCCCTATGTCTCACGAAATACAAAAGTCAATTCAAGGTAGATTGAAGACTTAAATCTAAAACCTGATGCCATAAAATTATAGAAGAAAACCTTAAAAAAAAACTCTTCTGAACATTGGGCTATGCAAAGATCTTATGATTAATATTCCAAAAGCAAAGGCAACATAAACAAAAATAAATAAATAAATGGGACTTCATTAAACTGAAAAGCTTCTGCACACCAACAGAAATAATCATCAACATAAACAGATAACCCACAGAATTGGAGAAAATATTTGCAAACTATGCATCTAACAAAAAACTAATATCCAGAGTCTACAAAGAAGTCAAATCAGAAAGAAGAAAACAAACAATCCCACCAAAAGTGATCAATTTGTATGTAGATCTGCCATTTGATGTACCAGGATTAACAATCCAAGTTAAATATAACTAAAATAATTCATTATTAGCAGATTTGTCTTACAATAAATGCTACAGAGATTCCTTCAGACTGAAGCAAAAGAAAAACTAGGCAGTAACTTGAATCCAAATGAAAATTAGAGATCATTGGTAAAGGTAACTATATGAGAAAATATAAAATACAGTATTAATGTATTCTTAATAACTGCATTTTATACTAAACTATTAAAATAAGATTACATAAAGCAGTAATTATAAATGTGTATTTGTATGACAACAATAAAAAGGGAGGATCCAGAGCTATACAAGAGTAAAGTTTGGAGATACAATTAAAATTAAGATTGTATTAATCTCACCTAGATTGTTATGAATTAGTATGTTAATTATAATCTCTAGAGAAAACACTAACGAAATAGCTAAGAAAATATATTAAAATGAAACAATGTAGTTAAATTGGAGAAAATATCTATTTAACACAAAATAATATAGTAATGGAATGATAAAAGAGTAAGAAGACAAAAGACACGTAGAAAACAACAAAAGTAAGATTTAAATGCTACCAAATCAGTTATTATGCTAAATTTAGATGGATTCAACACTGTGATCTAAAGGTAGATATTGGTTGAGGCTGGGAACACTGGCACCTGCCTGTAATCTTAGCACTTGGGAGATTGAGGTGAAAGAATCACATGAGGCCAGGAGTTCAAGACCAGTCTGGGCAACATAGTGAAACCCATCTCTATAAAAACAGACACACACACACACACACACACACACACACACACACACACACTTTGTTTAAAAATTAGCCAGGAGTGGTGGTGCACACCTCTAGGTTAGAGAGGAGGATCACTTAAGCCAGGTGTTCAAGGCCACAGTGAGCTATGATCATGCCACCACACCCCAGCCTGGGAGACAGAGTGAGACACTGTTTCTGGAAAAAAAAAGTAGGCAGATATTAGAAAAATGAACCAAAAATGGGATCCAACTGAGTGCTGTATATAAGAGATGCATCAAGGTTTAAAATACACAAATTGTTAGAGTATAAAATAATAAAAAAGTTATAACATAAACGCAGTTACGAAAGATAAAATAGGCTTCAAAAAATATTTCTAGGAACCTAAAAAAATTATTTCTAGGAACCTAAAAAGACATTTACAATGATGAAAAAGTTAATCTGTCATAAAGACATAATACTTTTAAAACTATGTGCACCTAAAAATATACTCTCAAATTTATAATGCAAAAACAGAATTAAAGGGGGAAAAAGACAATTAAGTGATAATAGTTGAATAAACTGAACTAAACCAAAGATTGTAAATTGTAAACCAAGACCAAAAATGACTGAGAAAATTCTCAATCAGTGCTGGGGTTTATTGGGCCAAAGTTGAGGATTCACCCAGAAAAAAAAAAAAGCAAGTTACAATACAATCTGTGACATGCACTTTTTCCAAAGAAGGTTTTGAGGGATTCAGTATTTAAACACAAGAGTGAGCAGAAAGAGAAAGAGGAAAGAAAAGAAAAGCCCTGCTGGCCAGGCACGGTGGCTCACACCTGTAATCCCAGCACGTTGGGAGGCCAAGGTGGGTGGATCATGACATCAACAGATCGAGACCATCTTGGTCAACATGGTGAAACCCCATCTCTACTAAAAATACAAAAAATTAGCTGGGCATGGTGGCACAGGCCTGTAATCCCAGCACTTTGGGAGGCCGAGGTGGGTGGATCACCAAGTCAAGAGATCAAGACCATCCTGGTCAACATGGTGAAACCCCATCTCTACTAAAAACACAATAAATTAGCTGGGCATGGTGGTGCGTGCCTGTAATCCCAGCTACTCAGGAGGCTGAGGCAGGAGAATTGCCTGAACCCAGGAGGGGAGGTTGCGGTGAGCTGAGATCGTGCCATTGCACTCCAGACTGGGTAACAAGAGCGAAACTCCATCTCGGGGATTGGG
>CM052656.1:100842499-100899741 GCA_028533165.1 Leontopithecus rosalia
GTGTGTCAATTTGCTGAGAATGATGTTCTCCAGATTCATCCATGTCCCTACAAAGGACACAAACTCATCATTTTTGATTGCTGCATAATATTCCATGGTGTATATGTACCACATTTTCCCAGTCCAGATCAGAGGTTCTTGGCCTTGCTAACCCTGAAGAATGGGGAAAGGGGCTCCAGAGGTGCAGTGAGTTTGCCATTCTAATAAATATTGTGGGCCCAAAGAGTTTTGCAGAGAAGCAATTTATTAGACAGAGAGAGAGTGAAAGAAAGATAGCTCCCATGCTGCTGTGGGAGAGGACCCAGAGAAGGAATCTGTTAGGTAGGAACAGCTGGAGTTTTAACCTTTGAGTTATTCACTCCCCATTCATGTTCCCATCCAATGAGAGGAGTTCTTTCAGACTTCCTCTGGAGTGATTGATCTTTGACTCTGATATTAGATTGGCTCCTTGGTCCACAGTTCTGAGTTACAGAGCCTCCTCCTCCCAGAGCTTTTGGCGGTTTTTTGGGGGGGGACAAAGAAGCCTCACCTGGGTTTCCCTACCCAGCCTGCAGGCTGGAAATCCAGACAAAAATCTTAAACTTTGAAACCCCTCTTGTTCCTGGATGGAGGTGTGGAGCTGGGAAACTCCTGCCTTTGAAACCACGCACTTCGTGGACCAGGAAGAGAAGCTTCTTTAACGCAGTCCCTCATTATTATTTAAATATATGAGAAGCAGCCATAGCTAGAAGGAAAAAGAGATCCAGCAAAATCAAAAATCTCATTTTTACATTGAATTCTGGCATCAGAAAAAGAAGGAAACATTATGGAATGAGACAGTGCAATTCTTCGAATGTACCTCATTGCAAGGATATTTCATCAGGGTTGTGGGGCAACCCACAGTCTACTCAAATGTCAGCCCATTTCTTAGCCATCATAAAGAGCAAAGGTCAAATTTTCCTATAAAGCAAAGTAATTTCTGGTACCCCCCCAAAGCTGAAAAGATCAAGTACCACAATGCAAAAGAATGCAGAGTTTTAGACCTGAGAAGTGTCTACCTATTGTGGTAGGAGTTATTAAGAAATTATTTTAGTCAGATAAAGAGGAAAAGGAGTCCTTGGAAAGTTTTCTTTTCTTTTAAAGCAGCTCCAGAAACGTTTCTTGTCTAGCAGGAAAGCCCTGGCTCTTAATATGTAACCTTATATATGCAAATGCAGGCCATTAGAAACTGAGTCCCCGCAAACTTGGTGATTCCCACCACCTTCTTGCCCTTGCCCTCCATGTTCCTGGCAACATGGCTGCTCCCCACATAGCACCCCTTGTGTGGAACATCATGGCACACTGTATTTGCATATTAAAAGGCTAGGGTAGGAGGGTCAGTTTTTTCATGGACTAGGTGAGTAACTTGCCTGGTCAAATCAATCCTCTCAGCCCTATGCAAATAAGACACCACCTCCAACCTCCTCATATAAGCAGTGAAGTTTCTGCCACATATGGGGGTTTTCTCTCTTGACTTTGGAGCACCTCCCGCCGTCTCTGTACAAGGGAGCTTCTTCTTTCTTTCTTCTCCCTTCTTTCTTGCCTAGTAAATGCTCCACTTCTTAAAACAACTCCATGTGTATGTTATGTTACTTTACCTAATTCATGCAAGACTGGAGCCCTGGTGTTCCTCCACTCATCAAAGCCATATCACCATGACTCTTTAAACTCTGCAAAGAAATCAGAAGACCCCAGAAAAGGGGTAAGTGGCAACTTTATTCTGAGTTCTTTAAAGGGTCTGAGACATTAGAACCTTCTGTACATCTTTTCACTTGACATTTATTAGGGTAAAGGGAAGAACAAATACACTGAAATAAAATTTAATGAAAGAACAATTTTTAAGAAAAGGAAGGGAACAGAAAAACCATGCACAAGTATTTATTTTGAAAGGTTTTAGTCAACTAAAAAGAAAAATTTCCCAAACAGGATTCAAAATGAGAAACATAAAAGATATATATATATATATATATAAAATAATATATGTGTATGTGTATACATATATTTATATGCCCACCATGCCCCACCCTGGTGCCAATACCACCACAGGTATGAAAGCACAGAAGGTGGCCAGAGTCCCCACCAACCCACCCTAAATGAAGACTGCTCCTGCTGTCAGTGTCTGCATGGAGGATGACAGCCCTGGGCCTGCCAGCACTCCTATCCAACCACCAAATTATGCACCATGCTGTGCTGACATTGCTGCTGGCATTAGTGAACAAGCATGGATCCTGCTGCCACTGCCTGACAAAGTGCATTGGCTGGGATTACCCTTTGAATTTTTGTTGCTGGTGGTCTGAGAACACCTTATCCCCTTCAGTGAAGCAGATTCCCAACTTTGATGTTCCAAAGAACAAAGCTGGGAGCCCTATAGCAGCCTCCTGAAGTGCACAACCCAGGAGTGCTGAGCTGAATCTTGCACCCCCAAAAAATCTATCAGAAACAAAGTCAATCAACTGCACTCATTTTATACCACAGCAAACCCCCAATGACATCAAACAAGGTCAAAACAAAAAATATAAACCCATCCGAAGGACAATAACTTCAAATATCAAAGGAACTTCAGCTTACACAAATGAGAGTCAATGCAAGAACTCTCACAATTCAAAAAGCCAGAGTGTCTTCTTACCTCCTAATGACTGTAGTAGTTCCCCAGCAATGGTTCTTAAGTAGACTGAAATGGCTGAAATGATAGATATATGATTTAGAATATGGATAGGAACAAATATAATTGACAATCAAGAGAAAGTCAAAACCCAATCCAAGGATTTAAAAGAATACAATAAAATAATACAGGTGGTGAAAAATAAAATGACCATTTTAAGAAAGCATCAAACTAAGCTAATAGTGCTACGAAACTCACTTCAAGAATTTTAAAATACAATTGCAACTATTAACAGCAGAATTGACCAAACTGAGGAAAGATCTCAGAGCTTGAAGACCAGCTGTCTGAAATAATTCAGTCAGACAAAAATACAGAAAAAACAATAAGAGAGTAAACAACTCCCCCAAGATATATGGGATTATTAAGTGAAGCAGTTTTCCATGCAAGAGGCAATCTAAATTATAATAATATTTTTGGCAATACATAAGAAGCACAAAACTTATTAATACACTGACGAAAAAAGAACAAAGAAAGGAATATGGGATTATGTAAAGAGACCAGATCTATAACCTATTGGTGATCCTGAGAGATAGGGACAGATAGCAAGCAACTTGGAAATCATATTTCAGGATGTCACCCATGAAAATCTTCACAACTCTGCTAAACAGTCCAACTTTCAAATTCAGGAAATGTAGGGAAGCCCTGTAAAATAATATACAAGAATTCTATCCCCTCAACGCATAGTCATTAGATTTTCCAAGGTTGAAATGAAATAAAAAATATTAAAGGCAGCTAGAGAGAAGGGGCATATCTCCTACAAAGGGAACTCCATCAGCCTAACAGTGAATCTTTTAGCATAAACATTACATGTCAGAAGAGAATCGGGGCCTATTTTCAGCAATCTTAAAGAAAAGAATTTTCAACCAAGATTTTCATATTTAACCAAGTTAAGCCTCATAAGCAAAGGAAAAATAAGAACCTTTTCAGACAAGCATATGCTAAGGGATTTCATTACCATCAGACCTGCCTTACAAGAGATCCAGAATAGAGTGCTAAACATAGGAAGGAAAGATATTTTTATCAACCATTACAAAAACACATTTATGTACATAGACCAGTGACACTATAAAACAATCACACAAACAGGTCTGCTTAATAACCAGCTAACAACATAATGACAGACAAATTTGAACAAATCGATCTAACTCTAAGTGCAAGTAGGCTAAATGCTCCAACTAAAAAGGCATAGAATGGCAAGTTAGATAAATAAGCAAGACCTAACAGTATGCTGTCTTCAAGAGATCCACTTCACATGCAATAACATCCACAGTCAAAGTAAAGAGAAGGATAAAAATTTACCAAGAAATGGAAAAATAGCAAAAAGAAAGAATTGCTATTCTAATTTCAGACAAAACAAACTTTTAACCAGCAAACATTTTTGTTAAAAAGCAAGAAAACAAAAAAGTGCATTACATAGTAATAAAGCACTTGATTCAATGAGAAGACTTAAGAATCCTAAATATATACACAAAAAACACAGGAGCACCCAGATTTATACAACAAATTCTTAGAGACCTAAGAAGAGACTTAGATAACAATACAATAATAGTGGACGATTTCAACACCCTATGGATGATATTAGGGATATCATTAAGTCAGACCACTAACAAAGATATTCAGAACCTAAACTCAACACTTAAACAAATGATCCTAATAAACATCTACAGAACACTCTTCTAAAAAACAACAGAATTTACAATCTTCTCATCTGCACCTGGTGCATATTCTGAAATCAACCACACCGTTGAACATTAAACAATTCTCAATAAACTCCAAAAAGCAAAATCATATAAACCATGCTGTCAGAACACACCACAATGGAAATATAAGACAATATCAAGAAAATATGGCTCACAACCACATAATTATATGAAAATAAAACAACTGACTCCTGGATAACTTTTGGGTAAATAATAAAATTAAGGTAAACAACAAGAAACTCTTTGAAATTAATGAGAACAAAAATACAACATATCATAATCCCTGGGACACAGCTAAGACAGTTTTAAAAGAGAAGTTTCTAGCACTAAACACCATGCAAAAGTTAGAAAGATCTAAAATTAACAACCTACCAACACAACTAGAGGAACTAGATAAGCAACAGCAAACCAGCCCCAAAGTTAGCAGAAGACAAGAAATAACCAAAAATCAAAGTCAAATAAAGTGAAACTGAAGGAAATTGAAATCTGAAACACCATACAAAAATCTACAAATCCATGAGCTGTTTCTTTTAAAGAGCAAATAACATTAATAAACCACTAGCTAGACTAATGAACAACCAAGAGAGAAGATCTAAGTAATCAAATGACTTAGGGGACATTACCATTGACCCACTGAAATAGAAAATAACCTCAGAGACTACTGTGAGCACTCCATGCACACAAACTAGAAAACCTGGAAGAAATGAATAAATTCCTGGAAACATATAATCTTACAAGATTGGACCAGAAAGAAACGGAGTCTCTAAACAGAACAATAATGAATTCCAAAATAGATTCAGTAATAAAAAGCCTATCAATGAGAAAAAGCCCAGGACCATATAAATTCATAGCTACACTCTATCAGATACATAAAAAAGAGCTGCTACAATTCCCACTGAAAGTATTCCAAAAATTTAAAAGGAGGGACTCCTCTCTAACTCACTTTATGAGGCCAGTATCATCCTGATACCAAAATCTGGCAGACACAACAAAGGAAAACTTCAGGCCAATAATTTGATGAACATCAGTGCAGAAATCTTCAACAAAGGCCAGGAATGGTGGTTCATGTCTGTAATCCCAGCATTTACAAAGGCAGAGGTGGGTGGAGTCCCAAAACCTCAAAATTAGCAAATCTGACAGAGCAGCCTTCAGTCTGTGGCTGAAGGCCTGAGAGCACCTGGCAAACCACTGGTGTTAAGTCTAAGAGTGCAAAAGCTGAAGAACTTGAAGTCTGTTGTTCAAGGACAGGAAGCATCCAGCACAGGAGAAAGATGAAGGCTGGAGGATTCAGTAAGTTAAGTACTTCCACCTTCTGACTGCTTTATTTTAGCTGTGCTGGCAGCCGATTAGATGGTGCCTGCCCAGATTGAGGGTTGAGTCTGTCTCTCCCAGTTTACAGACCCAAATTTTAATCTCACTTGGCAACACCCTCACAGACATTGCCAGTAACAATACTTCACATCCTTCAACCCAGTCTCTTTTAACTGCACTATCATGGGGGCCGTGGCCATTGGCCCCCTAAAGTTTTGCTTAAAAATCACTGGCATGAGGCTGATTAATTAATAGAATAAAAGGCAAATTTATTTAATTTGTATACAAAGGAGACTTCAGAAGGAAGAACTTCCCAACAATAAGATTAAAAAGCCACAGTAAAGAATGCAGAATCAGGGCATGGCCAAAACCAGGTTATGTTGGCAAGTCAGATTTAGAGTCACCACAGGTTATGAGGGAAAGAAAGGCAGAAGCTCAGCTAGCAAAGGAGACTTTGTTATGTAGATGAAGATTTGTGACATGTGCTTTTTCCAAAGAGGGTTTAGAGGACTTCAATATTTAAAGGAGGAAGAGAGAGCAGGAAGGGAAGAAGGAGAGTTAAAAAAAAAAAAGCAGGAGAGGGTAAGCAATGAAGCAAGTGTTTTTTACATTCTTGTGAGACCTTGGTTAGCACTCATTTGATCTACGTTTTATATGTGAAATAGGTATTAGAGAAACAAGTATGCATTCCTTTTACACTAAGTAAATCTACATTTCACATAAGATAAAGTAAGCATGGAAAATTACAGCTATTGGTTTTGTAACAAAAGGAAGGCAATTTTTGCATGACTCAGTTCCTGTACTTAATTTTCTCTTTGGCACAGTGGGTTAGGGGTCCTGATATTTTCTTTTCACAAGATCAACAAGGAAATAGAAGACCTGAACAACACTACAAATCAATTAGGCATAACAGAGAATCTATAGGATACTTCACAAGAGGAAAATACACATTTCTTTTAAGTGTATATGGAAAATCTTCCAGGCTGACTATGTTAGCTCAAAACAAGTTTAAAAATGTCTTAATTTAAAATGGTGGAGATCATGCAGAGTATATTCTCTGACCACTATGAAAATGAAATTAGAAATCAATTAGAGAAAGAAATTTGACAAATTCATATATATGTGAAACTTAAACAGCAAACTTTTAAATAACCGATGGGCCACAGAAGGAATCACATGGGAAATTAGACTTTGGAATACATGAAACTAAACACTCAACATACTAAAATTTATAGAATGCAGTAAAAGCAACGCTCAGAAGAAAATATACTGCAATAAACACCTGCATTTAAAGGAAGATAGACCTCAAATTGTTACAAGGTGATCACGCAGACATGAGAAGGGTTGGAGGGGTCCTCCACCCAACCAGGAATGTCAGGTGATAGGCAGTTGTTATCCTGTCTCTCCAAAATAATTATTAGTTGCAGCTAGCACCAGAGCAAGGCAGTCTCTCAATAGAAAAACCTGAAACTGCTGATTAGCTTCTCAATGAGATCTCAGGAGTTGGGTAAGTGAGCTCAACCTTGCCCACTAAGCAGTAAAATGGCAGAGTTTAACTGGTATATAACCTTCTAGGGGCATTCAAGTGGTAAGGGAAGAATGCCTCAAGTTGCATGCATACAACACACTGTGTATCTGCCCCTCCCAAGTACTAGAAGGCCACTGCACATGTGGACAGCCCACTCCAAAGGAAGAATCAGGAAAGAAGGGACACAAGACCCTGGAAGTATGCCAATGTATAAAACCCTAAGTCAAAGATCAAACAGTTCACTTGATCTCTCAAGTGGCCTGCTGGGTCTTCCTCCAAGTGTACTTTACTGCTTTTCATTCCTGTTCTAAGACTTTTTAATAAACTTTCACTCCTGCTCTAACATTTGCCTTGGTTTCTCCTTCTGCCTTATACTCCTTGGTCAAATTCTGTCTTCTGAGGAGGCAAAAATTGAGGTTCCTGCAAACTGATACAAATTCACTGCCAGTAACAAAATCAATAACCTAAACTTTCACCTTTAGAAAACCGAAAAAAGAAGAGCAAACTAAACCAAAAGCAAGAGGAAATAAATAAAATTTTAAGAGAAAATAAGCAAAATACAGAATAGAAAAGCAATAAAGAGAATCAGTGATATCAAAAGTTACAGTTTTTAAAGATTAACAGAACTGGTAAAACTTTAGCTAGAATGACGAAGAACAAAAAGAGAGAAGACTGAATTACTCATTGTGTGTCCTACTTGCTAGACTGAACACTCCCTAAAAGAATAGCTATCATTATTTTCCTCAGTACTGGATCTTTACCACATATTTATTTCAGTGTTTCACATAACATAAGTGTGCATTAAATATAGGATGAATATTTAATAAGTTAGTTCGATTCAGTGAAATGCAATTACTTCTTTAATTTCATGCATTAGTAGCACTCAGTTTTTAAATCACATTTGTTTATGCTTTCCAACCTGGGTCTCTACAACATGGATCACAAAATATCTCTAAGGCCTTCTCCATTTGAAGCTGTTACTACTGATATGCACTGGTTCTATTTTGTTTCCTCTTTATCTGATTCTGCTATTCCCCACCCACTTCTCTAAACCTTACTTCATAGAAAACCTCTGTATGGTATTTGGACAATAGCACTTTTTTTTCTTTTTTTTTTGAGTTTCGTGCTATCTGATGTGGTTTTTAAAATTTCCTGTTAGGAGAATAAGACAAATGTGAGTTAGGGACATAAAGTTCCAGAGCTTAAATATGAAGATCGGTAACAAAGATTTCTTTTTTTGCATTGCAATAATTGTTGCAGATTATGTTGATTTCACAGCCAGCAGGCTATTATTTCTTTCATCTTTTCTACTAGAAATTGTAGTCTATTTAGATGTTCACCATTTTTCATGTGGTCCTGGTGATTCAAGAGCAGTAGATTCCATCCTGTAACTCAGAAGACTAATCCTAACTGGTCCATATAACAGTGGCACTATCAAGTCTATGCTAGCAACTGAGTTACAAAAGGCCAGTAAGGCTAACATTTGTAGTTAACATTGGTTGAGCACCAACTTTCAACAATACATTGCATTCTTTTTGAAGTATGCACTCTTTTTGAAGTATGCATTCTTTTTGAAGTATGAACTTGTTAAGTTTTTGCAACTGTTTTATGTGATAAGTATACATGTTATCTCATTTCAAGGTTAAAAAATTAAACAGTCAAGATAATTTGAACTTGATTATTCTAGACTTGATAGCCTCTGATAAAAAGGAATTGGATAGATTCTCTGGAATGAGCTTTCTTAGAGATATGCCGTATCTAGGCTAGATCATTGAGATTGCTAACATTTCTGGTTCATGTGTAAAGAACCTGAAGGAAAATACTCTAATAATTAGAATATGAGTTAAATACAGTTATTTATGTCTTCCTTACTGGTTGTCCTTGTGTCTGCATGTGATTCTTAGAACAGACACAGCAATTTTGTAACCATTAGTGGAAATGATGCAGACTAATAAGAATGGCCAAATAGAAAGATAATTCCTGGATTCTTGAACTGCTGAAATTACCACCTCTCAACCTACAATGAGATAATAATGTTTAAACCATGTTGAGTCAATTATCTGGTACATACATCCAGATAATTGTAGAGATGCCTTACTTCTGACTTTCTTGTTTTAATTATTGTGATTCTTTATTGTTTTAATCAACTGACATAGAATTTTGTTATTTGTGGCTCAAGTCATTCTTGTTATTCAAATGCAAAGAAAAGATATTAAAGACGATGAGTTAAAAATGATGATGAGATATTAAATGATGATGAGCCCAAAAGGAATCTTAGTGTCTAAGCAGTAGCAAGTTGAACATTAAGAAACAATTAGTAAATTTCAGCTTCCACATGGTAGTGTTACCTATACCCCTCTTTGCCCCAACAAACATACATACACATGGACCCACACAATTAGTGATTAGGAATGTATAATCTAGACAAAATACAACAAATACCCAAGTAATCTAAAGACCTATAAGAGCAATTAAAATAATTGTATGTAGAAAATAATCACAACTTGGAGAAATTACCAGCATGGAGACGAGCTTCCCATTGATATTTCAGCTCTGTCTCCAGGTATACTGCAGGATGTTTGGTTTTGAGTGATAAATTTCTGATACAAACTCTACATGTAGTTTTTCTAACTATACAAACTACACAAATTGTGTTACTTTGGGTCCCCTGAGAAACAGACTTCAATAAAGAATTAGATGAACAACATATTTATTAGGGAAAATACAGTTGAGAAAAAATGAGGAAGACTCCAGAAAAGGATGGTGGAGTTTTCGTATTATACCATGTGAGGAAAAGAAGGAAGGAAAAGAGGTTGAATGTACAAGCATTAAAATGTAGTGCCGTTCTAAAAATGTTTGTCAAGACTGATAGGGAATCGTCAAATCCAAGCTGCCTGCCAGAGGAATTCCACAACTAGGAATAAGCCTGCTTCAGTGTCCCTCCAAGCTCATTCACTGCCTGAGAGATACATATGGAAAGATTGTCTTTAGTATAAATCTGGTGAGGAAGTTCAGTGGGCAAAATCTGGGGGTCAAGATTTGAAAATACCATTTTCACAAATGATAACACCAAAGAATCAAGAAAATGATAGTGTGATGGTTAATTTTATGTGTCATAAAAGATAAATATAAATTCTATTATCTATCTATCTATCTGTCTATCTATCTATCATCTATCTATATATCTATCTATCTGTCTATCTATCTATCCATCCATCCTATTGTTTCTGTTTCTTTGGAGAACCCTGACTAATATAGTAGTTATCAGAGAAAGAGACAATCCCAGAGATAGAAGAGCCAGAGAATGGGTTCAAATGTTGTAAAATACCCAGGCTGGCCCCTGAAACAGGCATGTGCAGGACAGGGGACAGTTTCATTGCAATGCAAAAAAGGCTTAAAAAAATGCACCACTGTATTGGTCAGCGTTCACTAGAAAATTAGAACCAATAGGATATATATGTTGCTACAGTAGCAATATATATATTGCAATCTAGCCAATTGTAATAGACATATATATGTGTGTGTGTGTGTGTATGTGTGTGTGTGTGTGTGTGTGTGTGCGTGCAAGCTGTGGCCTCTGGGCCAAATTCCTCCTGTCACCTCTTTTAGTAAATGAAGTTATATATATGATAAGGCTTCATTTACTAAAATATGTATATATATAAATATATCTCATCTAGATAGAGAGAGAGAGAGAGAGAATCTTATTGGTTCTGTTATATACAGTTATTTACTACACCCTCACTGGTTTCTCTTGTGTCTGCATGTGATTCTTGGAACAGACACATCCATTTTCTGACCATTAGTCTTAATAATGCAAACTAATAAATATATATTTACATGCCATCTTCTGGAGACCCAGGAAAGCTGGTGGTGTAATTCAGTTCAAATCTGAAGGCCCAAGAACCAGGGAAGCTAAGGGAAGAAGAAGATTAATATTCTAGTTCAAGCAATCAGGCAGGAAGGCCCGAATTCTGCCTTCTGTAACCTTTTATTTTCCTATTTAGGCTCTCAGTAGATTAAATAATGCCCATTCATATTGGAGAGGCAAACAGCTTTACCCAGACCAGATTTACAGGTTAATTTCAACTAGAAACACCCTCACAGACACACCCAGAAAAAAATGTTTAGCCAAATATCTGGGTACCCTATGATCCAGTCAAGTTGACACATGAGATTAACCATCACAACCACCATCCACAGAAATGAAGAGAGTTCTATAGTTTGAGTCTAATGGGTCATTGGGCACTAAAACAAAAACATCAATATATTTTAAATATATATTCAGAGCCATATTGCAGAATCTCAAAGGGCAACACATCAGAGTCACAAACATTTTAAATATGAATACATTTATTCTCATATTCATATTTAAAAATCCGTTGTACCCCTCTATGCATACTTTCAAAATCCGTTAAAGAAATTTTGACCAATTTTAATGAAAAAAAGTCAATTCTATAATAACCAAATGGTATTTTAACATTCCTCTATGAATAATTGATAGAATAACCAGACCAAATTATCAGTAAAGACATAGAAGATTTGAACAACACCATTGATCACCTTGATCTAATTTATGTTTAGAGCAATATACCCAAAAACTTCAGAATGCACATTTTTTCAAATGTACATGGCACATGCATTTAAAATAAACCATATATTAACCTATACATAAATCTCAGTGTGTTCTTTGACCAAAACAGAGAAAACACATATTTGAGAATTAAACAGCTCTTTTCTAGATGATGCATGTGTCAAATCATGAGGGAAATTAGAAAATATTCTCAATTGAACAATAATAAAAACATAACATCCAAAATTGGGGGAAGAGGTTTAAAACAGTTTTTGGAGTGAACATTCTGGATTTAAATGAGCCATCCACACTTTGTGTGTGTGTGTTTGGGGAGGGGTGTAAAGAGTGGGAGAGTAAATATTTTAGGTCTTGCAGGACATATAACCTTTATCACAAAACTCCAGTTTGGACTTCTAGCCCCCAAACAGCAATAGACAATATGTAAACAAAATGGCATGACTGTATTCCAATAAAACTTCATTTACTAAAAGAGGTGACAGGGGGAATCTGGCCCATAGGCCGTAGTTGACTAATCTCTGCTTTGCATATAATTATTAAAGAAAATGACTCTATAATCAATAACATAAAGTTACCCTTAAAAACTAAAATAATATGAATTTAATCCTAAGAAAGTAGAAAGAAGCTAATAATAAAGAACACAAAAAAAGAAAAAAACTGAAAGCAGAGAGAAAAGTAACAAATGAAAAGACTATTTCTTCAAAAATACTGGACCATTTCCTAGCTAGACTAATAAAAGAAAGAGATAGAAATAGAGAGACTGCAAATTCTCAATATCAGAAATGAAAGAGGAACTGTTAATACCTATTATGTAGGCAGTAAAAGGATAATGAAAGCAGATAATAAACAAACAAATTTAACAATGTACATGAGAAAACACTTGGCATTACCGCTTAATAATACTGTCACAACAAGAAACAGACAATAGCCTCATACCTATTAAAAAAAAACCGAAGTTGCCATAAAAAAAAAGACTTTTTAAAAAAGCAGAATAAACAACAAAAAACCTCCAGGCCCAGATGATTTCACAAGTCAACTCTTTTAAATATTCAAAACAATAGTAATAACAAACATATACAAACTTTTTCAGAAAAATAGTAGGTATGGAAACACTGTCAAACTCACTTTATAAGACCAGCCAAACACATGATTATTTTTAAATGAATATTTCTGAGAAATGTTAGTAAGAGACAAGGTTGTGAGGATGCACATAAGTAGACTTCTTTTAATAGAAAAATAAGAATTTAATTAACATGTAAAAACAGATGGGGCAATATTTGACAGTTGATCAGAACAGAATATATGGTATTGGTATGGAAAATAAAATAGCAAGTGTATAAATGGTATATCTGTTAAAGGATGAGCAAGTTGTGGTTGCATCTATGCTTGGGAATAATTTGCATATCACATTTGGAAAAACTGAAAAGCATAAATTCATTTTGGTTAATACAACCTGTGCAAATATTAGCTAGGTAAGGAATAATTTTTTAATCTGTAGTTCAGTCACCTTTAACTATTTCCTTTTTATCACCTTCACATTTTCTGTTATTAAAATCATTTCACTAGTTCTTTTTGGTATTATAGACATACACATTCTTCTTTATATTTAATTAATTATCTCACATTTAGAATACTGCAATGATGTAATTTATTAACTTAGTTCTGCCTTCAGTTTCTACCCATGTCCTCCTACTCTTCTGAGAAATGTCTCCTGCCACTGCAACCTGAACAAATTTATTTTCTTCCTATAGAATTTTTGCTTGTTTGTTTGTTTGTTTGTTTGAGACAGAGTTTCTCTCTTGTTACGCAGACTGGAGTGCAATGGCACGATCTGGTTGCGGCTCACCGCAACCTCCGCCTCCTGGGTTCAAGCAATTCTCCTGCCTCAGTCTCCCGAATAGCTGGGATCCTACAGGCATGCACCACCATGCCCGGCTAATTTTTGTATTTTTAATAGAGACGGGGTTTCACCTTGTTGACCAGGACGGTCTCGATCTCTTGACCCCATGATCCACCCGCCTCGGCCTCCCAAAGTGCTGGGATTATAGGTTTGAGGCACCGTGCCCGGCCTCCTATAGAATTTGTAACCTAAACCTTTTATTTAGGAAACACTCCAGTATGACAATATAACATATTTTTATCATTGTCCTACTTATTTTGATTTCTGTTGTGTTTAATTTTGTGGGCTTATGTATTCTATGTAGGTCAGCAGGACTTAGAGGAATAGAACCAGGTCACACATTTCTCTTTGCCCCCTACAGTGCATCCACTACACTGTTCAGAATCTTGTAAGCAATAAAAAAAATTGTGCAATGTACCAAATTATTGATTAATGACATATTAGTGTTTAAGACAATTGAAGCACTTTTCACTATACATAGGGAAAAATTCAATATAGTTGAATTACTCAGAATAAATTTTCCAGTGCCATAAGTTTATGCAGATAATGACAACTACACAGGCCAATTCTCTAGAGTAGAGCTCCTGCTGTACTTGTTCTATTAGTATTGGACAGTTATTTTACCCACAGAAATGAATATACATTTTTCTTAAGCAGTACAAAGCATCCTCTATCTTTATCACTGGGTTTTTAGTTGCAGAAGAGGTTTAATCTTGTGAATATAGCCCGTGAACAAAAGGTTTTACCTGCACTAATGCAGCTCACATTTAATTGGCTTTGTCTCTCTTATTTAACTGTCTTCATTGTATTTGTCTTAATACAATAGCAGAGACCATAGCAGAGATTATTAGTTGCCTGATGTCACATAATTAAAAATTCCCTCTAAGTATCGTTCACTTCTGTTCTAATTAGTGAATTGTGTTTATGTAAAATCTTTTAAAAATTATTCATATGTTATATATTAGCTTTAAACATTAAAGTCTAAAAAATAATCTTGATTTTATTAGATATTAGTTAAAAATCTACTATAGAGTTTGTGTTAATGGTCCTGAATAATTTGATTGCATAATAAAATTCAGGTTTATTTTATTTTAGTTTGAGGGCAGAATCTTTTATAGAAATATGTCAACAATGACATCCACAGTCAAAAGCAGTATGAGAAACAACAGTTGAAAATATGGGTTCTTATTTCATATTGATTGTTTCAAAAACAACAGTAAAACCACAAACAAATCAACGAGAACAGGCAAAAGATGCAGATAGTTCACGAGAGGACATATAAGCATCAACTAAGCACACAAAAAGATATTCAACATCATTAGCCATTAGGGAAGTGCAAATGAAAACCACAAGGAGATATCACTGCGAACCTATCAGAATGGCTGAAATTTTTTAAATAAAGTGACAACATCAAATGCTGGGGAAAATGTGGAGAAACTGAATCACTCATGTATTGTTGATGCCAATGTAAAAAGGAACAGCCACTCTGGAAAAGAGCTGGGCAATTTCTTAATAAACCGGGGGGCTGGGAAAGGGAAAAGGGAAATGGGTTTGGCTTTAAAGGACAACAAAATGATTCATGTGGTGATGGATTTGTTCTGTATCTTAACTGTGTCAGTGTTAGTATCCTGATTGTGATATTGCACCTGAATTTTGTAAGATGTTACTAATGAGAGAAGTGGATTAAAGTTTATAGGGGGCCTGGCACGGTGGCTCACACCTGTAATTCCAGCACTTTGGGAGGTTGAAGTGGGCTGATCACTTGAGGTCAGGAGTTCAAGATCAGCCTGGCCAACATGATGAAACCTCATCGCCACCAAAAATACAAAAATCAGCTGGGCAGAATGGCAGGTACCTGCAATCCTAGCTCTTCAGGAGGCTGAGGCAGGAAAATTGCTTGAACCCGGGAGGCAGAGATAGTGCCACTGCACTCCGGCCTGGGCAACAGAGCAAGGCTCAGTCTTTTAAAAAAATTAAATTTAATTAAAATCTTAAAGGAAACCTTATGTGAATCTATAATTATTTCAAAATTTAAAAAATAATAATTAAAACATATTTTACTCTTCTCCCCAATCATTATATATTTATTTTTCTATTTATTTATTTAGCTTTACTGCATGTTACATCAGGAAATATTATCTTAAAAATAGGGGTACTAGGCATCTAATCTCATTTCTGATTTCACAGGAAACATTCTCAATTGGTTACCATTAAGTATAATGTAGTCTATGGATACCATTTTCTATAATCTATAACCTGTTGAATAATGCAGTTCATTGATTCTTAGTGTGCTATAGACTTTCATTATTGACTCATGATTAAAATTATCAAATATTACTTATGTTCTGAGATATATTTTTCTCTTAATTTGTCAATGTGGCAAGTTGTATTGACTGATTTTTGAAAAATCAACATTAGATTCCTGTAATAAACCAAGTTTTGCTGTGGTGTATTGTTTTTTGTATGTTGCTGAGTACAATTTTCTAAATTTAATTTTAAGATTTTGTCATCTATTCTTATAAGTAAGAACAATTGGTCAACTTTTGATTGCAGTGTTTTCTTAATCTGATCTTCTTATAGTGTTTCAAATAAATTGCAATTTGCTATTTTTTCATAATGTTCGTTATATTAGAACATAAAATCTGAACATAGGGTTTTTGTTTTTTCTGGGTTTTTTTATTTTAATTTTAACTTTATTTTATTTTGAGATGGAGTCTTGCTTTGTTGCAAAGGCTAGAGTGCAGTGGTGCAATCTCAACTCACTGCAACCTCCCTCTCCCAGGTTCAGGCAGTTCTCCTGTCTTAGCCTTCTGAGTAGCTGGGATTACAGGCACCTGCCACTACACCTGGCTAATTTTTGTATTTTTGGTAGAGGCAGGGTTACACCTTCTTGGCCAGGCTGGTCTCGAACTCCTGACCTAGTGATACACCCACCTCAGTCTCCCAAAGTGCTGGAATTACAGGCGTGAGCAAACATACCAGCCTTAGCTGTTTTGTTTTATTCTTTCCCCAAAAGAATGTATTAATTATTGATTCAATTAACTTAATAGTTATAGAATATTTAATCCTTTATTTTTGTCTTGCCTCTGTTTTGGAAGAAACGTTTGTCTAGGATATGTTTATTTTACTTCACATTGTCAAATATATGACAGCCAAAAATTATTTACATTATGCTATTATATTTTTTCCTGTCTGCTTCAACCTCTCTCATACTTTCTTGTGAATTCCCTTTCAAGCCTTCCATTTTCCTTTCCTAATACCTTGCTTCAGTGAAGTCCAATCCAATCTATCAGAAGTATTTCAATACTCTTGAACTTCACTTAGGTTGATTGGTCAGAGGAAAGATAAAAGTCCCAGAATGTCTTCCACCTACTAGGTAAGTTAGGTGCACATAGATCCACAGGAAGTGGGATAAGTAGTTCTGTTCAAATTCATAATGCATCTGTCAAGCAAGATCCAAGTACAATTGGATACGTTTTATACCGACATAGTAGCCCAGGCCCTGGCCGACCCAAATATTCTATATGGCGTATTTGCCATTTTCACACCATTATCTTTGAGAGTAATCTCCAAAAATGTTTTATATGGATAAATCTGGAATTAATTTAGGTAAAGTTTTCAGACATGGTTAAGCATTATATCTCATCTTTAGCATAGTTCTTCTTTTATTCTTTTATATATTTTACTTTCAGAAACAGATTTTTCAGAGTCCAAGTTTATGTGTACACAAGCACTATATTTTGCCTTCACCATCTCAAGTCAAAAAGAAGAAAATGCCAGCTCATACCTTCCACACTCATTTTTGTGTTTTTGGAGACGTTCCGCTGAAGAGGAAAATTAGAAAGTTCAAAGACTTGAAGAGGAGAGAAAATAGGAAAGTGTTTAAAACTGGAAATCCTCCATTTACTCATGGTTACCTTCACTGACCCTGTACGGTAAACAATTCGAAAACACATAGGCACCTGCAGTTTAAAAATAAATGTCACCGATTTGCATAATTTATATTAACAGAGGATGATGTATTCTAAATTGAAGTTTTGATTCACAAGAAGATTAAAGCCATTCAGAAACCTAATTCACCCATTGAAAGGAAAAAAAAAGATGAACAAGTTGTCTCCGGAAATTGTCTTAGGTCGGAAGTCTGTGGTCCCTGTTCACATGTACCTCAAAGCATCCTGCTGCTGCAGCTGTCTGATAAGCACAGTGTACCCTGCCTTCTCTGCACGCTTTGCATCTAGCTCATATTACTTCATCTTTATTTCCTTTCTGACGCCTCATCCCGGAATCTTCATATAAGGTCACACAGGAAGGAGAGCTGCATTGAGTTTTGGTGCCCTAAATGGCTTCTGCCAACTTTGTCCCCCCACTAATTTCTTTGGCCTCAGTTTTCTCAGCTAAGCTATGAAATGTGAAGGATAATCTCTGCCCTAAAAGAAATTCATTTAATTTTTACATATTACTTATTAAAGAAGACACAAAAAATGTCTCCCTAAAATGAAAAGTTACATGTTATTGACATCTGTGTTTTATAAACAGATTGAAAAGGGTTTATTTGCACAAGATTTGTTTCTTTATGTGTTTCTTTTTGTTTAGAGTTAAACTCATAAGGGCTGGCCACAAGAAGTTTGCTTCCATGTTTTGATAAATAAGGGGCACTGAAGAACCCCTGATCCCCAAATCTCTCCCACACTGCATCTTGACCCTCTACATTTTGCTTTGTTTTTCTCTTGAATTTCACACGTAGAGATATGTTTCTTCTGCTTAACAAGTATTAATTAGGACCGTGGACATATAGTTTATTGTTCCTAAGAGGACATTCTCACAAATGAAATAGCATGCTGTTAATAATTACATGTTGTTAATAATTAACAACAGGTATCAGCTAGGACAGTGCCGGGCAGCCACTATTCGTTGTGAGTTTAAATTTATTGCTTTCTCAAATCTGAAAGAGATTTCTGGCAATTAAGAAAAATAGAATTATGTAAAGGAGGGAAGAGAAATGAAGAAAAGTTCCTTAATTCAGGCTCTTGCAGAAGACCTTGAGCAGCAGGGGGCCCAGTGGCTATCTAGGAGGCCACTGACAACTATGTGCTTGGCAAATTGACTGCCTTTTTGTTTACAGTGGCTGCCTCCTCCCACACACCCAAGTGCTGATTTCAACAAAATACGTGGACTGTTCCCATTTATATAAAAGCAGAGAAAGGTCAGGCACAGTGGCTCACCCCTGTAATCCCAGCACTTTGGGAGGCTGAGGCGAGGGAATCATCAGAGGTCAGGAGTTCGAGACCAGCCTGGCCAACATGGTGAAACCCTGTCTCTACTAAAAAATTACAAAAATTAACCAGGTGTGGTGGCACAAGCCTGTAATCTAAGCTATTCAGGGGACAGAGACAGGAGAATTGCTTGAACCCGGGAGGCAGAGTCAGGCCACTGCACTCCAACCTGGGCAACAAGAGTGAAACTCCATCTCAAAAAAAAAAGGGCAGAGAAAAATGACTACAAAATAAAGTTAATTGATTTTGATCTATGTGGCAATGTTTAAAAATACGATTTCTAGGTATCATTTTCTGTGGCTTAGGGTATATATGTAAAATACATATTTATGTATAACATATATATTTATATGTAACATATATATAAACATGTGCATGTATATATGTGTGTGCATATTTGTGTGTATACACATGTTCATTCACTCGATTATGGCTTAAGAAGCAAGAAACCTTGAGCAGATGAGTCTTAGTGCCATGAAACCTGTTAGAGGAGGTTGTAGGAGACTGCAGTTTCCTCTGTCTCTTTCTCAGAGAAAAGACACATCACATTGCATCAGCAATTATGTTATGACTTTTCAGTTACTATCTCTGAATTCCTTACATCGAATGAGGAACTTTCTCTTTTCGTGACATGTATCAAACTGTCACTCCCTTACACATCGTTGAATGAATAGTATGTACCAAATACTATATTACACGTTGTAGTTCATAATTTTTCTTCATAAAAACCTCATAAATTGGATGTTATATTGTTAGTTTACAGATAACAAAGCCAAAGCTCAGTGGATTTCTGTGGTCAGTTTCCTGAGGTACTACTGGCTTACTACACGGACGTTCCTTCTTTTCCTTGAAGAAGCTAAGCTTATTTTTATTTTACAGAGTGTGTTCTAGCTGTTGTTCTTTCTGTTCTCAGATTTTCCATGGTTAAATCTTTCCTCTCATTTTTATTTAATTCTACATATGACCTCCTCAACAAGACCATGCCTGATGACCTGTATAAATGACCCCACGTCTGTCCCTATGTATCGCCTTATTCTTTGCATATGGCAATCTAGGCCATACACTTCTTAACCAAACAATCCTACAAACCTCAATAAATAGCACTCCATATTTTAGAACTTTTAGTTTTAAACATATTTTTCATTCATTTACTCATTCAGTAAGTTCACAGAATACATACTAGATTCCAGTTACTATGGTAGGCGTTAGAGGCACAGAGGAGACAAGTTAAAACTCTTGCCCCCAAGCAGCTTGCAGTCTCATAAGGGAAACAGATAATAAACCATGATATAATATCATATATTGACCATGATCTGTAGAGGCACAGAGAGTGAGGTTCTATTTTATATAGAATGACAAGTGACGATTTCTTTGAGCAGGTAGCAGCTGAAGAGTGAGTCAGTTAAAGGGAGAGCAAAACACGCAGGTTGATGGAAAAACAATCTTCTAGAGAAAATGTAAAAGCCCTATAGTGGTAGGATGCTTGGCATTTTTAAGGGACAGGTTACTATCAGAGAGGAGAGTGAATAAGAGGAAAAATGGTAAGAGAGATAACCAGGGGCCGTATTATGTATAAAACCTTCTCAACTATTAGGTCTCTGGGTTTTATGGTACTTTTGATAGGAAGCCTTTCAAAGTGAAGGGGGAAGGAGTTAAATACTTCTACAAAATAATATAACCTAATTATAAAACATTGTTTCTGGCTGCCATGTGAAAAAGCTACTAAGAAATTAACTGAAAAATAGAATGGAAGCAAAGGGAGCCTTTAGAGTCAACATGTACCTTTTTGTGTATTAGATAGAAAAATGCATCCAATGGTCCAACTAACTTCCAACCTACCTATGCATAAAATTTGCATCAAGGCTTTATCTGAAAGCAGAAAGTCTTTATTCTAAAGAAATGATAGTAATAAAATTTTGGGCACCAAGATTATTAACCAGAGTGGTATTTTGATTTTGCTCCTTCAATCACCATACATAGCACTCTACATTCATTTTGTGTTGACTGTCATTACTTATCTGAATGAGACTGATACCACCACAGTATCTTAAAATAATAATTATACTTCAAATGACTCAGAATAATTATACTTCAATAATTATACTTCAAAAGTCTCAGAGGTATTTGAAGAGAATAACATAGACCAGAGGGGAAGAATTTAAGAAGATGTTACCAAGGTAAACTAAAAGCAGTTTAAATGTCAGTAAATAATGACAGGAAAATTAGCAGGAGATAAATGAAACAGATCATTTAAGATAAACAGTTTTACAACACAGCAAGGAAGTTCCAAACCACAAGCTTTCTGTTTGCTGCATTAAAACAACTTCTTACTAGATGGTACATCTAGTCCCCAGGGAAGAAGTGAATGATACACTTTCAAAAACCAGTTCATAGCTTTCTAAATAAAACTCTTCCAGGCTGGAGAGAGATCCATGAACATAGAGATCTTAAAATCCATATTCAATAATAAATCCTGTGGTTCCCGACAGTGTTAGGTGTATAGGGGATGTTCAGTAAATATCAGTTAAATATATGAATAAACGAATGAATGGGATTCCTGGAAAATACTACACTCTCTTTCTCCAAATTATTTTCATCACAAAGACAGGAATCTCTAACTTTTAATCTTTTCTTAGATTATGCTGTCTCTTAAACTGTTTTTGTTTTCCAGAAATTTAAGGAAGGATGTCTCAGAGTCTGGGAAAATCCCACTCGCCTCCTGCTACACCTTACAGTTGTGAAAAAGCACATTTCAGACAACAGGGAAAACCCATACTTCACCACAACAATGCACTGTACATTGTCTGGGCTGCTGGAGCATAAATTAAAGAGAAATAATGTAGTCAAGCAAGTAGGTGGTAAGAGGAAGGGGGCGGAGACACCATCAGGGAGTATAAATTCTGAGATGCCTCAGCATCTCAGAGACTGAACAAGAGCTCCAGCAAAGACTTTCACTGTAGATCAGTGTGACCTCAGATTAACTAAGGAATCTTGAGAATAAAGATGAGCTCTGAAAATTGTTTCATAACAGAGAACAGCTCTTTGCATCCGGAGAGTAAACAAGAAAGTAAGTCGGATCTGATTTCATATATACTCTATAATATCTCTACGTATAACATATAATAGTAGTTACAGAAGATACACTGGTAATCTCTCTATATATAATATATAATAGTAGAGAAAATATACTGGTAATCTCTATATATGTGATATATAATGATTTTCAGGGAAGAAAGTGAGGCTTTGTCTTTTAGAGAAGACAGGTTCTACTTCAGGGAAGAGGTGAATCCCTCTTTATGTATAAGGAGTTCTAATATCTGAGATGACAGAAAGCTGCAAAAATGAAGATCTTTAAAGATCGTTCTCTTTGCTTCAGTTTATATTATCTCAGTGTTTAGATTTAATTAGAAAACTTCCTGCTCTAGCCCAGTTATTCTCCATCATTTTCCATATCTGTACATTCTCCAGGAAGTGCTGTCTATGAAAAATTCTATTTTCCACATAAGCAGTTACATTGTTTGCCTTCCCTTGCATCTTTACCTGCTTTCAGTGTGCCTTATCCCAAATTCTCATGACAGCATCCTCTAGTTGCTGGACATGTGCAAGTTTGCCATCTTTGAGAGAATTGCTATATAAGCAGCTAATATTTTACAGTGTCCATTTGTAATTTACTAAAAGAATCACAAAAGGATTCCTGAAAACGCAATCATCTGCTTTGGTATTCTTTATAGGACACTTTTCCTCCATTTCATCCTTCTATTTAACCCTTCCAATTTCTGGCTTCAAAGTCTATGTGACTTACAAATTTTTTCTTCCTTTCCTTTGTTTCTCATCAAAATATAGTCATCTTAGAAAGATTCCTCTCTTCTATTTGTTTATTATATCCACATATCTGGTTTACTTCCTATTACTGCAATTTTGCCTATTATTTTTCTATACCTTATTTCTGTAAAATTTCTTGATTTTTTTCCATTTATTCCTCTTTCTCCTTAATTAATGAGGTACCTAAAGCACTAGCACTTAAGAATTAGACTTTACTTGTTAGCAAGAGCTAGCCAGTAACAAAGGGATATGTTAGAAACAGCAGAACTAAAGCAATCTTGTAGAAAGGGATTATTTTCTAATCATGTGTCTACTATATTAATTTCTTCCGAAAAACATCAATTACTTTTCCTAAATCCATCCTGTGTTTAAGAACATAAAATTTAGCATGGATAACAGGTGCAAAACATGCAAAGTTTCAGGTAATCAGGTGAGCCATTAGTTATGACTCAGTTGCACTGCAAAAAGAAATAATAATAATAATAATTAATAAATAGCATAGCTGAAAGAAAGACTTAATGCAGAAATTCTTAACTTTTCCTGTATTGTTTCAACTTACTGTTGAATGTCTAATTTATGCTTCCCTAATAATGTGCTTTATTAGTATGAAGAATTGCTGGATGTCACCCTTGGGCGATTCAATAGGTAGCAAATTGGGTTTATTTTCAACTTCTCCATTAATGTGCAGGATCTGAAATCAAAGCAAAAGTGTGCTGTTGGGGGAAATGTTTTGTCACCTAGGAGATAGGTGTTACTGTGGGTAACACTAGCCCTCATTAATGGGAATAAAGTATCATCTGAGAGTTATCTCAAAGCTTACTCCCTAGATGAGCCAATGGGCTCAGTGAGATCCTGGATCCCATGGGTTATTAGGGTGTGTTAGTGCTGGCTGAGGAGACAGAGCTGTTCAGAGCTTGAACTGAGTTCAAGCAGCACAACTGCCTCTCACATAGCACGAAGTGAAACAAGACAGAGCTCTGAACTTGCTACCTTAAGTAGCAAAGGCTGCTTCCGATGATTCTATACAGGTGAAAAAAGGAAAATTTGCTTTGAGAAGCTAGAAAATTGAGCTAGATAGCAGTGAAGTAAAGGCATCTTCTGCAAAATCTGAGTGCAGATCTACAATGGGAAAAATAACTTCCAGATAAAGCAAAAGTTGATGTTGACACCAGCACCCAGTAAATTACTAAGAAAAAAAAGCAACATCTCTTGGAACAGTTTAACTTTAGATAAATGTTTCAAGGGGAAAAAATATGTGGATTTCAACATACATCTTACGTAAACTTTTTTAAGTTATGAAAATCATCCATACAGAAAAAAACAACATTTTTTATTTTGAAACTGTTTTGCATTATCAGTTATTCAAGTAGTCATTTTACATTTCAGTTTTTGAGAATATAATATGGACCTGTGTACTTCTTGGGGCCACATTTTAAGAATCCTGACAGCTTATCATGCAAAATTAAAATCCAAAATCTAAGTCACAAAATTCTCTTTTTTCTTTCCTCACTTATTACTTATACTGTAGAACAGATATCCTTCTAGAGTTTTTTGTAACTATCAATTATCATTAACATCATATTCCTATTCTAAATCCTTCCACAGAAACATTACCTGCTGGAGAAAAAAAAAGCCTTTTACTTTATTTAACCGTTGTACAGAGGGTAAATGAAAAAACTTTCACTGAATATTTGCTCTATAATACTGTTAAATTTTCTCTACTATTTTAACATCTTTTGAAAAAATTAAATATTTCACTGTTCATTCACACATTATTTTAAATTGAGGTTTAGTTTACATACAATGAATGCACAGCTCATAGGTGTATAGTTTAATGAGTCATGACAATTGTATAACCACAAGACCAGTCAACGTTTGAATATTTCCATGACCCCAGACAGTTTGCCCTATATCCCACTCCAGTTAAATTACCTTACCTACACACACAAAGGCAACTACTGTTCTGATTTCCATCACCAGAGCTTAGGTAAACTATTCATTAATATTATATAAATAGAAATATTTATTATGCAATCTTTTGTGGCTGGATTTTTTTTCACTCAAAATTATTTATTTATTTTTTTGGAGATTCAGTCATTTTGTTGCATGTATCAGTTGTTTTATTTTAAATTGCTGAGCAGAATTTCCTTGTGTGGATATACCATAATTTGTTTATTCATTCTCCTGTTGATAAGTATTTGAGTTATTTCTGAAATTTGGTTCTTAAGAATAAAGCTGCTAGGAACATTTTTGCACAAGGCATTTTGAGAACATGTTTTCATTTTTCTTAAGGATATATATAGGAGTAGATTTGTTGGGTCATAGAAAAGGCATATATTTAATTTTATAAGAAACAGTTTCCAAAGTGTTTTTCCAATTTACTCTCCCACTAATAATATCTGAAAATTCCAATTCCAACTTCACCAAAAAACACTGTCATATTTAAATTTTTTTCAGTCATTTTAATATTAGATATTTATATATCAATTCAATATTTTACTTTATGATATTATCCATATTTATCCCATTCATATCATTTCTCTCCAACAGTAACCCTAAGGAAGTTAAGGAATTATGCTAGAATTTTTTTTTTTTTTTTGAGACAGGGTCTCACTCTGTCACCCAGATTAGAGTATAGTGGCACAATCTTAGCTCACTGCAACTTCTGCCTCCCAGGCTAAAGCAATCCTCCTACCTCAAATTCCCAAGTAGCTGGGACCACAGGTGCAAGCCACAATGACCAGCTAATTTTTTGTATTTTTGGTGAAGACAGAGTTTCACCATGTTGCTCATGTTGGTCTTGAACTCCTGAACTCAGGTGATCTATCCACCCACCTCAGCCTCTCGAAATGCTGAGACTACAGGTGTGAGCCACCACACCCTGAAATTTTTTAATGTGTTTTCTAGGGCATGTGGATATTTAATAAATGTTCTTGTCACGATTGAAACAATAAACTGATTATATACTTAGAATTTTCATAACTATTAAGTATATAAATTATATGTGCCAGGTAAATATTTTGGGGAGATATTTTATGATCTAATCATTATGTTTGAATTGTTTCATTTCAAGTCAACAAGAGACTATTCAAATTCACTCAAAATTGGGGAAAAATTAACTTAGAAATTTGTATAAGGATATAGGGAAATTTCATATGAGGAGATGGGAAATACTAAATTTAAATGCCTCAAAATAATATCACGTTAATATAGTACTTTTATAGACTGTCTGAACTAATCATCAACTTTCTCCCTTGCAGGTGATGCCAACAGTCCCCGTTTTTCAACACAACGTGAAGGGTTCTTCCAAGTTCCTGTCCTATGTGCTGTAGTGAATGTGGTCTTCATCACCATTTTAATCATAACCCTCATTGCCTTATCAGGTGGGTCTGTACTTCAATTCTTTTAAAGCCTCTTAGCTGTAGCATTCATGCCCAGCTGAAATCAATATTAGTTTGGTCTGGCTAATCAGAAATTGTAGCTAATTTAGAATTATCCCATATACTATATATGGCCAATTTCCTAATCAATACTAAACATAATTCCACATTCCTTGAATGATTAACATACTTTTATAAGTATTAAAAGTATCTATGATTTATGTATTACTGTAGAATAAAATTGCATTTGAAAGGATGTTTACATCTAGAATGAAGACAGCTGATTTGAATTCTGAATAAATAGCTATTTAGCTAGAAAAAAATGTGAACTTCACATCCATTGATTATGGGGAAAAAATAATATCTAACACCATAGATTAATCAGGAAATTACCAGTATTCTGTGTTTTTTCTTAAAGGCCACAGAATGGTAGTTCTGAAGAATTAAGACTATATGTGAAAGTTCCCAGAGAGTCGGTAATGATATGCTATTCAATACCTACAGCTATACCAAGACATATTTGTATCTTTTACAAGTGGGAACATTTACCATTTTTTGAGATACTCTCAGTCATACCTCCTTCTGCATTGTGAATTCGTTCCCTAAAAGTTACTCTCTCCATTTTTCCAACTTTGTGCTATAAATACTGCATCTTCAAATACATCCACCTCTGCATTCAGATTCAAAACCTTATTTGAAATTTATAATGCACTTTACTTCTTTTAGTTAAAAAAAAATCTACTCCAAATTTTCAGAATATTTCTGTTATGTTCTGACATTATGGCCAAAGGTACACCCCCTTATCCTCATACCCCCATCCGATAATGATTAGGCACAATGGAAGATTCGATATGTTCTTCAGAACTTTCTTTCTTCTTATCTTTTTCAGAATTCTCCTTTTTAGCTTTCAACCTTTGCTTTATCACCACTGAGCACCACATAGCATTCATGGGCTAGTTTTGCATGCTACAGGTATTTGGTTTCTTTTGTAACTAAAACAAAGCATTTTTCTGTTCATAGTGGGAAAATACAATTGCCCAGGTCAATACGCATTCTCAGTGCCATCAGACAGCAATATTTCTTCATGTCTGGATGACTGGGTTGGCTACCAGAGGAAATGCTACTTTATTTCCACTGTGAAGAAGAGCTGGACTTCTGCCCAAAATGCTTGTTCTGAACATGGTGCTACTCTTGCTGTCATTGATTCTGAAAAGGACATGGTAAGAATAAAAAAAGATAAAATATTACTATTTTAATTCACATGGCTAATGAGTGGTTTCCTTCTAAGTGAAAAAACATTGTACCTACCACAGTTGTAGGAAAATGTCATCTCAGAGAGCCATGTGATCAGCCTGATGTCAAAATAAAATTAGTATTTTTTTTGAGATGGAGTTTCACTCTAATTGCCCAGGCTGGAGTGCAATGGCATGACCTCAGCTCACCACAACCTCTGCCTTCTGGGTACAAGCAATTCTCCTGCCTCAGCCTCCTGAGTAACCGGAATTACAGGCATGTGCCACCATGCCTGGCTAATTTATTGTATTTTTAATAAATGTGGGGTTTCTCCATGTTGGTCAGGCTGGTCTCGATCTCCCCACCTCAGGTGATCTGCTCACCTCGGCCTCCCAACATGCTGGGATTACAGGCATGAGCCACCATGCCCAGCCTAATTCCATCTTTTAATTTGATTTGATTGCTTTGCTTCAAAGACCGGAAATCCAAATAAGCTGATGCTATATCGAATAAGTAAATGGTCAGATGAGCTGTCATGCCTCAAGTTGCAACTTTTGAGAAACAGGATTTAGTATCTATTTCCAAAAGGTGTTTAATGTAACAACTCATTTGTGTTTTTTTAAAGAACTTTCTAAAACGATATGCAGGTAGAGGTGAACACTGGGTTGGACTGAAAAAGGAACCTGGTCAGACATGGAAGTGGTCAGATGGCAAAGAATTTAACAACTGGTAAGTCTCCAGAAGTCTCTTTATTCTCACCAAGGTAGCATGTCAGGAAAATCATTTTCCTTTTCTCCTTTCAAAGCACTTTAGATACAAAGGCTGAGCTCTTCAAGAGCTCTAACAAACTCTTCTGAATGTGCATACTCTGGAATTCTTTAAAGACAGGCTTTATTATTATTCCTTTTTCTTTATATACACTTATAATTCATAAAATAAATGCTTATACTAATTCTTCTCAGCAAACTCTAATGTGAGTAATAGATTTACTTGATTTGGAAATATTCTAATAATTATGATGATGCAACAAAACCCTATTTTGTGTCACATTTAGACTTTACTAATGAGACAGTTGTTGGAAAATAAATCCCTCTTACTATTTCTCAGTTTTCATCTACACAGAATAAAGACCATTTTCAATGCCTAATTAAGAGTTTCTATAGAGCTGAAAGAAAATTTGTTCCAGAATTACTCTATTTTCATTACCTTTAGTTAAAATATGTTTAATGTTTAAAGATCATTTTATAAGTTTGTTGTTGATCTTTGGCATCCAAAACTCAGAGTTGAATAAATTTCCAACTATCGTAATATTTTTATGATAATTACTGGTAAGGTATCAATATTTAAATTCAGGACTCTAGAAAAGGGATTTCTAATATTTGTCCTATGATTCCATATCCACAGATGGACATCAGGAGCTATAAAATCCCTACAGCTGTATGCACTAGTATGCTTGGCTGCTGCATGCATATAATTTTGTGAAATTATTTATTGAAAAATCTATCAACTCAAAAATATCCAAGAATCACTTCTCTAGTGCCATGCTAACCAAACAAATGATGTGCTTTCCTCTTATCTCCATATGTTTTCTCCACATACTATTTCTTTCCATTTTTTCCATTGTCTCTACAGATTAGTCTATAATTATTTGGATTAGGTATCCTACTAAGAATTTAAAAGAAGCAGAAGTCACTGTCGTAGGGTTCATTCTCATGTAACTGAATGAAAACAATGAGCTGAAAATAATTCTAAGTTTCTTTATTGTTTGACAGGTTCAACTTTACAGGGTCTGAGAAGTGTGTTTTTCTGAAAAACACAGAGGTCAGCAGCATGGAATGTGAGAAGAATTTACACTGGATCTGTAACAAACCTTATAAATAATAAGGAAACATATTTACTTATTGACCATTATAGGATGGAACTTAAGGAAATCTGTGTCAATTGATGCTGCTCTGTGTTCCCAAGTTTTCCATACAGACTTTGTCAAAAAAAATTTCAAAGTATCTTGGGAATTTTCTTCCAAACAGAACCATGAAAAAAAGGAAGAAATTCCAGGAAAATCTGCATTGTGGATTCTTATTGCCATGCGCTGAAAGCATCACAGGTTGACTGATAATCATGCCCACGAATAAGAAGAATGACTATGAAACCTTTTGGATGCACTTTATATTGTTTTGAATCCAGAAACAATGAAACAACTAGGCATAGACTTATTATTTATTGCTGACTGAGTACCAACATTTGAGAGTGACAGCCCTTCGTGCATTTGCTGTATTGGAAGGAGTTAAATGTTGGCACTAAATACTGAATGTAAACAAAGAAATTATGACTGGTGACCGAGGTGTTTAAACTAATTGAATCTCTTAAGCTCAGAGAGCATTTATATATGGACAAATGCTTATGAAACTAAGAGTCATAACATTTCTCTCTTTTTAGAGAATTTTGCCAATTTGCCTTGTAATTTTTTTCCCCACAAAGAATGGGATGATTATTTATTTTTTTACTTCCTCAGTTGTAGACTGATCCTTTTCAACCTTTTATACAGTGTTTTCCAGAGAAAAGACGAAAGCAAAGAATATGAGGAATATTTGTAAAACAGAGAAAAGTGTTGGAAAACGTGCAATATGTGATGTGGCAAATTTCTATCAGGAAATATTCTGTAATGTTCAAACCTAGAATAATACTAGTCATAATAGGTTTGTGACTTTCCTAATCAATTCTTTTATGTGCAATACTTCATTTAAAGTATTTTTATGTGCAATAAAATGTATTTGTTTGTATTTTGTGTTCAGTACAATTATAAGCTGTTTTTATATACGGGAAAATAAAAGTAGAATAAATAATGGTTTCCAAGGAAGTTCATTCCTTCAAAATACATTAAAAAGTATATGCTATATAAGAAAGCAGAAAACAGAGTACTATGACTTTAAAAAACTTCCATCTAGAGTAAAACCTTAGTTTTATAATAGCTTATACATTTCAAATTGTTTTCATATACATATATGTTAAAGGGTATATATGTCCATACCCATTTTTCTGTATATAGCAGATGTTTAGTAATAATTACTCCTCATAGTCAATGCTCTGAGAGTATCTCGTTCAATTCTGAGGTGCTATATATACTTTGGTTATTTACGTACAATAATTCAATGCATAGATATAAGGCATAGTCTTCATGGGATATTTCAATCAGCAGAAGACTTGACGATATAGTTTGGAGGTGTGTCCCTGCCCAGATCTCATGTTGCATTGCAATCCCCATCATTGGAGGTAGGACCTGGTGGGAGGGGATTGGATCATGGGAGTGAATTTCTTGCACCTGTGAGCGAGTTCTCAGGAGATCTGGTCTTTTAAAAATGTGCGGCACCAACCAGGCCCGGTAGCTCACAATTGTAATCCCAACACTTTGGGAGGCCAAGGCAGGTGGATCACGAGGTCAGGAGTTGAAGACCAGCCTGGCCAACATGGTGAAACCCCGTCTGTACTAAAAATACAAAAACAAAAACATATTTAGCAGGGTCTAGCGGCGGGCGCCTGTAATCCCAGCTGCTCGGGAGGCTGAGGCAGAGAATTACTTGAACGCGGGAGGCAGAGGTTGCAGTGAGCCAAAATCGCGCCATTGCACTCCAGCCTGGATGGAGTGCAATAGCACGAGAGGGTGAGACTCCATCTCAAATAATAATAATAATTAATAATAATAATAATAAAAGTATGCACCTTCTGTCTCTCTCTCTTTCTTTCTCTATCTCTCCTGCTTTCTCCATCTGGCATGCCTGCTCCCACTTCGCCTTCCACCATAAGTAAAAGCTCCCTAAGGCCTCTGCAGACGCTGAGCAGTGTCTGCATTACGCTTGTAAAAACTGCAGAAACATAAGCCAATTAAACCTCTTTTCTTTTAAAATTACCCCGTCTCAGATATTTATAGCAATGCAAGAATGACCTAATACACTCGATTATCTTCAAAATTGTTTTATAAATTTAATTTGCCATACACCACTCTACAGTTGGAAATGTATGATATATATGGTATCTTTAAACTGTTGACAACTGGCAAACAGAAATGTGGATTTCCGACACTGCTTAGTGATAAATAATGACCTCTATACACCTTAGTTCCCACAGCTGTGGGAAAAAATGATGAAACAAGTGGCCTCCTAGCTCTAATATTCTATCACTAACAACAATCCACTCCTGAGTCCTCTTAGAAAATAGTATCTTGTGATTCATATTTTAGTTATATTTCTCATGTGCGTAAATCAAATCTATTTATGAAAATTAAGAGTAAGCTTAAAAATATCATTTCAATATTAGCACGATCCAATTTTTAAGTCACTGAATACTGAGCACCTAACAATTCAGTGGCATTTTACCATTTTTAAAAATAATTTTATTGAACCTATATAATTATGTGAAATGAGCAGCTGACGTATTTCTCGTGCCAGAGGAAGAAGTTGGAATTATGTTGAAAACGCAAAACAAAACACAGATTACTGAGTGTTATTTTTAACACATATTTTGAAGTTATTTTATTCTTAAGGAAAACTGTTTTCTTTCAATAGATAAAAAATATAGAATTCTTAAAGTGAATAATTTTATTATTTAAAGTATGATTCTACTTGCTAGTGACCAATTACGAACATAAAAAATGGTTTTGTCTCAAGAACCCTACTGCCCCAGGCGAAGTCCCCTGTTACAAAAGCTGCTGTGTCATCTAGTGGCTTTATGAGATTACTGCACTTCTGTTCTTAGTGTTCTAAGAACACTATGTGGCGCTTGGAGCTGTTCCAGGCCGAGGCAACCGGACCAGAACGCTCAAGTTTCATCTCTACCACTCGCGGGCTGACTAGCTATTTTATGAGAACTCGTTCAAAATTCAGCTTTAAATTAGTTAGTACATAATAACAAACTTGAAACATTATCTGGTTCCTAGTACACCTTAGGCATGTATTCATCATGATTATTATAAATGGAAACACTATGTCTTCAAACTTCCGGTATTGGCATAAAGCAGGGTTTCTACACGTCTGTCTCTACATAATATATCTTATTTAGATTTTTTTTTTGGAAAGCCATTTTACAATTCCATTTGACAAGTAATTATTAAGCACCTACTACTGTGGTGGACATGAGAGTTAAAATACTGAGCAAATTCCACACGGCAACTGGCCTTGCGGAATTCATCGTTTATTTGTAAAACAAACAAGAAGATGAATTCATATGGTGCTGTTATAACAGGAAAAATGTAGGGTGCTATGGAAGCATATCAAAGACATGCTCCTGTATTCAAACCTTTAACTGATTATCAAAATTTTAACTCTGTAGGCTACATTCATCTTGGATCGTTACATAAATATGTGTAAAATAAAACTATCAGTTATCCGTATTTTGCTTTGGTTTTTCAGCACAGTTTCAAACTTCTTTCTCTGGAAAAGGGAATATGTCAGCTGCAAATTTCACATAATTATAGGGATTCAATAAAAGTATTTTTTTAAAAGGCTAAAATGCCATTGAACTGTTAGGTGCTATATTCAGTATTCAACTATTTAAAAATTGCATTACACTAATATAGAAATCTTTTTAAGCTTGCTGCCAACTTTCAAAATTTTATTAGATTTTTACACATGAAAATTTATTATAACTGATATTAAAACATAAATGATTTTCAGGGAAAAATGTTGGAAAATATATGACCTCTAAGTTGCTGATGATGGTGTAAACTGGTCTCATTTAACCTTTGGAAAGAAGCTTGACAGTACTTATTGTGAAGGGAGGGAGATTTTAAAGAAATAATCTTGGATGTGCAAGACATAACCACAAAAATGTTTATCTAGATATGAGATATTTCTAGTAGTGAAGAATCAGAAGCTACCTAATTGTCCAAAACCAGAGATGCAGTTAAATAAATATAATTCTCCTACATGATTAAATGCTATCCCAACATTAAAAGAATGAAGAAAATTTATGTATATGAAGGAATACTTAATTATTGCTGCCAGTTTAAAATAATATATACAGTGGGATTATTTTCTGTTCAATATTAAATATACAAAACCTGTTTTATGTTTCTATATGCTGACAGAAAGCACAACCACTAAAGTAAACACAGTGTTTACTTCTCAGATTTTCCCTGAGAAGTAGGAATATAGGAAGCATTTATTTTCTTTATGTTTTTCTATAATTTTGGATCCTCCTTCCCCTACTTCTTCCCTCCCTCCCTCCTTCCCTTCCTTCCTCTCTTCCTTCCTTCCCTCCTTCCCTCCCTCCCTCCCTCCCTCCTTCCTTCCTTCCTTCCTTTCTTACTTCCTTCCCTCCTTCCTTCCCTCCTTCCTTCCCTCCTTCCTTCCCTCCTTCCTTTTCTTTCCAAGTCTCACTCTGTCGCCCAGGCTGGAGTGCAGTGGTGCGATGTAAGCCTCTGCCTCCCAGGATCAAGTGATTCTCTTGCCTCAACCTCCCAATTAGCTGAGATTACAGGTTCGTGCCACCACGCCTGGCTAATTTTTGTATTTTTAGTAGAGAAGGGGTTTCGCCACGTTGGCCAGGCTGGTCTCAAACTCCGGACCTCAGGTGATCTGCTGGCCTCAGCTTCCCAAAGTGCTGGGATTACCTACATGAGCCACCACATCAGGCCGATTTTGAATTTTCTTATAATGAAGTTATTTTGTTCTTAAGAAAAAGTGTTTTTTAAAATAGATACAAATACATAATCCCTTTTTTTTTTTTGAGATGGAGTTTCGCTCTTGTTACCCAGGTTGGAGTGCAATGTCGCGATCTCCACTCACCATAACCTCTGCCTCCCGGGTTCAGGCAATTCTCCTGCCTCAGCCTCCTGAGTAGCTGGGATTACAGGCTTGATCCACCGCGCCCGGCCATGACTCTACTTTCTAATGGCCAATTACAAATATAAAAAAAGAGGGTTTTTTTACTTAAATTTTTTTTATTATACTTTAAGTTCTGGGATACATGTGCAGAACGTGCAGGTTTGTTACATAAGTAAACTCATGCCATGGTGGTTTGCTGCACCTTTCAACTCGTCATCTACATTAGATATTTCTCCTGCTGCTATCCCTCTCTTAGGCCCCCACCCTCCAACAGGCCCTGGGTGTGATGTTCCCCAACCTGTGACTATGTATTCTCATTATTCAACTCCCACTTATGAGAGAAAACATGCAATATTTGGTTTTCTGTTACTGTTTTTAGTTTGCTGAGAATGATGGTTTCCAGCTTCATCCATGTCCCTGCAAAGGATATAAATTCATCATTTTTTATGGCTGTATAGTATTCCATGGTATATATACATGCCACATTTTCTTTATCCGGTCTATCATTGATGGGGATTTGGGTGGTTCCAAGTCTTTGCTATTGTAAATAGTGCTGCAATAAACATATATGCACATGTGTCTTTATAGCAGAATGATTTATAATCCTTTGGTAAACCCAGTAATGTGATTGCTGGGTCAAATAGTATTTCTGGTTCTAGATCCTTGAGGAATTGCCACACTGTCTTCCACAATGGTTAAACTAATTTGCACTCCCATCAACAGTGTAAAAACATTCCTATTTCTCCAAATTCTCTCTAACATCTGTTGTCTCCTGATTTTTTTAATGATCACCATTCTAACTGGCATGAGGTGGCATCTCATTGTGGTTTTGATTTGCATTTCTCTAATTACCAGTGATGATGAACTTTTATCATGTTTGTTGGTCCCATAAATGTCTTCTTCTGAGAAGTGTCTGATCATACCCCTAGCCCACTTTTTCATGGGGTTGCTTTTTTCTTGTAAATTGATCTAAGTTCCTTCTAGACTCTGGATATCAGCCTTTTGTCAGATTAGCCTTTTCGGCATCTATTGAGATTGCAGAGATTTTCTCCCATTCTGTAGGTTGCCTGTTCACTTTGATGATAGTTTATTTTGCTGTGCAGAAGCTCTTTAGTTTAATTGGATCCCCTGTGTCAATTTTGGTTTTTGTTGCCATTGCTTTTGGTGGTTTAGTCACTAAGTCTTTGCCTATGCCTATCTCCTGAATGGTATTGCTTAGGTTTTCTTCTAGGGATTTTATGGTTTTAGGTTTTACGTTTAAGTCTTTAATCTAGCTTGAGTTAATTTTAGTATACGGAATAAGGAAGGAGTCCAGTTTCAATTTTCTGCATATGGCTAGCCAATTTTCCCAACAGCATTTATTAAATAGGGAATCCTCTCCCTATTGCTTGTTTTTGTCAGATTTTTCAAGGATCAGATGGTTGTAGATGTGTGGCATTATTTCTGAGACCTTTCTTCTGTTCCATTGGTCTATTTGTCTGTTTTGGTACCAGTACCACACTATTTTTGTAACTGTAGCCTTGCACAATATAGTTTGAAGTCAGGTAGGGTGATGCCTCCATCTTTGTTCTTTCTGCTTAGGATTGTTTTGGCTGTACAAGATCTTTTTTGGTTCCATATAAAATTTAAAGTAGTTTTTTCTAATTCTGTGAAGAAAGTCAATGGTAGCTTGATGGAGACAGAGTTGAATCTATAAATTACTTTAGGAAGTATTGCCATTTTCATGATATGATTCTTCCTATCCATGAGCATGGAATGTTTTTGCATTTGTTTGTGTCCTTTCTTATTCCCTTGAGTAGTGGTTTGTAGTTCTCCTTGAAGAGGTCCTTCACATCCCTTGTGAGTTGTATTCCTAGGTATTTTATTCTCTTCATAGCAACTGTGAATCAGCATTTACTCATGATTTGGCTCTCCATTATTGGTGTGTAGAAATGCCTGTAATTTTTGCACATTGATTTTGTATCCTGAGACTTTGCTGAAGGTGCTTATCAGCTTAAGGAGATTTTGAGCAGCGATGATGGGGTTTTCTAAATATACAGTCATGTCACCTACACACAGAGACAATTTGACTTCCTTTATTCTTATTTGAATACACTTTATTTCCTTTTCTTGCCCGATTTCTTTGGCCAGAACTTCTAATACTATGTTGAATAGGAGTGGTGAGAGAGGGCATCCTTGTCTTGTGCCAGTTTTCAAAGGGAAAGCTTCCAGCATTTGCCCATTCAGTATGAAATTGGCTATGGGTTTCGCATAAACAGCTCTTACTATTTTGAGATACATTTCATCAATACTTAGTTTATTGAGATCTTTTAGCAGGAAGGGGTGTTGAATTTTATCAAAGGCCTTTTCTGCATCTATTGAGATAATAGTGTGGTTTTTGTCATTGGTTTTGTGTATGTGATAGATTACATTTATTGATTTGCATATGTTGAACAGCCTTGTATCCCAGGGATGAAGCTGACTTCATGTCATTGGATAAATTCTTTGATGTGCTGCTAGATTCGGTTTGCCAGTATAGTATTGAGGATTTTCACATCAATGTTATTCAGGAATATTGACCTGAAATTTTGTTGTTGTGTCTCTGACAGGTTTTGGTATCAGAATGATGCTGCCCTCATAAAATGAGTTAGGGAGGAGTCCTTCTTCTATTGTTTGCAATAGTTTCAGAAAAAATGTCATCAGCTCCTCTTTGTACCTCTGGTAGAATTTGGCTATCAATCCATTTGGTCCTGGGCTTTTTTTGGTTGGTAGGCTATAAATCACTGCTTCAATTTCAGAACTTGTTAGTAGTCGATTCAAGGATTTGACTTCTTCCTGGTTTAGTCTTGGGAAGTGGTATGTATCCAGGAATTTACCCATTTCTTCTAGGTTTGCTGGTTTACTTACTTGCATAGAGGTGTTTAGTGTTCTCTAATGGTAACTTGTATTTCTGTGGGATCAGTGATAATATTTCCTTTATCATTTTTTATTGTGTCTATTTGATTCTTTTCTCTTTTCTTCTCTATTATTCTAGCTAGTGGTCTATTTATTTTGTTCTTCTTTTAACAAAACAGCTCCTAGATTCACAGATTTTTTTTCAAGGGGTTTTCATGTCTCAATCTCCTTCAGTTCTGCTCTGATCTTAGTTATTTCTTGTCTTTTGCTAGCTTTTGAATTTGTTTACTCTTGCTTCTCTAGTTCTTTTAATTGTAATGTTTGGGTGTTGATTTTAGATCTTTCCCAGTTTTTTCTGTGGGCATTTAGGGCTATAAATATCCCTCTAAATACTGTTTTAGCTGTATTCTACAGATTCTGGTACATTGTGTTTTTGTTCTCATTGGTTTCAAAGAATTTCTTGATTTCTGCCTTAATTTCATTTTTTACCCAGTAGTCATTCAGGATCAGGCTGCTCAGTTACTATGTAATTCTGCAGTTTTGAGTCAATTTCTAATTCTGAGTCTGAGTTCTAATTTGATTGCACTGTGGTTTGAGAGACTATTTGTTATAATATCCATTCTTTTGCATTTGCTGAAGAGTGTTTTACTTCCAATTATGTGGTCAATTTTAGAATAAGTGCAATGTGGTGCTGGAGAAGAACGTATATTCTGTGGATTTGGAGTGAACATTTCTGTAGATGTCTATAGTCTCCCACTATTATTGTGAGTCTCAGTCTCTTTGTAGATCTCTAAGAACTTGCTTTTAAATATGGCTGCTCTTGTATTGGGTGCATATATAGTTAGGATAGGTAGCTCTTCTTGTTTCATTGATCCCTACACCATTATGTAATGCCCTTCTTTGTCTCTTTTGATCTTTGTTGGTTTAAAGTCTGTTTTTTAACAGAGACTAGAATTGCAATTCGTGCTTTACTTCCTTTTCATTTGCTTGGTAAATATTCCTCCATCCATTTATTTTGAGCCTATGTGTGTTTGTGCATATGAGATGGGTCTCCCAAATACAGCACACCAATGGGTCTGACTCTTTATCCAATTCACCAGTCTGTGTCTTTTAATTGGAGCATTTAGCAAGTTTACATTTGAGGTTAATATTGTTATGTGTTAATTTGATCCTGTCATTATGATGTTAGCTGGTTATTTTGCCCATTAGTCGAGGCAGTTTCTTCATAGTGTTGATTGTCTTTAGAGTTTGATATGTTTTTGCAGTGGCTGGTACCAGTTTGTCGTCCTGTCTATATTTAGCGCTTCCTTCAAGAGCTCTTCTAAGGCAGGTCTTGTTGTAATAAAATTTTCTCAGCATTCGCTTGTCTGCAAAGGATTTTATTACTCCTTCATTTATGAAGCTTAGTTTTTCTGGATGAGAAATTCTGGGTTGAAAATTCTTTAAGAGTGTTGAATATTGACCCCCACTCTCTTCTAGTAGGGTTTCTTCTGAGAGATCCACTGTTAGTCTGATAGATTTCCCTTTGTGGGTAACCTGACCTTTCTCTCTGGCTGCCCTTAACACTTTTTTCCCTCATTTCAATCTTGGTGAAGCTGATGATTATGTGTCTTGGGGTTGCTCTTCTTGAGGAGTATCTCTGTGGTGTTCTCTGTATTTCCTGAATTTGAATGTTGGCCTGTCTAGCTAGATTGGGAAAGTTCTCTTGAATAATATCCTGAAGGGTGTTTTCCAACTTGTTCCATTCTCCCCAACAGTTTCAGGTACACTAGTCCACTAGTCATACATAGGTTTGGTCTTTTCACATAGTCCCATATTTATTGGAGGCTTTGTTTGTTCTTTTTTATTCTTTTTTCTCTAGTCTTGTCTTCATGTTTCATTTCATTAAGTTGATCTTCAGTCTCTGATATCCTTTCTTCCACTTGATCCATTTGGCTACTGATACTTGTGTATGCTTCACAAAGTTCTCGTGCTATGTTTTTTGACTCCATCAGGTCATTTATGTTCTTCTGTAAACTGGTTATTCTAGTTAGCAATTCCTTTAACCTTTTATCAAGGTTCTTGGCTACCTAGCATTGGGTTAGAACATAATCCTTTAACTCAGAGGAATTTGTTATTACCCACCTTCTGAAGCCTGCTTCTGTCAATTCGTCAAACTCATTCTTGATCCAGTTTTGTTCCCTTGCTGTAGAGGAGTTGTAATCCTTTGGAGGAGAAGATGCATTCTGTTTTTAGGAATTTTCACCTTTTTGCATGGGTTTTTCCTACACTTCTTGAATTTATCTACCTCTGGTCTTTGATGTTGGTGACCTTCAGATGGGGTTTATATGTAGGTGTCCTTTTTGTTGATGTTGATGCTATTCCTTCCTGTTTGTTAGTTTTCTTTCAAACTGTCAGGCCCCTCTGCAGTAGGTCTGCTGGGGTTTGCTGGAGGTCCACTCCAAACCCTGTTTGCCTGGGGATCACCAGTAAAGGCTGCAGAACAGCAAAGATTGCTGCCTGTTCCTTCCTCTGGAAATTTTGTCTCAGAGGGGCACCCCAAGCTGGAGCTCTCCTGTATAAGCAGTTTGTCGACCCCTGCTAGGAGGTGTCTCCCAGTCAGGAGGCACAGGGGTCAGACACCCACTTATATAGTCAGCCTGTCTCTTAGCAGAGCTTGAGCACTGTTCTGGGAGATCTACTACTATCTTCGGAGTGGCAGGCAGGACTGTTTAACTCTGCTGAAGCTGTGCCTGCAGCCACCTCTTCCCCCAGGTGCTCTGTCCTAGGGAGATGAGAGTTTGATCCATAAGCCCCTGACTGGGGTTGCTGCCTTTCTTTCAGAGATACACTGCCCAAAGAGGAAGAATCTAGAGAGGCATTCTGGCTACAGTGGTTTTGCCAAGCTGTGGTGGGCTCTGTCCAGTTCAAACGTCCCAGTGTTTTTATTTACACTATGAGAGGAAATCCACCTACTCAAGCCTCAGTAATGGTGGATGTCCCTGCCCCCACCAAGCTCCAGCAGCCCAGGTTGATTTCAGACTGCTGTTCTGGCAGCGAGAGTTTCAAGCTAGTTTATCTTAACTTGCTGGGCTCTGTGCAGGTGGGATTCTCTGATCTAGATGGCTTGGCTCCCTGGCTTCAGTCCCCTTTCCAGGGCAGTGAATGGTTCTGTCTCTCTGGCATTCCAGGTTCCACTTGAGTATGAAAAAACCTCCCACAGTTAGCTTGGTGTCTGCCAAAACATCTGCCCAGTTTTGTGCTTGAAACTCAGGGCCCTGGTGTGTAGGCACCCTAGGGAATCTCCTGGTCTACAAGTTGCAAAGACCATAGGAAAAGCATAGTATCTGGGCCAGAATGCACTGTTACTCATGCACATTCCCTCATGGCTTCCCTTGCCTAGGGGAAGGAGTTCCCCAACCCCTTGCACTTCCGGGGCGAAGCCACACACCAGCCGGCTTCTGCTCACCATCTGTGGACTGCACCCACTGTCTAACCAGTCCTAGTGAGATGAGCTGGGTACCTCAGTTGGAAATCCAGAAATCACCAGCTTTCTGCATTGATGTCACTGAGAGCTGCAGACCAGAGCTGTTCCTATTTGGCCATCTTGCCAGCCACCAAATAAAATGAGTTTATTTCAAGAAACCCGCCTACTGAGTCTTAAAGTCCCCTGTTCCAAAAGCGGCAGTGCCATCTAGTGATTGTATAAGACTACTGCACTTCCATTTAAAATATTTTGTTGTCAAAGGACATTAAAAAATAATTTGTCAGATGGGTAGATTGCAAAAAGTTGTGTTTTTTTTCCTCTTTTTTTTTAATTTTTATTGCATTTTAGGTTTTGGGGTACATGTGCAGAACATGCAAGATCGTTGCATAGGTACACACATGGCAGTGTGTTTTGCTGCCTTCTGCCCCCTCACCCATATTTGGCATTTCTCCCCATGCCATCCCTCCCCTGCTCCCCCCCCCCGCTGTCCCTCCTTTATTTCCCCCAATAGACCTCAGTGTCCATTCTGTTGGTTGCTGGCTCACTCTAATGATTGTTTCTTTGGCTATGCAGAAATTCTTAAGTTTAATTAGATCCCATTTGTCTATTTTGGCTTTTGTTACCATTGCTTTTGGTGTTTTAGTAATGAAGTCCGTGCCTGTAATATCCAGAATCTACAAAGAACTAAAACTAAAGTATACAAGAGAAAAACAAGCCCATTCAAAAGTGAGTGAAGAATATGAACAGACACTTTTCGAAAGAAGACACTTATGAAGCCAACAAACATATGAAAAAATGCTCATCTTCACATGTCATTAGAGAAATGCAAATCAAAACCACATTGAAATACCATCTCATGCCAGTTAGAATGGTGATCATTAAAAAATCTGGAGACAGCAGATGCTGGAGAGGATGTGGAGAAATAGGAACACTTTTACACTGTTGGTGGGAGTGTAAATTAGTGCAACCATTGTGAAAGACAGTGTGGCGATTCCTCAGGGACCTAGAAATAGAAATTTCATGTGACCCAGCAATCCCATTACTGGGTATATATCCAAAGGATTATAAATTGTTCTATTATAAAGACACTTGGAATTTTGAAAAAGGAGAAAATGGAAGCTCTAGAACCAAAATCCATCATAACTAAAATTAATTTCACAGAAGAAACAGAGGAAATAATTTTTAATCTGATAATGCATATTCTCAACATCTCCCCGCAAAATGACCAATCAGTCTGACAAGTAAACAAAGCTGGAATGAACATCACAGTTAATAGCATATTAAAAACTTTCCCTTTGACATGGGGAACAAGAAAGACAAGGTGCTCACTGTTATCACTTCTACTTGGCATCATTGCTCATGATGTTAACAGATACAATATGATTTTTAGGTTATAAAAATTTCAAAAGAAAAATATAGCACATATCAATCATGGATATAATTCTGTTTATAGAAAATCCAAGAAAATCTATAGATAAATTATTAGAATTAATAAAGGAGTTTATAAGGTAGCTGGATACAAATTCAATATAAAAGAATCAATTGTATTTCTGTTTATCAGAAACAACTCTCTCCATGGCTGGCTTTGAGAAAGCAAGGTGCCATGTTGGGAAAGTCCTTGTAGAAAGAAACTGAGGGTCACCTCTGGCTGGTAGCCACCAAGAAACTCAGGCCCTCAGCTGATGGCCCACAAGGAAGTGAATGCTGCCAGCAACCATGTGAGCCTAGAAGCAGATCCTTCCCCAGTCAAGCTTCAGATGAGATGAGAGCCACAGCCAACACCTTCACTGCAACCTTGTGAGTATCTGAAGCATAGCAACTACCCAAGCCATGCCTAGACTCCTGGCATACAGAAATTGTGAGGTAACAATTGTGCATTGTTTTAAACCACAAAGCTTAAAATAATTTGTTATTTAACAATAGAAAACTAACACAGTATGGGTTTCATATGAGGGAAAACTGGAGAATTACTAGAAAATCTATACAAGAAGCACCTTGACCAACCAAACTTTACCCCTGTATGTCTACTGAAGATTGGACGTTTATTGTCTGGCATTACTGGACCAAAAGGAGGCTGAATTCAGGGTAGAATTATCTAGGCAAGGCTAAGGGAAGAAGTGCTTTATTAAAAGCTGAGGAATTAATTGAAATTCTGAAAACTAGAGAGATGCTTTGACCCATCGGCTAATCAACCTCAAAATCCTTGACAATCAGGCTTCAGGCACCCAGGAAGATGGAAAAAAAACTGACCTGCTTAATAATAAAGTCCTACAAATATTGAGACTAACAGGAAACAATTAACCTCTGCCTGAACATCCAGTGATGTCCACTGGTCCCAGACACAGAAATTCCCATTGCTTATGTAATGCCTCAGTCTTGCTCACTGTTAGAGAGCTAAAGACTACCAGATATTCAGAGCCTCCAATAAAAGTAGAGATCAGGCCAGGACCAGTGGCTCACACCCAAATTCCAGCACTTTGGGAGGCCAAGGTGGGAGGATCACTTGAGACCAAGAGTTCAAGACCAGCCTGGCCAACATAGTGAAACTTCGTTTCCACTAAACATACAAAGATATTAGCTGAGTTTGGTGGCATGTGCCTATAATCCCAGCTACTCGGGAGGCTGAAGCAAGAGAATCACTTGAACCTGGGAGACAGAGGTTGCAGTGAACCAGGATTGGGCCACTGCACTCCAGCCTGGGCGCAGAGCAGGACTCTGTGTCAAAAAAATATATAGAGATCAAAACAAGGACATATAAGATGAAGTTCAAATTAGAACTGATGGTAAAAGGAAAAGAAAGATTTAAAAAATTCTTATAATTCACAATCTCAGGAGTGGAGAGAGAAAACATCACATCAAACAAAAAGAGTAAACTTTATATAAAAAAGATAATTTCACAACAAGAAATAATTCTTGAAAATTAAAGTTATAACAAAATAAATTGAGAAAAACAAATTCTATGAAATGGGTGAAGGGAAAACTTGAGAATTTTCCTAGATAATAAAATCTAAAGAGGAAGAGATAAAAGAAAAAGTGTAATAATAGTAGAACATCAACCCAAGAGCACTAATATTTCACTAAAATGCCAGAAAAAGACATAAAGATAGGAGGAAAAATTAGGAAGTAAGTATAAAAAATTTTCTCAGAAGCTAAGGGTGTGAATTTCCTGTTTAAAGCTTCACATTTAATGACCAGTGGAAACAATAAAAATAGACTTACAAGACACTTCACTGCAGGATTTCAGAATTCTAAGAGTAAATTCCAGATCCTGAAAGTCTCCAGAGAGAATAATTAGGCCTCAGAAATAGGATCAGAAATGAAAATTGTATTTTTTTAACAATTATGTCACCTGGCAGAAAGTGCAACTAAAATTCAGAGGAAATCTGATTATGGATCTGAACGTCTATATTCAGTCCAACTATTATACTTCAAGTACATAAGGACAATAAAACTCTCTCCAGCCAAATTACTGAAAGTTTTTCTCCTCTTTTTCTCTCTCCCATTTATCTTGTCTTCATTAACAAAACTCTTTTGAGCAAATTTGTGGGCTTACTGAGTTTTGACATCATTTCCTAGAGAATACTGGTCCCTCCACTTTTATGTAAACCTCCATTTATTTCATCTACACTTGAAGTTAATGATTTCTTTTAAGCTATTATTTTACTCTTTATTTTAGAACATATTTCCTCTTTTTGTAACTGCACAACTTCCTTTTTCTTAGCCTTCCCCAAAATGTCTTTAATGATTTATTAAACTGACTGCCTGTTCTGCGTCTTTGACATTTTAATGCTTTAACCCTTAATCTCTTATTTTACTGTCATCAGTGATCACCAGGGCCATTCAGAAAGATCAGACCTTGATATCAGGAATACTATCCCTGAAGAGGAGGTGAGATTAGCCCATATCTAACAAAAATTAGAAACAGGTTTCAAAAGTATTAAATTTATCTCCAGGTAGGGAAAATTAATTGGTAAGGTAAATTTAAATTAAAATTTAAATGTGTATTGATGGACCACAAGTAATATCCAAATCTGACTTAGACACAGACACATAATTTTGACATCCTGGAGGTGAAGATAAATGTAATAATTGCATAGAAGTATATTTCTCTTAATGGAAGGGCTTTAATAGTCTTTAAATGGAGACAACCAACATAACATGCTTTAAACAAAGACCATGACATCAAGGCATCTGTAAACATAAATCACAATGTCCAGCATCTAATAAGAAATTATTCAACATGTCAAGAAGCAGAAAATATGAACAATAACAAATAACTGTAAATTTAAAATATATGTGCCATGAAGTGACAGAAATGAAGAAACAAGCATACAAAAATGTTAAAACGGTTTTATAATTGCATTTAGGTATTGACTATGTAAGCACATTCTTCTTTTCAAACTAAATATTAAAAAACCTACCTTTTCAAAAACTTAACTACACAAACCACTACTGAAAATGCATACATAAATAAACATGAAGCCCCTCTATTAAGAGAAATATACTTCTAGGCAATTATTGCCTTTATCTTCACCTCCAGGATCTCAAAATTATGTGTCTGTGTCTAAATCAGATTTGGATATGATTTGTGGTCCACAAATACACATTTAAATTTTAATTTAAGCATTTCTAACACAGAGGAAAAATATAATAGGATAAAATTTGTTTAAAACTGTAACACCTATAAAAGAACTGGGTAAAAATAAACTTTTGTCATTTTAAATTCATTGACTAAGTTTTCATGCAGTACATAACAAGGATTCATTGCCCTGATGCTGAAAAACCAGTCCTTGATAACCCAATATGGAATGATATTGGTGAAAATGATGAAGTAGATTTGCTCTCACCTCTTCCATTCAACATCATGCTGGAGTTTCTTGCCAAGTCAATTAAATAAGAAAACAAGAAAACAGACTCAAATAGTAAAGGAAGAAGTGAAACTATCTTTATTTGCAGATAGCATGATATTGCATATGATGTCATCCTAAAACATTCACAAAAACAATAAAAATTAGAGATAACAAGTTCAGCAAGACAATAGGATATAAATCAATATAAATAATAGTGCTTTTACACACTGGCAATAAACAATCCAAATATGAAATTTTAAAAAATATTTGCTTAAAGTTACATCAAAAATAATTTTAATAATGGAAGTTTAATAACAGAAGTATTTTTTACTCTGAGCAATGCAAACTATCTTTGAAATAAATTAAGGAATACCTAAATAAAAAAGAGATTATTTATTAATTGAAAAAACTAAGTTTGAAATATTTCCAAAATTGATATGTCAAATCCCAGATGACTTTTTTTGGCAGAAATGGACATGCTAATCATAATTTTTTAACACTCTTCATGCCAGTATTTTTTTTACTTTTATATGACTAGATCATTAGTCATATTTTTTATATGAATAAAAGTCTACTTTTTAGTGAAAAATGATTTTTCTCATTCTGGAAAACTATCATACTCTAATTATAACGTGCAGCATAGCATACTTGATTTGGTAATTAAACACATAATTACTGAGTGTCTGTTGTGTTTCATACAAAACTAAGTGATGAAAATAAAAAATAATAGAATTTGTTTCTTACCCTCAAAGTCTAGAGAGCATAACTGAATTATGGCATGGACTTAGAACTTAGTTTTCACTCTTAAAATTTACTGTTTATGCAACCACCTGCAGATAATAAACTCTGAAAGTCAGGTTTTCATGTATAAAATGGAGATCAAAATGTAGTAGATATTGTCTAGTCACATGCAGTGTTAGAACAACCCAGAAAAGAGAGAGTGTCATGGCAGTCTTAAGAGACAGAGGTCAGTGCTCAAGCCCCAACCAGGGATCCCTAAATGCTGTAAAGCCAGGATCTGTCTTCTAGCTATTTAATTAACGTAAGTTAAATTTCTTGGATGAGGGGTAGGAGTGAGGTGACTGCAGTTTAGATTAACTCTGTAGAATTCACTTGCATGGGTATAGAGAAAACCAATTTTTACATATGCAGATTTCCAGTTAATCTACTGGTCATACTAATGGGATCCTACCATTTTTCATATCTGACATTTCTGAGTTCTGTGTTCTACAATGGTTTCACAGGTGGCTGGGTTCTCCTCCATTATTTCCCCTTGTATGGTTTCAGCTGCATTTTTCTGATTTTATTTCATCAATGATCACATCTCCATCTACTCTCCATTTTCCAGGAATTAGTTGAAATTTTTCATCAACTGATAGAACCCTGAGCCTCTGTGTGTTATTGTTTTAGACTTAAAATTTTTATTCAATCAATAGAATTTTGGTGGAATTTTAAAAGAAACAGGAGACAAAAATCTATGTTTGCTATGTTGTATTCAATAATATTTCTGTACAACCTCTGTTTAAAATTAGGGTTTTTTAATGCCATTACCTTGAATTATTTTAACATAGAGTTATTTCTGTTTCTTAAATATATATTTTTTAGTTCAGAAGTCCTCTGCATAATTCATATTTTACCTCAGCTTAATGTTAGTATTACAAATCAAATAAGAAAGGAAATAGCTTTCAGAACTTTTAAAGTATTATCTAGATAATGCAATGCATTTCGAGAGAAGGATAAAAGACATAGTACCCCTTTCTGTATTGTTCATAATAAAATTCCTTCATTTTCTTGTTCTGTTTTCCAAATAGCTATTCCACTTTGGAGAAGATGCTGGGTACTCACAGAGTTTCGGCCAGAGAATGTATGCCTGAACTAAAAGAGAAAGTAGAAGTAGCTTTTTAGAAGAAAATGGTGAGATATCTTCTGTGGGATTAATAAAAGTTAAAAGTATCTCAAATTTAGGCAGAAAACTAAAGAATGAGAACCTACAGTATGGTCAGTTATTTCTTCCATATTATACAAGTATTCAAGAAATCTGTTACCTTGATTAATAAGACTGAGCACATTGGTTTTGTCATTTATTAGTGGAGGAAGTTCACCACCCACTTGGGGAGCAGAAGGAAATCTGTCATCTCAACTTACTTAACTTACCAGAAGTTTCTTTGCAGAAATTTGATTGTCCCTTCAGTGGAACATCATTTGTAATCTTTTCTCTCTTTTTGGATGTAGTCTGTGCTGTCATCAAAACTGTTAGGACTTACCCATTAGAATGCCCATCTCCACTTCAGAGATCTGGTAAGCTGTATTTAGGGTGCCTTTTAGAATTAAGATTTTACCAGTAATTACCTTTATTTCTATCCTGTGTCTCTATTTGTCATACTGTAAATAGGAGACTGGATTCAAAGCAAAATTCATTGAATGTTAAGAATAAGAGTGAATGTTTTTAATGAAGCAAAAATATCTGTTCATAAAATTAATTGTAACTCTGATTTTAATATGGAGAATGTTACCTCTGTTTTCATAGCTTTCCTATTGCTTGTTTTCTCGTGATGAATGCCTATTCACACAACAACTTCTAATCACCCCTTTCTGCTTTACAGCTTTGCTTACTCTTAATGAATAAGTCTATTTTTTAACACACTATGATAAATTCAAGTATAGCATGGGAAATACCCATGGCAATTTACTCATATTGTTATTTATTCTTTTACAATATAAATAGCATAAAAATGTTAAACTAACTTAAGAGAACACCAAATGTTAGATTTAATTTTATAAAGTCCAGAATATTTCTGGAATCAGAGGAGATAGCATATGCCTAAACTTAACGTGGTTCCTTCATTACAAAACCCCCTCAAAAACCATAGATTTTCATCCTCTGTGTGTTTTCTATTCCCTGAAGTATTAGGGAACTTTCTGTGTCATGTTACATTTCCATTCTCTGCTCTCATCTAAGAATTTTTATATTATAAAGTTTATATAAGTGTTTTAAATAATTTAAAGTTTCTTCTTCACACTCACCTTTGTAGAATAAATCTAATACCTTCTCTGTATTTCAAAGGAAAGTATTTCTTCTTTATATTTTCAAAAGTTTACAGTTATCAAATGAATAGTGTGTGTTATTTTCTAGTTGCAAAAGCACCTCATTTCTTATTTTAAACCTTACCTTTCTATCTTACCCAGTAGATGCTAACCTCCTTTCTTTTCTTCCAGCTTAGGCACTTTCAGTTTCTGGGAGATAGTGAAACATAATTTGAAAAATAGCATGGTCTAGAACTTCACTCTCATTCCTCCATGCTTCAAAAATGCTATGCAGTTAGTTTATTTTTCTAGAGGTTATTTTACTCAGTTTAAGTGACAAAACCAATATATTTGATTCTGTATTCCAGGGTTTAATTGCCTTTCTGTTTATGGTTTTAAGTGTTGGTTTTAACTTCTATAAATAAAACCTTATTCCTTTCCTAGTTTAGGGATTTGGGGACAACATCGTTTAATGCTATCCAGTTCAATCTTACAATGTTAAAAAGGAGAAAACATAACTATATGAATAATAAATTACCTACCTATAATCATGCTTATGACCAGAAGTCAAATATCATATTGTTCTTGTGCTATATATGTGTGGTGTTAGATAAATACAACTTTTGTTCTCATGTGTCACATTATTGTAGAGGAAAGGAGCTGTTGGATAGATTTGATTTTTGTGTCTTATATACAAAGTCCTACACAGTTGTTCTTGATCTCTTCTAACTTCTAAATTTTACTAATTTTACTCTGGATATTGTCCTTCTCTTCGCTCCTAAAGGTTATCATATTTCTTATCACTTCAGAGCTGGTATAATGCTGAATCTTTCTGCCTAATCTATTAATCTTTGTGTTTCTAGCACCTCACACAGTACTAAGTATAGAGCAGACAATTAACAGATGCTTGATAAGCAAAATAATTTATAAATGGATGAATAAATAAATGAATCTCATTAGAGATGAATATATGCATGTGTGTGTGTGTGTGTGTGTGTATGTGTGTGTTCATTGGTTCTCCAAGATATAAACAATAGACGAATATCACCAGAAAGCTTAGTAGGTCACCAGTGAGTGGGTGCACTTGAACTGAGAATATCCCAGAAATTTATGCTTTGCTTAAATCTTACTTCAGAGACCTAAAAGAATGATCAATATCTTTTATGTTAGTCTTTTTATGAAATCTGAAATTTTATCCTCATAAATTCAGGGGTCCATAATTTCAGTTCTTCATACTAGTAACATGTGTAGTCGTCAAGCACAATGACTCATGTCTGTAATCCCAACTCTTTGGGATGCCGAGGCAGGAGGATCACTTGAGTCCATGAGTTTGGAACCAGCCTGGGCAACACAGGGAGATATCATGCCTACAAATTTAGAAAACCAGAATGGTGACACATGCCTGTAGTCACAGCTACTCAGGAAGCTGAGGTGGTAAGATTGTTCGAACCTGGGAAGTGGAGACTGCAGTGAGCCATGATCATGCCACTGCATTCCAGCCTGGGTAACTGAACAAAAGCCTGTCCAAAATGAAGGAAGGGAGGAAGGGAGGAAGGGAGGAAGGGAGGAAGGGAGGGAAGGGAGGGAAGGAAGGGAAGGGAGGGAAGGAAGGGAAGGAAGGAAAGGAAAGAAAGAAAGAAAAAGAAAAGAAAGAAAGAAAGAAAGAGAGAAAGAAAGGAAGAAAGAAAGAAAGAAAGAAAAGAAAAGAAAAGAAAAGAAAAGAAAAGAAGGAAGGAAGGAAGGAAAGAGGGAGGGAGAGAAGGAAGGAAGGAAGGAAAGAAGGAAGGAAGGAAGGAAGGAAGGAAGCAAGGAAGGAAGGAAGGAAGGAAGGAAGGAAGGAAAGAAAGAAATGTGTAGTGATATCACCACATTCTTTCTGTGGTGATATCTGATTTGACTGAGACTGATTTGATTCCCACAGTTTTGACTGTTTTGTCTGATGAGTGAAAATATGTGGACTTCTTTTAATGTTTTGAAAATTAATAAATTCCTATTAAAATGTTTTAATTAATAACAATAATAATTAAAACATAAAACAATGCACTCAATAATAATCTACCAAATAAATTTTTCAGTTAGTCCTGATATAGTTATATTTCAGTATCAGCTGTTTTCAGTACTTTCTCAGTGTATTGTTCATTTATGTCGCATACGTAGTGGAAACAATATACTGTAACCTTTTATGTACCAAGAACGTTATTTTAAACTTTCAGCCTAAAGCTGAAATACAACTTCTTTTATTTGTTTTATTTATCTTCGTAGTACTCCAAATGTAATGAGATAGTGTAGATACTGAAGGCAGCACTAGTCTGATTTTCAAGAGACGTGAGGTTAGATATCAGCTCTGCTCTCAAGTAACTGTGTGAGTGTGAACTTGAATATCCCCATTTTAACACACGGGTATTGCATTAAAATAATCTCTAACAATTCTTTTAATTTTAAATGTATGGTTTTATGTATTTACAATTATATATCACAGAAAATGGATACATTATATAAGAGAAGAAACAGAAAATATCAACTCAAATAAGTGGGTGTTGTTAATAAGTTTATTAGAGAATCTTTAGGATTTCACAGTATTATATGAAAATCCAGAGACACAGACAGTGATCATAAGTAAGATCAATACTGGGGAATATATACAGTGAACCCATAAGGAAAAAGTCACATTTATTCAAACCAGAGAACACACACATATTTGTGTTTTGTGTGAAAAAAAATAAGCTGTGTATACATACTTCAAAGGAAAGTAACTCAGGAGCATGATAGATGAGAAAGTTTATTTGGCCCTCTCCTACCTCTTACCATCTCTAAGGAACTACTTGCTGGGTTTCCTAGTAAAATCTATCCAATTTTGTAGATTCTCACCACCATGGAATTGACCTGAACGTTGTATGTACAATGATATTATCCTTCTGGTAATCGTAATTGTACTGAACATTCTGGGTAAGAATTAATAATACTATTTATCTCAAAGTAATATTTTTCTCATAACTTGTAACTGTTTGCTATTTAAATGGTTCCTAAATAATATGGTATGACTTCACAAAAAGTGTAAAATTTGATACACCACTAAAGTTAGAGATTTTCTATAGAATTTAACCATGTGATAAAATATATATTATGAATTCATCTCAATGATAAAGAAAATAAATGCCAAGATAAGTTGTTTATTTTATGACCAGGATCATGCAGTGAATTTTCTAGTGCAGACTGATAGTAGGTTATACACAGAAGTCTCTGAAAGCATGTTCAGAAGAAAGCAAATTAAATTATAACTTGTATTTCTGTGTATGCTTATTCCTATTAGCTACTCCCAAGCATCATCAATCTTGTGACAAGAGGTGAGAAATTTGTTTAAAATGAATCAATTCAACTGAGCATTATAAATTTATACTAGTGTACTTTGGGTATAGCTGAATGTAGCCCAATTATTAATATTGCAATTATTTTAATGTTTTATTGAATAAATGCTTGGGTAAAGTTCTTTACAAATATCTATAGAACAAAGATAATATACAGATGACATATATTCCAAGTAATTCAGGCTTCCAGATTAAACTAAACCCTTGAACAGGTCAATGCAGTATTTGTCTGTCACTGAATCTTTGAGAATTATGTTAGTAATTATGAATGGTATTAGCAATTACAAGTAAATAGCAGAGCTGTAGAATTTTAGAACTAGAAGGGACTCCAGAAATCAGCAAAGTCTAGTTTAGATGACCAAGCTGAAACCTAGAGAGGTAAGTGTTTTAACTACTTTAACATAACTAACCACTGGCCTAATTAAGGCTATAAAATGGGAGGTGGAGAGCAAAAATAATTAGCATTAAAAACCCCTATTATATTTCTTTTTATTATGTTAAGGCAATAGATTTTCTTGTTACTAAAATCGCAGTTTTTTAGTAAAATAGATTTTTTGCTACTAAAGTTGATGTGTTACTAATAGATTTCAAAAATAAAATGTCCTCTTAAAAAGTTTTTCTAGGAAGCAGCAATGCTTACGAATGCCCTAGAGACCCAGACCCTGTTTTCAAATCCCAGCTACATCACTAATACAATGATTGCATAGGATATAATGTTATGATTTATATATGTTGAAGGATTGAAAGTATTATGTATCAACATAAGAATCAGAGATTATATATTTAATACATTAAATAAATTAAATATATTGTGAATGCAGTATCCTGTGTTAATGCCTAGACATGGCAAGCACTATTAAATATTTACTTTTATTACTTTCAGATATGTTTATGTGGTTTTCATATGGTTAATACTAATAACCTAATATATACTGTTGTGAGACTGTAAGTTATCAAAGATAGTTTCAGCTAAATGGCCAGCAGAAAGAAATATATTTGCTTCATTGCAGAAAAAAATTACTCTGGGCTAACTCTATCTCATACATGCAGCATTTACAGGCAGAATCTCACGGGAATAAATCATTAACTGAAACCAAAACATACAAAACATCAAGCAGGTGACACCTGATATAATTAGTAGGAACTCACTAAACACAGACTATCTCAATGTAAGTCATATCCAGAGCTGGTCATTGTGTGCTTATTAAAGTTATTAAGACAGGTCCAGGAAAAATTTCAAGTGCTTATTCCTTCAGTCATATTTTTTCCAATTCTCTTAAAGTTAACGTTGCTAAGGTTAATAAAAGTGCAAAGGAGACTGTAAACCTTGGAAAAAGTAGTGATGTCTTTCTCTTAAATTTTTAGTCATTTAATTGTTTATATGCAATTTCCATATTATTGGACTTCATGGAATAACTAATGGTTTTGTGTTTTGTATCTTAGTTAGAAAAATATGTTTCTTCTTTCATTAGTTGTCCAGTTCAACAATGTGTGACACACTATTCATTATACAATATTAAATTGGGTAATGAACCAAAATAGAAAAACTGTACTGGGGAAAATAAATCTGGAACAATCACTTCAGTAGGTAATATTATTTTGTATTGCCAAATTCCTGAGTAACCAGGCATGAACAGTATCCTCGATGTTCTTTGAAGATATCTGAATAGAGGAGAAACTTCTCTATCACAATAGAGGGATGATTTAGATTACTGCTTTTCATGGACTCGTTTTAATTATGATAAAATATTAATACATAAAGAGCCAAGGCAAAATGAGTCAAATGAGCTTATACAATGAGTTTTAAATGAATTTAAAAGTATTTCATTGAAATAATTGTATTTTATTCTTTATTGGGGTATGCACAAGTACAGGTTGGGGTTTAAATTTCTTTCCTCTTAAAATTTATGGTCATTGAAGATAGTTTTTCAATGTTTTAATGTTATTACATATTAAAACATTTAAATTGTGATTTTGTTAGTCTTTCTTTTGCTCTCTCATGTGAACGTATTTACATACTTTTAAATTTCATTAGATGGCCTTTATGTTTTCTTAGATTATTTGATTTTAATTTTTTAATTTACATTTTAATTCTATACCAAAACATTACGTATCATTTTATAACATCCTGAAACAGTTATATTAGAATGACTTATTCACTATATCTAAATTATCAAGTAGCCCCCCAAACTACAATCTAAAAACTATCTCATATGAGATATAATATTATTATATAATATTTTATAATATTTTATAATATATATATATATAATATATTATATAATATTTTTCTTAACTTTGTGAGATACTATCCCCAAAGCAAAAGCACTTTCTTATAGTCCTCATACCTGCAACACAGGAAGATAATAAATAAAGCTGTGGCTTTAAATGCTTCCAAATCTGATTTCTTATCCTCATTCTATTGTTACAGATTTATAGGGCACATCTCCTAAGGTTGTACTTTCAATTCATTAGGAAAGTACACCAAATCTAAATGTATTTGATCTTAAAAAAGTAAAATAGACTTAAAATATGTAAAGTAAAACTTAGTTGATCTATTCAACCATCATTCCAAATTCTTTCTCCACTTTCTCTTTATTTTCTTTCTGGGACTCAAATTAGATGTGCAGTGTGGGCCTTTGCTTTCTATCCTCTATTTCACCTAACTTCACATTTTGTCCTTGCAGTTTGTGCTGAATTCTTAGCAATATTTTCAGATATATCTTTCCATTCACAAATTATTCCTTTTCCTGTGTCTAATCTGCTCTCATCCACTGAGTTTCTAATTTCAGTGATAATAGTTTTTGTTTCTAAGGACGTATTTTCAAACTTGTTAGCTTTTGGTGGGTTTTTTTGTTATGTGATCAGTTTTTATTTCTTAAAATCATCTAAATACTATTATTTATAATACATAGGATTATTTAAATATCTAAAGTCCTTGGTGACCAAATTCATTCCTCATATTTCCTGTTGATATGTTGGCTTGTTTCCCGAAGTATTTGACATTTTTTTTAAATTTGGTTGAGCTCCATTTTTTTTTATTTGGTTGATTAATAAGATCCCTTATTAATGGGATTCATAAGGAAAATTAAAGATTATTTCTTCCAGAGATTAACTGGGTTGTCATCTATAAGAAGGCAGGGTGTAGCTAATGATTTGGTTGTCTTGAGGTCCTTTTTAAGGTTTCAGGCTGATGAAAGTCTCAGATTTCTTCTATCACCTTTCGATAAACCCAGAGCTTGGCCTTAGAATCCCAGCACCAATATATAGGTAATTACCCTGAAGGGACACTTTGCTTTTGAACTCATTTACCCAAATGTTGCTCCCCATTCTGCTTCTAGCTAAGTGCCTTCCTTATCAATTTCCTCATTTCTTACAAGGAACACAGTATGTTTAACCTAATTATTTCAGGTTATAATTGTCTTGTAGTGAAAACATTTTAAAACAACAGTGTGCTTTCTCCCAAAGTTATTTCTTTGCATGCCCTAACTTAATATTTTTATGACTTGATGTTCCCCAGACATACAAATCCAAGTTGCTATTTGGTAGACTATAAATAAACTATTATTTATTTATCTTGTTCTACTTTAGAAATCTATTTTTTATATCTATGATATAAAAATGGTTGTGAAATACTGCTTCAAGGTATTTGGCCTATCAGAAAAATGAAAATGTAGTTTTTATTTAATATGTCTTAAAATATTTCAGCTACATAGTTGCTCTACCTTTCACAGTAATTGTACACTTATTCAGAAAGAGTTTGATTTAGGTGCATTACATCAGTCTAAGAAAGAACTTTATAAACTAGGCAATAGTATGAACTTAATTTGTAAGCAAGAACAAAGGTCTATTGAAGCTGTGTTGCTTACCTTATACTTTTATGTTTATCTAGATGTTTGCCATTTTTGATGTACTTCTTCCCTGAATATTTAAGTTATCACTTAGAAACATTACCCATCAGCCTGAAAAACTTCCTTTAACATTAGCTGTAGTGACTATCTGCTGTCTAGGGGTTCTTTCAGTTATCTGAAAATGCCTTAAATTTGCCACAATCTTTGGAATGTTTTTCACTGAATATCAAATACTTTGTGGACAGTCACTATTTCTTTTGACAATTTAAAGATTTTTTTTTACTGTATTCTAGCCCCCATGTTTATAATGAGTATGAGGGATTTTTGCATAATTGTTTTCCTGCAGGTAATGCACAAAAACTACTTTCAAGATTTTTATTTTTGACTTTTAAGGAGTTTGGCTATTTTATTCATACATACAAATTTCTTTGTATTTACCTTGCTTAGGGCTTGCTGATTTTCTTGAAAGTGTAAATTTATGGATTTAAACAATTTGGAAAAAAATGCAGATATAATATAAATCATTATATCTTCAATTTGTTTGGCCTTATTCTTTCTCTTCTCTTGAGTTTTGGGACTTCAATTCTATGCATGTCATATGTTTTAATAATATTCCACAACTCCTTGAGGCTCTGAGAGTTTTCCAGCCTATTTCTTCATATTGGAAAATTTCAAGTCCACTAACTTGTTTTTCTGTTAAATCCTTGCTTTTAAGTATATCCAGTAATGGTTTTTATATAAAATATTTTACTTCATTTCTCAGTTCTAAGTTTCATTTGGCTCTTTTTTTCCTACTGCCCTTCTTTGCTGAGGCATCCTATTTTTTCATTGTCTGCAAGCATGTTTTCTATCACATCATTAAGCACTGTTTTAACAGCTGCTTTACAATATTTTTCTGATACTTCCAACTTCTGCATCATACTTATATTGGGCTGCATGATGGTCCTTTTCTTTAGAATTGGTCATATTTTTCTGGTTTTCCATGTAAGTCACTTGAGATTATATACCATATATTGTAAAAGTTATATTGGGAAGTCTCTCTTTTCTCATATATTTCTCCAAAAAAAGTGTTGTCTTTCTCTCTCTCTTTCTTTTTTTCTTTCTTTCTTCCTTTTTCTTCTTTCTCTCTCTCTTTTTTTATGGACTTGCTCTGTCAGCTGGGGTTACAGGTGTGTGCCACCATCACCAGCTAATCTTTTGGTTTTTTTTTTTGTTTTTTTTTTAATTTTTATTGCATTTTAGGTTTTGGGGTACATGTGCAGAACATGCAAGATAGTTGCATAGGTACACACGTGGCAGTGTGTTTTGCTGCCTTCTGCCCCCTCACCCATATGTGGTATTTCTCCCCATGCCATCCCTCCGCTGCTCCCCCCCCGCTGTCCCTCCCCTATTTCCCCCAATAGACCTCAGTGTGTGGTGAGGTCTCCCTATGTCCTCCCCTCCCTATGTCCATGTGTTCCCGTTGTTCATCACCCGCCTATGAGTGAGTATATATGGTGTTTCCTTTTCTGTTCTTGTGTCAATTTGCTGAGAATGATGTTCTCCAGATTCATCCATGTCCCTACAAAGGACACGA
>CM052656.1:100900241-100914615 GCA_028533165.1 Leontopithecus rosalia
TGGTTGGTAAATCTTTCTCCAACCCTTTGTTTTGAGTCTTTGTGTATCTTTGGATATAAAATGGGTCTGGATGTATTATACTGTTAGGTTTTGGCTGTATCTCTTAATTGGGGAATTTAGTCGATTTAAATTTAGGGTTACTGCCATTTGATGTTAACTGGCTATTTTATCCATTCGTTGATGTAAATTCTTTTTTTATATTGATGTTCTTTAGTTTTTAGTACATTTTTAAAGCACCTCAAAAAATATTTAACTCAATATGTGGTGGACAGTTGAGAAATAATGTGTTATCTGTTATGGGAAAGCAACTTTTAAGAAGAAAACATTTCCTTTGAGGTTTTCACAAACAAACGAAGCTGTGAACCATCATATGCACTGAGAAAGGATAATTTGAGGTGCTTCTCTAACTAGCAGCAGGTTTAGTATTCTTTCCTCATTTCATATTATATTTAATAAAACAAAACATACGTGTATACACACATATTCACTCACATTGAAGATGCAAGATGAAGAAAGATACATGACATTGAATATACAGTCAAAGAAAAGGAGTTCTGCCCAAGCATCTCAACTTACATTTAAAGGTATGGAATTTCATTTCATTTTTCAATTGGTGTGAATTAACAGTGCAGTTTCCCATATTCTGTTCTATAGTGTTATTGGACTGTTTCATTATTTGGAGCTTTTCTTTCTCTGTCTCTGTATATCTCTCTCCTTCTCTTTTAATATTAATAGTGATTTAAAAATAACAAACACTCTAACCATTTAAGGAACACCAATTGCAGGCACTATACAGAGTGTTTTATCTATGTTTCTTCATTTACTATTACAAAATTCCTATGAGAGACTCTTGCTCCCATTTATCAATGTGAAGCTAACACATACTTGTATTATTTTGTCTGCCATAATTTCTTAAGGACATCCTCTGAGGAAATATGTGCATTCAATTAAAATTAACAATTTCAAATTAGTAAATATTTGGTGCCATTCACCTCCTTATCATTCATAGAATATGCCATTTTAATAATTTGTTTTGTTTTGTTTTGAGGCAGAGTTTCACTACTCCGCCCAGGCTGGAGTGCAATGGCATGATCTCAGCTCACTGCAATCTCTACCTTCTGGGTTCAAACAATTCTCCTGCCTCAGCCTCCCTAGTAGCTGGGATAACAGGCACCCGCCACCATGCCCAGCTAATTTTTTGTACTTTTAGTAGAGACAGACTTTCACCATGTTGGCCAGGCTGGTTTCAAACTCCTGACCTCAGGTGATCCACCTACCTTGGCTTCCCAAAGTACTGGGATTAGAGGTGTAAGCCACCATAATACTGGCCTTTAATACTAATTTTTATTTTAACTTCTCAAAAGCTTTAAAATATGTTCTTCACCTGGTTAACTCAAAATAAAATTTATAAGTCAGCAACCAACATTTAAATTTACTACTTCAAGCATACCTTCCATACATAGTGTAACTCCATCATGCCACCTTAATGTGATATGGCAAAAGAGATAAGCAGACATTAAAGACACAAATAATCATAGTTATAGAGACTGTCCTGTGCTATTGCTTTCTAAATGTTTCTCTTTTGATAATTTCATCCATGAAAATATTACTTGTCTCTGGATTCCTTCTGCAAGTAACATCCATCAGTAATATCTTAGAGTTACATACCTGCTATGTATACAAACATTTACTGCTTCTTTCATGTGACTTTTTACAGATTCCCAGATTTTCAAGTCTTTCTTTCCTATACTCAATTTTCATTTTGATTTGGAAACTAGAGACATTAAACCTGAAAGACTACATAATGTATTGACTTCTATGCAGACATTTTTCCACTCTCTGTTCATAAATGTCTCTTTGAATCAAAAATGTGCAGATTTTTAAATAAATTTTTTAATAAATTTTATTTATTTAAATTTAAAAAGTTTAAAAAATATAGTAAGATACTTTCAGAGAAATTCACCCGGAGTAAATCCAACTCCCTTAATAAGATTGTATCATTTTTTATTTCTGTCTTCTCAGTGTTTACTTAGCTATTCTCACTCCTGTTCTTCCAAATAACCTTATAATACATTACTCAGGCTCACTCACTACATACAAAAGAAATAAAACAACCTGATGTAGCTTTGACATCTAAATTACTTCCTAGTTTGTCATTTAACTTAGGTAGAATTTATCTTTATGACACTTGTTTTCTTATGCAAGAACATGATCAAATTAATGTTACTAAGTTTTTGGTCAGTTTTCTTTTTTTTTTCTGTACTGGCTTGGGACACTTGTTGAGTTTCTGTCTAGTTTTCTTTCTTTTTGTTTGTTTGTTAACTATCTGGATTTCGTTCATCTATGTTTTCACAGTGGTTACTGGATTTTATAGGACACTGATTTTAGTATGTTATTTTCATAAATGCAGCTACTATTTTTTTCTTCCTGGAATTACGGTATTTTCTTTAGGTTTTATCAAATCTGTACTCATATTATCTTCAAATAATTTTACCTTGTTTTTATAATATTTCTACCTGTAATTAGAATGTGTTTCCTTTATTAAATTATATATTACCTCTTTATATTAAAAAGTAGTGGAGATTTGAGGTTTCTTTCTTTTTCTGGACTTCAGCAGAAAAGCTTCTTTCAGTTGTCTCAACTGAATAAGATGTTAGCTTCATTACACATAAAACTGTTATGTTGAACAAGGATTTATTAATTCCTCTTTTTTAACATAAAGGTAGAAAATTTTATTAATTTCATTTTTTTTCATTTTTCTTTTATTGTACTTGAGGTTCTGGGGTACATGTGCAGATCTTGCAGGATTGTTGCATATGTACCTACATGGCAAGGAGGTTTACCACCTTCATCCCCCCCATCACCTGTATCTGGTATTTCTTTCCACATTATCCCTCCCCACCCTCCCCACTCCCCACTCCCCGCTGTCTCTCCCCTAGCCCCCCCAGCTGATCACAGTGTGTGATGATCCCCGCCCTGTGTCCATGTGTTCTCATTGTTCAATATCCGCCTATGTGTGTGAAGATGCGGTGTTTGGTTTCCTGTTCTTGTGTCACTTTGCAAGAATGATGGTTTCCAGATTCATCCATGTCCCTACAAAGGACACAAACTCATCGTTTTTATGGCAGCATACTATTCCACTGTGTATATGTGCCACATTTTCTTTATTCAGTCTATTGCTGATGGACATTTGGGTTGGTTCCAAGTCTTTACTATTGTAAACAGCGCCTCAATGAACATACGTGTGCATGTGTCTTTATAATAGAACAATTTATAATTCTTTGGGTATATATGCAATAATGGGATTGCTGGTTCAAATGGAATTTCTATTTTTCAGTCCTTGAGGAATCTCCACACTGTCTTCCAGAATGGTTCAACTAATTTATGCTCCCATCAAAAGTGTTCCTATTTCTCCACATCCTCTCCAGCATCTGTTGTCTCCAGATTTTTTAATAATCGCCATTCTAACTGGTGTGAGATGGTATCTCAATGTGGCTTTGATTTGCATTTTTCTAATGACTGGTGATCATGAGTACTTTTTCATATGTTTGTTGGCCTCATATTATGTCTTCTTTTGAAAAGTGTCTGTTCCTATCCTCCACCCACTGTTGAATGGTTTTTTTTTTTCTTGTAAATCTGTTTTAGTTCTTTGTAGATTCTGAATATTAGCCCTTTGTGAGATGAGTAGATTGCAAAAATTTTTTCCCATTCTGTTGGTTGCCAGTTCACTGTTGTGGTTGTTTCTTTTGCTGTACAGAAGCTCTGGAATTTAGTTAGATCCCATTTGTCTATTCTGGCTTTTGTTGCCATTGCTTTTGGTGTTTTAGCCATGAAGTCCTTGCTTATGCCTATGTCCTAAATGGTTTTGCCCAGGTTTTCTTCTAAGGTTTTTATGGTGTTAGGTCTTATGTTTAGATCTTTAATCCATCAGGAGTTAATTTTAGTGTAGAGTGTCAGAAAGGGGTCCAGTTTCTGCTTTCTGCACGTGGCTAGCCAATTTTCCCAACACCATTTATTGAACAGGGAATCCTTTCCCCATTGCTTGTTTTTGTCAGGATTGTCAAAGATCAGGTGATTGTAGATGTGTGATGTTGCTTCTGAGGACTCTGTTCTGTTTCATTGGTCTATGTCTCTGTTTTGATACCAGTACCATGATGTTTTGATTACCACAGACTTGTAATATAGTTTGAATTTGGGCAATGTGATGCCTCCATCCTTGTTCTTTTTGCTTAGGATTGTTTTGACTATGTGGGCTCTCTTTTGGTTCCATATGAAGTTTGAAGTTGTTTTTTCCAGTTCTGTGAAGAGGGTCATTGCTAGCTTTATGGGGACAGCATTGAATCTATAAATTACTTTGGGCAGTATGGCCATTTTCACAATATTGATTCCACCCAACCATGAGCATGGAATGTTTTTCCATCTGTCTGTGTCCTCTCTTATTTCGTTGAGCAGTGGTTTGTAGTTCTTCTTGAAGAAGTCGTTTACATCCTTTGTTCATTGTATTCCTAGGTATTTTATTCTCTTTGCAGCAATTGTGAATGGCAGTTCATTCTTAATTTGGCTCTCTTTAAGTCTGTTGTTGGTGTATAGAAATGCTTGTGATTTCTGCACATTGATTTTGTATCCTGAGACTTTGCTGAAGTTGCTTATCTGTTTCAGGAGATTTTGGGCTAAGATGATGGGGTCTTCTAGGTATACAATTATGTCATCTGCAAATAGAGAGAATTTGACTTCGTCTTTTCCTAACTGAATACCCTTTATTTGTTTTTCGTGCCTGATTGCTCTGGCTAGAACTTCCAATATTATATTGAATAGGAGTGATGAGAGAGGGCCTCCTTGTCCAGTGCCAGATTTCAAAGGAATGCTTCTAGTTTTAACCCAGTAAGTATGATATTGGCTGTGAGTTTGTCATAAATAGCTTTTATTATTTTGTGATACATTCCATTGATACCTAGTTTTTGAGATTTTTTTAGCATAAAGGGCTGTTGAATTTTGTCAAAGATTTTCTCTGCATCTGTTGAGATGATCATGTGGTTTTTGTCTTTGGTTCTGTTTATGTGATGGATTACATTGATTGAATTGTGTATGTTGAACCAGCCTTGTAACCCCAGGGTGAAGCCTACTTCATCATGATGAATAAGCTTTTGATATGCTGTTGCAATCAGTTTGCCAGTTTTTTACTGAAGATTTTTGCATCTACGTTCATCATGGATATTGGCCTGAAGTTTTCTTTTCTTGTGGAGTCTCTGCCAGGTTTTGGTATCAGGATAATATTGGTCTCATAAAATGAGTTGGGAAAGATTCCCTCTTTTTGTATTGTTTGGCATAGTTTCAGAAGCTGTGCTACCAGCTCCTCTTTGTACATTTGGTAGAATTCAGCTGTAAACCTGTCTGGACCTGGACTTTTTTTGATTGGTAGGCTATTAATTGCTGCCTCAACTTCAGACCTTGTTATTGGTCTATTCGGGGTTTGGACTTCTTCCTGGTTTAGAATTGGGAGGGTACAACGTCAAGAAATTTGTCCATTTCTTCCAGATTTACTTGTTTGTGTGCGTAGAGTTGTTTGTAGTAATCACTGATGGTAGTCTGTATTTATGGAATCGGCAGTAATGGCCCTTTTACCATTTTTCATTGCATCTATTTCATTCTTCTCTCTCTCTCTCTCTCTTTTTATTAGTCTAGCTAATTGTCTATCTATTTTGTTGATCATTTCAAAGAACCAGATCCTGGATTTGTTGATTTTTTGAAGGATTTTTTCTGTCGCTATCTCCTTCAGTTCTGCTCTGATCTTAGTTATTTCTTGTATTCTGCTAGCTCTTGAGTTTCTTTGATCTCGCTTCTCTAATTCTTTAAATTTTGATGATAGGGTGTCGATTTTGAATCTCTCCTTGCTCCTTATTTGGGCATTTATTGCTATGAATTTCCCTGTAGACACTGCTTTAAATGTGTCCCAGATATTCTGATACATTGTGTCCTCATTCTTGTTGGTTTCAAAGAAAAACTTTATTTCTGCCTTTATTTCAATGTTTACCCAGTCGACATTCAGGAGCCATTTGTTGAGTTTCCAGGAAGTTGTGCAGTTCTGAGTTAGTTTCTTAATCCTGAGTTCTAATTTGATTGCACTGTGGTCTGAGAGACTGTTTGTTATGATTTCCATTCTTTTGCATTTCCTGTGGAGTGATTTACTTCCAATTATGTGGTCAATTTTAGAGTAGGTGTGATGTGGTGCTGAGAAGAATATATATTCTGTGGATTTAGGGTTGAGAGTTCTGTAGATGTCTATTAAGTTTGCTTGGTCCAGATATGCTTTCAAGTCCTGGATTTCCTTGTTGATTTTTTGTCTCATTGATCTGTCACACATGGACAGTGGAGTGTTCAAGTCTCCCACTATTATTGTGTGGGAGTCTACGTCTCTTTCTAGGTAATTAAAACTTGCATTATGTATCTGGGTGCTTCTGTACTGGGTGCATATATGTTTAGAATAGTTAGCGCTTGTTGTATTGATCCTTTTACCATTATGTAATGCCCTTCTTTGTCTCTTTTGATTTTTTGTTGGTTTAAAGTCCATTTTATCTGAGACTAGATTTGCCACCCCTGCTTTTTTTGCTTTCCATTTGCTTGTTAAATCATCTTCTATCCCTTTATTTTGAATCTATATGTGTCTTTGCATGTGAGATGGGTCTCCTGAATACAACACACCTATGGCTCTTGTCTGTTTATCCAATTTGCCAGGCTGTGTCTTTTGATTGGGATATTTAGTCCATTTACATTTAAGGTTAATATTGTCATGTGTGAATTTGATCCTGCCATTTTGTTACTGGTTGGTTGTTTTGCTCTTTGGTTGGCATAATTTCTTCATTGCATTTTTGGTCTTTACCATTTTATTCTTTTTTGCAGTGGTTGGTACTGTTTTTTTTCTTTTTGGGTTTAGTGCTTCCTTCAGGAGCTCTTTAGGGCAAGTCGGGTATTGATGAAATCTCAGCAATTTCTTTTCCATAAAGGATTTTATCTCTCCTTCACTTTTGAAGCTTAGTATGGCTGGATATGAAATTCTGGGCTGAAAGTTCTTTTCTTTAAGGATGTTGAATATTGGCCCCCACTATTCTGGCTTGTAGGGTTTCTGCCAATAAATCTGCTGTGTTTCTGATGGACTTCCCTTTGTGGGTGACCCAACCTCTCTCTCTCTGGCTGTGCTTAGCATTTTTTCCATCATTTCAACCCTGGTGAATCTAATGATTATGTGCCTTGGGGTTGCTCTTCTAGAGGAGTATCATTGTGGTGTTCTCTGTATTTTCTGTATTTAATTGTTGGCCTGCCTTGCTAGGCTGGGGAAGTTCTCCTGGATAATAACCCAAAGAGTGTTTTCCAGCTTGGATTGATTCTCCCCATCTTCTTCCAGTACACTGATCAAGCGTAGATTAGGTCTGTCCACATAATCCCATATTTCTTGGAGGCTTTCTTCATTTATTTTCACACTATTTTCTCTTTGCTTGCCTCCCCATTTTATTTCATTGATTTGATCTTCAATCTCAGATATCCTTTCTTCTGCTTTATCTATTTGGCTATTGAATCTTGTGTATGCTTCATGAAGTTCTCATGCTGTGTTTTTCAGCTCCATCAAGTCATTTATGTTCTTCACTAAGTTGGTTATTCTAGTTAGAATTTCATCAAACCTTTTTTTCAAGGTTTTTAATTTCTTTGCATTGGGTTAGAACATGTTCCTTCAATTCAGAGAAGTTTGTTATTACCCACTTTCTGAAGCCTATTTTTATCCTTCTTGCACTGGTTTCTTCCCATCCTGTTGAATTTGTATAAGTTTGATCTCAGGTAGCTGCTTGGGAAGGCAGCCTTTCCTTTGACTGCCTGCAGAGGTGCTTCTGGGCTGCCACGGATTCAGTGGAGCTGCTGCCTATTTTTTCTGCATCTTATATTTGCTCAGGAAAATTAGGACAGCTTCTGCAATGGCAGCTGCCCTTCCCCCATGCTGAGCTCATTCATTCCTGTTCACTCTCTAACTGATGTTCTGCATGCGAAACTCTGAAGTGAGTTTTTCTTAGCCTGCTAGGCTTTGTGGGAGGAGACCCATCCTGCCATATGGCCTGCTTCTCCGGGTGTAGTTCCCCTTCTCCCTGGGAGGGGGGTCAGGTAGCTCTGTCCTACTGACTTTTTGGCTTTCTTAATGTCAGCCAGTGCTTCCACCTAGATCTATTCTGACAGCCCTGGAACCAGCCAAAGTTGCTGTTCTGCCCTGTTCATGCAGTTTGCTGAGGCTCTTTCGCTCGGCAAAGATCTCCTATTTTGTGGTTGTAGAGGGCTTGGGTGCAGCACTGTGTCTGAACTGAAGTCCCAGAGGAGGTGATCCCGCAGTCCTCCTGTCAGTTGCTTGCACCACCTGGGTAGGGCAGTGCTCCACCTTGCCTCAACTTGCCTTATTTGGTTTATACCCACCATCCAACCAGACCCACAAAGTGAACCTGTTACCCCCTTTGGAATTGTGGACACCACTCAGCTTCTGCATCTCTCTCCCTGGGAGCTGTGTTCCAGAGCTGCTTCTTATTCAGCCATTTTGGGACCTCCCCCTCCTTTTTTAAATATCTTCTGAGATGATGATAGATTTTTCTCTAACTTACTATACCTATTAAATACTCTTTATATTCCTGGAATAAAACAAACATGGTTATAATATATTTTGGTTGTTGACGTATTTAACGCTTTTTATAGACATTAATATAGATTTTGCTTTCTTGTTTTATTATTTCTGGTTTTGAGTGGTAAAAAAAAGCCTCGTGTTTTAACCACTATAGGTTAAATTAAACCACTTACTTACAAAAGAAACATAGGATTATAAAAGTGCTATTTTCTCTCTTATTCAGAATCTTAATATGGTTCAAGAACATACTGTGAAGGTCACCCTGTAGTGCTTATGAGAAATAATTGAGTCAGAGTTAATTTCAAATGCCTTCCATTCTTTTTTTCCCTAATGTTTTCTGATAATTATTTTTTTAAGTTTTAAAATAAGTATATGGTATTTTTTAACACGTATGTTTGATTTCTTGGAATTTATTGCTTAGCATGAATATATCAAAAATTCAAAAATAGTCTGAGAAGTGTGGAGTATTCATTAAATAAATTCTGTTACATTTTATTTTAATATTTTTGACAGTGTTAAAAAAGAGAAAACCTGCAAACTATTTATCTAAAATATCATTCTATAGGGTTTACCACATGCTTCCTTGACATGGCTTGACAACTTCAAATGTAATTTCTTTGTTTTCTCAGGTTTAAATTGTACTTAGAATATAAATTTCAGCATTAGTAATTGAATTATTGAACAATAAAAATAATTTCAGCCCTCCATTACAGAGGTGGGCCGGCTTTGCCGAGGCAGTTCTAACTACACCTGTATAAATGGGACTGCATGGAAGTTCACACTGCAGCTGGGTGGAGCTCACAGCAACTCAGCAAAGCCTCTGCAGACAGACAGTGACTAGGCTGCCTTCTTGCTGGGCAGGGAAGCCCTGATAAAAAGGCAGCAGCACCGCAGAAACACATAAATAAAGCCCTAACTACCCAGGACAGAGACCTGGGGAGAAAAGGGGGAGGTTATGAGTTCTGCTGCTGCAGACTTAAACGTACCTGCCCAGCAGCTCTAAACGAACAACAAAGATCACAGATCAGCACTTGAGCTAATACAAAGGACAGACTGTCTCCTCAAACAGCCCCCTGCCCCCTTCTAGTCAAAGAGTCACCTCATAAAGGAGAGCTAAGACTGATATTTGGTGGGTATCCTTCTAGGGTGGACCTCAGCAGTCCTACAGCAGAGGGGCCAGACTGTTAGAAGGAAAACTAAGAAACAGAACTAAGTCAACAACTACAAAACTAAGTCAACAACTACAAAAATGACAGGTGGATAAATCCACAAAGATGGGAAGAAACCAGTGCAAAAAGGATGAAACCACCCCAAACCAAAATGCCTCTCCTCCTACAAGGGATAACAACTCCTCACCAGCAAGGGAACAAGGCTGGATGGAGAAAGAGTGTGATGAATTGACAGAATCAGGCTTCAGAAGGTGTGTAATAAGAAACTTCTGTGAGCTAAAAGAATAAATTTTAACCCAATGCAAAAAAACTAAGAACTTTGAAAGAGGATTTGATAAAATGCTAATGAGAATAGACAACTTAGAGAAAAATATAAGTGAATTGATGGAGCTGAAAAACACAACACAAGAACTTCACTAAGCATGCACAAGATTGAACAGCTGAATTGACCAAGCAGAAGAAAGAATATCAGAGGTCAAAGATTAACTCAATGAAATAAAATGAGAAGGCAAGATTAGAGAAAAAAGGGGAAAAAGGAATGAACAAAGTCCCAAGAAATATGGGACTATGTGAAAAGACCTAATCTACATTTCATAGGTGTACCTGAATGTGATAAAGAGAATGAAACAAAGCTGGAAATTACTCTTCAGGCTATCATTCAGGAGCACTTCCCCAACCTAGCAAGGCAGGTCAATATTCAAGTCCAGGAAATACAGAGAACCCCACAATGATATCCCTTAAGAAGAGAAAACCACAAGGCACATAGTCATCAGATTCACAGGGTTGAAATGAAAGAGAAAATACTAAGGGCAGCTAGAGAGAAAGGTCAGGTTACCCTAAAGGGAAGCCCATCAGACTCAGAGCAGAACTTTCAGCAGAAAACCTACAAGCCAGAAGAGAGTTGGGGCCAATATTCAACATTCTTAAAGAAAAGAACTTTCAGCCCAGAATTTCATATCCAGCCAAACTATGTTTAATAAGTGAAGAAAAAATAAAATCCTTTGTGAACAAGCAAGTACTCAGAGATTTCATCACCACCAGGCTTACTTTACAAGAGCTCCAGAAAGAGGCACTACACATAGAAAAGAACAAGCAGTACCAGTCACTCCAAAAACACACCAAATGATAAAGAGCATCAACACAAAGAAGAAACTGCATCAACTAACAGGCAAGATAGTCAGCTAGCATCAAAATGGCAGTATCAAATTCATACATAACAATATTAACCTTAAATGTAAATGGGCTAAATGCACCAATCAAAAGACACAGACTGGCAAATTGGATAAAAAGCCAAAACCCATCAGTGTGCTGTATCCAGGAAACCCACCTCACATGCAAGGATATGCAAAGGCACAAAATAAAGGGATGGAGGAAGATTTACCAAGAAAATGGAGAGCAAAAAAAGGAGTTGCAATTCTTGTCTCTGATAAAATAGATTTAAAGCAACAAAGATCAAAAGAGACAAAGAAGGACATTACTTAATGGTAAAAGGATTGATACAACAAGAAGAGCTAACGATCATAAATATATCACACCCAATACAGGATCACCCAGATTCATAAGGCAAGTTCTTAATGACTTACAAAGAGACTTAGACTCCCACAAATTAATGGTGGGATACTTTAACACTTCACTGTCAATATTAGACAGATCAACCAGACAGAAAATTAACAAGGATATCCAGGACTTAAACTCAGACCTGGAACAAGCAAACCTAAAAGACATTTACAGAACTCTCCACCCCAAACCCACAGAATATACATTTTTCTCAGCACCACATCGTACCTACTCTAAATTTGACCACATAATTGGAAGTAAATCACTCCTCAGCAAATGTAAAAGAAGGGAAATCATAACAAACAGTCTCTCAGACCATAGTGCAATCAAGTTAGAACTCAGAATTCAGAAATTAACTCAGAACCACACAGCTTCAAGGAAACTGAACAACTGGCTCTTGAATGTTGACTAGATAAACAATGAAATGAAGACAGAAATAAAGATGTTTTTTGAAACAAATGAGAATGAAGGCACAACATATGAGAATGTCTGGGGCACATTTAAAGCAGTCTCTAGGGGAAAATACACAGCAATTAATACTCACATGAGAGGCAAGGAGAGATCAAAAATTGACACCCTATCATCAAAATTGAAAGAGCTAGAGGAGCAAGATTAAAAAAACTCAAAACCAAGCAGAAGACAAGAAATAACTAAGATCAGAGCAGAACTGAAGGAGATAAAGACAGAAAAAAACCCTTCAGAAAATTAATAAATCCAGGAGCTGGTTTTTGAAAAGATCAACAAAATAGACAGACCACTAGCCAGATTAATAAAAAAGAAAACAGAGAATAATCAAATAATGAAATAAAAAACAATAAAGGGGATATCAGCACAGATTCCACAGAAATTCAAACCATCGTCAGAGATTATTACAAAAACTCTATGCACATAAACTAGTAAACCTGGGAGAAATGGATAAATCCCTGGACACTTGCATCCTCCCAAGCCTAAACCAGAAAGAAGTTGAAACCATGAATAGACCAATAACAAGGTCTGAAGTTGTGGCAGCAATTAAGAGCCTACCACACAAAAAAAGCCCAGGTACAGATAGGTTCACAGCCGAATTCTACCAGACATACAAAGAGGAGGTGGTACCATTCCTTCTGAAATATTCCAAATAAGCGAAAAAGAGGAAATCCTTCTCAAATCATTTTATGAGACCAAAATCATCCTGATACCAAAACCCAGCAGAGACTCAGCAAGAAAAGAAAATTTCAGGCCAATATCCATCATGAACATAGATGCAAAAATCTTCAATAAAATATTGGCAAGCAGATTGCAACAGCACTTCAAAAAGCTTATCCACCATGACAAAGTAGGATTCATCCCGGGGTTGTAAGCCTGGTTCAACATACACAAGTCTATAAATGTAATTCACCACATAAACAGAATGAAAGACAAAAACCACATGACTATCTCAATTGATGCAGAGAAGGCCTTTGACAAAATTCAACAGCCCTTTTTGCTAAAAACCCTCAATTAACAAGGTATTGATGGAATGTATCTCATAATAATAAAAGCTATTTATGACAAACCAACAGCCAATATCATACTGAATGGGCAAAAACTGGAAGCATTCCCTTTGAAATCTGGCACTAGACAAAAATGCCCTCTCTCACCACTTATTCAATATAGTACTGGAAGTTCTAGCCAGAGCAATCAGGCAAGAAAAAGAGATAAAGGGTATTCAAATAGGAAGGGAGGAAGTCAAATTGTCTCTTATTTGAAGACGACATGATTGTATATCTAGAAGACCCCGTTGTCTCAGCCCAAAATCTCCCGAAACTGATAAGTAACTTCAACGAAGTCTCAGGATACAAAATTACTATGCAAAAATCACAAGCATTCCTATCCACTGATATCAGACTTAAAGAGAGCCAAATTAAGAATGAACTGCCATTCACAATTGCTGCAAAGAGAATAAAATACCTAGGAATACAAATAACGTGGAATGTAACAACCTCTTCAAGGAGAACTACAAACCACTGCTCGACAAAATAAGAGAGGACACAAACAGATGGAGAAACATTCCATGTTCATGGTTAGGAAGAATCAATATTGTGAAAATGGCCATACTGTCCAAAGTAATTTACAGATTCAATGCTATCCCCATCAAGCTACCAAAGAACTGGAAAAAAACGACCTTAAACTTCATATAAAACCAAAAGAGAGCCTGCATAGCCAAGTCAATTCTAAGCACAAAGAAGAAAGTGGGAGGCATCAAACTACCGGACTTCAAACTATACTACAAGGCTACTGTAATCAAAACAGCATGGTACTGGTACCAAAACAGAGATATAGACCAATGGAACAGAACAGAGGCCTGGAAGGCAACACAACATATCTACAACCATCCGATCTTTGTCAAACCTGACAAAAACAAGCAACGGGGAAGGATTCCCTGTTTAATAAATCATGTTAGGAAAACTGGCTAGCCATGTGCAGAAAGCAGAACCTGGACCCCTTCCTGACACCTTACACTAAAATTAACTCCAGATGGATTAAAGACTTAAACATAAGACTTAACACCATAAAAACCCTAGAAGAAAACCTGGGCAAAACCATTTAGGACATAGGAGTAGGCAAGGACTTCATGACCAAAACACCAAAAGCATTGGCAACAAAAGCCAAAATAGACAAATGGGACCTAATCAAACTCCACTGCTTCTGCATGGCCAAAGAAATAGTCTTTAGAATGAATCGGCAACTAGCAGAATGGAAAAAAATTTTTGCGGTCTACCCATCTGACAAAGGGCTGATATCCAGAATTTACAAAGAACTCAAACAGATTTACAAGAACGAAACAAACAAGCCCATTCAAAAGTGGGTGAAGGATATGAACAGACACTTTACAAAAGAAGACATACATGAGGCCAACAAACATATGAAAAATGCTCATCATCACTGGTCATCAGAGAAATGCGAATCAAAACTACATTGAGATACCATCTCATGCCAGTTAGAATGGTGATCATTAAAAAATTTGGAGACAACAGAT
>CM052656.1:100921111-100946227 GCA_028533165.1 Leontopithecus rosalia
TCCTAAAATCAGCAAGGGAAGAGAAGCAAATAACACCTGGAGCTCCAATTTATCTGATGACAGACTCCTCAGTGACCATACAGGCCAGGAGGAACAGAGATAATGTTTTCTTAAGTGCTGAAAAAAATAAAAACCTGCCATCTAAGAACACTGTATTCCTACAAAGCAATTCTTTAAATATGAAGAAGAGATAGTCTTTCCCAGATAAGCAAAAACTGAGAGTGTTCACCCCCACCAGACATAAGTTATAAGAAATGCTCAAGAAACTTTTTCAACCTAAAATGAAAAACCACACAAAAAGAAAACAGCTGAATACATATAAAATACACTGATAAAATTACAAGTATCGACAAACCCAAATACTCTAATACTATAATTGTGATACACAATCTACTGACATCTGTAGTATGAAGACCAGAAGACAAATCTATCAATGACAATAATAGCTGCAGAAACCTGTTAAGAAGTAGGTTATAAAAATATGCAAACTGAGACAACTAAATTAGAAAATGTGTGAGGGTAGAGTAAAAGTATTTGTTACCTTGTTTCTATTCTTCTCTTTATGATATAAGTTGTTATCTCTTTAAAATAACTTGTATTTGTAAGATGTTTTCATAAGCCTCATAATAATCACAACACAAAACTTATAGTAGAGTCACTAAAAATAAAAAGCACCTAATTAATATGTACTACCAGAGAAAATTATATGACCACAAAGAATGACCATAAGAAAAGAGAAAAAAATTTTAAACAACCATAAAACAAGCGATGAAATAGCCTAGTAAATCCTTACTTAACAATAATAACACTGAATTTAAATGAAGTTAACTGTCCGATTAAAAGGCATAAAATGCAGGCCAGATGAGGTGACTTATGCCTGTAATCCCAGAACTTTAGGAGGCCAAGGCAAGTGGATCACTTGAGATCAGAAGCTCAAGACAAGCCTGGCCAACATAGAAAACCCTGTTTCTACTAAAAATACAAAACTTAGCTAGGTGTGGTAGTAGAGGTCTGGTGATCCTGGCTACACAGGAGGCTGTGTCAGGAGAATTGCTTGAATCCAAAAGGTGGAGGTTGAAGTGAACCAAGATCATGCCACTGCACGCTAGCCTGGGCAACAAATCAAGACTGTCTCACTAAATAAATAAATAAAATTTATAAAAGGTGCTGAATTGGTAAAGAAAAAAACCATGACTGTATGCAGCCTACTAGAAATCCACTTCACTTCTAAAGCACACAGAGAATGAAAGTGAGGGATGAACAAAGATATTTCATGCAACTAGAAACCATAAAAGCAGGAGTAATTATATCAGATAAAATAGACTACAAATCCAAGACTACTTTAAAAAGAGACAAAGGTCACTATATAATGCTAAAAGGGTCAATTCAGCAAGAAGATACGACAGTTTTAAAAATCTATGAACCCAACATCAGAGCTCTCAAGTATATAAAGCAAACATTCATTAATCTAAAGGGAGAGGTAGACTGCAATGCAATAATATTAGGAGACTTTAACTGTCAGTAATGGACAAATCATCTAAACAGGAAATCACAAGGAAATATTGGGGTTACACTACACTTGAGCAAATATATCCAACTGACGTGTACAGAAGCACTGCTGCAGAATACTCATTCTTTTTATCAGTACTTGGGACAATCTGCATAATAGACTACAATTTTAGGCCAAATAAAAGTCTCAATAAACTCAAAAGAGTAGAAGTCACAAGTATCTTTTCTTACCACAATGTGATGAAACTAGAAGTCAATAACTCCAGAAACCTCAGAAACTACACAAATACATGAAAATTGAATAACATGCTCCTTAACAACCAAAGAGTCAATGATGAAATTAAGAAGAAAATTTTAAAAATTTCTTGAAATAAATGAAAATGGAAGCACAATAAACCAAAATCTGTGGTATGCAGAAAAGCAATACATAGAAGGAAGTTTATAGTAATAAATGCTTTTTTTATAAAAAGGTAGAAAGACCAAATAAATAACCTAATGACCTCAGAGGATTTAGAACAGCAAGAACATACCAAAACCCAAATTACTAGAAGAAAGCTGATCAAAATCAGAGCAAAATAAATGAAATTGAGACTAAAAGTACAACATAGAAAGAAGATCAAGAAAATAAGAACAAAAGGTATGGCTTTTGTTATCAGTACAGCACAAAATAGCAGAGCTAGACCCAAAGAGGTGATTTATTTTGGAACATGGTCTTCTCAGACATAATTACTGGAAACTGATGAACAAAGACCATTGTAACACTTTGGTGTCTTATGAAAAGATAAACAAAATATTTAAAAGATAAACAAAATCAACAAAACTTTAGCTAGACAGAGAAAAAATATAAAAAACTCAAAAAATCAGAAACAAAAACATGGAGACATAACAGCTGAAATCATATAGGGCCAGGCATGGTATTTCATGCCTGTAATCCCAGAACTTTGGGAGGCTGAAGTAGGAGGATTGCTTGATCCCAGGAGTTCAAGACTAGCCTGGGCAACACAGCAAGACCCTATCTCTATTAAAAACAAACCACCACCACCACCATGAACAACAACTGTTACCATACAAATACAAAGAATCATTAGAGATTATTATAAAGGTGTATATGCTAAAAATTGGAAATTCTAGAAAATATGAATAAATTGTTGCACAAATACAATCTACCAAGATTGAACCATGAGGAAATGGAAACCTCAAGGAAACAATAAAGAGTAATGAGGTTGAAGACGTAATCTTCCTACCATAGTAAAGCAATAATCAAGGAAGAGCAGAAACAGAGTATGTATGTATGACGCTCATCCTTTTTTGGGATTGTACATGACTCAGTTCAGAACTTCAGTCCAAGCTCTTTCTGATGATGTTTCTTATCATCTTTCATATATGACCTTATTAATTTCATGAATTATTTATTAGTTTTCTTTAAACCTCAGGTATCAAAATGACAGGGACTTGTTCCCCCTATTCCATGCCACAAATCAAGTAAATATGTCAGTAAGTCATTCCATTTTTCCATTAAAGTCATTCCATTATACCATAAATTGCCATAATGTAGAAAGGGGTATTAATGTTAGAGAAATCATGATTTCAAAATCTTGATCAAACATTTGCGGCATATAATTGAATTTTCTTACCCCCACTTGATCCTATGTCTCTTCATCCATTAACTAGTACCACTTCAATTTTTTTCAAATTAAAGAGCATATGCGTGTTGTGTTTTTAGAAAATCTAGTTAAAATGGGAAGTAAATAAAAGGTAACTTTTGCTGTTTTTTTCTTTTGTTCTAGTTGTCCTGTTTTTAAATATTTAATCATTGTGTGTATGTTAAGAGTGTAAAGATTACTGACATTTGCAGCAAGCAGAAGTATTTTTTTTTAGTCGGTTTCATGTCCTTTATTTGTAGAAGGTAGCCAAGCCATTTTGATATTCTTTCTTACAGAATGACTTTTGAAAAGAAAACCCCAAGCAGCTTACTAAATCAATGGCGTTTTCAACTTAAAAAATCTAGCTTATTGAAGTCATGTTTCTGAGAATTGTGAAGGGATTTTAAAAAGAGGAAATAAGTCTGAGCTAACAGGAAGAAAGAAGGGCAATGCACATCCTGACCATGTGAGAAATCACAATTTGAAAAAACAGGGGAAAATAAGAGCCCTTTCCACTCCAAAGTTGGCTAGATATTAGTGTGTAAAGGCTTGGTGCTGTCAACAAAGATGCTAGATCTTAAGTACAGATGATCCCCAGCTTAAAAAAATATGTACTTTTAATGTGGCAAAGAGACAGTGTGGCTTTTGTTGTAAGCGCAGCACAAAATAGCAGAACTAGACCCAAAGAGGTCATTTATATTGGAACATGGTCTTCTCAGACTTAATCAGTGGAAACTGATGTCCGAAGACCATTGTAACACTTTGGTGTCATAAAACCTGGGGAGCTTCATATAACCTTGAAAGAAACCTTTCACTCTCAATACCACCAAATAACAGAAAGTAAGTAACCTGTTCTGTCCACTCAGTGAGATGGAGAGTTGAAGTGATATTTAATTTTATTTAAATAACTAATTAATTGAACATTATTGCACTTCTGAATATGTAGGTCCAAATTGAAACCTGCTATGTGTTCGTTCTCTACATAACTTACTCCTGAGCTCTGAAATCTAGTTTTTAATCTCAGCATAAATTATTTTCACTGCCATTATTTTTATTACTTCCCAGAATCTTTTCATTGTCACTGAATTCTCAATACTCATTTAGGAGGCTGCAATTATTTACATGAGTTATGAAAAAAATTAGTGGCATTGGTAGAATGTGGTGAGCATAGCTGCCTTTCAAAACAATGAAAAAATCGTGATTTCCCACTATGAAGCTGATATTGAAACATACATTACAAAGTTGCTGAGCTTTCTTAATGTTTCTTAATGTTTGTCCTTCTTATGTATAAAAGGACACATCCCCAGAGAGTTCAAGAACAGTTTATTTAATTAACAGTGTAGCTAAAATAGTTCTGTATTCAATTTGATAACCTAAACAGCTAAGGACTACAACTGTTTTTCCCATAGAGAAGTTTCAATGCCTCAATCATTTTCTGTTTGATTCTGATCTCTAAGGAAATATAAGAAAGATACAGAGTGACCAATGCATTTAAAATCAAACAAAATATTATTTTTCTTAGCTAATAGCTATAGAAAAATTCATAAATGATTTTTATGATAAGCAGAGCAAATATTTGTTAAAATGTATATAAAAACTATTATGCTGCCCTAAATTACTACTATTAAAATGATGTTTATAATTTCAGATTACATATGTACATATAATATATACAATATTATACAGAATATATTATACTTAGCAACTTTTAAAATATATTCACATATAATAAGATATATTACATAATGTATTTATATACAAATGTATAAATTTATACAATTGATTAAAAGTAGAAAATTGCACTGGTATTACTAGTGGCTGGAAGGCATTCTGAAAGCTTTTGATTAGGGTGATATTTTGTGCTACCATCAAATATTCATCTTGTACCCCCAAACCTCTTTTATTTAACTTTAGGAAGAATTATAAAACTGGCCAAAATAAGGAAGGAAGGATAAATATGCATTCTAACGTACCACAGCAATAATTTTTTTGACTGTAGCATACACTGGTAGGTTGACATTCAGCTAAATGGGAAATGCTTAAAGCTCATCATAGTCCCTAAATCATAGATTGTTGTATTGAATGCATTTAGTTTCAGCCATTCCTCCTTCATATATTTTGACATAAATAAACCCTGTTGAAATCCCAAAGATTTAGTTAGGATCTTACATAATCTGAATTTGCTATTTAATAAATCCATTGCTACCAGGGTGTTTCGTAAATGTATTTTGTAGAATATTTGTTTTCTGTGTCTTTCCTAGGGTTGGTAAAGACATCTCTGTAGATATTGGAGGGCTAGCAATTACTTAGTAAGAGTAGGAAAGGGATATATTTTTTCTATTAAGTATTCCTAAAGCCTGGTCTATCTTTACACTATCCAATAAAGCAATCTTTAAAAATATTAGAAATATTGGCTAAATATTTTATATTATGTATACACTCCAAAAATTATGAGTGTCAGGATCATATTTAACATATTTGCAAGTATTTTATAAAATATTTGGCAAAAGTGAAACTAAATCTTGAGCAGTTTTAAGTCACGGTTAACCCTTCTCCATTATAATACAGACAATGTAAAGTGAATTTATTAAGACAAAACAGTCACATACAAATCTCAATCTTGTTATAAGAAGGAATTTTCTAGTTTCCCAAAATAAAACACAAAATTTTATTCTTTTCTTCAAAGGCTTAACATTACATGTTACAATTTCAATAAATAACTGTCATTCTGAACAACCAGAAATATTCTTACCTATCTTCTTTTAATCAGTTTCTTGATTTGTTGCTAGCAGCTTTGTGTCATATCTTCCAGAACCTCTCTTAAAAGCTATAACTTTATTTAATATAAAGTTACATTTGTTTTTACAGCACAGCTGCAAACTAGAGTTATACCACTTTTAAAGAGTAACTGAAAGTTTAAGCAGCATTTCCCAAACTAGAAGTAACCATGTGACTATCTATTAGTCATACTGTTGTTAGTCATAGTTTTCTTCCTGTCCAAAAAGGCTCGCCAAAGAGGAGGGAAGTTGGTGAAATGAAAATTCAAAGTTGAAGAACAAACACATACTTTCTTTCTCATCGGGGATTCTCATCTGAACAACAGAACACAAAATTACTCAAGTGGCTGTTTTCTGATTCATCCACTAGCGGTTCATAACTGGTGTCCATCCAAAGCTGTAGGAGAGGCTGATACTGATTAATTAAACAGCATTCTTTAGGACACTATGCTTTATTAACTTGTGTTAAGAAAGATCACCTTAAAAGTGATAGAATCAAAGAAAAAGCAATGCTTTAAACTTTGGCTACTGAAAGAAAAACAAAAACTATTCTCTCTCTCTCAAAGACAGATATTTGCACAGCCACACATGTAGGTGTGGGAACACACATACACAAGCACACACAAAGGGAGAAAAAGAAAACAGAAGTAACAAAGTGCCCAGAATGTTATCATCGACATGCAAGATGAGGCTACTATGCTTTTGCTAAGTTACGAGGCCACAGTTTTTTTTTCAGATTTGCTTGAATCAGTTTTCCAATGATTTTATATTCCCCCTCAACAAATAGGAAATGAGAAGCAGCCAGCGTTCCACAAGCAGCTTTGGAATTAACACCACATTTGTTCTGAGAGAAAAACTTTAAGAGGAAAAGGAAATGAGAATAGAGAAGAAACTGCAGTACGAAGGAATTAAAAGAAAGAAAATGTGAAGAGAATAAGAAACACAGGTTTAATCACTTCTGGGTGTCCTCACACATACCTCTGGTCACTTCCATCAGCTCTCAGAAAGAAATTATGCAAAGTAAGCTGCAGAAGGAAAGGACAGATAAAAAATTGCTCTTTTCATTTTTGGACAGAAAAAAGAAAATTTTTGAGGAAATGAATACATTCTACCTTTGCTGTTAACAAAAGATTGTATCCAAAGAACTATTAGAAATGCATGTATAGAAAAATATAGAGATTACACAGTTATAATTAAGTGAAATTTAGTTTTATTCCAAAAAGGAAAAGGTCAAGATATAACAGTCAAGATATAAAACATTTTCAACATGGCAAAATGTCCTCTACTGTTGATTTGCAGTTCGTTCTCACCCCAAAACCAGGCAGCAGCCAGCTAGTAAGCTTTGCTGGTTTTAGACATTTCTGTAAATAGAATGACACAATTGGAAATTTTGGTAAGTCTGATTTTTTCACTGAGCACGTTTTTGAGTTTTATCCATGTTGCCGCTACTGAGTAGTATTTCATTGTATAGACATATAATAACTTTTATCCATTTTATAATAAAATGTAGCCATTACTACACTGAGCTTTTTCCACTTCATGGATATCATAAGTAAGGTCAAAATAAACCTTTATGCAAAAGTCTTTCTATTGACACATTTTTCAATCCTTTGAAGAAATATTTAGAGGTGAAACTGCTACGTTAGATAGAAAATAAATGTTTTATTTTATAAGCATACATTTTTCCAAAAAGTTGTGCCATTCCCAACATTAATATTGAGTGGTTCTATTTGCTTCACATCAATAGCAACATTAGATATGCCCAATCTTTTTTGAATGTAACCATACATGTGCAGTAGAATCTAAATGTGATTTTAACTTATACATCTCTGATGTTATATTGAACATTTACTCATGTGCATATTAGCAACTCATACATCTTTTTTCAATGACCTATTTAAATATTTTGCCTATTTTATGGATTTATTTTTTTTCTTATGGTGATTTGTATATATATGCAAATATATAGAGAGAGAAACATAGATACACATAAAATGTGTATATAAAAAAGTAAAATGGGTTGTAAAATAATACAGAAAAATTCCATTTTTAGATAAATGTATTAAAAATACTTTCCCTCATTTGCAAGTGCCTTCTCAAATATTTAAAAAATCTAGAATCTTCTAAATGTTGTACTCTTTAATCCTGACAAAGTTAAATATTCTCCCTTTTGAGGTCATGCGTTTTTCCTTACTTAAAGAAAATATTGAGTCCTTCACACCCTTCTTACAACTCTCCCTTCCTTTCCTTTCTTTGTTATTGGTCATAAGGCCAGTAACTAAGGTGATATGTTAAGCTTATAAGGAAGATAAAAGGCTATACTAAGAATGAATTTGGACCTAATTAATATATAATAACAACAACCTGGAGTGTATACAATGGGACTGGATTCTGAAAGTGGCTAGATCATACGAGAAACATAAAGCTGGATAAGGGAGATTTTATCAACATTGGGAATTCAGTTGCAATATAGAATTTAATAACTTGGATAAATGCTGTGAACAGTGCTGATACACTGCTGAAATAACTCCAAGAAGATTAGAGAAAGCAATGGTTCATGTTAAATAGAGTAACATTCCAGATTTCCCATGGCAGGTAGCTGAAGGAAATTATAAAAATGCTTAGAGAAGTGGGCATGCTATAGTGGATAAACTATACAAGAACAGAAAATCCACCAGTGGACTCTGTTCTATGGGATGGTATAATGGGCACCATAAGGAAGGCACTGGCAAAAGGACTTAAGTCCTACATAAACATCACTGAGAAGCTTGGCACGACTCTTCTCTGCATGCCAAAGATTACAGTAGGAGATGTTCCCACAGAAGTAGATTCAGAGAGTATTGGGAATGACAGGGTTTAAAGTAGGAAAGGCCAAGTGTTAGAGCTCCACTGTGAAACAAGGTGGGCCCCATTATGGTAATAAGTGTTGAATTGCAATAGCAGCTGGGATTACTCACCCACAGAGCTATAGCAATGTCAGATAAAGCTCAATGTTTGAAGTACTAGAGAGCAAAAAGGTGCTTCTATTTCTGTGCTTTCCTTTAACAACTGGTGGCACAGAGAAAAATACACACACAACAAGCCCTGGTTTGTAACACCAGCTGATTTCCTTGATGTGATTATTCCCACCATTGCTGATTTCAAGGTAGCTAGGTGACATCATTGAACACAGATTTGGAAATTAATGTGCAGTGGTACAGCATTACTTACTATTTTCACTATACAGACGTAACAGATGCTAATAATTTCATGCGTGGATAATAGCCAAATGCACTAAAAATCATCACATATTAGTGAGTTCTAAGTAATTGTTTTATTAGCTCGGTGTTAGGTCCACAACTATGCTAAATGTCATGACCTGGGTTAGGTTCCAGTCAGTGCTGAGGTCTGAGAGGAGTAGGTGGATGGACGATAGCTGAAGGAACATTTGGGGGCCATAGGCAGGTGAAATGGAGTTTAATTTAGCAGCTCTCTCATCTCACAGTCTGCCCTTATCTGGGCTGTCTGCTCCGGCTCTGTGGCTCCTGCCACACCCACACCTGCAGCAGCACTCACTGGCCTGCAAGCCCAGCTTTGTCAGGACCAGCAGTTGAACTATTTCCCTCTGGGTACAAACTAGTTCCTGGTTCCCCTCTGCTCGCCTTTAAGGCGACTGGCTCTCCCTTACAAGGGTCAGTACTGTTACTCTCTCTTTGGGCACCAGTGTGAGCCATATCATGACATGCATGCAATGCCGAGCCAAGCCAAGCCCAAGAGTGCCTGTACTGCATCAGCAGGGTTGTTGTATTTTTTTCCATGGCTTCCAGGCAAGCATGAGCTTACACAAACAGGCTATACGACATGTGGAGTTACATGCCTACGCTCCAAACTCACTGAGTCACTTGTCTGGATGTCTGCCTCAGCCTGCTTCTTGACCAAAGCACATTCATGCACCTTACTGTTGGTGAAAAGTACCTTTTAATATTATTTTTATATTTTATGTTTTTGCTTTTAATATTATTAATTCAAAGTTTAGATAACGCAATTTTTGAAAATAACTATGTTTAACAGTGGGCTCGAAAACCCTCGGAAATTTAACAATCAGCTCTTGCAAGTATACCACTGGCTTTGCTGGACGTATACAACAGGAAAGAAATCAAAGGTAGATTACTAGTAGGCTAAGGGCAACCGTGTCCTCAAAACTTATAAACTATTACCCCAATCTAGTTTGGCCAAAGCCAGTTTTGACAGAGGACCCAATAATGGGAGAACTCGTTGTTAAAAGGAGGCCCTCTTCAACACCAAGACTAGAGTAAATGGTAAGATTTCCTCCAGTCCATCCCTGGTGGGACTTATATTAGTCGTCTCAAGCTGCCATAACGAAATAACATAGGCCGGGTGGCTTAAACAACAAGAACTTAGTTTTCATCATTTTGGAGACTCAAAGCCTAAGATCAAGGTGCTAGCCGGGTTAATGTTCAGTGAGGTCTCCCTTCCTGGAGCCAACTACTGCCTTCTTACTGTGTTCTCACATGACATTTTCTCTGTGTATATGCAGACAGAGAGCTCTCGGATATTTTCACCTCTATCTGTAGGGACACCAGTCTTATGAGATTAAGGCCTTATCCCTATGACCTTATTTAACCTTAGATTCCTCCTAAAGATACTCTCTTAAAATATGGTCACATTTGGAGTTAGGTCTTCAGCATATGTGTTTGGATGGGAGCACAAATCAGTTCTCAACAAGATTCAAGGCCATTTATTTGAATAACTAGGAAAAAAATCTAGGACATACATTTCTAGGATTACAGAATGCAGGGATAAGTTGACATTGATTCCCAAGAAAGGATCATGACCCTCCTGTTAGAATAGAAGTTTATAGAGTCCCAGTAATAGAGTACTTGTTTATGCCTCGTTCACAGTAGGCCCAAGGACTTACACAGTAGGAATTCTTTGGCCTTCAAATACTCAATTGGGCATCACATAATTAAGAATTGGTATAAAGTTTATATTGGTTCCTTGGCCAGCTTGGTACATACTGTGGTGAGAAAAACCAAGGCTCCTGAAACTGTTATCCTCCCCTCCACTGGGCATGATAGGAAACCCAAACTAATTTTGAATTATAGAGTGAATGACAAAGGTTATTTCCACCCAGAAATACCTCAAAGATGCAAGGATGCTGGTATCCATTTATCTCTATTTTATTAACCAGTGTAGCTCTTACAGAAACTATATGGATTCTGGATGATGACAATTGATTATTGCAAGTTCAATCAAACAATAATTCCAAGTGTAGTTGCCAATTCAAATGTAGTATACTTGTTAAAGCAAATTACCCTACTCTCAGGTAGAAAAAGTATGGTTACTAATTTGGCAAAAGTTTTATTTTTTAATCTCTTTAAGAAATGAGTACCAGAAATATTTGGTATTAATTTAGGGCTGATATGAGTAAATATTTATTATATCCTTACCCTAGATCTGTTAATTCTCCCACTGTGTATCATAATATAGCGAAGAGATCTGGACTGCTTGGACATCCCACAGAATTTAACTCTGGTTCACTATGCTAATGACATTATACAAATTGGACCAGTTGAGAAAGAAGGAGAAGTACATTGGAGGCATCAGTAAGATGTGTACACTGCAGTGAGTTGTGCATACAATAAAGATTGAATGGCCACTGCATCACATCAGTGAAATTTTTAGGTTTACATGGGCTTGGTGCATGCTGGGGCATCTCTTTAAAAAAAACCAGAGGACACAATGTATGGTAGGCCTCACTGGATACTGAGGAAGCATTGTTCATACTTGGAAATAGAATTCTGACATATATATTAGGGGATATAAAGGGCTGCAAGGCTCCTATCATGGCTCAGAGAGTAAGTGTGGACTCCTCAGCAAATCTGCTGCAGTGGAAGAATCTCTACTACTGGAGCCATGCAACTTATGGCACACTATGGTACCAGAGGTATCAATGGTGAGAAAAAACTTTGTGTAATTTATGGCCAAGTCCTAACAGGTGAAACAATTTCTACTGATCCCTTGATCCCTAGAGCAAGACCAGGTCAATTATACCTAAGCATTTATAGAGTTTTTATGAAATAGCTCCTGGCATGCTACTGGACCTTGTAGAAATTGGTTGTGAGTCATCGAACATACATACGTTCTGAACTGCTGTTAACAAAGTGAAACCCAGCCAGGCACAGTGGCTCATGCCTGTAATCCCAGCACTTTGGGAGGCCAAGGGAGGCAGATCATTTGAGGTCAGGAGTTGAAGACCAGCCTGTCCAACATGGTGAAATCTCGTCTTTACTAAAAATACAAAAATAGATGGGCTTGGTAGCAGGTGCATGTAATTCCAGCTACTAGGGAGGCTGAGGCTGGAGAATCACTTGAACTGGGAGGTAGAAGTTGCAGTGAACCAAGATCCCACCATGGCACTCAAACCTGGTGACAGAGCGAGACTCCATCTCAAAAAAAAAGAAAGAAAAAGAAAGAAACCTGTAAGACTCACCAAATAAGTTCAAGCACTCCCAGCAGAAATTCATTATAAGATGAATTGGTATATTCAGAATCAGCACAGGCAGATTCTCAATGAAAAGACAAGCTGAAGGCCCCTATGCCAACCAGAGAGGACAGGCAAGCTTCAGAAATAATACTATCCAACTGTCTCACTGGCACCTCTCCCTTGGCTCATGTTTATGGCTGTTTAAGATATTTCCTATAACCTGCGGATAAACAAGGAATAAAGTTGAGTTGGTTCTTAGAAAAGTCTGTTTTGGATGTAGATGAAAGCTCTAAATGGACTGTGGTTACACTATAGCCCCCTAACTGAGATTCATAAGGCAATAAAAATAACCCACAATCAAAACACATATAAACTCTTGGGCAGTGAATAATGTGTCTCTGCCACTGGAATGAAAGCTCTGTGAAGCTATGAAATCAGAGGGGTTTTTCTGTTTTACTTGTTGATGTCTTCTCAGTAGTTAGAACAGTGCCTGTAGCATAACATGTTCGAAAAGTCTTATTGAATGAATTAATATATTAATGAAAATATATGGTGGAATAGTCATAAATACATTAGTAACAGAAAGTGAACAAAGGCACAAATAGTTAACCCATAAAAAGGCATACATAGTTAATGTATCCAAAGTTGTCTAAAAACAATGAAAATTCAAGAACTCTAAACTGAAACAGGCCAGGCGCAATGGCTCACACCTGTAACCCTTGGGGAGGCTAAGGCAGGTGTATTAAGAGGTCAGGAGTTCAAGTTCAGCCTGACCAAGATGGTGAAACCCAATCTCCACTAAAAATACAAAAAATTAGCTGGGCATAGTGGCAGGTGCATGTAATCCCAGCTACTAGGGAGGCTGCAATCGGAGAATTGCTTGAACCAAGCAGCAGAGGTTGGAGTGAGCCCAGATCACACCACTGCACTCAGCCTGGGTGATGGAGTGAGACTCTGTCTCAAAAATCAAATAAAAAACAAAGTGAAACAATACAACACCTATCAGATTGAAAATGTGTCTATAATCACTTGAGCTCAGGAGTTGAAGGTTACAGTGAGTTATGATCACACCACTGCATCCAGCCTGGGCAACGGAACAAGACCCTGTCTCAATCAAAAAAAAATCCTATATAAGACAAAATAATAATCTCATATAGGTCTTGGAAATTCTGAATTTCAGAAGTGTAAAGTTGTAACATTTCTGTAGAGAATAAAGGCTTCTTTTTATTAACCAATTAATCCATGAGGATATGAATTTTGTAAAAGATGCACATTTTCTATGTCTATTTTGGATTTTTTGGGCATCACATTTATTAAGCATCTCAACCCTTAAAAATACTCTTTTGTTTTTCATGGGACAAGGGGAGAGGACAAAATGAGATTAAATGCCATGTAGGAATAGTGTCAGCCCACATGGTGATTGAGCCAAGATGATGGCTTTTAAAATGGGAAGTAATGAATTTACTAGGGAAATGTGCAGGGGGTTAAATGGGCAGAATTTCATTACTAATTATGTAGAAAACACTGGATAAATCTATAGTTTGGGAAAAACATTAAGATGTAAATTTTAGACATCTTCAAGTTTTGATACTCTAAAATACTTCAGCATTCAATCCCACCAAATGTGTGAGAATCAGACTCATACTGAGAGAATTAGCCCAGGCATAGAAGGTAAAGAAAAGAGAAGTTTCTGAAGCTACTTGATGGCCCTGGGGTAGAACTTAGGGGTCTGGAGTTCAGCATGGGCATGGGGGAGCAGTTTCAAGGTCACCTTTTATACAGTGAGGAGGCTAGGCAGTCGTTGATTTCCTTTCTACAGCCTCCTCTAGGCTTTGATTTCCTCTCCTCGAGGCCAATTTTGTGAGTTGATTTTTTGGAAGGATAAGGGGTGGAGAATGCTGTGGTGAGAGAAACTGGTGACGGTCTGTTGTGGCAACTGTTCTCTGTTGACTGCAGATGTAGTGGGAGATGCTATAGTGGAAATCAGGCTTTCTGATATCACTGGTAATAATTTGATTTTAGGGGTCAAGGGGTTGAATTTGACACAATAAGCCAGAGGGAATAAGCCAGAGTTTTCATCCACAGAAATCTGTGACAATGATTAGCTTATTTTGAAGTTTTGGGAAATTAAAAAAAAAAAGAAAAAGAAAAGAAAAAGAAAAAAGAAAGGATATTTCACTAAGGATCTGCTGATATGCTAAGGAAAATCCACGCGTGTTTGCAGGAAACTTAAGACATATTCTCAGAGAGGAGACTCATTGTGTTTTACCTAGTCCCCAGACTTCAACGCAGTTAGGGAAAGCTTTTTCCAGACCAGGAACCACTCAACTGGAAAGGAGATAGGTTGGGTCTCTTGGTAAAGGACATTGTAACATGGTCACAGATATAATTATGACATTTATTCCCCAACAACTGAACCAGAGGAAACTTCAGTCATTTTCTTAAATGACTATATACTGGGAAAATGCTGAGAACATGTGATGGTTTCCAGCTTGTATTTACAAACAAAAATAACAAATATTTCTTTGCTGCCTTGCCCAGGTGTATGTCAGCACTCCTGATCTCTGTTATAAGATGGCCAGAGAGAACTAAATCATCTTGACATAGCTCCCAACATGATATACCTCAGAACTGGTTGCATACAATAGCTTTATTACATTGATGCAATCGTGCTAACCATTCCTGGTGAAATGTAAGCAGTAAGCATTCTACATATTTTTATAAGATATTATGTCCACCAGCATGAAATTGATCTAACTTGACCACTTTGACCCAATGAACCCTAAGTTTACAACTGCACAGAAGCATTTTATCATAAACATAATTGTGGCATCTTGGAGGCCAGGCCTAAGCAGTTCCAAAGAAGCTCAGTAAATTGCATGAGCAGATGACTCAGACTCAAATGGCACATGTTCACATTCCTTTGCTGTCTCCACCTCAAACATACCTATGGTCCGGGTTGGGGGATGGGGAAGAGCATTCTGTATGATCTTATACTGAAGTAGTTGAAAAAAAGAGGTTTAGAAGTGGATATGTAAAATATGGCAACTAGAAATAGATGCCATTCTATAATCCCATTTAGAAGAAGACTGTGAAAGACAAAAGTGAAGGTAAACCTTCCGAATGAACCGAATTTGGGTGATATGTCTGGTTGTTCACCTGACAGAAAGGAAGCACTCAGAGAAGTAATCTATATTGTCTCATCAGAAATTAATAGGTGAGATGCCTTATCAGAAACTCAAAAAGAACAAAACAGAAAAATTAATGAGAAGCTAAGAGGTACATATAGAGATCATGCAGAAAGGACATGGAGTGTGTAAATAGTTATTCCCATGTACATACTCACAAGTGACATCTAGTGTTGAGGAGGAGACTCAATAACCAGGTGAACAACATGTGCTATGGGAAAAAGTCAGTCATTTTCCCCAGATACTCTGGTGTTTAATCAATGAATTGATATTGAGTGGCCATGTAGCAGAAACAGAACCATTAGTGCGTGTGTGTGTGTATGTGTGTGAGTTGTGTGTGTGTGTATGTGAGTTAAGTAAAATATATATATGTTTATGTGTGTGTGTGTGTGTGTATATATATATATATATATATATATATATATATATATATATAAAATAAGGAATGTGATTATGGAGGCTGGTAAGTCAAAATTCTGTAAGTGGGCATGGACATACTGGGTACCCAGGAAGGCTCGTGTTTCAATTCAAGTGAAAAGTCTATTTATTGTCTGTAGAATCAGGAAAAGCCAAAGTCGCAGATAAAGTCTGAAGGCCATTGCTGGAGAATTCTTTCTCACTCAGGGAAGATAAGTCTTTTTGCTCTATTCAAGCCTCCAATTGACTCAGTGAGGCCCAATCACATTACAGCAAGACAAATCTGCTTTACTCAAAGGCCACCAATTTAAATATGAGTCCCTTCCAAAAACACCCTCACAGAAATAAACACAATGATGTTTGATCAAGTATCTGGATTCTTTGTGACTTAGCCAAGTTATTTTATTGGCACAAAATAAACTGTCATACCTACTGAAGAAAAATCTGTCAGGCATTTTCTGAAAAACAAACAAAAAAGTTAAATTCTTTTCAAGCGATTCCTATTTTCACTAACTTGAGACTTGCTGATCATTTGTTTTACTACTTTGTCCCATCTAACCATTGTTATCTGGACCCTATAAGTCAAATATGTTCCAAATAGCAAAATGGCTATTTTAACTTTTTTTAATTTAAAATTTGAATTTGTATTTGCCTAGAAATTTGGGGTTCTTTTAGAGATTATTTAATTTAATTTATTTTTCTCTTACTTGGTTATAAAAATATGAAAGAAGGAACGATGTACATCTATCTTGTTCACTATTAAGTTTCTAATACACTGCATGCAAGTGGCAAGCACACACAAGTCCATTTGTTGGAAAGAGTAGAATACACTAGCTGCCTTTACCTTGAAATACACAGAATTATAGCCAAATATTAACAAGCTTATGTCCATTTTCATTTACCAACACATCCTGTGTGGTTTTAGACATCTGAGTCTGAATAAATTTTGACTATTTTTGGTCTTCCTTTTAGTTACTTTTGGTATCTTGTGCCTAAGAGATATATCCAAGGTTGAGATTAGTTTCCATTTTCTTTGTACTATCTTCTGGATAATAATATATTAAACATTTGAAGAGACGGAGAATGAAGATGGGTATATGATGCTGAATTTCAAGAATCGTTGTAAATCCAAACAGAAATCTAAAGGTAGGAATATTGCCTCCCAACCCCCCATTTAGTTTAAAATTGCATCATTCTACTAGAAGGATTAAATAAACACCAAAGGGTACTATTTATTGCTGCTTTCTTTCTACAAAAAATGTGCTACAGACTTGAGCAGTTGACAAGAAACCTTATAACCTGAAAAGTTTAAAATTCTTATTGTCTGGCCCTTTACTGAAAAAATGTAGCCCATTCTTATGCCTCACAATTCTTAAATTCTATACACTTAAAAAAGTAAAAAAAAAAATTGCATTATTCTTCTAGGAAGACAATTATCTTTGAATATTTTTAACATCTTAAAATTGATCATAAGAAGAAATATAAAAATGGTCATAAATCATCTAAGATAGACTATTTAGATACATGGAAGTTTCAACAATAAAAATGCAGCATTTTCAGAGCCATGAAGTAAGAGAAACGCTAATATGACGATGTATAATCCTGCATGTTGTAGCATACAAAAGAGTATAACTTTCAAAGAAAAGGCTGAAAAATTGTGTTTTTACAGAAACTTCCTCCTACAAAACTTAAAGTTTATGGAAACACTTATGTTGGTATGGTGTCTATGAAAACATGTTTCATGAAGTTGCCTATTACAGTTGGAAGGTAAGATCTAGCGGTGGTGGTGGGAATAACAGTGGTCCTGTAGTGTTTTACAGCTTAAAAAAGCATATATATATTAGTTTTAATCTTCATAAAAGCTCTATAGGATTGGTAGAACAATCCACTGGGAATGAGAGAAGAGGGAGAAAAGAAAAATGTTAATCTTTGCTCCCTAGGGCTGCTCTGTGGTTGGTTTTTCCTTTTAAGGTCTGTTATAGGTTCTATAGACAAGTTTGATAAACAACATGCTGGTGCCTGAATTCAATTTGTCTAAAAGGAATTTTGAAAACAATCTTGTTGAAATAGTAAGACCTAAGTTAAGATGACATAGGCCAGAAATTCAGAATTACCAGCCACAGTGGCAGTTCTGCCATATGTATCAAACATTCTGGTGTACTACCTCATTTTATATCTAGCAAACGCAAACAACCCCTCCTCAATGACACTTTTGTCATTATCTGAAGACTCAGGATCTTTTAGTGTTTTAATATCATGAAACAAATGTTTACTTTTTCAATAGTAACTTACTTCCATGCAGCAAAAGCTAGTACCAATGGTATTAAATTTACTGAGTCAGGCCAGGCACAGTGGCTATTCCTGTAATCCCAGCACTTTGGGAAGCTGAGGCAGGCAATCACCTGAGGTCGGGAGTTCGAGACCAGCATGGCAAATAAGGTGGAACCCTGTCTACTAAAAATACAAAAAATCTAGCTGTGTGTCATGACGTATACCTGTAATCTCATCTACTTGGGAGACTGAGCAGGAGAATCACTTGAACCAGGGAGTGAAGATTGCAGTGAGCTGAGACCATGCCACTGCACTTCAACCTGCGTAATAGAGTGAGACTCCATTTCAAAAAAAAAAAAAATGAGTCAGATCCTCTGGCCCACAGACTAAATGTACAGCTTTGGGAAGAAGCATTAGTCTTCCTAAATCTCAGTACATTGATTTATAATAAGAAAAATCTACCTAATGTTGCTTTCATGTAGATATTAAACTGAATTTACAATTTTTCATCTATAAACTACTTTTTAATACACAAATATATACAGAATTAAAATCTGAGGATTGATACATAAAATATAAGATAATATCCATTTAAATTATAAATGAATGATAGGGGTGGGAAAATAAATTGTGTCAGAAAGGTTACTGTAGGCATGTTTGTTCTTGCCATACATTTGCTTCTAAGCTTCCTTGTTATTATTCAGATAAGGGAAGCCTGACTAGTTGTTCAATTCACATTGTGTATAAGATAAAGTGACACCTATTTCTTAAGATAGATATGATTAATCTTGATCCTAATTCAGAAAAAAATTATTTTCCTGAGTTCTCATGAAGCATATAAAACAATACAATTATTGTTCCTGCAATAGTAGCTTAAAAGGTTTTAAAGGGCAATTTCTTCATATAGCCCCATATAAGGCAATGGCATCTAGACAAGCATTGCTAGGAGAGGCCAGCATACTGTGCTTCAGATACTCAGCTCTCTGTTCACTGGCTTGATATAGTATGTAAATCATGGCTTACATAAAAATATTAATTTTTGATCTATTGTTAGATTTTTTATAAATCTTATTTGGCAAGAACTTTAAAGTCTCCCTCACTGGCATGTATGGAATGTGCACTTCTTCTTTATTACCAGTTAACTCAGATCCATATACCTATGATTGCTATTTCCTTATAAAATTACAGAAATGTATTTTGATGACTTTCAGTTAAGTAGAAGTCTTTCCATATTTCCCTGAACAGCAGAAATATCTACAGGTAAGAAAAAGAAAGAAAACTATTTTGGACTTAGTAATACAGACAATTGAGTGGTAAATTTCAAAAGGTACACTACATACAGTAAATTCTCTAAGTATATAGTATAGAGCTAATCAGATGCAATAAATCCATAAAACCTATTGAAGGCATCCACACTGTAATTAGATATGAGAAACAGAACTTTTATTATGACTTAGATGACCAATTTTTTGTGAAATGTACAACCAAGATGATGAAATTAAGTGCTTGCTTATAGATAAAATGATAAAAACTAGGAAAAAATTATCAGAGTATCTAAAATTACAGAGTATCTCAAATTACTTTGCTTTCTCTTTGGCCACTAGCCTGGCGAATTGACTAGAATGATTCTAGATTGAGATACTAATTCTATGATGTCTGCATGTAAAAGGAAACTGTCATAATTTTGTGAAAAAAAGTGTATACATCTAATGTATTCAAAAGTGCTAATATGTAGAGGAAAGTAAATAAAATTGAAAGAGAATTAGAACATATATATATTAGATATTAGATATAATATATATTAGATATTAGAACATATTATATATTAGATGTTAGAACATATATATATATATGTTCCTGTTAAACCTCTCTAGAGGTTACTTGTTTATTCCTCTGTAAGGAAACTATTCTTGCCAACTCTAATGCAATGAAATACTATAGCATAGATTCCTTATAAGTATCATTAATTGGATCTAATACTGCCTAGGCTGAAACTGATTTCTGTCTAGAAAGCCAGAAATATATAATGTAATACATGTATAAGGTAAAATAAACTGTGAATATTCCCAGTACAGTGACTGGTATATACTAGAATTTTAATAGATATTTCTTTCCCTCTTTTATTTCTTACAGTGAGTCACTATATTGAGTAAAACACATAATTGTGCCTGTCATAGATATGTATATTATATATGTTATTCTTTCTATATAATTTACATATATAAAATAATGTATACATTTACAGTGCATATATTTATACTTTATATATTAATATGTTATAATAAATATATATAATTTGTATAACTATATGTCATGTTTATCTGTATGTATAATATATAGGCAATTTAAGACATCATTTTCAGGTCTTCAAAAGCACCACCAAATAATTATCAAAGCCATCTCACTACGATCCAAAACATTAAATAATAATTGTATCTCCATTGTTGGATTTTTTATAAATCTCCATGGCTTGGGATGATCGACTTTTTTATCTTTAAATTTTCATTTAATCATACATTCTAATGACATACCTAAAATGAACATGAATAATCTCTGCAATAAAAATGAAACAAAAATATTTATAAAGTGAAAAATCACAAGAAATTTAAAATTCATGAAATAAAATTCAACATTTCAGATTTCTCTCTGTATCCACAATGTTATTGTCTTCTGCTCTTATTTGGATGTGTTGGGATCCTTATTTTCATTATGACAGTGACTGACCTGTTCTGGTGTGAGTAATGAATTTTTATTTCTTTGAACATTTTCAGAAGATAAACATTGATCCTTCATTTCTCTTAATGCCAAGATAAGATATACATTATATTGCCCAAAATTGGTAAATTAAACTGACCAGCGGTATATGTCATATTATAAAATTATAGTAAATTTAAAATATTAAATGCTTAAATGCAAAATTAGTGTTTATTCTGCATCTTTTCTTATAAAGAACCCCCAATAGAGGTTGATTTTATTATCTTATAATAAAAATTTAGTAATTTTTTTCTAAAATAGTATATGCTCATTGGTATTGCTTTGTGAGATCACTATTTAAATAGTTTCTCTAAGACCCCTTTGAAACCATTTTAGGTAGACTTCCAGACTTTTTTCTTCCTGAAGTGGTATTTATATGTGTATACTGTAGCTATACTACTTGAACAACCAAACAAATTCATAGTTTCTTTGATTTTTTTGTCTTGCCTTTAAGCCTGTGAGCTAAAATGAGTACTATCTTACATATAATATGACAGGAAATAGATTTTAGGGGATTTTGAGATGAGATTTCCAAAAATAGGTGAGTCCTAAAGCAACTTCTTTAGGGTAAAAGATTATTTACTTCTTAGTAAGAAGTATTTTTGTATTGGGCAATTGGGCAATTTTGTGTTTTTTCTAATACAACAAGGGAAAATGTCACACTTTTCTCAGACCAAATATGTATTCTACTTAATGTATTTTTTCTCTGAATATCAATCATATACCTCAAATGCGTTCAATGCTATATTGAAATCAATTACTAATAACCTGAAAATTTTCACTTATTTAACATTCAGTGTTAAACAATTATTTTTTAGTTCTTATGAATCTGGCTAAGTAGGTATTGTTTTCTGTTAACCAGCAATTCTAAGAAGTTGAATTCACTGTACTAATTATTATGGCTTTAAAAATGCTCCTAAAATTCAGGAGTTGATAGTTGCTTGTTAGACACTGAGTATGATATTTACAGGCCAACACGCTCTCTTGTAAATCAGTTTTCTCTTCAACAAAGTATAAATGGTAAAATGACATAAATGATTCAATAATTATTTTTTAAAGAGAAATGCTATTGGGAAGAAATCAATAAAATTTGACATGTTGATGAATTACTAGTCAGAAAAATATTTTTTCTAGCCACATTTTTTATTCTAATAAACTAGTAACAATTACAATATGTGTGCTTCTATAAAATTTGTCCTTGGATTTTTATCCGTTTAAAATTTTCCACAGCTTCCAGTCAAAATGGAGTATTGATCATGAATATTTATATCTCCTCTCTTCCAAGAATCTATCTGTAGAACAAGAAATTATAACAAAATAGAACAAATTAATCAAAGCACATAGAATGGAAAGGGGAGAAAATTTTAAAGAAAATGAAAGCTGGATAAAATAATGGTACCAGATAAATCAAGGGAGAGAACCTTAGTTCAAAGAAAATGTAAAAGAGCTGCAGTGTAGATGGAAGCTGTTCATCATGGCTAAGCTCAGTCAGGGCTCCATTTCTGAGAGGAGAGTCAGAGGGTAAACGAAGGTCTAAAGGTAATTCTTTAATACAAACAATGCTTATTGGCAATTAAATTTAAAAATAAAATAACCTTTGAAACAACAAAACAAATGAAGCAAAGTAATTAAGCAAGACTTTCTAAGCCATGCTCTTTTAGATTGGTGCTTTGTCAATCTGTTGGTCCATTTACACAGTGGCTTTTACCCCTATATCATGCCAAAAAAATAAATAAATAAAAGAACTCTCTAAAACAGTGAGATATATAGATAGAGCTAGCTAGAGCTCTTGCTTTATGGACTGGTGGTTGGTACAATAAGATGTATACCCCTTTGTTTTGGTCCTGGAGTGAGAGAGGGGAGTAGTGTATAGGTCTACTATGTAACTTGGCTATTTCTTGTGCCCTTTCTTCTGAAAAGTCATGGTAGCTCACCAAATACCCCAGAGCATAGAGCAAAATGTCAGAAAAAAAACCGTAAATAAATATAAAAGGCTATCTGAGACAGAAAACCAAAATTCACCTGCTTATCTAGGAAGAGCAATAGCTCTTTTAACGAGTTTACAGAAGAAGAAAACGTGAAAAAAAAAGTAGACATAAAATAATGAAAAAGTAATATAAACCATTTTTCAAGAGTAAAAGGGAAACCAAAACACTGAGTTTTCAGCTTATAAGGACCCACTAAGTTCAGAACAGGACATCAAAATAGATAATACATAGAAAGAGATGATAGATAGATAGATAGATAGATAGACAGATAATTTCAGAACACTATGAGTAAAAACATAATCCTAAAGGAAGGTTTTATATAAATAATTTGTTTTCCCCCAAAGCAAGTTAGCATCAGTTTTTTAATTATTTTTTAAAATTTTTTTGAGACAGAGTCTCATTCTTGTTGCCCAGGCTGGAGTGCAATGGTGCTATCTCAGCTCACCGAAACCTCTGCTTCCAGGGTTCAAGTGATTCTCCTGCCTCAGCCTCCTGAGTAGGAGGCTTACAGGTATGTGTCACTATGCTGGCTAATTTTGTATTTTTAGTAGAGACAGGGTTTCTCCATGTTTTTCAGGCTGTTCACGAACTCCCGACCTCAGGTGATCCACCTGCCTTGGACTCCCAAAGTGCTGGGATTACAGGCATGAGCCACCACTCCCAGCCAGCATCAGATTTTTAAATGTACCTAAAAACACTTTACTGTACCAATGCCTTCAAAGTTATTAGCAATCTTGATTTCAACTTATATTTAAAGCAAGAGTAATCAAGTAAATATTTTTTCTAGTCGTTCTTTTGGAAAAACAACAGCAAAAAAAGAACCTGGGAGGTGGGTGGCTAATTTTAGATAGAATGAAGCTAGCCCAAGAATATAATTAAAAGACTTTTCAAATTAACAACTGTTCTGTGCTCGTAGCCAGCAGTGAATTCTGTCCATATGAAAACAAACTGTAAATAATGCAGCTAGGAAGCTGAAGGAATTTGATGGTATGGTCAAAAGTTTTTTTTTTGGTCTGCAACAAGGACAAATAAGATCAAGACTAGGTGCTGGAGCTCATGCTTATAAGAACATCAATTTAAAAGACCATTAAAAAAAGAAAATAATATACAAAAATGTAACATAATATATGAAGTCTAAGATTGCATGTATTATTTAGAATTGTGATTTGCACTTAAGGAGTAAAAACAGATATGGTGAAAAGTAGTTAAATCTGGGGAAGAAGAGGAGTGGATTCATAGGAGAAGAGAAACTCACAATTTTTATTAGTATGCCTTCATTTTGTGCTGGTACTTTATTCCCATGTATCTAGATTGCTTTTAATTTTTAAATGTTTCTCATATCTTTTCTTTGCACTGAGTACAGATAAAAAACAGATTTCTCTTAGAATGTAAATATCAGCAGTCTATCAGGTAGTGCTCTTTTTGTTTGTTATATGCTACTCTTAGGGATAAATGTAGTTTTGACTTCCCTCTTCCTGCATTCACTCGTGTTAAACACTAAGCCAACAGCACTGGTGAAGAAAGGTATGGGACTGGAAAGGACATTCTCTTCCTCAGTGCCACTGCTGTATGTCAAATGGTTGAAAGGAAGGAGGGTTATGGTGATTTCTAGAAGGAAGAAAATAGAGTTTTCCCTCGTGAGTCAACAACAGGACGATAGTGGATTTCCTGCCATACCTAGCTTTCTACGTATTTATCAAGCATTCAGTGATAGGTGTGGTGTGTAACAGCTGTGGACTGTAGTGGGAAGCTTATGGGCTTTGGATAGATCTATGTTTGAATCAAGAGATTTCAGCCAACTGGTCACATGAATTTAGGCAAATTAAACATCAGGTTTTTTTAATTTTTGAATGCAGATATTATAACAATAACTATATCATAGAATGTTTCATGTAGATTGAACAAACTGTGATGATTAATTTTCTGTGTCAACTTGGCTAGGCCATATACCCAGACAGTTTGTGAAATACCAGCCTAGATGTCACTGGGAAGATATGTTTTAGATGAAATTGGATTTTACATTTGTAGATTTTGAATGAAATGGATTGTCTTCCATAATGTGGGTTGGTCTTATCCAATCAG
>CM052656.1:100954170-100965613 GCA_028533165.1 Leontopithecus rosalia
CACTGAGGAGTCTGTCATCAGATAAATTGGAGCTCCAGGTGTTATTTGCTTCTCTTCCCTTGCTGATTTTAGGAACCTCTCTTTGTCCTTGACATTTGATATTTGGATTATTAATTAAATGCCTAGGGGTAGTCTTGTTTGGGTTGAAATCTGTTTGGTGTTCTCTGACCTTTATCTACCTGAATATCTCTTTCTCAAGATTTGGAATGCTTTCTATTATTATTTCTTTGATAGGCTTTCTACCCCTTGCTCTGGCTGGACTCTCTCTTGAACAACAATAATTCTTAGATGTGGTCTTTTGCAGTAATTTTTTTTATAAAAGGTAGGCATTCTTCATTCCTCTTTATTCTTTTTTCTCCTTTTCTTGTGTATTTTCACAAGCCTGTCTTTATGCTCATTGCTAATTTCTTCTGCTTGATCTATTATCCTATTGAGAGACTAATAAAATTTTCAGTTAAGCAAATGTAATTTTCACATCCAGTATTTCTTTTCAATATTCATATAGTATTTTAATCCCTTTGTTAAATTTCTCTGATAAATATCTGAATTTTTGTGTGTTATTTTAGAGACCACTGAGTTTTCATAAAACTACTATTTTGAATGCTTGGTACAAATGCTCAAATATTGCCATCTCATTAACACCTGTCTCTGGTTACAACTTTCTCCATTTGAGGATATCACAGTTCCCTGCTTGCTGTTGTTTCTTATGGGTATGCATCTATGTTTTTGTGTTGAAGTATTTTATATGGCTTGTTTTGGTTTATATTGAACATATTTGTTTAAATGTTCCTTGTAATTTACCTGTTGATTTTTTGGGGGGTTGGAGGCCTATGTTTTGACCTCCTTTTTATGACTACATGGTACCTTAACCCATGTTTTCCTTGATCCTAGTAAACGATCGGAGTGCCACCTATACCAAATGGGAGAGGTTCCAAAGTGGCTATGCCAGTAGTGTTGGAAGACTAACTAGGATTCCAGCCCACAGGATTTGTGGACCTCCTATAGCATGCTGCTGCTCAGCAGCCCCTCTAAGTTGACAACTTATTTCGCCAAGTAATAGAGCAGAGTTTCTGGTACTGGGGGTGGTAATCCTTCCTCATCACTTGGTCTCTGCTTGTCCTCAGAGGTATGTCTCTCTTCAGGCATGCCTAATGTTCCTCAAGGGTTAAGGCAGGGGCGGGGCAAGTTTCCTGCCAGGGAAGTCCAGCTTGTGAGAAAGCTGGTTATCCAACTTAATCTCACATTTTCCAGTATAGAAATGATTTTGCCATGCACTTGGGTACTGGGTAGATTGCAAGGAGAGGCATCACGGATATGGAAGTCTAATTCTCTTATTATCTGTATAGAGTATTGTGTTTGTTTGTCTTTTCACATTTCTGTGGCTCCAGAAACTGTCTCTTTCTCATATTTGAGTTTTGGTATATTGCTGGTGATAATCACAGCACTAATTTATTGTTGTTTTTTGAAAGTTGGCTTTCCTTAAAACTAACTTGCTTTTGTGCCATCATTTTGGAGCCAGAAATCTCCTAAATGTCTTTATTTTTATTTTTCAGGTGTTATGAGCAGACATAAAAAGTGTTTCATAATGGGTGCTGTTTTGATAATAATATCTAATGCTATTACTGTACTAATAGGTAAGTTACATTCTTCATTTTATTTTTCAGGGTATTCTATGTGTGATCCTATTCCTTTCTGTCTCAATTATGATCTTTTCTCAGGATCTCATTCTTTTCCCATTATTCATGATAACATTTAATTGGTACCAATGAATGCATTTATTAATTACATGATGAAATGCCACTAGAATAACCAGCTTAAAGAAGAACATAAATGACTTGATGGAGCTGAAAAAACACAACATGAGAACTTTGCAAAGCATACACAAGTTTCAATAACTGAATTGATCAAACAGAAGAAAGGATAGCAGAGATTGAAGATCAACTAAATGAAATAAAACACAAAGGAAAGATTAGTGAAAAGAAATGAACAAAACCTTCAAGAAATATGGGATTATATGAAAAGACCTAATCTATGTGTGATCAGTGTACCTGAATGTGATGGGGAGAATGAATCCAAGCTGGAAAACACTCTTCAGGATATTATCTAGGAGAACTTCACCAAGCTAGCAAGTCAGGCCAAAATTCAAATCCAGGAAATACAGAGAACACCACAAAGATATTCCTCAAGAAGAGCAACCCCAAGGCACATAGTTGTCAGATTCACCAGAGTTGAAATGAAGGAAGAAATGCTAATGGCAGCCAGAGAGAAAGGTTGGTTTACACAAGGGAAGCCCATCAGACTAACAGTGGATATCTTGACAGAAACCCTACAAGCCAGAAGAGAGTGAGGGCCAATATTCAACATCCTTAAAGAAAAGAACTTGCAACCAAGAATTTCATATCCAGCCAAACTAAGCTCCATAAGCAAAGAAGAAATAAAATCCTTTAAGACAAGCAACTGCTGAAATATTTTGTCACCACCAACCTACATTCCTTCCTCTTGAAGGAAGCATTAAACATGGAAAGGAACAATCAGTACCAGCCACTGCAGAAATGTACCAAATGGGAAATACCATCAACACAATGAAGAAACTGCATCAACTAATGAACAAAACAACCAGCTAGTATCAAAATGGCAGGATCAAATTCACACATAACAATATTAACTTTAAATGTAAACAGGCTAAATGCTCCAATCAAAGACACAGATTGGCAAATTGGATAAAAAGTCAAGACCCATCAGTGTGCTGTATTCAGGAGACACATCTCACATGCAAAGACACACATAGGCTCAAAATAAGGGGATCGAATAAGATTTACCAAGCAAATGGAGAGCAAAACAAAAACAGGGGTTGCAATCCTAGTCCCTGATAAAACAGTCCTTAAACCAACAAAAATCAAACAAGACAAAGAAGCCTATTACATATATCTTTTTGATCAATGCAACAAGAAGAGCTAACTATCCTATGTATTTATGCACCCAATACAGGAGCATCCAGATACATAAAGCAAGTTCTTAATGGCCCACAAAGAGATGTAGACTCTCATACAATAATAGTGGGAGACTTTAACACTCCACTGTCAATTAGATAGATTATTGAGACAGAAAATTAGCAAGGATATCCAGGACTTGAATTCAGATCTGGACCAAGCAGACCTAATAGAAATCTACAGAACTCTCCACTCCAAATCCAAACAACATACATTCTTCTCAGCACCACATCACACTTACTCTAAAATTGACTGCATACTTCAAAGTAAATCACTCCTCAGCAAATGCAAAAGAACAGAAATCATAACAACCAGTCTCTCAAACCACAGTGCAATCATCTAGAACTCAGGATTAAGAAACACACTCAAAACCAAACAACATGGAAACTGAACGACTCACTCCTGAATGATTACTGGATAAATAATGAAATGAAGTCAGAAATAAAGGTGTTCTTCAAAACCAATGGGAACAAAGACACAACATGCCAGAATCTCTGGGACGCATTTAAAGCAGTGTCTAGAGGGAAATTTACAGCACTAAATGCCCAAAGAAGAAGTGAGGAAAGATCTAAAATCAGCATTCTATTATTAAAATTAGAACTAAAGGAAAAAGATCAAACAAATACAAAAGCTAGCAGAAGACAAGAAATAACTAAGATCAGAGCAGAACTAAAGGAGGGAGAGACCCAAAAAACCCTTCAAAAATCAGTAAATGAAGGAGCTCATTTTTTTTTTAAAAAAATCAACAAAATAGATAGACCATTAGCCAGACTAATTAATAAAAGAGAGAAAAATCAAATAGATACATGATAAAGGGGATATAACCACTGATTCTACAGAAATACAAACTACCATCAGAGATGACTTCAAACAACTCTATGCACATAAACCAGTGAATCTAGAAGAAATGGATAAATTCCTGGGCACTTACACCCTCCCAAGACAAAACCAGGAAAAAGTTGAATTCCTGAATAGACTGAAAACAAGGTCCAACGTTGAGCAGCGATTAAAAACCTACCAACTAAAAAAAGTCCAGGTCCAGATGGGTTCACAGCCAAATTCTACCAGATGTACAATGAGGAACTGCTACCATTTTTTTCTGAAACTATTCCAAACAATACAAAAGGAGGAAATCCCCCCTAACTCATTTTATGAGACCAACATCATTCTGATACCAAAACCTGGCAGGGACTCAACTAAAAAAGAAAATTTCAGGCCAATATCCATGATGAACATAGATGCAAAAATCTTCAATAAAATCACAAACTGATTGCAACAGCACATCGAAAAGCTTATCCATCACCATCAAGTAGGCTTCATCCTGGGATGCAAGGCTGGTTCAACATACACACATCTATAAACATAATCCATCACATACAGAACCAAAGCCAAAAACCACATGATTATATCAATAGATGCAGAGAAGGCCTTTGACAAAATTCAACAGTCGTTTATGCTAAAAACTCTCAATAAACTAGGTATCAATGGAATGTATGTCAAAATAATAAAAGCTATCTATGACAAACCCACAGCCAATATCATACAGAATGGGCAAAAACTGGGAGTATTCCCTTTGAAAACCGGCACTAGACAAGGGTGCCCTCTCTTACCATTCCTGTTCAACATAGTATTTGAAGTTCTAGCCAGAGCAATCAGGCAAGAAAAAGAAATAAAGTGTTTTCAGTTAGGAAAAGAGGAAGTCAATTCGTCTCTATTTGCAGATGACGATTGTATATTTAGAAGATCTCATTATCTCAGCTCAAAATCTCCTTAAATTGATAAGCAACTTCAGCAAAGTCTCAGGATACAAAATCCATGTGCAAAAATCACGAACATTCATATACACCATTAACAGAGAGCCAAATCATGAGTGAACTCCCATTCACCACAATTGCTACAAAGAGAATAAAATACCTAGGAATTCAACTAGCAAAGGATGTGAAGGACCTCTTCTTCCATGCTCATGGACTGTTTTTTCATCTATTTGTGTCCTCTCTTATTTCCTTGAGCAGTGGTTTGTGGTTCTCAATATCATGAAAATAGCCATATTTTCCAAAATAATTTATAGATTCAATGCTATCCCCATCAAGCTACCATTGACCTTCTTCACAGAACTGAAAAAAAATCTTAAACTTCATATGCAGCTATAAAAGTGCCCACATTGCCAAGACAATCCTAAGCAAAAAGAGCAAAGTTGGAGTCATCACACTACCTGACTTCAAACAATACTAGAAGGCTACAGCAATCAAACAGCATGGTACTAGTACCAAAACAGAAATACAGACCAATGGAACAGAACAGAGGCATCAGAGACAACGCCACACACCTACAACCATCTGATCTTTGAAAAACCAGTCAAAAACAGGCAATGCGGAAAGGATTCCCTGTTTAATAAATGGTGTTGGGAAAACAGGCTAACCATGTGCAGAAAGCTGAAACTGGACCCATTCCTTACACCTTATACAAAAAATAACTGCAGATGGATTAAAGATTTAAACATAAAGCCTAACATCATAGAAACTCTAAAAGAAAACATAATCAGTACCATTCAGGTCTTAGGCATAGGCAAGGACTTCAGAACCAAAACACCAAAAGCAATGACAACAAAAGCCAAAATAGACAAATGGGATCCAGTTAAACTTAAGAGCTTCTGCACAGTGAAAGAAACAATTATTAGTGTAAACTGGCAAACAACAGAAAGGGAAAAAAATTTTTGCAAGCTACCCATCTGACAAAGGGCTAGTATCCAGAATCTACAAAAAAACTAATACAAATTTATAAGAGATAAACAAACAACCCCATCAAAAAGTGGGCAAAGAATATGAACAGGCACTTTTAAAAGATGTTTGTATGGCCAACAAACATATAAAAAATGCTCATCATCACTCATCATTAGAGAAATTCAAATCAAAACCACATTAAGATACCATCTCATGCCAGTTAGAATGTTGATCATTAAAACATCTGGAGACAACAGATGCTGGAGAGGATGTGGTGAAATAGGAACACTTTTACACTGTTGGTGGGAGTGTAAATTAGTTCAACCATTGTGGAAGACAGTGTGGCAATTCCTCAAGGATCTAGAAATAAAAATACCATTTGACCCAGCAATTCCATTACTGGATATATAACCAAAGGACTATAAATTGTTCTATTATGAAGACACATGCACAGGTATGTTCATTGTGGCACTGTTTACAATAGCAAAGACTTGAAACCAACCCAAATGTCCATCAAGGATAGGCTGGATAAAGAAAATGTGGCACATATACGCCATGGAGTACTATGCAGCCATAAAAAAGCATGAGTTCATGTCCTTTGCATGGACACAGATGAATCTGGAGTCCATCATTCTCAGAAAACTGACACAAGAACGGAAAACAAAACACTACATGTTCTCACTCATAAGTGGGTGTTGAACAATGAGAACACATGGACACAGGGAGGGGAGCATCACACACTGGGGTCTGTTGGGAGGTTTGGGGCTAGGGGAGCAATAGCAGAGGGTGGGGAGGTTAGGGAGAGATAACACTAAGAGAAATACCTAACGTAGGTGACAGGGAGATGGAGGCAGCAAACCAGCATGGCATGTGTATACCTATGTAGCAGTCCTGCAGGATCTGCACCTGTACCCCAGAACTTAAAGTATAATAAAAATAAATAAATAATCTAAACTAAAAAAAAATATTTTTAGGGCCGAGCACAGTGGCTTAAGCCTGTAATCCCAGCACTTTGGGAGGCCAAGGCGGGTGGATCACGAGGTCAAGAGATTAAGACCATTCTGGCCAACATGGTGAAACCCCGTCTGTACTAAAAATACAAAAAATTAGCTGGGCATGGTGGCACGTGCCTGTAATCCCAGCTACTCAGGAGGCTGAGGCAGGAGAATTGCCTGAATCCAGGAGGCGGAGGTTGCGGTGAGCCGAGATCGCGCCATTGCACTCCAGCCTGGGTAACAAGAGCGAAACTCCAATTCAATAAAAAATAACAAATAAAAAATAATAATTTTTAGCTTGTTGTTGTACAAAAGCAGAAGGTAAGCTGTTGGTCTGAGGCTGTTTTAGCAGATGTTTACTAAAGTGCATTCGCTGTGATGTATATACCACCATTTATGTCTTTTATATACCACCATATATATCTTTCATTTTTGATCAACATTTGGATTGTGCCACATTTTGACTATTGCAATTTGGGTGGTTTTGAACAACTGCATATTTTATATTTTTTGTCTTTTAATGAATACTGGATATAACATGATATTTACTTATAAGAAGAATTATTAAGCACAGAATATTCATAGATTAACCCAAGTATGATTTACCACAAATAGTAGATAATCTCAGCAGAAGTGTATGACAATGCCAATAACTCCATGCCATGTCATTACTTTATTGTTGGTTTTATCAATTTTTTGCCATCCCAATTTTGGCTTTGACAGTTTTCTGATGATCAATACTGTTCAGTACCTTCATAATTACTGTTGATTTAGATGAATTATTTTTGATGGGAATGTTTAAATACTTTGCCCTTATTATAGTGTGTTGGCTGTCTTTTTCTGCTTGGTTCATAAGAGCATAAGAGATCTTTAATATTCTAGATGAGACTAGTTTAGAGGTATTGCAAATATCTTTTTTAACTATGAAGCTTAAGTTTATCCTCTGTATCATGCCTTTCAATCAACAGAGCTTCTGAATTTTAAAGTAGTGTAATAGTGTCCTTGTCTATTGTCACTATATCTATATTTTTCATTCTAAGAAATTCACTTCACTTCAAAGACATAAAAATATTTTTATAGGGTTTCTACTTTCACTTTCTAAAATATAGTCCTCTTAAAGTTGAATTTTATAAATATTAGGAGACAGGTATTAGCATGCATTTTTTTCCCATTTAGGTAATCTTTCAACCTGAAACAACTATTAACAAGACTATACTTTCCCTACTTAACCGCAGCTGGTCTTTGTCATCAATCAACTTTGTAGCTGAAGATCATTTTTGCTAAAATTTTATTATATTAAGTTACTTTTTTAATCTATCTTTGTATCTGTATCATTCTGTCTTAATACAGCAGGTTTATAATAAGTCTTGATGTCTGGTTGCTTAAATCTTTTTAAAGTTTTATTTTTTTTCAAGTTTGCTGGAGCATTTTAGATCCTTTATGCTGCCATATAAATTATCTGTAATTTTGATTGAGATTTCAATATACCATAGTCAATTTTCATGGAATCTTATCTTAACATCAAATCATACATTTAAAATATTCATTTGGTGTTCCATAATTTCTGCCAGCAATTTTTTATAGCTTTCAGAATAGATTTCACACATATCATTTTCAGAATTTATTTTTAAAAGACTCAGTGCTCTATAATGCAATTGTAAGTAGCATAGGAGTATCTTTATTAACTTTATTTTCCTATTCAGTCTGTTGCTGGCATATAAAAATTGTCTATATGTATTTAATATATATCTATATGAGCCTTGTATAGCAAATTTGCTATAGTTAACTATCCATTTTCATAAATTGTCTTCAGTTTCTTTTGCAGGTTCTACGTAAAAATTTAGATTATCTCCCAATAATTATTGTTTTACTTATTCTATTGGAATCCTTAGGCCTTTTTTTATTCATTGTATTCCCTTATTTTACAGGCTATAACTTCCAGTACAAGGTTGAGTATAAGTAGTGACAGCTTACATGTTTGTCTCATTCTGAATATCAATAAAAAAGTGTTTAGCCGGGCGCGGTGTCTCAAGCCTGTAATCCCAGCACTTTGGGAGGCCGAGGCGGGTGGATCACGAGGTCAACCGATCGAGACCATCCCGGTCAACATGGTGAAACCCCATCTCTACTAAAAACACAAAAAATCAGCTGGGCATGGTGGCACGTGCCTGTAATCCCAGCTACACAGGAGACTGAGGCAGGAGAATTGCCTGAACCCAGGAGGCGGAGTTGCGGTGAGACAAGATTGCGCCATTGCACTCCAGCCTGGGTAACAAGAGTGAAACTCCGTCTCAATTAAAAAAAAAAGTTTTTAATATTTCCCAGATTAAAGGTATTCTCTTTACTTCTCTTTAATTTAAATATCAAATGCTTTATCTTGTTCTATTGAGATACTTTGTCTTTTTTTTCTGCTAATAGGTTGAACTACACAGATTTTATAATATTAAGATAATCTTCAATTTCTGTGATAGATTCAACTTGATCATAACCTATTAACCTTTTAACATTTTTCAATTAACTAACAGTATTTTGTTTAGATATATGCACATATATTCAAAAAAGATTGACTTATAATTTCTCTTTCTTTTAATACTATTGTCAGGTATTGATGTGATTATAATGGCTTCTTAAATTCGGTTGAAAAGTATTCCCTCCTATCCTATTTTCTGAAAGAGTGTGTATAACTTTGGTATTATACCTTTCCTAAATGATTAGAAATATTTATTCAGAAGCCATCTGGACTGGATTTCTTTTAGTGTAATTTTTTAAATTAAAGACAATTTTTAATTAGATACAGTATTACTTAGATATACTACTTTTTTCTTGTCAGTTGTGTTAAATTGTATTTTAGAAATTTCTCTACATTTTCATTCTTTGTGTTGCTAATTTGTGTTTTTATCTCTCACTTTTAAATTGTTCTAAATCAGTTTTTCTAGTGATCAAGCTTATTTTATTTTTTTGAAGCATATAGAAACATTTTTATTGTTTTCCTGTGTCTTAAAAAAAAACTCACTGTATAAATTTGCTGTAGACAACTTATTACCAGCACCAACATTTAGAAATTTTATAATTTATTTTCTCTCCAAGTGTCACTGTCTCCACAAGATCTAAACATGTAAAGAAAAAGAAATATTCATTATGGACCACATTGTGGTCCAAGTAGGATATAAGATGCCGCGCTCGATTTATCTAAATTGATCTTCACAATTACCTTCCTCCCACATTTGTTTTTCTTTATACTGATGAAAAAATTGAGGCTCATGGAAGTTAAAAGGCTAACTTACAGTCACACTGCTAAAGAGTGGTCAAGTTGGAATTTTACCTAAATCTCACTCCAAAGCCCATGCTCCTACCAGCCTGGCTTGGGGTCTCCCAGTTTGGGGATGGGTTAAGAAAGTAACAATGACTCAATGTCTTTCTATTATTCTGTATGCTTCACTAATTTTTTTCTTTACTGCAATTTAACCAGCATCATTCTTAGAGATGGATTATCTAAGTATTCTCTTGCAAAGCAAAGAATTACAGAATTTTACCCTCAAAGCAAGAATAATTTGGGAACTCTATTTTTACAAGGAAAAGAGAAAAATTCACCATATCGATCATCCAGGAATATCTATTTCCACATTGCTCACATAAGTAATGTAGACTGCACACAGAGCCTCTCAATGCACATAAGTGAGCAGAAACTCAAGTAGTTAGTGAAATAAATGATCATTAACTTATTCCCTTATTAACATACAATAGGTTAAATTTTCACAAACATGGCAAACATTGAAAAGGTGTATAATAAGAAGCAATTATGTCCTCAAATTCAGCATATACTAAAATAAACTTATGTGCCATATTTTCTTCCTTTAAAATGTATTCTTTTTCCAAATATCCCATTTCAAATTAATAGCACCAATGATTTTTATTCACCCAAGGTCAAACACCCAGTCACCTTTGACCCTCTACTTGCCGCCTATATTCATTCAGTTTCCAAGTCATTTTTAATCCAGACTTTTAAATTCCTCTTATTAGTTCCTCTCAATTCTGAAGGTGATTTCGCAGGCTATATTAGTGTCTCTCCTTTCTCTCCTTATCTTTTACACAGACTCAGAAATCTCTCTCTGAGAGCCTCTGCTCTGTCTTGACAACCATCATTCAATACACTGGGGCAAGATTCATAATCTCAAAGAGATGTTGATCTTACAACTCTTGGCACACAAGTTTTTCATAATTAAATTGCCTATATAAAGTCTAGCTCCAGCCAGCCACTCTTCCCAAAATCATACCTTCATTTACTCCTTATAATGTATCCTATGTCCAGGCTAACCAGTTCCCATTGCTGTTACTTTCCCCAGATATGTGACCTTGCTGAAACATCTCATCACCTTGTATGTTCTTCCTCTCTGCTTTCCACATAAAGCAATCCTGCACGTATTTTAAAACTGAGTTCAAAGACCACTCTTCCACAAGCCCATTCTCACTTCTGAGGCTGGAAGAAGAACTGGCCTCCTCCTCTAAAATTTTATTTTTTTTTTAATTTTATTATTATTATTTTTTTTTGAGACGGAGTTTTACTCTTGTTGCCCAGGCTGGAGTGCAATGGCGCGATCTCCGCTCACCGCAACCTCCGCCTCCTGGGTTCAGGCAATTCTCCTGCCTCAGCCTCCTGTGTAGCTGGGATTACAGGCACGCGCCACCATGCCCAGCTAATTTTTTGTATCTTTAGTAGAGACGGGGTTTCACCATTTTG